>JAMWYP010000078.1:1684253-2924748 GCA_025563575.1 Acacia pycnantha
TCTCGGTCGAATGGCGAGCTCGAACGCTGTCGCAGGTCTTCGATCGATTCCGGCTCGCTCACGCTAGGTCTCGGTCGAATCTGAGGGAGATAACACGATTTATGTGTTTTTTTGCCTTGTCCAAAATGGTCATTTTACATTCCCATATAATTACACAGAAGTCCCCAGGGACTTCTTTGTAATGTGAATTCTTGTTGGGACCTTATTGTAATTTTTTGTCCTCCTTGGGACCTGAGTGTAATTCTCCCTAAAAAAAATTGGAGAAGAGAGTCAGATGTTAGAGAACCTTGTTTGATTTTCTGAAGCGCTTCGGGTACACATTAGGTATTTTTCTCTTAGGTGCTTCTTAGATGCTTTTCCCTTTAATTAAAGGGATTAGGCATTTTTTTTTAATTTTCTATATATTCTATTTATTTAGATTAGATTATATGCTGGATCCTGAATTTTTTTTGCACCCAATATCTCAAATTAATTAATTTCCAGTTCTGCATTCAAAAATATTTTTCCTGTAACCCCAATATCTTGGAAATTAATTAATTTGAGATACTGGAATGCAAAAAAAAATTCAGGATTCAGCATATAATCTAATCTAAATAAATAGAATATATAAAAAATTAAAAAAAATGTCTAATCCCTCTAATTAGAGAGAAAAGTACCTAAGAAGCACATAAGAGAAAAGCACCTAATGTGAATTCAAGGGCTTCATAGAGTGGTTTCTGATCCCTCTTCTTGAGGAACTTGCCGCCGAAATGAAGAAAACGTTCGGCGGTGAGTGAAACGGTGACGATAACAATGCAAACGAGAGCAACAACCCATGTAGGAGTGTCCTCTAAGGTCGTCTCTTCTTCCCCACCTCCATTCATTATGCTCTCTCTATTTCAGTCTCTCTAATTGTTACACCCCTGCCGCCTTTTCCGGTGGCGGGTTAGAGGATTCCTTATATTTAATTACATTTCCTGTATTACTTATACCTTTTAACTTATATCAGAGTAAGCGCAACAGAGCATGATACCGGTTTGGACGAGTGCAATGTACTAGTAATCATACAATAATCAAAAGCAAATACGTCCCCAAAGAGTTACTAGTATAGTCATCCAAAGTAAAGTAAGAATTCGAAGTTAATGTGACAGTTATCCAAAGTATATAAAAGTACAAAAAGAGATAGGGCATCCCCTATTTCTTCATTTCCCCTCATCCAGCCCTACCTGTTCCAAGCCCCACCGGTTTACTAACTCAATCATGTATCTTCAAAATGTTCAAAGTTGAACCCCAGAGTAACTGTTAAACTCAAGTATAATATGTATACAGTGCATGCAAGTAAACCACAATCAGGAATACAAATCTCAATGGCACACATACCAAAAATGCATTCAAAAACATATCACAATCACCACGACATACTGTTGAGCTGCCTTACCAAGGCGAGCCCCGGATGCCCGCATATCGTTAAGCCGTCTCACAAGACAAGCCCCGGATGCCCACACACTATTGAGTCCGCCTAAAAAGGCAAACCTCAGTATCCTCAGCGCTAAGATCAACACAGTAGCCAGGGACTTTAACCCCAACTACCTTGAGTGCATCTCAGGCTCGGTAGCGACCTAAGGACACATCACCCCCTAGGCCCTATAGCCCTACATCCTCAATCATGGAAAACAGACATACAACAGCAATATAGAATATGTGAGTTGACAGTTACTACCTGGTGCCTTCTTGAATTGAGTACTCCTTCTCCCGATGCTTAGGGACCGTCTTGCACGTGTTTTAGCCCTAGTTACAGTAAACACACTCCATTTAAGCACTTATGTAAACTCCTCTTCGAGAATAATAAAAATCCGCACCTTTCCCAAAAATTCCAGAAACAGTGATCCAACTTCAAAGATTTTTAATAAATTCCAAAAAAATACGATTAACGTGAAATTAGTGGTCATGGAACCCTTAGTATGTCTAGTTTATAGGAAAAATAATTCCCAAGGTCCTCTAGGTTCGTATCTTTCTCTTAAACCCAAACCCTATTGGCTGGTTCGAGACGAAGTCTAGGTTTTAAGGCTATTTTCAAATATAAATATCTCTCAGTAGGAAAATAAAAAAGACAAGAAATGTTATATAAAAATCATCCTAAGATGTATAATTTCACCCTGTAAAATTTTAGAAAATTGGAATTCATTTACTATATTAAGGCTATTGATTTGTCTTCGCTGCCCAGAAATCGCAAGTGTTGGCAGATTTGCCTAGTTTAACGTCTTAGGGTTTTTCGGGTGTCAAAAAGGTAACCTTGACTCATCCCCACACAAAATCACATTTTGGAATCATTGGAAACCTTAAAAACATCAAAATCCCACTGCATCCCTACGTTTATCATCATAGGGCAGAAACTTAAACCAATATTCACCAAGTTGTTGGTTGGGGGCTTACCTTGAATCTTCGATTGTGTATGGCTTCTTCTTCTACTTGGACCAAGATCTTCAGCTGAACACTCTCCTCCTACTCCTTGAGCATGACCTAGGAAGATGGAAAATGGTCCAGTGAAGTTCTTAAATAGATCCTCTTGGTTAGGGTTATTATCTAGGGCTTGTTATTATCCAGGGGTCAGAAGGGTGCTTCCGATTTTTATATAATTCTTTGAATTATTTCCCAAGCTATTCTAGAGGCTTCTTGGCCAGAAGTGAGGCATCCTCTATGCCCCAAAAATCAGATTCCCTGGCTGCCCTTGATGATGGTTTTTGGGTCCTCTAGGTTCAAGCTTTTACCTAGTGGTTAAAACAATGCTTTAGGGGTAAAATGGTCATTTTGGGTTACTTTTTCTCCAAGACAATGAGACCAACCAGGAAGCCCTAAAATGGCGCCATAAATGACCATGTGGGGCCATAGTTACATGTCATTCCTCTTGTCATGTTTTATTCAAATGTATGGCGCAGATTAATCCTGATTATTTTATTTTCTCTCTCCTATTATTACTTGATGTGACTTTTGCTTTGCTCTCCAAGTCACTTTTCTCTCTCTTCTAGCCCACTATGTGGCGCCATCTCCCTATGTCTGGGAGTTTGGGCCCGCCTCAGGAAATCCCTAACCAGTCCCGTGATCGAACCATATTTTTATCTGATTTTTCATGATTAAATTGGGATTCTTAATGCACTTTCTGTGACATTATTATATGATTAAACACTAATTTGAATCAGGGACATTTGTATTGGATTAAGTGAAATTAGGGGCAAAATGGTCATAATTTATTAGTTATTCATGCAAATGATTTCTTAGAATTTTGATGCTACATTGTGTTTAATCTTGCAATGTAGGTGTCTAAGAAGAAAATGAGATCTTTGAGGACCAGAATTAATGTCAGAGAAGGCCCTAAATCGCTGTCAGAAAAGGGCCCAAAAGCAGAGATATTGACAGCGAGGACCCAAACATCACTGTCAGAAAGGGCCCAAATACGAAGAAAGTGACAACGAGGGCCCAAACATCACTGTCAGAAAGGGCTCAAAAACGAAATCACTGCCAGAAAAGGCCCAAAATCGAAACACAACGTTTTTTTGGGCATTAGGTCAGATTGATTAATTGAAGAGGGAGAGCTGGAAAATTTTGGGCAGCCGCTGATACGAAGAGGAAAAGAAAAAGAACAGAGCGGACAAACAGAAAGGGAGAACGAGAGAGAGGGACCTTCGATCTTCACCTTGGACCTTCATTCATCGTCATCCATCATCCTTCTCCAACCCCATCGTCTTCTGCATCATTACCGGACTGGACAGGACGCAGAAACGAACCAGAACGGAGGGGGAGAGATTCAGAACGGAAGAACGAACAGGAGGCAGCCATTTCTGAGCGTTGAGCTGGACTTTTTGGAGAACGGGGCCTCGAATCATGATCTTCCACCTTCGTTTCATCAACTTCCATTCACCCTTCATTGTCTTCTTGAATTTTCTGGCGAGTTCTTGAATTTTCCGGCGAGAAATTCCAGATTCCGGCGAAGCTTGTTCTCATGGCTGATTTGCTTCCAGATTGTATTAGAGTTGATCTCATAGCTATGTGTGGCTAAAACCCTTTGCTTCTTGGTGATGGAGATTTGTGGCTTGAGCAATTGTGCTTTAATAGGGGAGTTATTTAATTCAATCTTTTGCTTAGATTATCTATTTGATTTCCTTGTTTAGGTTTATCATTATTTAGTTGTGAGACTTGGATTGCTGTTATGTGTCCATGTGGATTGATTATTGTAGTTTTAATTGGATGATTATTTTGGAGTTCATATTTCTATATCTCTTTATAGGCTTGATTAAATTATGCTTCATTGTCATGTTTGTGATTAGTAATCATAGTTGATTTTAGCTTTTGAATGGTTCGTTAGAACATTCTAATTGAGAAGAACAATTTGTATCATTCCAATTTAAATTACACATTAAGTGGATTTTAACAATATCTCAAGAGGTAGTAGTTTGCTATGTTTGTAGGAGCTATTATTAATTGAGATTATTGGACTCAAGTGTTATCTTGAGGTTGTTCTTTAGACTTAATGAAAGTTTAACTCCCATATATATTTTTAAGCAATGATAGCCATCTTCTTCATTACCAAGAGCATCCATCATTAAATCCCTTTTAATCCAAAGCATTTTTCACTATTTTCCAAAAATACCAAAAAGAATAGAATTAGTTTCTTTATATTTTTATGAATTTTAGTTTAGAGAAAATCAATTTCAAAACCCCTTTTCTAACCATGTTTTTAGCACTTAGTTTAACCTAGGGAATTCAAAATAAAAGGCTCCTTGATAAGAGAACGATCCCGAGTTATTTGCACTATATTGCATTTTAATTTGTGGTAAATTATGATTTGACCCTGAGGCGACTAAGGTTTTTCCGTCAAATCAGCTCAGCTGCTTTTTGTCGGTTACACTTTTTCCTTGGGACTTGAGCCACTTAATTGGACATGTGTGGGGCCGGATCAACAACCTCTTCTCCCTGACCATGAGATGCTGAAACATATTTTCTTGGGGAGCAAAAAATCCATATTTTAGTATCTCATAATTACCTCGTACTACATGCTATCGAAAATCCAACTTCTGACCCTGAAATGCCATGTGTCCAGCGGATCATCATTATTACTAACTTTTACTTATGCACATGACCTGTATACTCAGTCTCTCTCTCCTTCCCTGGTTGAGCACGCATACCATGCCCTACAGGGTTGGATTTTGCGTCCCACTACTGTTTTTTGTCACCTATACATTACACTGGCGTACAACTCTTTGGGCTTACTTCCTTTACAAGTTACCGTGTATCTAATAGGATTTTCATCTTAATTTAACTTTGAAAATTTCACCTTTAATTAGGGGTCTGGTTTATCTCCTTAGAGTCCTTCAAACAAATTCACAGAATAAATCGCAGAAGAGAATAACTCAAATTTGTACTCAGAAACTCCATATTACTCCACTAGCTTAAGCTTGTACATTGATTACAGAAGTAGGGGTGTTACACTAACTTTATCGGCTTATTAGCTTCTTGCTCAGGTACTCTGTGGACTCTGTGCCCGGTTCAACTTCATTGTTGTCCATATATGTGGGAGAGAATCTTTTCATAATCTTTTTTCTCTTTTTCCCTTATCGGCCTATTTGGGTCGTTGATTGGAAAGAAGAGAGAGAGATTAAAGTAATATTGTGATTGATTAGATAAATATGATTTAAAGATAATGAGGGATACTAAAAAAATGATTAGGATAGAAACTCAACCCCTATGTACCTGCCCTCTGCTTCCTCTTGAAAAAGTGGCTTTCTTGTTTTGGTTTGATTAATTCACAGCAAATGCATTTCCTACAAGCTTCCTCTCATCTCTTTATACATACATACACACACACACATGTGTGTGTGTGTGTCTTTTGGAGAAAATGACGAAAAAATAACTTTTGAAATTACAAAATTTTAAATAAGGTATTTCTTTTAAAAAAAAAGGAAAATTCCATTTAAATATCAAATGAAATTGAAAAACCGCTACATGTCTATTAAACTTGTTAAAGGACTTAACGGTACCAATGACTAAATTAGAATTTTTAAATTCGGGTGAATTTACCTTTTTGCCCTTAGTTTTTAAATAAATTAAAAAAATGACCCTCGTCAAAGGGCCATCGTGGCCGAGGGTATTTTTTTTCGGTGGGGTTGCATCTTTTAAAAAAAAAAGATTGAATGAAAGTGAGGAGGTGGGGTTCGAACCCACCCCACTTTCATGGGGATATGCATAAACAAATATACATATTTTTCTTAATATTTTTTTCGATCAAGAAACACTCTTATAAATCTCATTACTAAACTTGTAAATACCATTAACAAATTGGTAATTCTCATTATAAATTTTTTTATAATTGACCCTTATTTGTTGTTTTATCAAAGACACTTGTGAAAAACTTGACGAAGGCACTGATAATTACCATTACGAAACTTGTAAATACCATTAACGAATTGGTAATTCCCATTGCAAGATTTGTTATAAATCATTTACTTTTTTTTTTTTAATATCATACCCTCATATATATATATATATATATCAAAGAAATCAAGTAGCTCAGTGGTTTGGTCACTTGGCCCCTTTGAAAGTGGGGTAGGTTTGAACCCCACCTCCTCACTTTCATTCAATCTTTTTCTCAAAGAAGATTGAACCCCACCCTAAAAAAAAACCTCGCCTGATCTCAGGCCGTGGCAGCTGGAGCCCAGGTTGCCGACGGTTGCAGGCCGTCCGACGGCTGGCCATGGTGGCCCTCTGGCGAGAGTCATTTTTTTTTTTTGTTTTTTTAAAATTTATTTAAAAACTAAGGGTAAAAAGGTAAATTCACTCGAATTTGAAATTCCTAATTTGGACCTTGGTGTCTTTAAGTCTTTTAATAAGTTTAACAGACATTTGTGGGTTTTGCAATTTTATTTTGTATTTAAATAGAATTTCCCTAAAAAAAAGAGAGTTGTGAATTATTTATCGAATTCCATTATTCTTTTATGAATTTTGAGTAATAACCTTAATTTAAGATTTTATAATTTCAAAGTTCTTTAGTGAAAGTGTACTCCTATTTTTGTTTTTCTTCAGGGATTCAATGGCTTTTTAATTATGCATGAACTCTTTAGAATAATATTCTCTCCGTTCTTAAATATAAGATATATTTGACTTTTTTGAAAGAGATTAAGGAAGATAAATAAATTATTTAATCATATCATTATTATATTATATTAGCATATCAGTTTATAAGTTTGATAAAATAGATTGGAGAAAAAAAAAACATAACTATAAATACTTTAAAATAATTAAATTAACTTTTTTAGTATCTCGAAAAAATTTAACTTTGTTTTATATTTAGAATCAGAGAAATACTACTTTTTTTTTTGGTAATTTGCCCATGATGGGCAATTTAAAACTGTGCCTTGCTAAGCTAATACTACGTTTTTTAATTTCAACTTTTTTGTTAAAACCTTTAACCATAAATAAAAAGTAAATCACATGATAATAGTCAAAATATTTTGTTTATCCCATAATAGTTAAGCTATTAAATATGAAAATATGACATGAGTGCTTTTAAAATTAAAAAGAATGAATTAAGGTTATTTCATTGAAAGAAACCGTCGCATGTTGATTTGTCCAAGTGATGTCACACCATCTTTTTAGGGAAAATTACGTTAAGGTCCCAAAGAACAAAAACAATTACAAAAAAGTCCCTTGAAATCACAAAATTACACAGAAGTCCTAAGAGACTTTTTTGATATTATTTGTATTAACAACCGGAAATGTCATATTTACAACAGTAAATGCCTTACAACAACATTTAAACACCTGGCCATTTACAATAGAAAAAACCATATTTACAACAGGAAATGTCTATATTTACAACAACATTTAAACACCTGGATTTTGAACGTAGAGAAGTCATTTAGAACAGAAAGAGGCTAGATTTACAACAGGAAGTTCTGTATTTACAACAAAATTTAAAATCTGGCCATTTGCAACAGAAAAAGCCATATTTACAACAAGAAATGCACATATTTACAACAACATTTAAAAACCTGGATTTTATTTCCATACAAATAATATCAAAAAAGTCCCTTGGGACTTTTGTGTAATTTGGTGATTTCAAGAGACTTTTTTGTAATTATTTTTGTTCCTTGGGACCTACACGTAATTTTCCCATCTTTTTATCGGCTTGTTTTTATATGAGTAAATACCCTTTTGGGTCCCTGGAAAAACACGCGCTGCCCATTTTGGTCTCTGAGTAAAAAAAATGTCATTTTTGGTCCCTTTTAGGGACTAAAAAGGATTTTTTGGAAATTTGTGAGGGATTAAAATGCCCACAAAAAATGACTAAAAGGACTAAAAGGGACTTTTTTTTACTGTTTAAGGACTAAAAATGACATTTTGGTCGAACCTCTGGTGCATTGTAAGCAGAGATGAATGTCAAATACAATTAATTAGGGCTGTTAACGGAGGGGCAACATTACTACATTTTTAGACTTCTAGCACAACATTGAGACCAAAAAAAAAAAAACTTTCAGGGCAACATTGCTCCTTGGCATGTACTTCCGGGGCAAAATTGCTTCTTTACCCAAAAAAAGGTGAGAAAGATGCCACACGTAAACAATTCACGTCAGCATAATTGGGCCAACTAACGTTTGATCGTTAGGGCAGTTAACGGAGGGGCAACATTGCTATGTTTTTTATACTTCTGGGGCAACATTGCTCCAAAAAAAACTTTCAGGGCAAAATTGATCCTCAGCATGTACTTCTGGGGCAAAATTGGTACTTAACCCAATAATTTATTTTAGATAAACCAAAATACAAAAGAAAAGCAACTTGGATTAAGAGTTGAGTAATAAACACTTTGTATAGTGAGCTTTTTCTTATTATACTTAAATATAATTCATATTTAAATATAAGAATTGAATAATTTGATTAACAAATTATATATTTATTTTAGAATTATTATTAATTCATTTTGTCGAAATAAGAGATAAACTTGTTATTTAAATATCAATATTGAAAAGTGTTGTAATATCCTAAATTTGCTCTTAAAAATTCCATGTATGATGTATTTACATTTGGAGAAAAGAAATAGTGAAATTTTGACGAAAGGTCAGTTTTACCTGAAATACCCGATTTCGCCAAAGCCGAAAATGTTGAGACATATGTTGACACCAATAGACATAAAGAATCAATACTTCTTTGTTCCATTTTGGAGCATTAAGTTGCTTAAGTTCCACTATAAATTTTGAGAAGAATTGAAGGAAGGTTAAAATTGCACCTTTTATGAATTTGTGTCGTAAGTCTTATAATTATTTAAAATTTATGGAAACTTGAGTATGGGTTATGAGCCAATAAAATGAGTCAATATTTTCCTAAAAATGGCCCAATAATTTTGGTCAATTGGATTGCAAAAGGAAAAGTTGAAACTCAATTGAATTTAGGGTAAATGAGCTAAAATATACATGTGCTTTACCTCCGGGAGCGTCCAGCATCATATGCTTTTTTTTGGAGCAAAAATACACATGTGGTTACCATTTTGGAGCAAAATTCACATCCCACAATTATGTTACTGTTCACTTCAGCTCTTTCTCTCTCATCATGGTGAACAGTAACATAACGGTGGGATGTGACTTTTGCTCTAAAATGGTAACCACGTGTGTATTTTTGCTCAAAAAAAAAACATATAGTGCTGGGCGCTCCTGAGGGTAAAGCACATGTGTATTTTTGCTCATTTACCCTTGAATTTATAACTAATGGCATTTTGGTAATTACGTGGAAGTTGAGGGGCAATTTGATCTTTTCCCTATGAACCGACTTTGACTCATTTAATCAACCATTATCATCTTTCTCCCTCATTCCAGCATCTCTTAAGCTTCCACAAAATTCTCCCAAGTCGTACCATCAACGAGGAAGAAGGAGAAAAGGAAATCTCGCGAAATCGAATTAATTTCCTAGCGTTGCAGGCTTGTAGTCCCTAGTTCTTCTCTTGTCCTACGCTTTAACCATAAAAATTTATATGGTCCAGTGGTGTTAGGGTCTGGCCAAAATCTGAAAAAGCTAAGGGAAGAGAGAAATCTTGCAAAATTTACCAAACAACGCTTACGGTAAGTGATTCTAAGACTACTAGCGGTATATTGGAGTTTATTGGTGATTTCTTTGCTTTTCTTGAATTTTGGCTGATTGGAACCCTAAGAACATGCGCGGTTCGAAATTCCATAATGTACTAACATGAGTTTATGATCCAAAAATAAAGATAAAATGTGGTCAAAATTCGAAATTAAACTGTTTACGAAGTGAAAACCGCAAAATCTTGGATAGCCATATTAAGCTTAGGTTCAGCCAGTACGAGGCAGACCTAAGGAGTAGGAATTTGGCCAATTTGATGATTCCATTGTGTTTAAAACATGAAATTGTGTAGAATATGAAAGTAGAGCTGAATCACCAAGGGGGTGAATTGGGGATTCTAAAACTTTTTCGAAATGCTCTGTTTTTGGATAATGAAAACAGGGATAAACAGAGGATAAGGAAGAGAATCAAGACACAAAAAATTTATATTGGTTCGGTCCAATCTCTTGACCTAAGTCCAGTCCCCAGACTCTCTGGGATTTCACTATCACAATTGATTACACACTCTGTAACTTAAGAGTAATTCTCTCACTAGAACTTACTCCCCCTTACAAGTTGCAATCAATATCCCAATCTCCAAGTCCCCTGACTTGAGATCCTTACAATGAATGATTTACAATAAATGAACTCTCTCTAAGAGTGGATAATAATAAACACTGAAGTACAATGTATCAAAAGATACTTCTCACAAGAAAACTCAAAGAGTAGTTGGAAACTTGAATGATTTTCATTTTCTACAGATTGGTTGTTGAGAGGAATTGAATGCATCTCTATTTATACCAAGAGAACATTAAATGACCATTGTAATCCTCAATATGACTGTTGACAACATTGAGAGTGGATTAGCTGAAGGTTTGTTCTTCTTCTCTCTCTACTCTTTGGTTAATTCAGCTGCACAGAAGTTTAAGCTTGACTTCTTGACTTTTAATCCGTTGGAAGAGTAGCTACTGGATGTGGAAAGGAAACATTAATCCCTTTGCAACGTGTGTAGAATGATTGTCCAAAAGGATGCAAGTTTTCTGGACTTTGCATTTAATGTGCTGACATCACTTTTTGCTTTTGTCTAAATCTTCATTTAATATCCTCTAATCCATCTGAAACTCATTAACAAACTCATTAAATATAGATAGGAATAGTAATGAGTGATGATAAGAAGTATTAAGATCAAACAGGAAGATTTCACAAATTCGAGTAACTTGATTTTCAAATTCAGCGACACAAACTCGAGTTTGTTTATCCAAACTAGAGTTTGTCACTGTGCTCAAAGGGGAAACTCGAGTTTCCATTTACAAACTCGAGTTTTCTTCTTCCAGAGAAGAAAGTCGTTATTTGAGTTTAAAAGCATACTTTGAGCATTGGAGCAAAACTCGAGTTGATTAATGACGAACTCGAGTTTTGGACTTTTATAGTGAAAACATGTTCAAGTCCAAAAGCTCAAAACTGGAGTTTCAAAAAGTAAACTGGAGTTTTCAAATCACTGAAATAAAGAAAAGTTCTCTGCTTGGCGCAAACTCGAGTTTGCTATACAAAACTCGAGTTTTCTCTTAAGTATGAAAACATTTGAAAATTCAAGCCAAGTGAAAACTGGAGTTTTCAAAAAACAACTGGAGTTTTCTCAAAGTGAGTAAAACATGATAACTCTCTGTCTAGTGGAAACTCGAGTTTCCAAATCCAAACTCGAGTTTCCTCATAAGAGAAAACTTTGAAAAATATTCTGTCAAATGAAAACTGGAGTTTTCATAAACTTAGAAATGAGCATAGCTCTCTGTGACTTACAAACTCGAGTTTACAAAAGCAAACTCGAGTTTCCAAATCTTTTTGAAAACTCAGAACTCTCTGTGTTGGCGAAACTCGAGTTTCCTCATGGAACTGGAGTTTAGCTTAGTTCAGAAACATTGATGGTTCTCTATATGACCAAAACTCGAGTTTGCCAATTGCAAACTGGAGTTTTGTTCCCTTTAGAAAATTTTGAAGTGTCTCTGTAAGGTACAAACTCGAATTTCCAAAACTAAACTCGAGTTTGCCTTGAAGTGAAAAACTTGGAGTGCTCTATGTATGTTACAAACTCGAGTTTGCCTATGCAAACTGGAGTTTTTTTAACTTGTGAAAAATTGAGTTACTCTCTGTCAAGCCAAAACTCAAATTTACAAATCAAAACTCGAGTTTTGCCTTAGACAGTAAGTTTTCAACTTACCAAAGACAAAACTTCATCTTGAGTTTACAATTGTCAGTTATCATTAAAACCCATAGAGAACTAACAGAATAAAGGGGAAATTGGTTTTGGCTTTTCAAATTAATAAACTAAAAAAATAATGCAATTTAATTAAATGTCAAACTTATGTTTTTGGTATTTTCTTTATAAAATGGAGTGGAGTATGAAAATGAGTATGAAATGTATAATGGATGCTCTTGGAAATGGAATAGTGACTATTATAGTTTAATTAAATGTTGGAGTAAATTTTCACTAAATCTTGATGAAAAACCCGAAGATACCACTTGAGTCCAATATTCCCAATTAATAGTAGCTCCTACAACCATAGCTAACTACTATCGATGCAACTTGCTTCCTCTTGATATGAATGCGATAACATGCCATTCAATTAATCCAATTCAATCATACTATCTAACAATAACACATATAACACGTATAAAGCACAATATCATTGAATCAATAAGGGAAATACATATATTAAATCCAACAAGCTACAAAATTCCCATCCAATCACATGAGTTCAATTCATAAAGTTATCCAAATGGGTAAACTAAGTCTCAACGATACAAAACAACATTGCTAAAACTAGGAAATCCAAATATAATTAGAGAAAATGGATTGAACAAACTCCAGCTTTGAAACTCAAGCTACTTGATCCATCTCCAAGAGGCAAAGGAATCAGCCACGCATTGAACTCAGCACAGTCACCACCAATCTTGAAATTGCAGCATCTATGGAAAGAAGTAAGGGAAAAATGAAGGAATTATGGAAGAAGGTGGATTCTAGTGGGTTTGATGGAGAACTAAAGGAGTAGAGAAATCAAAATAGGATGATGAAAGGAAAATCTGGAATGGGATAATGGAAAGAAGGAGGAGCTACAGTGATAATTATAGAACAGAGATAGTGGTGGAACAGAGGAAACCGACGGTGGTTATGCAGCACCAGTGGTAGTCTGATAGGTCGAAGACGATGAGAACAAAGAAGGGCGGCGATGGTGGTGGTTTTCTTGTCTTAACCGATGTAACAACCCGACTTTTTAAAGCAGTAAATTTTTTTTTTTAAAAACATCTTTTCAAACCATCAGAGTAGAACATTTGAGCGGAAGAGTAACTGATATATAGATTCAAAAAGCCAACAGTAGTGTATCTGGCTGATTACAAAGGCGGTTCAATAACCGAGCGTTTTCGAAATAAAGGACAACATCAAAAGGAAGACTCCTGCCCGATCCACGAAATGAAGTCTTCAGTCAGGTTTTCTATGCAGGCTGCTTGCCTCCATCCTCGGTCCTTGGTCCCCCTGAACCTGACGCTATGTTAAGAGCTGAGATCCAGCGCACCGGATCTCAGGTAACGGTTAACCTCATGTTTATGTACAGACATATCCACTAACCACTATATGCACTCAAACAGTATAACACCTCTATACACACACACCACATATAAGCATACCATAAACATCAGAGTTAGTGTTACAGTACGCGAACGTACATACTTCCGTAAACCGAACAGAATGGCCAGGTAAGTGTCTATCATGGGGGCCTCACCGAGTTCACGGCGACTTAATGGCTTACCCACATAGACTAGCCTTTCCTTCGGCACCAAACTGTTCTAACATATTTGCATTCAATAATCATACCATAACAATACACATAGCACATATATGCATACCATAAACATAAGAGTTAATGTTACAGTACGCGAACGTACATACTTTCGTAAACCGAACAGAATGGCCAGGTAAGTGTCTATCATGAGGGCCTCACCGAGTTCACGGCGACTTAATGGCTTACCCACATAGACTAGCCTTTCCTTCGGCACCAAACTGTTCTAACATATTTGCATTCAATAATCATACCATAACAATACACATAGCACATATATGCATACCATAAACATAAGAGTTAATGTTACAGTACGCGAACGTACCTCCGTTGACGAACGTCGGCAATTCTGGCGGAAAACGGCACGACAGTAGGTAAAAACGGAATCAGGGCTATCCTATCAACATAACAACGCATTTGTTAAGGATCTATCATTACGACGGACATTTTTAGTCAAAATGACCATTTTACCCCGACCCCCAATTGGCGGAATTTCGCCGCGCTTCGCTACATAGGCTATTTTCTTCCCAAAATTTCGCCAGAACTTCGACGCCATCATGATTTTCGAAAATAAAGACTAAAATAGCCCTCCCATCTAATATCAAAACATAAAAATAAAGACTACTCTAGCCTTACTAACTAATGAACTAAAGACTAAAAACTAAAGACCGAAAGTCTTACCCGTTGAAGACTTCTGCAGAACCTCCCCCAGAGCTTCTCTCTCTACTTCTTCCTCTCTCTAATTTTCGGCCAAAGGGCTTGGAAAATGGTGTGAAGATTTCTCAAGGGCAAGGCATCTATTTATAGGGAAAAACAAGGGACATGTTTGGCAAAATATAAGGTTTTGTTTGGAATTCCAAGTTGTAATAACCCATTATTTGCAACTTGTTCAAGAAGCCAAAAACTCCTCCTCACACACTCTTGGTCGACATCTTTGGGCTGTGTGGCAGCCCCTCATTGGTCCAAAAGTGGTGACTTAGCTCACTTTATGCCCGATATAACCGTTTTCCCCGATCGGTACCCGATTCGCGTGATTTCGAAGAATTCACAAAATTCTGGATTTACAACTCTGAAGACATGTTCTCACTTAGTAGAAATGTCCAAGTTAACCTAAATTTTTATTCCATATAGGCCTCCAACTGTCCAGTTGAAGTTTTCTCGAAAAACGTGTCCGAACGCGTCCGGTGTCGAATTCGTTTCGGAACTACCAATCTCTTGGAAATAATTCACCGATTCCAAATATGTCTAAATAAATTCGAACCCATTTCTAAATGTTGAGTTAGAATTTATTTTCTTTATTTCCAAAAATATGCCTATATGCATTTTTCCCTATTTCGTCTTATTAGGAAAATGCACCAACGGTCTCGGAATTAATTTCCGGAAGAGGTCACTTAAAGGTAAAAACTCACTGATCAATAATTTACCTTGACCTTGGGATTCCTATTCCTAGATCTCTAGATAGGATCCGTTTCCTAATTTTAAAATTACTATTCACAAATTTTGCTTTAATTAATTATAATATTAAAATATTATGCAAGTTGCCAACTTGCTTCCTATTTCATTTCTATTTTCTTTTTCTTTTTCTTTGGCCCAAAATTCTGGTCCTTTTTTATTTAATTTTCGTTTTTATTTAATTAATAATTAATTAATATTATATAAAATAATTATTTAACAATTATTTTTATATAATTTTTACAAAATTTCCCTATTGGTCCATACTTGTTTTTAGGCTTAAAAATACCTAAACTCAACTATTTTTCTCCAAAATTTCCAATTAATTAGTAAATACATTTTTACTAATATTCAACTAATTTCCACCAATTTTTGAGCTTCCCATAATCATTACTGAATTTCCTTTGCTTATGCTTAAGTAATTAGCCCAATATTACTTAATTACTTTATTATCATTAGTTGATAATTTTCTTACTTAGAACACCTTATTTCCTTATACTCTTGCATTAACATTAGCATTTTCATGCCTCTTACCTTATTCTATAATTTGCAAGGGTATTTTGGTCTTTTATTACTTTTTGAATATTCTTATACAATTTCTCCAAGTTTGTAATTTATCAAATTACCAAAATTAGAGATAATATACTCTCTTAATTCAAATAATTATTTCACTGACTTTTAGGATCTTTCATAATTTTCCTAAGTCATTTATGTCCCTTAGGGGCATTTTCGTCATTTTGGGCCCTTTGGCACTAAAATTCTCTAATTTCATTAGAGATTACCTTAGAAAATAAGATAATTATGATATTTTCCCTAATTCAAATTTTAGGGTATTACAACCGACTTCAAATCGCGCCTCCTTCCATCAAAGTTCTCTCTGTTTCGATCTCTTTGTCATGGCGCTTTGCGACTTTGGTTTGGCATCGATCTAAACTCGCCTGTGGGTGTGAAGATTGGAGGTGTAACATCCTATTTTCAAAAGCAGTATAATTGTTTTTTTCATCAGAGTAGAGCACCGGAGCATAAAAGTAACTGAAACTTGTATTCAAAATACCGTAAGTCTGGCTAATTACAGAAGCGGTACAATAATCGAGAGTTTTTAAAGTAAATAACAACAGAAAGTCTTCAACCGATTCTTTAAGCATGTTGCTTGCCTTTCTCCTCGGTCCTCGGTTCCCCCGATCCTGACGCTATGTTAAGAGCTAAGGTCCAATGCATACGGACCCCAGGTAATGGTTAACCTCATATTTACATATACAACATATGGATTACAGTTAATCACAGCATAGACAATATATGACCACATAACAGATGTACCACATGGAGTGAATGCAGAAGTACCACACGGAGTGCAAGTAGATGTACCACACGGAGTGAATATAGATGTATCACACAGAGTGCATGTAGATGTGTCACACGGAGTGCATGTATAACAATAGCACATAACAATACTCATATCATATCAACAGACCATCAACCATATATACGCATACCATACTCATAATACATACACGCGTACCATAAATATCAGCGTTAGTGTTACAGTACGTGAACGTACATACATACGCATCCCAACAGTATATAAACAAACATCAAATCATCAAACACATATACGCATACGATAAACATCAGCGTTAAGGTTATCAGTACGCGAACGTACGTACTCCAATAGTACATAAACATACAGTAGAATTATCAAAATTTATCAGAGTCTGATGTCAATGTAAGGACAGGTGATGGATACACCGGCCTCGGGTTAGAGTGATGCACCGACAGAGTGTGGTACACCGGTTTAGGATAGTATACCGGTTTAGACTAGTATACCGAAATAGGGTGGTACTCCGACTTAGGGTTATATCAGTACTCATTTTCAAAACATGCTCCAAATTTTTGAAAAGGCTTAGAACCTAACTCCGTTAACCGAACAGAATGGCCAGGTAAGTGTCTATCATGGGGGCCTCACTGAGTTCACAGCGACTAGTTGGCACACCCACATAAACTAGCCTTGCCTTTAGCACCAAACTGTCCGTAATAACTTCGTTAAATTCATGCCAGGACTACTGCTCTGATACCAAAATGTAACATCCCATTTTCCAAAAGCAATATAATTTTTTTTTTCATCAGAGTAGAGCATCGGAGCATAAAAGTAACTGATATATATATATATTCAAAAAGCCAACAGTAGTGTATCTGACTGGTTACAACAGCGGTACATTATACGAGTGGTTCAAAAGTAACATGCAACAACGGAAAGTCTTCAGCCACAAAAGGAAATCTCCTGCCGGTTCTCTAAGCTTGCTGCTTCCCCCTCTCCTTGGTCCTCGGTCCACCCGATCCTGACGCTATGTTAAGAGCTGAGATTCGCACCGGACCTCAGGTAACGGTTAACCTTATGTTTACATATACAGCATACAACATATATATCATACAAGCAACCATACCCCAACAACTCACACCTAGCAAACGTTTCACACCTAGCAGACGTTTCACATCGAGCATCTTACACCTAGCAGGCATTTCACACCTAGCAAGCGTATCCCAATACCCAACAAGCATTACAACAGTACATAAACATGTCACAGAGCTATCAGCTACCTCATATAAGCATACAATACACGTAGCACATATAAGCATACAATAAACATTAGCGTTAGTGTTACAGTACGCGAACGTACCTTCGTTGACTGTAAACGGTACGTCTGTCGGAATACGGTATGACAGTAGGCCAAAACGTAATCAGAGATATCCTATAAGGACAATATCGCATTTATTAGTAATCAGTCATTATGACGGACATTTTAGTCATAAATGACCATCTTACCCCTAACCCCCTAATCGGCGAAATTTCGCCAGAGCTTCGCTACTTTGACTCTAATCTTCCAAAATTTCAACATATCTCTTACTCCAACATATTTTCCAAAATAAATATCATATTTAACCCTAAAACATGGTATCTAAAATATACTGGAAGATTAAAGATCAAAACAACATCTACCCTAGAACTTCAAGAATACCAAACTAAAGACTAGAACCGAAGAACTTACCCTTGCAGAACTTCGCTACAACTTTCTCCGGACTCCTCCTTCTCTCTAACCTCTCTCTATATTCGAAATTTCCTTGAGGAATTGGTGAGAAAGAAGTGAAAATGGATGGCCTATTTATAGGAAAAGCCCATGGATATCAACCCTCGGATCAACTTTTCATCAACGGTTGCGAAGATGAAGATGTGGCTTCTTGAGAATCACTCTTTTTCCCTTCTTTTCCACCACAAAAAAACGTCCCCCATGTCATCCTATGTCACCAAGGTGATGTCACCCCCTTGTTTAACAAGTTTCCTACCGATGAATTCCGTGTTCAGTGTTCTAATCGCGTAATCTTGAAGAATCTTAGAAATCCGGCAACATAGCCCTGAAGGTCTATTCTTCCTCTTTAGAAATATCTTGGTAAACTAAATTTTTTATCCCATTCAGGGCATTCCGTTGCCTGCCGAACATTTTCGGATAAACGTCTTCGGTTACGGAAATGACTTCCGGAAACGTCAACTTCTGGATAAGAATTCACTGATTCCTAATATGTCCAGATGTTCTCTACTTATCTCACGGATTTCAAGATATGATTTGTTTTCCATTGGTTCTCATTTCTATTATCTGCCCTATTTCTTTTTCGTCATATTCCTTAAGCATTCCGTCGGTTTCGGAAATGACCTCTGAGACAGCTCACTCCGAGATAAAAATTCACTTGTCTATAATATGCCCTGACTTTAGAAACCTTATTCATGGTTTTCTAGATATGATTTAATTTCTATTGGTGGTCATTTATCCTATTTGCTTTTTACAAAATATCACAATTTATATTACTATTTTAATCAATAATATCTAGATATTATTTTGCACAATTCTTATCCTCTATTTTGACCAAAAATTCGGCCAGCTCTCCTTGAACTTTTTATTTATTTTATTTTTCTGTTTTGAATTTATTTATATTATATTTAATTATCTTATTTTTCCCACACAATTTTCCTATTGGTCCATACATGGATTTAGGCTTAAAATTACTTAATCTCATATATTTTTCTTAATCTTTTCCAATTAATTAGAAAATATATTTTATGCTAATGTTAGCCATAAACATTTAATTAAATTTTTTTGCATAATTATCCTTGAATATTCCCTTTATTCATGTCTAAACAATTAGCAATTAATTATCTATTTAATCACTTACTAATTGTTGACAATTTTCTTAATTGAGATTAATTATTATCTCATAACTATTTTACTGACATTAGTCATATATGCTCCATGTAAAATATTAAAAATCATTGGACAACTTATGTCCCCCAAAATAATATTTAATTTTGCTTTTTTATTTTCCAAGGAAAATAACCCCAAAAATTCCCTAAATTAGAGACAACATATTCTCCTATTTTTAATAAATATTTTATTGCCATTTAAGATTTTTCATAATATTTTCAGGGCATTTTATGACCCATAATTGCATTTTTGACACCTTATTCACTATTATTTCCATAGAAATTATCCTAGAAAATAGAGTAAATACTCTACATAATTTTGAAATCACATATTCACCTATTTCCAATAGGTATTATTTTCTAATTTATGATATTTATCATAAATATGATTTTTAGGGTATTATAGAAGGTGGAAGGATGGTCGCTCGTCGGCAACAGAAGGAGGAAATGGTGTTGTCGGCGAGAGGGAAGGTCCAGGAGAGAGGAAAGAAGAAGAAGGTCTGAAGGTCTCAAACTCGTCTCCTCAAATCCTGTTACACGTCTAAAGAAGAGGGGGAAAAAACTTAGCTCAAACCTAGCTTGCAAAACGCAGAGTTTTGGCTTTATGGTCCTTCTCTGACATTAATTTCGGTCCTTCTTTGACATTAACTTAGGTCCCTCTTTTACATTAATTCTGGTCCTTAGTTGACATTTTTCAACTTTTCCAAATTTCTTCCAAAATTCCTAGAATGCAAAATTAAGCACAAGGTAGCATCAAAAGTCCAAGGAATCGATTACATGAATAAATTAACAAATTATGACCATTTTACCCCTAATTACGTTTAATTCAATACAAATGTTCCTAACTCAAATCAGTACTTACTAATGCAATAATGTCCTAGAAAATACATTAAGAATCCCAATTTAGTTATGAAATATCATATAAAAGTATGGTTCGATCAATAAGCCATTAGGAAATTCTTATTTAACATATTAGAAGTCACTTGCTCTTCTTCGAAAATCTCAAGTAGTCTGATTTCATCTTCTTAGTCTAAACTTCTTGTGTTACATCTCATGAAATAAAACATAAACCATTTCAATTTCAGTCCAAACAGAAATAAATGAACAAACAAACAAAACATTAAACAACTTGCATGCTTTTGTTATCAGAACCGTATCTGAGTCTATATTACCTGAAGAGAATCACCAACATTGGTGAAGAAGGAGGATTGATCTGGTGGCACAGAAACCCAAGTTCCATCTCTGAGACATATTTTAAGTTCTAAAGCGTTATTTGATCTCAACACAGAAATAATCTGTGGGTCTGTGTGCTCACCAAACCCCACAACGTTTCCGCCATTGTTGGACCCCACAAGCTCTGGGCATGGAGGACAATGATTCCACCTGAAAACAGTCACTCTGTTCGTTCATCACCATCTTGCTTCACACATTCCTAGGCTGAATCTACATTCCTTCAGCCAACAATTCTAGAACCTCATGCACAATCTTCCTCACACTCGATATATAATTACTCAATGCAATATTTCTCATATACTTTTTTTTCTTTAAATTTTTTTTTTTTGGGGGGGGCACCTCTTGGTTCCGCCACTGGGTATAACTATCACTCCTCGTAGGATTAACTCGTTGGACTGAGATTTCAACAAAAATAATAGAGGAATTTGGAGGAGTGACAGTATTGTCAGAATTTTCTATGGTAGATGTGGTTGAGGACAAATTATGGGAGTGATTAGAATTGATTATGGCAGCATTAAGATCTTGAGTTTGCTCTTCATGTTCACCAACACTCTCCAACTCCTTCCACTTAGATATCGTACATACAAATCCTTTCAAACATAACTAAATAGACATACAGAACTGTGTTGAGAATATATTTCTACCTCAATTTTACTGAAGCTAAGTAAAGCATAAAAGCTCATTGGCAATGTGTCACGTTTTTGTTATAAAGATAGATAAGCATGTAAAAACTTTACCTTGGATTCAGTGGAAGCAAGTAGCATATGAATGCAATGGTTTAAGTAGATTGAAGAGAGAAGGTGGTGGCAAATATCTGAAAGGAGAGTTGAAAGTTTGATTCTCCATTGGAGGCTCTTGTGACTCTGCTCCTCTTGCCGGCCTTTTACTCAAAGTCCTCTTGAAGGTGTAGTCTTTCACTCTTTTGTAGTACTGATATGCACTGAAGTTATATAGATCCTTTGAAATAAATTTAGTGAGAGGAAAATAGAGAGGAGTCCTAACAATGGCATACCTCTCTTTTTTGTCCCATTACTTTAAAACAAAGATGGTACTTCAAAGAATCCTAGCTGTGGTATTGTGAAGTATCAATATATAAAATTATTAAATAACATAATAATTGGTAAATATATAGAATGACAAAATTAGTGGCACTGACTTGAAAATTTTCCATCATGTAAATGCATATATGAATGAATGATAATTGACAAATATGGAAGTAGTATATAGATAGCTTGGCTGAATTTGTTGGTCTTTGATTTCAAGTGTTGACTTATTGCTGGCTACTGAGTAAGTCCCAAATGGCTAAATTCAACAAATTTTATTCTTAACTGAATTTAAGGCAATGATAAATTTGTTAAAGTAAAAAAATAGGAATATTTATTTTAAAATACATAAATTATTTCTGGCCGACATATATTGGGGTGGGGGTAAAAAACAAATTAGAGTACAATTCTATAATCCATTATTGTATGCATCATCTAAAGCAGTAAAAGCATCATTATCCACATTATGAAAACGAAGGAAATAAAAAATAAATAAATAAAGAGACAAACTAGAGAAAGTATGCATCATCTAAAGCAGTAAAAGCATCATTATTCACATTATGAAAACAAAGGAAATAATAAATAAACAGACAAACTAGAGAAAGCATGTATACCTCTTCCAAGAATAAGGCAGTAACATTGGATTGGATATAAAGGAAGACGATCCCAATTTGTTGTTTTTTGTTTTGTTATTGCAATAATGGGATCTAGAAAGATCTAACTGATGTTTTCCATCCCGAAGTTTGCGGCAGTTTTATCTTCATGCAATTATTTCCCAGTTAGAGCTATTCCATTCCATTGTTCTTTATTATAAGATATTAACTAGTAATTATGTTTAGTCATTTTTATAAGGTACTTGTTTGTTTCTAAAGCGCATTAATTATTATTATTTTCTTATGTATGCCCTTAATTAATAAGGATAGTGGATGAAAGTAATAATTAATACTCCCTCTGGTCCTTATTATAAGGCACCAACTAACAACTCTCATAAACAAAACAAAAAAACAATTAAAGTCAATAAAGCTGTCATAAAATTTAATTAACTTTCAATATTACCCTTACTAATTGTACTAAATTTTAATATTATAATAATTATTACTCTCACCCACTACCCTTATTAATTAGAGGCATACATGATGTAACATTCCAAATTTTGGGATTTTAAAGTTTGAATAAGATAGGGAAATTAATTATGAAAATAATTATTGGAAATTAAGCCATATTTTCGTATAAATTAAAGACAAATAATTAGGGAATAATTTTTAATATAAATATTTTAGAGATAATATTTTTTAGGCCAAAAGAAATTTAAATGAGAAAGAAAATCCTTAAATGGAATTAAGGATTTAATTTTAATAACTATCCAATGCTTACAAATAAGAGTTTGAAGATAATTAAGTGAGTTAATTTTTTTTTTTTTTTTTGCTAAGAAGGAAGGCACGAAGCCTAAATTACAAAGAAAAATATATCATTGGGGAAATCAATCACAGACTCTCCTGAATAATCCAGCTTCTTAAATCAAGCTTCTTAAATCAAACGGGCACTCATTCAAAATGAATGAATATGAAATGCCCCTTTTAGCTAACGCATCCACGATTCTATTCGAATCCCTAAGGATACATCTAACATCCACCTGCCAAGCGAGCGACAGCAATTTCAATGCATTAATCCATCAGCCCATATACCATTTCATCTCCATCTCCAAGCCCAACACTCATTATTCCTCTCAGTCTCAACGTAAAAGCAGAGAGGGATCATAACAAATTATAAAGGCCCATTATAATCAAACCAACTAAACCACTCCAGTCCATTTCGCCTTCTGTTCCATAACCCAAACAATATCCACTAATTCATTTTTCCTCCTCTTCTTCAATCTGAACACGTAAAGACGCTGGTAACACAGTCAGCAAATCAGCTCGACGCCATGCTTCCAAATGCTGCTTTCGGCTATCCAACTGTTCATGCAAGTTCAGACTGTCCCATGCTTCTTGAGCCCCTCACGTATCCTTCCCCAACGGTCCATTCTTTTCCCTTCCTCGGACTGGACCCTCCCTCCTCTATATATTCCATGCTCCCTTTGCTTCCATTCATTCATGTTAAGCTTAACAGAACCAGAGACCGAAGTTGAGAGGAACTGAAGCAGGGAGAAAGAGAGAGAGAGAGAGAGAAAAATCCACTTGCCCTTCTCTATTTTAAAACAGCAAAACAGAGGTGTGTGTGGCATGGAGTAGCAGCAAGCTTTGGTCTATCGAAAGATTAGCTAGGTAAATGTTTGAGCTTCATCTCCTTTTGTCTCCATTAAAACCATCACTCGGTTAATGAATGAATATATATATATATAGGTATGCGTTTTAGCTCCAAGCTGTGCAGATATAGATATATACCTTGAGACTATATAAAAGAGAAGGGAAGCCCCTGATGTGTGTGTAGATCACATGAAAACCTAAGAAAAACCAAAAGAAAGTTTTGCATATATAAGGGTATATATATATATATATCGCTGGCATTGCTAGTTCACTGTGTAAACATAGTTATATATATATATATCTCAACGCCATGTACATATTTATGAAGGAAAAGAGGAAAAACATAACCTTACTGATATTTAAAAAAAATTGTTGTCATGATACTTATAAAACTTGAAGATTTGCCCATCACATGATAGACCGTGAGACAGTATATTGTCTGTTATGATAATATATGTATAGTCGTTGTATTACATATGTATATATATATATATATATATATATATATATATAAAAGAGGAAGAGTATTGCTGTAATGGAAAACCAAGAGAAAAGAACTTTGCTTTGCTGTGTGATATATATGTATACTACGTTGCTTTTAGAATAAGTGGGGAAAAAAAACTGAACTTGGTTGCTAAACCATATATATGTATTATCGCTGATGCTGGGAAATAAAGTCAGCTCAAAATGAAACAGTACTTGGCTCTTGGTCTTGTGATGTTCACATCTCTGAAAGAGGAATGGCAAGCATTCTTCATGATTTTGCACCAGAAAAATGCTTCATGTAATAATTTTCAAAGTGCTAATTAATAGATGAGAAGTATATTTTTTTGATAAGCTTCTCTATTAAAAGCTTAATTGTAAGGTGTTTATGTATGGTTTTTTTTTTTAAAAAAAAAATATAATTATCTTACTTTGCTTAATTATTTCAAAATTTTCCCCTTGCCAATCATACAAAAATAAAGGGGTTATTCTGTTTCATTAATTTTTTTAAGAAAATAATATTAGTAATTGATAGAGAGTGACAAGTGATGAAGAATAATCTGTTCAGCACTTAAAAATTTAAAGTTCCATGCTGATTTGTTTAAACAGACGTAACAAGGTAGGCCAAAGGAGGTTTTAAAATAATTGTAGAGAAATAATAACAAAATAACAAAATAAATAGTAATAAATACTATTATTATTATTATTATTATTATTATTATTATTAAATGAGGAATAAATAATAAATAAATAAAGGGAATTATTAATAAATAATATAAAGGGAAATTATTAATTAATAGAAAGGGGTATTATTGATAAATAATAATTAAAATAGGAAATTAATAGTTACAATGATCTTACTTTAGGACATTGAAGAAGTTCGAGTTCTAACATCTGAGGATTTTATTTATTCGCGAAGTTGAGATTGGTAATTTAATCTCAAATTCATTGTGTTTTACATATATGCCTTGTATGTTCATGTATTGTAGATTTTTGGCCGGGTTTGTATGCCCGAGTCTATGCGTTTTATTCAGCTAGTTGTGGGTTATTTTTATTTTTATTTTTTGAATGATAATGCTGCATGCTTATTTTCCTAGCACTGAGGATACGTGTCTAGGACATGTAGCACTTACGAGTGCTTTCACCGATGCATGTGATGTGTGCTATGTAGTCGGGTAGCAGTGTGTTTGTTGAATGCTTTCTTTTATTTCTTTTATTTCGCAATATATGAAATATTTGTCATGTATGTTTTTACACTTTGAATGTGAGATTAACTGTTACCCTGAGATTCATCTGATCACTGAATCTCAGTCACACCTAAAGATTTAGGAAGATGCTCTAGATTAGGAAGTAAGGCCGTGCAGCTGGCGTAGCTGAAGAAGACCCTAAAGGAGGGGATTTATTTAAGTTTGAATTTCATACTTTGATGTTTTGAATTATATTTGCTAACTATTCGACTGACAATTTAGGATTATTGTATAACTAAAATCCTCCAACGGGATTAACCCTGACTATTACTAAATTTTAAGTTGTATCACACTTATATTCCTCAAAGAATTTTAATTAACCAGCATATGTCGAGTATATGTTATCAGTCACTCATTCGTCCAAATGTTAAACATACTCTCTGTTGTGACTTACTCTGATCTGTTAACGTCTTTACTCTGATAACTTCACACCAATTAGTCTAATAAGGGATTTAGGACATAAATGGACATCATAATGGACGTAGGAATTAGGGGCGTTACACATGAAAAAAAGAATTAATGTGCTTTGGAAACAAGCAAGTACCTTATAAAAGGGACCAAATACATTTGTTAGTTGGTGCCTTTTAATAAGGACCAGAAAGAGTATAATATTAGAGTTTAGTGCAATTAGTAGGAGTAATATTAAAAGTTACTTAAATTATAGAACAATTTTATTGATTTTAATTATTTTTATTAATCTATGAGAATTGTTAATTGATGTCTTAGGAGTAGAAGGCTGGAAGCTTGGATCATATCTTCTTTGATTCGTTTTTTAACCGTTACGAGGAGTAGATGACGGGAGGCTGTGTTTGGTAGAGGTAAGATTTGTCTTTCTGGAGAGCCACTTTTTGATCTAAAAAACCAAACAGGCACATGTGAGATGTTTGTTGTGATTGTGGCAGACAGCCAATTATTGAGGCATGTGTCTCTCTCTTCCAAGGACGGACCTCCATTAGAAACCTATGATCTCACAACCAACGGCATAACAATTATTCCGTAACTAGAAGATCACGGGTTATATTCTACTTATAACCCCATAGTGTTAGTACATGCAACTCTAATTTTTTTTTTTTTTTTTAAAATGTAACATCCCAATTTCCAAAAGCAGTATAAATTTTTTTTTTCATCAGAGTAGAGCACCGGAGCGATTGAGTAACTGATATGTATAGATAAAGTGCCGTAAGTCTGGCTGTTTACAGAAGCGGTATAATAACCGAGTATTACAAAAGTGATACATAATAGTAAAAGGAAGGCTTCCGCTGGAACATCAAAAGGGAAGTCTCCAGCCGGGTCTTCTATGCAGGCTGCTTGTCTCTATCCTCGGTTCTTGGTCCCCCCGACCCTGAAGCTATATGGAGAGCTGAGGTCCATTGCAATCGGACCCCAGATAACGGTTAACCTCATATTTACATGCATATACACCATATGAACTACAGACACTTATAACGTCAACAGTATAAAAGCACAGAGTACAAGCATCTCCCAAACAACGTATCCTGGCGGCACATAGGCCCCCTGCAGTGTAACCCTAGCAGCACCTAGGCCTCTTGATCCCTGGCAAGACATAGGCCCCTAACAACCGTATCCCTGGCGGCACCTAGGCCTCTAACATGCGTATCCCATTACCCAGAATCATAACAACAGTACATAACATATAATTCACATAGCACATACACGCATACCATAAATATCAGAGTTAGTGTTACAGTACGCGAACGTACCTTCGTTGACGAACGTGTGTATTTCTGGCGGAAAACAGCACGTTTTACGGAAAATCATACTTTTGACGGAAAACAGCGGCACGACAGCGGGTCAGAACGTAATCAGGGATATCCTATCAGTATAACAACGTATTTATTAAGGATATATCACTACGACGAACATTTTTAGTCAAAAATGACCATTTTACCCCTGACCCCCTAATCGGCGGAATTTCGCCAGTACTTCGTTATTTTGACTCTAATCTTCCAGAATTTTGCCATAACTCCGACCCCATCATGATTTTCGAAATTAATGACTAAAATACCCCTAACATATGATATCTAATCATACTTGGAAGATTAAAGACTATTCTAACATTTCTACTCTAACTACTGAAAGAACTACGAAAGCTTAAGTACCGAAAAACTTACCAGAGCTTCACTGCTTTTTCCTCCAGAGCTTCTCTCTCTAAAACCTCTCTCTATGTTTCGAAATTCTCAAGAGAGAATGGTGTGAAAAACTCAAAGGGAAGGCAATCTATTTATAGGGAAAATGCGAGGGTAAAACGGTAATTTCCAACTCCTAATTCATTTTAAACATGTAATTTTTTGCTTCATTCTCCACCCCTCAAACCTGCATGCCGACCTCCCCCCCCCGCCCCTTATGTGGCACAAAATGACATCATCCTTGATGATGTCATCAACTTGTCCAAGAAGTTTCCTACCGATAAAACCCTGTTTCAGTGTTCGAATCGCGTAATCGTGCAAAATCTCAGAAATCCGGAATCACAACTTTGAAGATCTTCTCTTTCTCATTAGAAGTATCTAGGTTAACTTAATTTTTGAATCTATTCAGGGTTTCAACGGTTCAGCCGAAGATTCTCGAAAAACGTGCTCGGTTACGAAAATAACTTCCGGAATTATCAACTTCTGGACAAAAGTTCACTGATTCCAAATATGTCCAGATAATTATAAAATCATCCCTAGATGTTGAGTTATAATTAAAATTCTAAATCTGTGACTATCTGCCTTTTTCACAGATTACCCTATTTCGTCTTATTACTAAAGTATTCTACCGATCTCGGAAATGACTTCTGAAACAACCCAGTCCGAGATAAAAATCCACTCATTTATATTATACTCTGACTCTAGAAACTTTGTTCATGGTTTTCTAGATAGGATCCAATTTCTATCGGTGTTTATTTACCTTTTTCACTTTTACTTTAATTACTTTTTAATTAAGTGTTTTAATATAACACTCCATGATCATTTTTCACTTTTTTTTTTCTTTTTTCCCACTAGATGTCGGCACACACACACAAATTATATATATATTTTTATTTTATTTTTTAGTTAATTATTATATAATTTAATAATTTTTTTTACATAATTTTTTTACAAAATTTTCCTATTGGTCCATACTTGTATTTAGGCTCAAAATTACTTAATCTCATTTATTTTTCTCAATATTTTCCAATTAATTAGAAAATACATTTATGCTAATTTTTAAGCCATAAACCATTAATTATAGAGTTCTACATAATTTATCACAATTATTTCATTGTTCAAGCTTAAATAATTAACCAATAATTATTTAATCAATCACTTATTATTTATTGATAATTTTCTTATTTGGAACTAATTACTTCCTCTCAAAATCAGAGCTAACATAGCTATTTTATCTCCCATGTAAAATATCAATAATTATAGAGTTAGTTATGATCTCCAAATACTTTATAGTTGTTATTTTTTTCAATTCTTCCAAGCTTATAATTTATTAAATTACCAAAATTAGAGACAATATATTCTCTCAATTTTAATAATTATTTTACTACCTTTCAGGATTTTTCACAATTTTCCTAAGTCATTATATGCTCCATAGGGGCATTTTGGTCATTTCTGACACATTATTAATTTTTCCTAATTTCCAAGAAATTTTCCTTTAGAAAATAAGATAAATTTAAAATTCTTTTTAACACCACATATTCACCTATTTTTAATAGGTATTATTTCCTAATCTATGATATTTACCCTAAGTGTGATTTTTAGGGTATTACAAAAAATAATAACAATAAAATTGGAGAAAACTTCACACAACCCTAACAAATAAATGGGTTAGAACTAGTATTAGCTTTTTGAGCCATTTTCAGCGTATAATTACATGTTCATACTTGGGGTTTCCTGACATTGGTCTCAATTTTTTTTTTTCTCTTTTGAGTAAATGTAATACCCGGATAATTATTTATCTTGAATATTATATTGTGATAAATAATACCTATTCTTAATAGGTGAATATATGGTCTTAAAACTTGTGTTGTATTTATCTTATTTTTCTAGGGTAATTTCTCTTGAAATTAAAAGGGAAAAAGTGCCAAAAATCCTTAAATACATTTATGGGTCATAAAATACCCTGAGATTATTATGATATGTCTTAAGAGGAAATTAAATATTTATTAAAAATAGGAAAGTATATTGTCTCTAATTTTGATAATTTATTAATTTATTTCCTTGGAATTTAAAGAGGCAAAAATCCAATATTATTTTGGGGAACATAAGTTGCCCTATGATTTTTAAAATAATGCATGATGCATAAATGACCAATGTAAACAAAATAGTTGTGAGAAAATAATTAATCCAATTTAAGAAAATTGTCAATAATTAGTAGATAATTAAATCTCCATTTATTAGAGATTAATCAACATGTTTCAAAGGCATAATTAGGGATGTGTGACCCTAATTAAAGACTAATGGCCAAGATTAGCATAAAGATATTTGCTAATTAATTAGGAATGATTAAGAAAATGTATAAGATGAAATACATGAAATACATGAAATCCCTAAAGCCTAATTGATCAACAAAGGATTACTAAACATAGGATTAAGACACTAAACAATCTTACTAATCAACTTTGACAAGTCAAACATAAATCAAGGGTTAGGATTGAATCTCATAAAGCAAGATCCAAACGCTTACAATAATTAGCATTTCAAAGGTCTAAATCCATGTTATTACCCAAAGAGCCAATGGGAGAATTTCTTGCTAATTAATATAAGATAATTAAACTTAATATAAACAAATTAAAATCAAGAGTTGAAAAGTCAAAATGGGGGAGCCGTGTGAGTGTGTGTGTGTGAATATGCAAGTGGGAAGGAAAGAGAAAAGAAGAAAAGGATATTTTGTGAAAAAACAAATAGGATAAATGAGAACCGATAGAAATTAAATCGTATCTTGAAATATGTGAACTAAGTATCTAACATCTGGACATATTGTAAACAAGTGAATTTTTGTCCCGAAGTGGGTTATCTCCGAAGTCATTTCTGTAACCGACGGGGTTAATCCTAAAATGACTAAAAGGCTAGTAAAGACCCCTAATTGGATCATAATCCTTGATATTCCAAATACTTTTCAAGTGATTTCATAAACTTCAAAGATTTCCTCAAAAAGTATTTGAGATTTATAAGCATATTCGATTAGAAACACTGAGCAGGGGAATTAACCGGTAGAAGAAAATCCCTAAAGGATAAGATGATGTCATGTTTGGAAGAGGATAGGGGAGAGAGAGAAGAGGGGGAGGTCGGCCAAGAGGATAGAGGGTGGAGACGAAGTTTCAACATAAACCCTAGATCTAATGGCTTATATTGAAGGAGAGAAAGTTTGAAAGAATTACAAAGTTGCCACAATTTTCTCTATAAATAGCCCTCACTTCCTTTTGAAATTTCACACCAACATCTCTTGAGCATTTTGAAACTTGAGAGTGAAAGAGAGAAGGAGGAGCTTTGGAGAAGGAGTAGCAAAGTTCTGGATAAGTTCTTCGGTCCTTAGTTTTTAGATTTTAGTCTTTAGTTTAGTAGTTTTTAGTAGAAATGTTAATTAGATCTAGGAAGTAGGAAATGAAATTCCTATTCTTGTTTTTAAGCCTCATTGCATTGAAAGATGTCTGACGAGATAAAAACATAGTAGGAATTGAGTTTCTGAAAATTGGGAGTCAGAGTAGCGAAGCTCTGGCGAAATTTTATCGGGTAGGGATTATCTAAAGTCAGGGGTAAAATAGTCATTTGTGACTAAAATATCTGTTAGGATATTGTTTGACTAATAAATACGATATTATCCTTATAGGATATATGTGATCACGTACCGACCGTCAGACGTACCGTATTTTGTCAACGAAGGTACGGACGCGTACTGTAACCTTAACTCTTATGCTTGTTGTATGTTTATATATGATAGTTGTATTCATAGACTAAGACTGTGATGTCTTAGATGTTTTATTATACATCCAGCTATATACGGGTTATGGTCATTGTGATACCGTTGAGTTTTCCTAGCGCTGAGGACACGAGTGTACATCGTGGCACTGGAGTAAAGTGCAGACAGTGAATAACATGCATTAGTTGTGTGTGGTTATTGTTTTACATATGTGATTATGTAATGCTATGATGTCATGAATAACTGTCATTCATATACTGTTACATAAGCATGAGTTTAACCGTTACCTGAGGTCCGGTGGGTATTGGATCTCAACTCTTACTCTAGCTTCAGGATCCAAGGGTCACAGGATCGAGATCAGGGGTAAGGAGCCAGCATGAGGATCGGACGGAGACGCTTTTATTTTATTGTATTTATTTTTGAATTAAACACTCGGATGAATGTACGGCCGTATGAACTGCCAGATACACTGTTATCTATGTTATTTAGTCACTCTTTATTATGGAAAATTTTTTCTGACGCTCAAACTCTGATCAAAACGCTATGAAAACCTTTATGAAAACGGGGTGTTACAGTAAAATAAAAAATGAAATTAATACCATGAATAATTAGCATAAGTAATAATATGACTCAAACATTGAGTGAAAAAGCTACGGAAAGAAGTGGCAACACTAACAGAAGTCTGAGTTTGGTGTAATTGAACTCATAGAGAAACTGAAAATTATCCCAAAGCAAAGTAACTGTGAGCACCTCGATTATTTCTTTTCCAAAAGAAGAAAAAAATTATGCTTAAGGACCAAATGTATAAATCGTTTATTCCAGATGTCCCCAAATATGAGCAATTATTTTGAAGATCCATCGTTCTTCTCTAAAAATAAAAATCATGTGGGAATACCAAATTGTCCTTGTCTTATATAATGGAAGAAGAAGCTGTAAAATTCTTTAATTTATGTGTGAACATTAAATAATGAAAATATTAGTTATAAATTCTTGTTGTTTCAATGTTAAACAATAAAGTTGTCAAACTTGATTATGGCTCCTATAACAAGTTAACGTCCTTTTTTATCCCCTTCTAATAAGAATAGGTATCCTCCTATTAAAGACAATCCTATTTAAGACATTGTCACACATTAAATGTAATTTGAATCTTGGTTTGGCACGAGTGACTTATGTTTTTCAGTTTCATTTTCATATTTGAACTTTACTTTTCTAGACCATTTAAGTAAAACAAAGGGAATGCGTTTTTGGTAATGGGCCGTGATGAGGTGCGTTACAACTTACAACAAAAAATTAAAGTGACATATTGTCATTTTTTACTCTAAAACTTATCATTGCATACTACTCAGTTATTATTGGAACTTCTTCATAATTAAGTTTATCTGTTGAAGCCTTATAGTAATTCTTCCAAAAACGATTCCTCTCCATTATAAATTGATTTACAAGCTTACATGGCTAAGTTAATTATCTGCTAATTGGTGAAGGAGCAGTGGTCATGCTTCTCTTTATTGTGCGATTGGTGCTATAACTCATCCATTTGTCATTAGCTTTGACCAAAACTGAAAAGATGATAATTTTGCATTTCAGTAAGCGCCACATGTGACATAAAAGAATGGAGAAAAAAACATTGTGAAGCAGGAGTAGGAAAACTATTGTGCATTGCTCTGCATCCTTCATCCTGATCTATCTCCTTTTCACAAGTGGCTCTACTTTTGTTGGTCAGTCACTGTCCCTCAAGAACTAGTTTCAGAAATTCTCAATACATATAGCAGCTAATTGACAAATTAAGTATTCTCCATGAAAACCATACTAAAACAACAACCAAGAAAACCAAATGGACAATGGAAACGACAAAAGTTACTAATAACAAGCAAAGAAACACAGTGAGTTCACTTGGATTCCTCTCACTTAATCAAACTCGCAACGACAACCATCAACATGCAAACAAGGAAGGCAGAGACAGTGAAGCACCAAGTAATAGTTGAAGGCAAAAGCATTCCCATTATTCCCATGAACCCTAACGTGCCAATCAGAAACGCAGCTTTTTGCATCGTCTTCGCAATCATAGGCCTTTTCTTATGCAACACAAGAGCAGTTGAGGAAATAGAGAAGGCAAGTGTAGAACAAGCCACGACAACATATATCAGAACCTGGTTATGTTTTGGTCTTGATGAAACAACAAGATTAGTGAGAGCACCAAGAAGTTCAACAGCAAAAACTGTGAAGCCTAGTTTGTTGTCTTCCTGAGGCGGTGATGCAGAAGGGGGCATAGGCATATTGATAGTGTGACTATCACTTGCCATGGACGTATCAGTATTAGGGCTCAGCGGATTAACTTGTTGGACTAAGCTTTCGGGAGAAACAAAGGAATTTGGAGGAGTAACTGTATTGCTAGAACTGTCAGTGGCAGATGTGGCTGAGGACAAATTTTGGGAGTGCTTAGAATTGATTGTGGCAAGAACATTAAGATCTTCAGTTTTCTCTTCATGTACACCATCTCTCTCTAACTCCTTCAATTTAGATCCTGTATATACAATGCTTCCAAGAATAACTAAACATACATACTGAATAGTGATGACAATATATGCGTCTAAACTGCTAGATAAAAATAGTACTATCTCATATAAAAATAACTAGTCTGACATATAAATGAAAGATAAAGAACACATATACCTCAATTTCACAAGAGCTAGTAAAAGCCATTACTTATAAAGATAAATAAACATGTAAAAACTTTACCTTGGATTCAGTGGAAGCAATTAGAGCATATGAATGCAATTGTGTGAGTATTTGACAGAAGAGAGATGGTGGTGGTAGCAAATATCTGAAAAGATCAGATCTGATGGTGATTTGAGAGTTTGCATTTCCATTTGGAGGCTTTTTACTCTTCTCCTTTGGCAGACCTTTGATTCAAAGTCCTTTGCTTTATCTGAGGATAGATGTGTTTTGTAGTACTGATATGCACTGAAGTTATGTGGATCCTTTGAAGTAAAAACAGAGTGAGAGAGACGACAATAGAGAGGAATACAAACTCTGGAATACCTCTCTTTCTCTCATCACTCTGAAAAAAATATACTCCAAAGCATCCTAGCTGTGACATGGTCAAATATTAGTATCCTAAAATTAATAAAGAAATTAAATTATTAATTGGTAAATATATAGAAAGACAAAATTAGTAGCTATGGTAAAATAGACAACAAATTTTTTAACAAGTAAATGCATATATCTTATTTTTTTTCGAGGAAAGCAAACGCATATATTAATGATGATTGAAAAATATGATATATATATAGTTAGCATGAATTTGTTGGTCTTGATTTGTAAGTCTTGGTCTGATTTATGAGCACCTAAATTAGCCCCAAATGACATATTTTGTTAAACTAAAAGATTTATTATTAAATGCATAAATTAGTTTTGACCGACATATTCTGGATGAGGGGCTAGAATAACAAATTAAAGCACGGATTTATAATCCATTGTCTGCATCTAAAGCAGTAAATGCATCACAAATAATTAACCAAATTAGGAAAACATGACAACAAAAAAAAGAAGAAAAAAAAGAAGACAATATAAAGGAAGCATGTATACCTTTTCCATGATAAAGATCAAAAGGCTTTACTTTAGATCTTTAGATTAGAAAGATTTCAAATGAGGAAATGAAATAACAAATTATGCATTTACTGTGCTAGTCTGAGAGCTGAGATGAGAAATAATAGATGTAGCAGCATCGATCCTCATGCCTCTCTGAGGTGAGTCTCTGTGGCTTCAAAATTCGCCCATTTCAGCATACTATTCTTGAGTAATATCATGAATAATATATGCAAATTTGGGCTAGCTGGTTATGTTTACATCAACCCAAGATTAGAGTTTGTTTATATAGGATGAACAGAGAAATGTATCAGTAGAAAACACAAGAAAAGTAAAATGTGAAAAGAAATCATACCAAGTGATTCTTCTACTGCAGACTCCTCCGTAGCAGGTGGACGATTGACAAGATGGATCTGGTTGTCTTGGTGAGCCATGATGCCTTCAAACGGAGATAGAGAGAAGAGAGAGCTTGCTAAGTGAGGAGTAAGAAGGAAGAAGCTAGGCTTTTGTAGTGAGCAGGCGTTGATGGTAGGGTATGAGTGTGCAAGCATATCCCAACAATAAAGCAATAATAATGAATTGGAAATTAAAGAAGGCGATCCCACATGAATGGGAGTGCGCGTGTGAATTAATTACTTTGTGGCCGTTGCAATGATCTAGAAAGAAATATCTAACTAATGTTTTCCGTACCAAAAATTGTCGGTAGTTTGTCGTCATACAATTATTATTCTTTGTGGAGCCACTTTCTGGAAGACTGAATGTTGGGATGAGATTTTCTTTGATTAATTTTTTACCGTTACGAGTAAAAAAAGTAGTAGTTTATAATGGGTTGGGTTCTCTCCTTATCTTTTTCTCATTATCCCTTATTATCTTTAAATCATATACATCTAATCAATCACAATACTACTTTAACTTCTCTCTCCTCCTCCCAATCAACGACTCAGATGAGCCTATGAGAGAAAATGAGAAAGAAGATTATGAGAATATCCTCTCCCGTTTATAACCGTGTTTGGTGGTTGTAAGATTTGTCCTTTTGGTGAGCCACTTTTTGATAGAAAAACCAGTGCATAATAGAGACGTTGGTTATGATCGTGGCAGCCAGCTTGATTCAGGGTTAATGAAATATTTAAGAGGTATAAGTTGTACCAACAAGTTGTTATGTGTGTCGGATTCTAATTAAGGTGTTTCTATGGCATAACCAAACCATTTTAGGTGCTACTTTCTACTTCAAGTGTCTTCGTGCCATGTTGGTCATCTATAGCGTAAATAAAAAAGATAGATATACCCCGTTGGGAGACTTTCCCACCAAAGCTAGGTGCGCGACGCGGGTCGGATCCGAATTAGTCGGGGCGAAACCCCGGTGAACCGGGTGGGCAACCCAAGAAAAAAAAGATAGATATAAATTGATTATAATTTGGTCACAATGTCCCATCAATTTTGGATAGGTTCAATAAATCTGACTAATTTTAAAGACATTTGTGTATTTTGAATCTAATATTAATAATAATAAAAAATTTTAACTAAGATTTTGAGTTGAATATGAAATTCTTGAAAACAATATTAACAGATTCTCTAAGACACAATCACATACTACCAGCGACACGTTTTACTCCCAGGACAAGAAAGCTCTAATCTCTTACACCACAGCTAGATCAGGATGATTCAGTTCCTTGAAGTTGGCTACTTGTATTTTTTTCTCTACTTCAAAACTCATTTAATATGGATAAATTAATTAAAATGACTTATTATAGATGGCTTAAGTAATAGGTGGCAAAGTGGGTCCACAAAGAGAGTTTCCTCTCCCCTAATATATTTTAGGAAGAAACATGTTGCCCTCACTTGTGTCACATCTTCAAGTAGCTGGCTACTTTACGCGGTATTGACTTGACTCTATTAAAAAATAAATCAACAAAAAATAATTGTGTTGGAAATTAAAATATAAACACATCCATTTGAAAAATTACTTATTACTCTGATTAATTATGAATACTAAATAAAAATTATAACAAATCACATATGAAATTTATACTTTAGAGACACTATTCCCAAATTTAAAGCTTATATTCTAGGATGGAGTGAGTAACATACGGGTTGCTCCAATCAATATCTGCCTATGTACAATGTAAAATGGGTAACAACCACGGAGTTGTCATATCCAACAACCTGCTATAATTTTTATTTCAATAAATATAAAATTTGAAATAAAACGATATTTTCACAGGTTGTACATAAAAACAATTTACAATTTGAAATACATAATCATCTTCTTTCTCCCATTCATCTTTCACATTTATGAGGAAACTTCTCCCCTCAAACCTAAAAGGTTGCACTGTAACGACTTTGGCAATAGTTTATAAAAAAATATATATAAGGTACCATGAACTATTTAAACATATTTAAAAAATAGTTAAACCTTAGTTTAAGTATTAAAATGTCATAAAATTAAAATAATTTTGTATTATTATCTTCAAAAATTATATTATATACCAAGATCCAGTTTCCTTGCCTATTCTTTGGATAGACAGAAGGAGCTTGTCCATTATGGACCGTCCACATTTAATTTTTTTTATTCAGTGATTTTTAAATAAAAAAAGCATTTTTAAAAAAAAAAATTAGTTGAGAGATTATCTTTATTTTAGATGTTCTACCTATTAAACTAATTTTTTTGAAAAAACAAAAAAGTAACAAAAAAATTTAGACCGTCCAGATCTAATCTTGACAGTCCAGAGAAGCCGAGTTGCTTTGGATAGACAGGAAAACTGGATCCATCTATCCGTCTCAATCATAAGTGAAAGCTACCAAATTTTTTCAGCTAAAATTGTTAATTATATTTACTAAACAAACAGTGCTCATACTGGAGGTGAATCTCTTTCCACCTATATATACATACCGACGCCTTGTTTTTTATCACTTTCCGAAGCAAAGACAAAAACATCGTACTCGTATTCCACATCTCATTCCACTTGTAATCTGCGCCTCACAATTTTTTTTATTTTTATTTTTTAAAAATTGAAACCAGATTCTAAATAACAGAAATAATAATAACCTATACCCCTTAAAATTATCAAATTGTAATGAAGTGAGTGATAATAATTGCAAATAAGAAAATAGCTAGTCAAAAAAAAAAAAATCATTGCATTAATATCTATTTAATAATTGAAAGAAAAACAAGAGGCCGAATTTCCTGTCATTCGGTTTTGTTTTTTGTCTGTTTGTTTGTGATTGCTTCGTTTCGTATTGACTTGACTCCATTAAATAAAAAAAGAAAAAGAAAATCCATTTCAAGGCCCTTTAAACAAAGGAAATCCTAAAAAAGGCCCCAAGATTTTGACAATCCCAAAAAAAACCCCAGAACCTTTTCTGGGATTTTTAAAATCTTGAGTGAGTTATTAAGGGGGTTGATATAGTTGTTAACGGATAGGTTTTAACAACTAAATCAGCCCCGTTAACAACATTTTTACTAACAATTAAATTAATACTTTTAACAACTATATTAGTACCCCGTTAGCAACTATATCAGTCCCGTTAACAACTCACCCAAGATTCTGAAAATCTCAGAAAAGGCCCCAGAACATTTTCTGGTATTGTCTGAATCTTAGGGTATTTTTTTAGAAGGGCCCTGAAATGGATTTTTCCAAAAAGAAAGAGTAAAGAAGGAATAATTTCTCTACACTACACCCCTCTATAGCAATTTAATGTTCATTTGACCCCTAAACATTATGAAATTTCATTGTACTCTTATAAACTATAATGATATTAATTTTTGTGAATAAGAAGACATTAATGCCTTTGATTTTTTTTTTAAAAAAGCGGTCAACATTTCTAATTGCCGGAGCTATGGCCACTGCCCATTAGAGAATAAACTTTCAAGAATGGGGGCGTGAGTCATGACCCCTTGACACCCTAAAAGGTTGATGGTCAACAAGCAAAATTTGCTAATTGTAGCTGTACATCAGGTTCCAAACACTCTTTTTTTCTCAATCTATATTTTACAAGAAAACCATAATTTTTATAAGCCAACTTTTTTTTTTTTAATTTTGAAAATATATTATAAAAAATCTATTCTCCAAGATCAATTAGACAAATCTAATCAAAATCACCAGACAACGGTCCAATAAGGAAGGCAGAAAAAGCAAACCCTACCACTTGATATTTGCTGGCAAAAGCATGCCCATTGTTCGAAAGAATCCAAACGTGTGTGACATTCGCGGAAGGTGCTAGATCATGTGATTGAGTTAATAGCACTGACCTGGAAGAAAAATGAAAGAAAGAAAGAAATATAAGATTAGGTATTGTTTAGGTTAGCGGTGACTTTTTTTCTATCTGACTCTTTTAGAAGCTCTATAAAAAAAAAGTCAAGCTGTAAATATGATTTGTGTTTGGATTGATGATGTTAAAAGTGGCGAGGCCCACATAAAAAATATGAGAGTTTTTTAAATTTTATCAAAGTCCAAATTAGAAAACGGCTCTGTGATCTTCGTGGAAGGTGATCACGTGATTGAGAAAATACAAATAGCATTGCCCAAATTAAGAATGTAATAGAAAGACATGTGAAAGTTTCTCAAACTTCATTACAAATCAGAGATGGGAATAAAAAATGAAAGTGGAGAGGCGTCTTTTAAGTTAGTTTATTTTATAATAAGATTTAATTAATATGGAATTCTTTAGAACATGAACGCGCATGCAGGTAGCAGTATAAAAGAGAAGTTATTTGAGGAATCAATTAGTCACACAAAAGTCTTCATATCTTAGCTATACTGCAATCAATATCCATGTCTTCCTTGGCCTCTCCATCATCCTCTGAACCCATATTGACATTCGAATACGATGTCTTGTTGATTTTCTTCAATGATCTTGACGAAGATCGTCCAAGAACCTTTCTTGAGAATCGCTCAAGGGAAGCTGGATTTAAAACTTTGGTTGCTGACATCGTCAATGATTCCACACGGAAGAAGATAGAAAGCTGTAGAATTGTGATGGTGCTAATCACACCAGAGTTCGTTAGGTGCCAAATTGAGAGACTGAAGAATATATTGTCGCAACCCAAAAGAGTGTTGCCTTTCTTCTATGGAGTGAAACAGAATCATGTGCGTGTGCGCAGTTGGCGAGTTTTAATTTGCGAAAAATTTCCGATTGGGAATGGCAAAGAAGGAGCAACGCTGAGTGTTCCTTGCTGTTTGGCTTCAGACTGTCAGATGATTTTGGGTAACAACTAATCCTTTTTGGCTCTTTCACTTTATATGATATTTAATTACCTGCCTGCTACAATTCATGAAATTCATAACTTCATCCTTCAACCAAAAAAAGAAGCAGTCGAAAGAGATATGACATATCTCTCTGTCTTCTCCCCACCCCCTCCCTGGTGACCTTCTTTGTTTCATCAAGAGAAAAATAACAAACACCACCACTACATAATGCACTGTAATTGCAGCATTATCGTAATCTAGTTTTCTCTTCTTTTCTTTTATATCACACAAATAAGCCATGTTTGATTTGACGGGAGAGAAATGGAGGAGAGAGAAAGGGGGAGGTTATCTTGTGTTGGAGGGGAGGGGAGGGATCCCTATTTAGTTCAAGAGGGGAGGGAATGGTTGAAACCCAACGGGGGAGCGGGAGGTGGGATTGAAATTCCAAGCTTACCTCTCTCTTTTCACTCTCCATATGGAAATCCAAGCCGTGACTTCTCCCTCCTTCATCGGTATTTGTTGCTACCTCAACCTCCATCTCCTCTACATCCGTCATTGTATTCTCACTTCTCCATCTCCAGCCACTACCTTCTCCTCTATCTCCATTTAGTGATACATTATTCCGTTACTAATAAAAAAAACCATCGAAACTAATTTAGTAATGATTTTGCAACTGATTTTCAATAAATTATGCAACCATAAAAACTCATTTTTTTTAGAAACTGTTTATATGCTTGTATGGGTTCTAAGTTCTAACAAAAGATATGAGCGAAATTGTTTCTTAGTGAGAATATGAGTTTTGGTAAATCAAATTATATAGAAATTGGACATTTCTTATATATGTGAATATATTTTAATATTTCCTTTTTCGTAACATGTTCCTCCATTAATTTTAATATAATTCTAACTTTCCCCCAGTGACCAAGAAGCCGTCAATGATTTCATTGAAAAATCCATATCACATTCACAAGTAGGGGTACAACATCGTTTTGAAAAACTGCTTCTCGAATTGGGCTTGCTATGTAATATTAAAAGAAAGACAATTATAGTCGTAATTTTCGGGGTTGGAGGTATTGGTAAAACTACTATCATTAGAGCTCTTTGTGATAAAATTGGTGGCCATTTTGGTTGCAGAAGTTTTCTTGCTAATATCAAGGATGTATGGGAGAATAGTAATGGTCAATTTCTTCTACAAAAGCAACTTCTTTCTGATATTCAAATGAATTGTACGAAGGAAGGACCTTATAGAAGAGCCTTAATTGTACTCGATGATGTAAATCAAAGAGGCCAAGTCACTGCACTGTGTGGAAATAGAGAGCAGTTTGGTAAAGGGAGTTTGATTTTCGTAACAACCACAAATAAGGGTTTAATCAATGGGTTGGTTGACATATCATATGAAATGGAAAAGTTGGACGACAGCGAATCTCTTGAGCTTTTTGTAACATCCCAACTTTTCACAAGCAAGATAATTTTTTTTTTTTTAAAACATCTTTTCAAATCATCAGAGTAGAGCATTTGAGCGGAAGAATAAGCGATATATATATATATTCAAAATGCCCACTGGCTAGATACGGAGTGGTATAGTACCTAAGAGTTTTCAAAGAGTAAAGGACAACATCGGAAAGTCTTCACTAGGAACCATGACCCCTTTGCTTTCCTCTCTCCTTGGTCCTCGATTCTTCCGACCACGACGTTATAGGCGAGATCCAATTTAACACATTGGATCTCGTGTAATCTGATTAACCTCATATTCATATATACAGTATACATTCCACAATCATTCATATTAATAGTATAACAGATGTGTCACACGGAGTGCATAAAGATGTATCACACGTAGTGCATGTAGATGGGTCACACGTAGTGCATGTAGATGTGTCACACGTAGTGCATGTATTCAAAAGCTCATAACAATACTCACAACATATCATCAGACCCTCAACCACAATTACGCATATAGTAAACATCAGAGTTAGTGTTACAGTACGCGAACGTACCTTCGTTGATCGTATTCGGCACTTTTACGGAAAAGCGTCGTTTTGACAGAAAACAATAAACGTCTGTCGGACGGCGTAACGACAAGAAATCGAGTTTCGACGTCCTATAAGATTAATATCACTTTTATTAGTGATTTGGTACTATATCTGGCATTTTGGGTAAAAATTACCATTTTGCCCCTATACCCCTAATTGGCGGAATTTCGCCAGCACTTCGTTACTCTTACAAATTTTCTTCCCGAAATTTTGCCAGAACTTCGACGCAATTATGATTTTCGAAATTCTAGACTAAAATAGCCCTATCATATGATATCTAATCATACCTTGAAAGATAAAGGCTATTCTAACTATTGAAAGAACTATGGAAGCTTAAAGCTTACCATTTTAACTCAACTTTTCTGGGACTCAATCCCTACCAAGTTTTACCTCTTTAGGCATTTTTCAATGCAATGAGGCCTAAAACAATAGTAGGAATCTCACTCCCTACTTACTAAAACTATCTAACAATTCTACTAACTACCGAACTAAAAACTAAAGACCGAAAGACTTACCCGTTGAAGACTTCGCAGAATTTTTCCCGAGCTTCTCTCTCTTGTTTCCCTCTCTAGATTCGGCCAAGGAGGAGAAAATGGTGTGAAGAATGAAGAGGAGGGAGGGGGTATTTATAGATTAGGTGCAGGATTTAGTAGTCGGATCAACTTTGTGAGAATCGATCTGGATCGTCCAAAGCAACTTTTCAAAAAAACCCTTCTTTCCCTTTTGCATTCACACTAGGCCGAAACCCAAGGGTGCTTGGCCAATGGGAGGTGGCCACGTGTCACCTTCCGTAAGCTTCCGTCCAATTTCCCGATCGGCACCCGATTCGCGTAATTTCTGAGAAATCTCAAAATTCTGGATTTACAACTTTGAAGACATTTTCTCACTTATTAGAAATGTCCAACTTAACCTAAATTTTGGTTCCATATAGGGCTCCAATCTGTCGATCTGAAATTCCTCGAAAACGTGTCCGTACGGTCCGATTACGAAACTCGTTTTGAATCATCAATCTCTAGAGAAAAATTCACCGATTCCAACTATATCCATGAAAATTCCCAATTCTTTCCAAATGTCACAACATAACCTTTTCGTCCTCTTGGCTATCTGGCCTTTTCTCAGAATTTCCCTATTTCGTCTTATTAGGAAAAAGCACAAACGGCTTCAGAATTAACTTCCGTAAGAGTCTAACGGAAGATAAAATTTCACTGATCAATATTTTACCCTGACTTTGGAAATCTCATTCCTAGATCTCTAGATAGGATCCGTTTCCTAATTCTCATTTTACTATTCACCCTTTTTCACTTTAATTAATTATATTATTAAAATAATACAACTTATTTACTAAGTTTTCTCTCTTTTCTTTTTTTTTCCTTCTTTTTTTTTTCTTTTTTTTTCTGCCCATTTTATTCGTTTTTTTAATATTTGATTTAATTATTTAATTAATTAAAGAATTATTTTTACATAATTTTTTACAAAATTTTCTTATTGGTCCATTCTTGCATTTAGGCTTAAAAATACCTAAACTCAACTATTTTTCTCCAAAATTTCCAATTAATTAGTATACATGTTTTTACTAATTTTCAACTAGTTTCCACTAATTTTTTTAAGCTTAAGTAATTAGCCGAAATTACTTAATTACTTTATTATCACTAGTTGATAATTTTCTTAATTAGAATGTCTCACTACCTCATAACTTTTGCATTAACACTTGTGTTTTCATGCCTCTTGCTTTATTCTATAATTTACAAGGGTATTTTGGTCATTTAATACTTTTGAACATTCTTCTTCAATTTCTCCAAGTTCGTAATTTATCAAACTACCACAATTAGAGATATTATACTCTCTTGATTCAATTTATCATTTTACTGCCTTTTGGTATTTTCCATAATTTTTCTAAGTCAATTACAAATCCTAGGGGCATTTTGGTCATTTTGACACTTTGGCCCTTAAATTCTCTAATTCCCTACAGAATTCAACTTAGAAAAATAGATTATATTCACATAAGTCTTAAGACCATAATTTCACTTATCGAAATAACCCATTTATTTATCCAAGTATTACATTTTTAGTTCGCATGCATTTAAAAACTTTGGTCCAACAAATGGCTTTGTAAATCTTTCTAGGAAAGTAATTACTTTTTGTGCAGGGCTACCATTGATTCTTGAAGTTATAGGCTCCCTTTTGCATAATAAGACTAAATCAGAGTGGAATTTTTTTAAAAATAAATTAAAAAAGTTCCATGTTCTGAAATACAACAAATGCTTAAAATAAGCCTTCACTTTTTAGCTGATTCAGAACAAAAATTATTTTGTGACATAGCACACTTTCATGTGGGCCAGAGAAAAAGTTATGTTACACATTTGTTCAAGGGCTCAAGATTCCCTATAGAAATGGGAATGCAAGTACTTATTGAGCATAGCCTTGTAAAGGTTGTCAATGACAAAATTCATGTGCATGATTTGCTACAAGAAATAGGGAGGGAAATCCCTACAGATAACCAAAAGTTCACATATATCTATGATGTATTCTTAAGCTTTAGAGGTGAGGATACACGTAAGTCATTTGCTACTCTTCTTTATACTACTTTGAACCAAGCAGGAATCAAGGTCTTCATGAGAATAACTTATCAAGAGGTTTTACCTATATTCTATGATGTGCAACCATCTGAGGTTCTTAAACAACAAAATGCCTTTGGAAAAGCATGGGAAAAGCTCGTAACAACATTCCCATTCAGCAAGGATAGGAAAGTGGCAAACAGTTTGAAGAAAGCCCTTATTGAAGCTGCCAACGTATCAGGGTGGGATATGCAAAATTATAGGTATTGTTATTTTGTTTACTTATAATATGAAATGATCAAATTAAATTTTTTTTTTTCTGTACATGTTTTGAATTTTGATTTTAACATGGCTAGATTCATGATTAAGATACTTTTACATGCTTACCTACCTATAATTAATGACCAAATTAAAGGAACAATAAAAAAACTAGAGAGAACTACCTTGCACAGTTATATTGATTTTCTTAGTGAATATGTAGAAAAAGGGGGAGCATGAAATAGGTGGAAATATATCCTAGCATTCAGACTACAATTGGCTATCTAGAATACATGAAAGTTAAAAAGTTATCTTGATATGTTTCATAAACAAAATATCTTAGTATCCTATACACGTGGAGCTGGAGATTACTAAAGAATAGTTGAAAAACAAATAGATGGGAATAAAATGTATATAACTAAGACACCGAAAACATGTTTAGGTGATAAGAATGATGCAAAGTGAGTTTTCAATTAACATAGCTATCTGAAGGTAGTTCAGATAATAAAAACAAGATAATTAATAAGGTGTAAGTAAAGGTTGAGGATCACTCTAAACCCCCCGGTGTAACAAAGAATTGTACTTAACAAAGATAGCATATGACGGTCAAAAGTAAACTAAGGTTCCATATTATGTGGACACTAATTGAGTGCTTATTAAATGCATAAAATCGTGGTAGTTGGTAAAAAGTCTCTTTTCCCCCCTTTTTTTCCTGTCAATAAAGAACGACACATGCACACAGCTTACTATTATATATATCATGTATATACATTGAATGGGTGTTGATAACATTGTTTAGAAATAAATGGAAAAAAACTATAACTTTTGTTCAATTAATATATAGCATCTAACGTTGCTGATTTTCTCACATATAAAATGTGTCTATATCTTATTTACACTGAAAATTAAGAAGTTGTGTATAGATGCATAGATAAGTGAAAGTAAAGTCCATTTATGCATAGGGATCTTGGTATATAGCCAAGCATATAATGTACCATATGCAAATAACGTGCTCCATTTTCTATAGCTAGGTCATAGTTGTAAATATTGTATATGGGTGTGTCAAAGAAAGAGTCTTTCCAATATTAATTGTGGAAAATATTGTGGAATATTTTTAAATGAAGAGATGTGAATGAAGAGATGCGTTTTGAGAAGTCATGTTCTTATAAACTAAGGGATTTGTGTTCGTTCATGAATCAACATAGTTCATGAATTAAACAGATAGTTATGACTTTACGAAGAGGTGTAATGTTCAAGAGTCACCACTTCAAGGCATTGATTCATCATTTATAAATACCCCAATTGTGACACCATTTAAGCAGAGAGAATTAGAAAACATCGGTAATCTCTTGCCGAGTTACTTTACCTTCCGCCGATTCGCGCCTTGATTTAATCAAGAAGGGTGCATTTAATCTCGGGAGTACCGCTTCTTCTTTACCGGTGGTTGCGGAATAACTCTATAGGACAGTGTTCTCGAACACGACTCGAGATCATCCTCTTTTTATTCTTTCGATTTCCCATGATGCCAACAATCTATAGAGTTACTCAACCATAGAAAACAATCTATAGGACCATAGAAAAATATGGCGATTTGTTCTACAAAGCCCGTAGACTACTATGATATATATGGCCTCTGTGGACCGAACGAGAATTGTATTATTATCGACTCGCTTCATTCCTAGGAATTCGGTGAACTGGAATGAAGGATGTGTCTGAAATAAACCTTTAAACCGCTTCGAGAAAGGCAAAGATGGGTTCATTGATTTGACGGGCAAGTTTCGGAAGAAGAAGAAGAATGGGTCTCTTGGGTATGTTTCCTCAAAATTCAGTAAGTGGGACTGTGCGGAAGGAGAGTTAGCGTTATGGATGCGGTACGACCGTATAGAAGGAAAGTTACGGGTTTCACGCCCATTTGTTATTTTCTCTTTCCGGTATGCGTTCAATTTAATAATCATTGGAATATTGGTGGGCATATATTAAAAAGTCAATTATGCGGTTATAGCTTTAATATTTGATGTGCCGATTTCTCGGTATTGAATGTGTCCATAGAAATCAATATTTTATTATTGATTACTTGCGCGGTGAATTTATTTCCATTGAAGTTCTGAATATCTTGTGTTAATAATATATCGTTTTGATTGATAAGGTAGTTAATAAATCTCCTACTATATCTCCTTATTTTATTGAGGATTTGATAAATATTAAATTAATAAGGGAAGATAATGTATATCTTATGTCCTTGGATTCATCAGAGATTTTATTGTTTTATTGGTAAATATCTTGAATTAAATTAGTCATAGTATGGAAATTAAATTTTGATGATAATGAGATCATTGTTGGGTTCATGTTTGTTATTTTATTATTTAGTTTCTAATTGCGAAATTACATATAGTTTAACGTAATAATAGTATAGATTCCTAAATTTTAGGATGTTATATATTTGAAACATTCTAATTTAATTAATTAGAATGAGAAGGGAATTTAGACTTTATTATTAATGGAGATACTAATTTATTTGATAATTTATCATCTCCTATAATCTCTCCTATAATATTGTGAATATTTTTATTAATATGGCTGAATAAAAGTGGAAATCTGTTGTGTTTAACGTGATAAGAGTTGAAACAAATTTATATGATGATATTTGTGAATATCTTAGCCACTATTTAATTTACTAGAAAGATTTTTACCATGATCAATTAATTGAAATAATTGATTGCATGAAGTGTGATTTATTTGGATAAATGACCAAATGTTTATGTAGTTTTATAAAGTGTGAATCTTTATAAATATACTATTGAGATTCTAATTTAATTAGAATTTTATTGATTACAAAATATTTGAAAGTGTGGGGGTATCTAAGATATGGGGTACCTTAAAATTATAATTTTGTTATTTGTAATTGAAAGCAAATTTTGTGAATTATAAATATGTTGTTATTTGAAAGAGTAAATACCATTTTAGGTCCTGGAAAAACACTCTACCCATTTTGTCTCGAGTAAAAAAATGTCATTTCGGTCCTTTTTAGGGACTAAAAATAATTTTTGGGAATTTGTGAGGATTAAAATGCCCACAAAAATGACTAAAAGGACTAAAAGGGACCTTTTTTTCTTGTTTAAGGACTAAAAATGACATTTTTTTACTCAGGGACCAAAATGGGTAGCGTGTTATTTCAGGGACCAAAAGGGTATTTACTCTATTTGAAACGAGCATATGACAGTGGTTATGAAATTTTAATCAATTATCTAGTGTAGAGATAAATGTGCTTTAATTTTCATAATATTATTAATTTCTCTTGGTATAAGCATGCATGATATCGTGAAATTTTTAATTTAATGTGGATGACTTGCATGGTCAAAAATATCATGTTATGTGCTTGAAAGCATGAGAGAATTGAATGTGATTTTGGGTGTTAGGGATCATAAAAGAATATTGATGACAAAAAAGAAATGTTTCTAAATATTGGTTTTGAGAACCATTATGTGAATATTCTTTATGATACTACTTGAGATGATTCTAAAGCTCAATCAATGTATGCACAAATTGATGAGAATTTGTAGCTCTGATAAATGTTAATCTCATGACATGGAAAATGATATGTGGAGATTGAGCATATGTAAACTCTCATGAAGAGAAAGAAATAGTTAAGGGATGATTCCATATATAATATTGGCATCATGTAGTGGATTCCCGTTGTATTGATGTATGCACACGGATGTTAACAAAGATCCAGTCTCATGTAGTGAATTCTCGTTGTATTGATGTATGTACACGGATGTTAACTAAGATCTAGTCTATGTGTGGAAATCCACTGGTTATCATTGACCTTTAGTGGTGACAAAATTAAAGTATTATGTGAATCAGAGTTAATTACTCTGAAAATGGATGGAATCTTGAGAATGTTGAAAATCTCTTAGCAAATATTTTGACAAGAAGCCGACGCTTAGAGTCGACGATATGTGATTGCCAAATGGCAATAGCCATTGAAAACAAAACAATGATGCAAATTAAAAATCATTTGAGATATAATGTGACAAGCTAGCTTAAGAATTGTGATGAATTATCTCAATTGATTTGGTGAGGTCAATAATAGACCTATCGGCCGTTAACAAAAACCCTGCAGGATGATATAAATTGGTCGAGGGGAATGGGACTAAAAGCCAACTCGTAATTGACAGCGATGGCAACCCAACCTTTGTGATTGGTGATCCCATGAAGAAGGTTCAATGGGTAAGAACAAGTCGTTCGTCGATTCTGACTAGCACGAAAAATTATTTGTCCATTCCTATGACAATGGGAGAGTGCTAGAATGCATGTTTTGAGGATGAGCAAAGCTCTTAATGATTTCATAGTCTTACAAGACGGTGTGCTCAGTGCAAGTACACTTACATGAAATCACCTCTACGAATGTGGAGTGTGGCCGCTCCTATGAGATCATGGCGAAATCTCTAGAGCATTCGTTATGCACCAGCATGCGCATGGCCGTCATAACGCGCAAAACCGTTGATTAACAAAGTGGAAATGTTAGGATATAATCTGACCCTTAATGCCTCTAATACACACCAAGATTTGTTAGTTCATAGAAGCATGCTTCACTGACATCTCGTGTATTAAGTGTTATTGGTCTAGGTCTGGTTCATAGTTCTACGGACCACCAGATACAATGGTTATATCCATGGTGTAACTTAGCTAATGGTGTTTTCTTTGACACATGTGGGGGATTGTTGTAAATATTGTATATGGGTGTGTCAAAGAAAGAGTCTTTCCAATATTAATTGTGGAAAATATTGTGGAATATTTTTAAATGAAGAGATGCGTTTTGAGAAGTCATGTTCTTATAAACTAAGGGATTTGTGTTCGTTCATGAATCAACATAGTTCATGAATTAAACAGATAGTTATGACTTTCGAAGAGGTGTAATGTTCAAGAGTCACCACTTCAAGGCATTGATTCATCATTTATAAATACCCCAATTGTGACACCATTTAAGCAGAGAGAATTAGAAAACATCGGTAATCTCTTCTCGAGTTACTTTACCTTCCGCCGCCTGCCGCCTTGATTTAATCAAGAAGGGTCTGTTTAATCCTGGGGAGTACCGCTTCTTCTTTACCGGTGGTTGCGGAATAACTCTATAGGACAGTGTTCTCGAACACGACTCAGATCATCCTCTTTTTATTCTTTCAGATTTCCCATGATGCCAACAGGTCATAGTTGCTGAGCTGATACTCTTGAAAAGGAAAAATAAATTATGCTCTAATCAATGATACTCACCAAACAGGGAAAGAAAGATGAAATTGGCAGAAAAAATTGGCCCCTATTCTACCGTGATATTCAATTACTAGTTTTGGCTAAGTCCACACTTCTGTCATTGTATTGCTTTATTGCTGTCTTAATAGAATTTTAGTTAACTAATTTCTTGTTGTCTCCATAACTGAGGTTGAGTTACTTGACGATATTGTTAAAACTATCACAATGAGGCTAGACAACGAAAAATATATGTTTGTTGCTCACCATCCAGTGGGTTTGGAGTCTCGCGTGCATGAAATCATCCAATTTCTAAGTAGTGAATCAAATGAGAACATCATAATTGGCATTTGGGGGAAGGGAGGGATGGGTAAAACAACGATGGCTAAAGCTATTTACAATGAAATGGGCCAAAGTTTTGTGGAAAAGAGTTTCCTTGCAAATATTAGGGAAGTGTGGAAGCAAGATAATGGTCAAGTTTATCTGCAAGAACATCTTCTTTCTAGCATCTTAAAGACAAGAAGGGTCAAGCCACCAAATGCAGGAATGGAAAGTATTTAATGCAAGGGAAATGGATGATAATGAATCTCTTGAGCTTTTTAGTTGGTATGCATTCTTCATTGAACTTTCGAGAAAGGTAGTATCATACTGTAGAAGGCTGCCACTAGCTCTTGAAATCCTTAATTCATATTTGTTTGACAAGGAAATACCTTATTGGGAAAGCACTTTGAATAAATTGAAACAAATTCCCAATTGTAAAATATGTGAATTTCTAAAAATATGTTTTTGCATCTCTATGCTATATCTTTTAGAAATGTATTAGAAATATGTTTTTGTTTTTATTCTTAAACGTTTCTTGTCACGCCCTGAAAACTAGCAGAGTGACTGATATGGAACATGAGGGAAACTCACCCTCTCTAAGCCATAGGACAAAAGAACTATCATACCTCGTACCTTGATCTGGAATATGCAGTTATTATCTCTAATTTATATCTACATAATCCACGAACGTCAAAACATATAAAACGTATTCTAGGATTAACGCCAAAGTTTCCTTTGTAGGTTAGATTAGACTTCTTGAAATCCTACAATAACTCGAAATGACAAAATGGCATTCGGAGCTCTGCTCTACCATTATATATGCATATACATATATTCCAAACAAAATAAAGATAGGAATCCTGCCTATAAACTACGTGGAGCATCTAACTTTTAATAGTAGTACAAAAGTGCAAATGTATAATTACATCACGTAACAACACTACAAAATGAGCCAGCAAACTTTAAATTTTGAGAAGGCTCTTCACTGCTCGGCCACAGGTACAACATCAGCAATACTATCTTAACCAAACAAATTTTCTGGTGAATAATGTCCCATTAATAGAATTTAATAAAAATATAGAAGAAAATAATTTACACATTTTTATCCTTCGATAATAAAAATATGACAATAAATTACAATTTTTGCATCATATGATCACAATCAAAAACAGAACTATAAGTAGGGTCGTGAATCAAATAACTCAAAATACGAGATAAATCATTTTGTTTAACAAAATCAGTTTCAAACAATAAATCTCAAAGCTCTTCTAAATGTAGGACTTCTACATAACAGATGACAAGCGTGGACACACAGCTCACAAGGGTAACTAACCAAGCGTAACTCAAGGCCACGAAAACAAGCGTGAACACTTAGTCCACGTGGGTAAGTAACTAAAAAAGCGCAACACAAGGCTAAGAAACAAGCGCAGGTACAAGACCCACGAATATCAAGCATGAGAAAGAATCCCACGAATATCAAGCGAGCTCGAGGTTAACCATGGTGCACCGAGGACTAACAGTACTGCTGTTAGTAATTAACCAGCGTTCTGTATTCAGTGCTAAAAAAACTCTTTCAAGCACACCTGGGGTTAGTTTATTAAAAACAACAAAAAAGATCTTCCAATACCAATTTCGCATAAGGCGTGTTCTATAACCAAGGACCCCAGCATGAAGTTCACAAATAGTATCTCAAGTGATTTTCTTAAAACTTCAAACATCAATGCTCATATGAAACAAATGGAGAATAGGAAATTTGTAAATAACATTAAATAAATTCTTACTATTTACTTGATTCAACATCAAAGTAAATAATAAAAACAATTCATATAAGTTCTCCTCGATGGGATGATATTATAACATATAACAAATAGACTAGATATAATAAGTAGTACAAATATCATTGATTAAAAAAAATATAATGGGATGTTATTCATTCACCTGTAAGGCTTATGCTATGTCTCTTTCTCCAACTTATCAGTTTCCAAATTATTTACTCCTTCTCCTCCTAACACCCAACAAATACATCAATTAAAGCTTTGCACAAAATTTACTATTTTCATATTCAATTGACGCCTTCCTTAGTTGGCACACAATTCTTTGAATCATGTATGTACCTTCTTCATAACCTTATGAAATTCATAAAATCATTTACTAAAAACCCTCTAACTAATAACAATAATAACCACAACTACATAAAACATAGGAGCCTCAACATAATTTCCATAAATAAATCAGGGTATAATTTGCTTAGTCAATGAAGACAAATTATGCTTCAATATTTTATACATAGTGTGAGCAAGAGGCGTTCATAAGATCATACAAATCAATCTTTAAATTATTACCTGAGTATCTTTTCAATTCTTTTGGCATAAATGCCATCTCATATAGCAAATTGACAAACTCTTCAACTTATAATATATAACAAAGTTCCCTAAATTAAATTTCTTACCACTTAACTAATGATTACCAAACATCATAATCTTCCTTATCTCATTCTAAAATTTCAGTTTTGAAAACAATACTTAAACCTTCACTTTCATTCCATAATTTGTGACTTCATTGCTTCTCCTTAATATATATATATATATATATATATATATATATATATATATATATATATATATATATATATATATATATATATATATATATATATGGGTATTTTGGTAATTTCCGTTGAGTTGAGACAAAAATAAAAATCACACCTTGTCTTAATAAGGATTTGAACTCAGAACTAAAGGACCTTTGACCACTCTCATACCATCAAGCTACAAGTTTTATCTTGACTCCCAACTACAACAAATAATAAATATATAATTAGCTTATAATAATATAATATAATTTGTTTGTTTGTTTTATTTTGTTGAGCCATTACATTTCTTTTGTTTGTTTGTAGAGTGATTTGTACCTTTTCGAAAATTTCATGTGTTTCTTCTCAACATCACACCGGACTGAGACAAAGGTACGCTATGCTATATAACACAATGTTTGGCTGTGTTAGATTATAGAAATAGTTTAGAGAAAGAAGGAGGGGAGAGAGAAGAGGAGAAAATAGAAAGGAGAAAAAGGGAGATCGACTAGAACCAAAATCTAGTTCTAAGGAAGAGAGAGAGAGAGGTAATTTACTGGATAATATTTTCATCGATAATAGTTTGACATTAAGATAAACATGATAACTGAAAAGCAACTAAACTTTAACCAACTGCAACATAAGATAACCCTGGAACTAAACTGAAAATAACTGCAACCACAAAAAACCACCCTTGTATAAAATACTAGCATATAAAATACAGTAACTCTAATTAACCTTCTTCTTCCTTGAATATACTAACAAGGGGCGATTCTAACAGACTGTTAATTTGTTTATGTGGCTTCGAAGCCCATATTGCATGTATATATTCTTAAAGTGAATTCATGTTTATGGTATTTTTCCATATAAACATTCTAATTTTAACCATAGGACGAAGTATAAAATGCTTACTTATAAGTTTTCTGTATGCTAAGGGGGCTCGTTTCTTAATTTGTGGACAGAGAACTTAATTGTCATCTTCATGTTAGTCCTTCTGAATTCTGATATATCACTATCCATAAATGTCTAGAATGTGCATGTAAGCTTATGAATACGTAAATATCCAGAGGATTATTTAGGTGCACAGCCTAGTCAGGTAAGCAAGTTCAACTGGCTTACTTGGTTGTAATCACCGACAGTAAAATTCCATCGGTAACTTTTTATGGAATTGAAATTCCGTGGCTAAACCAATTAGCCACGTACTTTTTAGCGACTGTAACATCCCATTTTCATAAGCAGTATAAATTTTTTTTTTCATCAAACATCATTTGTAAACATCAGAGTAGTGCACCGGAGCGATTGAGTAACTGATATATATATTAAAATACCCACGGTAGCATGTCTTGCTGTTTAAACAACGGTACAAGAGTGTTTCAAAAGTACATAACAACAGAAAGAAGTCTTCAGCCGAGTCTTCTATGTGGCTTGCTTGCCTCTATCTTCGGTCCTTGGTCCTTCCGATCCTGAAGCTAAGTTAAGAGCTGAGGTCCATGCATCGAACCCCAGGTAACGGTTAACCTCATGATTACATACATCATATATGTACGACAGACATTCATAGAATTTTGGCAACATTTACTACGGTCAAACATAAGGTATACATTTACTACGGTCAGACATAGGGTACATTTACTACGGTCAGACATAGGGTATACATATCAGATATGTATGGCAATAACAATACAGTCGGATGACAGATAGTAGTACAAATGAGTACGCACAATAGTACAATGAGTACGACAATAGTACAGTCAGAGTACGACAATAGTACAGCCGAGTACGTGCATGACAGACAATAGGCATACAGGCATGACAGACATTAGTACAGTCAGAGTACAGACAACAGTACAGCCAGAGTACAGGAAATATATATATATGCATACAATAAACATCTGAGTTAGTGTTATAGTACGCGAACGTACCTTCGTTGACGGAATTTCGCACGAAAGTTGGTCGAACGTAATCGTAACGTAATCGTGGATATCCTATCAATATAACAACGTATTTGTTAAGGATCTATCATTACGATGGACATTTTTAGTCATAATGACCATTTTACCCCTGACCCCCTAATCGGCGGAATTTCGCCAGCACTTCGTTACTTTGACTCTAATCTTCCGAAATTTTGCCATATGTAATACCCGCATATTTATTTATCTGAAATATTATATTTTGATAAATAAATTGGCTATTTCTGATAGGTGAAATTATGATCTTAAGTCTTGTGTTAATATAGTCTATTTTTCTAAGTTGAATTCTGTAGGAAATTAGAGAATTTAAGTGCCAGAGTGTGTAACATCCCATTTTCTAAAGCGGAATTTTTTTTTTTTTTTTTGCAATCAATCAGAGATGAGCAATGGAGCGTAAGAGTAATCGATCATAATATAACATGAACCATAGTGTAATAAAGTATTGATTACGGTAATCCTAAGGTTCGGAAAGTAATCGACGTAAAGGAAAAGAAAGCGATAAGATAAAGATGACTTCTTCCGCAAGTCACTCCCGCCGCTTTCCCGGACATCAATTCGCGGTCCTCCGGACCACGAAGCTATAAATGAGATTCAATTCACCGCATTGAATCTCGTGTAACAGTTAACCTTATGCTCAAATAGAAACAGTATATAGACAACGAGATATTCATGACATAACAAAGAACATCTCATCGAAGTGTGACACGAGATGTAACATAAGCACGAAGCAAATATGTAAGGTCCTACACAACAACATTGTGACACGAGACGGGACATAAGCATAAAGCGTATGTAAAGTCCTACACATATATAGCCTGCACATTACTCTGTGCCACGAACACGTGTCCTCAGCGCTAGGAAAACTCAAAGCGGTATTATCATGTCTTATAACCCGTACAAGGCTGTATGTAAAACGGCGACCCTAAGCAGAGTCCCGGTATATGAACGTATCTATGACATATATGTATATGAGAACTATAGGATTAGTGTTACGATGACGCGTCCGTACCTTCGTTGATGTACGTGGATGTTTCGCGAAGCCGTACTTACGACTCGAAACCGGCGGTTCGTCCGACAAACGGACACGTTGGACAACAGTAACGGCAGCGAGATTAACGTTTTAGATATCCTATGAGAATAATGTCACTTCCATTAGTAATTTGACATTATAAGCGGCATTTTAGGTAAAAATTACCATTTTGCCCCTATACCCCTACTTGGCGGAATTTCGCCGGCGCTTCGCTACATAGGCTATTTTCTTCCCAAAATTTCGCCAGAACTTCGACGCATTTATGATTCTTGAAAATAAAGACTAAAATAGCCCTCCCATATGATACCCAATCATACTCAAAATTTAAAGGCTATTACTACCCCTAACCTTTAAAAGAGCTATAAAAACTACAACTTTCAAATGACTCGATCCCTACTATGTTTACACCTCTGCATATTTTTCAACGCAAACAAGGCTCTAAAACATTTGTAGGAATCTTGTCACCTACTTTCTAAATCTAACTAACAATTCTACTAACTACTAAACTAAAAACGGAATTCGTTTTCGGAGATATCAATCTCTTCGAAATAATTCACTGATTCCAAATATGTCAAAATAAATTCAAACCCATTCCTAAATGTTGAGTTAGAATTTATTTTCCTCTTTTCCAAAAAATATGCCCCTCTCCTAATATGACCTACACTCATCACATCAGCAAGAAGGAACTGATACAGGCCAGTAGGGGGATCAGAGAAATGAGCTTCATCGGGGATCTCCACATGAGATAGGGCCATGCTTGCCAACCAATCCGCACATTGATTCCCTTCCCTAAGTACATGACAGTACCTTATGTCCCATTGACGCCGAGTAACTGCTCGTATCTTAGCCACCAAGTGGGACTCACGAGCTGCATTACCTGCTTTAGAAAGTAATGCGATGATATTTGACATATTTTACTTTAATTAATTATATTAATTAAATAATGTCAAGTTGCACATATTATTTTTGTTCTTATTTTTCATTCATTTTTTTTTCTCCTTGAGTCCAAAATGTCGGCTGGCCCCTTAATTTATTTAATAAATATTTATTTATTATTTATTTAATTATTTAATGATTTATTTATTTACTTTTTCCCAAAAATTCCACAAAATTACCTAATTGGTCCATTCTTGTATTTAGGCCTAAAAATACCTAAACTCAACTATTTTTCATAAAAATTTCCAATTAATTAGTAAATACATTTTTACTAATTTTCCACTAATTTCCACTAATTTTTGAGCTTCACATAATTATTTGTGAATTTCCTTCACTTATGCTTAAGTAATTAGCCATTAATTGCTTAATCACTCTTTTAACCATAGTTGGTATTTTTCTTAATTAAGATGCCTTATTACCTTCATATTCTTGCATTAACCTTGGTATTTTCATACCTCCAACATTATTCCATAATTACAAGGGTATTTTGGTCTTTTTACTACCTTTTGAACATTCTTATACAATTTTCCCAAGTTCATATTTTATTAAATTACCATAATTATGGATAATATACTCTCCTAATTCACTTGGTCATTTTACTGCATTTTGGTATTTTTCATAAATTTTCTAAGCTAATTACCCTTTTGCGGGCGTTTTGGTCATTTTGGCACTTTGGCCCTTAAACTCCCTAATTTCACGCAGAAATCCTACTTAGAAAATATACTATGATCACACAAGTTTAGGGATCAAGACTTTGCTTATCAGAAATATCCAATTTATTCATAATATTCCAGATAATAAAATCCGGGTATTACATTTCTCCCCCCCTTACACAAAATTTCGCCCTCGAAATTTAATCTATACTAACTAAACTTCGGGCCATGAACTCTGGGTACTTCTCCTTCATGTCACTCTCAGTTTCCCATGTTGCCTCTTCGGGTGTTAAACCCTTCCAGACCACCTTCACTATCAGAATAGTCTTATTTCTGAGCCGTTTCTCCTTATGATCAATGATATGTATTATCATGTCGTACTTCAACGTCTTCGTACTCAATGACATGACCTCGGTCGGTTGGTATTTCTTCGGTTGTGACACGTGGAAACGTCGTGAAGATTACTCGGGTTCGGGGTAAAGCTATCGATAAGCTACTTCTCGCGCTTTGCCAAAATCTCAAAGGGTCCTACGTATCGTGGACTCGGTTTCTTCCTCTTAAGCGTTACGCCGACACCGATTCTTGGAGATAACTTTAGGAATACATGGTCGCCGACATAAAACGTCGAGAGGTCTCCTCCTTTGTCCGCATAGCTCTTACGTCTACTATGTGCGGCTAGGAGTCTCTTCTTGATCAACGCGATCGCTCGGAGGTTTGTTCAAGCATATCCGGCCCAAGTAATTGCTTTTGAGATGAATCTATCCGGCATAATGGTGATTGACACTTCGCCCATACAATGCCTCGAACGGGGCCATTTGTATACTAGCATGATAGCTGTTGTTATATGCAAACTCGGCTAGCGAAAGATGTTGATCCCAACTTCCTTTGAAATCAAGGGCACATGCTCGCGGCATATCCTCCGGCGTCGAATCGTCCTTTCAGTTGGCCGTCGGTTTGAGGGTGATAAGCCGGCCGAACCTCGGCTTAGTCCCCATACCTTCGTGTAACGCTTGCCGAAACGGGATTTGAAACGCGTATCCCGATCGAGACAATGCTCTTAGGGACACCGTGTAATCTCACTATCTCTTTGATATAAATCCCGCCAATCGTTCGGAGAATAGTGGATGCGATGGGAATGAAGTGTCTTGACTTGGTTAATATGTCAACAACTACCCAAATTGTATCATGATTCTGATTTTGGGCGGACCTACCACAAAATCCATGGTTATGTTCTCCCATTTCCATCCGAGAGCTCTAGTCCTTGAAGAAGACCAGGGGGTCGACGGTGTTCAATCTTCACCTTCTGACAGGTCAAGCACTTGGCCACGTACTCTGTAACGTCTTTCTTCATTCCGGGCCACCAAAGTTCGGATTTCATACTCAGTACATCTTGACCATGCACGGATGTAGAGTATATTTACTCTTGTGAGCCTCATCCATTATCTTCCGCCTTAATTCATCAGCGGCGGTACATAGATTCGCTTCTTGTACACGACCAAACCACTAAGGGATAGGTCATGGTCTTGGGTCTCACCTCGAGAGATTTTCTCACGTATCTCTTTTGCCCAATCATCTTCTGCTTGAGCTTTCTCAACTTCATCTCTCGGATCATACTCCCCTTGACTAACAAGAAGAGTTGCAAGATAGGCATCGGTGGTGCATGAAGACCCATGCAGACTTGATTGGATAGATTCGGATCTACGAAATCTTCCGGCAATTTCTGTTCTTGTATCATCATATATGCCACTGCAGTCTTCTGCTAAGAGCATCGGCAACGACGTTTGCTTTACCGGATGATACTTGATCTCCGGGGTGTAGTCTTTAATCGGCTCCATCCAACGACGCTGTCTCATGTTAAGTTCTCCCGGAAGCCAAAATTCGCATTTGCTCAGTTTAGCATAGAGTTGCTTCTCCCTGAGTATGCTCAACACCTTTCGCAGATGTTCTTCGTGCTCTTCTTTGCTCTTGGAATAGATGAGAATGTCATCAATAAACACCACCACAAACTGGTCTAGGTGTTGTCGGAAGATACGGTTCATGTAATCCATGAATACCGCAAGTGCATTTGTCAATCCGAAGGGCATCACAAGAATTCATAATGCCGTACACAGTTCTGAAAGCTGTCTTGGAAATATCACCATCTTTAACTCGCAGCCGATGATATCCCGAACACGAGATCAATTTTGGAAAAGACAGTGGAACCGAGATAAGCGATCCAAAAGATCATCAATCAGGGAAGTGGGTACTTGTTTTTGACCGTTACTTTGTTCAATTCACGGTAGTCAATGCGAGTCGGAAGCTTCCATCTTTCTTCTTTACAAAAAGCACTGGGGCTCCCCACGGTGATACACTGGGTCGAATGAACCCCTTCTTCAAAAGCTCTTCTAGCTGCTTCTTCAACTCCTGCATCTCGTTAGGAGCCATACGATACGGCGCCTTTGATATTGATCCTGTGCCGGGCATCAAGTCAATATTGAACTCCACTTCTCGGATAGGAGGTAACTCGTGAGATCCTCCGGAAATACATCGGGAAAATCATTCACCACGGGGATATCTGGAGTGAAAGATCGGCTCTCGCTTTGGTGAAAAGAATACCATGTAGGCATGGCATCCTTGCTTCACGCGCCGATCGGCTTACGTAGCGGAGAGAAAGTTCGGGCTCACTTCAACTTTTCTCAGGAAATGATATCTTCTTCTTGCCACGATCGATCATCGCACCGTTGGCCGTCAGCCGATTTAGGCCGAGTATGACGTTGATGCCGTGAAGAGGTAGACGGATAAGGTCCACTTTAGAAACTCGTCCATCCACGTTAGCGGTACAATTCATACATGCATCGAAGCTAAAGATTTTACACCAAGCGGTGTAGATACTACAAGGTCAAAAGGTAAACTACGGGCATGCATTCCTAGGCGACTTGCACAATCATAAGAAATGAAAGAATGGCGGCTCCCGAATCATACAATGCCTCAAGTAGATTTCCGTTAAGGTAAATAGTACCTTGGACCATCTCAGGGGCGTGTCGCCTCTGTGTTCGTTAGTGCAAAGATGCGGCTGTGCTCGAGGTCTCGCCTCTCCAATCTTCTCGAGTCACACTCTGCTATAGTGTCACGGCTTATGACATCGAAGCATATCGCTTCCCTTCACGATTCACGCACGGGTGATGCTTCTTGCATTTGGGGCACGTTTGAGATCCGTATGCGGGATAGTTACATTGCTTGACTTGGTATGGCCTTTTATTTCCACCACGGGGTTACTCCGGGTGCCTTCCTCTTTAGTGAAGAGTTCTCGCGTTTGAATCCACCTCGACCGGCATTATTGTTGTTGAAGTTCCTTGATCTACGAAATCCTCGAGGTTGCGCTCGGTCATCCAGACAAGTTTCCCTTTGCGTTGTCAAATTTTGGAATCGTTTGGGACATGAGCCTTTCACCAATTTCATATTTAAGCCCATGAATTAGTATATTCACCATCTTGCTTTCATCGTTGCCCCTTCGAAGATGTCTTGAGTATCGGGACGAGGTTGGTGAGCCGGGCGTAGTAATCGTCGAAAGATTCCTCTGTCCTTGTCGGATATGGAGAAATTCCGACTCCTTGTTCATTTTCTTGAAGGAGGAAATATTGCTCATGAAATTTCTCGAAATTTCTCCCATGTCACGGGGCGAGTCATTGGTGCGTAGGGTTTCGCCGTGACTTCCCACCAACGGTCGGCATCTCCTTCAAGTTGGTAAATCGCTAGTTGGGCTTTGCGATTCTCGGGCGATCAATCACCACGAATACATTCTCTAGTCTTTTCGACCAATCCTCGCTAAGTCCGGCTTTCCTCGAAAAGTTGGCGGCTTCACTACAAAGCTGATTAACCCAATCTGGGTATTCTTCTCCTTTCTTCCTCGTCGTGGAGGTGATTGTGATCTATCAGATTCCTCGGCATTTTCCTCTGGTCTCCCTCACTTTGATTGTCATTGTCCTCCTCCTCTTCTTCTTCTTCATTCTCCTCGTTTTCCTCATTGTTATGCTCTTCCTCTTCGTGTTGACGTGCGTCCAATTGTCTTTGGGCTTCCTCCTCTGTTGATGTTGTCTTGCTAATGAGCATCAATGAGAGCCCTCTGCTCTTGGAGAGTTCTCCTCGGTTCTTGTACTTCGTCCGTTAGGTTGATTTGGTATAGCATTTTGCTCGGGTATTACGTCCATTTGAGGCTGCTCGCCTCACGCCTCGACCTCGGCCTCTGCCTCGGCCCCTACCTCTTGGTGCAGGCACCTCTTATGACAGAATGGCCAGGTAAGTGTCTACCATGGGGGCCTCACCGGGTTAGCAGTGACTGATTGGCACACCCACGTAGACTAGCCTTGCCTTCGGCACCAAACCGTTCGTGGTAACATAGTTAAACACTTGCCGAGAAAGATTGCTCTGATACCATAAAGTGTAACATCCCATTTTCTAAAGCGGAATTTTTTTTTTGCAATCAATCAGAGATGAGCAATGGAGCGTAAGAGTAACTGATCATAATATAACATAAACCATAGTGTAATAAAGTATTGATTACAGTAATCCTAAGGTTCGGAAAGTAATCGGAGAAAGGAAAAGAAAGCGATAAGATAAAGATGACTTCTTCGCAAGTCACTCCTGTTTGCTTTCCCAGGACATCAATTCGCGGTCCTCCGGACTGAAAGCTACAGTGAGATTCAATTCACCGCATTGAATCTCGTGTAACAGTTAACCTTATGCTCAAATAGAAACAGTATATAGACAACGAGATATTCATGACATAACAAGAACATCTCATCGAAGTGTGACACGGATGTAACATAAGCACGAAGCAAATATGTAAGGTCCTACACAACAACATTGTGACACGTGACAGGACATAAGCATAAAGCAGTATGTAAAGTCCTACACATATATAGCCTGCACATTACTCTGTGCCACGAACACGTGTCCTCAGCGCTAGGAAAACTCAAAGCGGTATTATCATGTCTTATAACCCGTACAAGGCTGTATGTAAAGCGGCGACCCTAAGCAGAGCCCCGGTATATGAACGTATCTATGACATATCTGTATATGAGAACTATAGGATTAGTGTTACAGTACGCGTCCGTACCTTCGTTGATGTACGTGGATGTTTCTGGCGGAAACTGTACTTTCTGACGGAAACCAGCGGTTCGTCCGACAGCGGCACGTTGGACAACAGTAACGGCGGCAGATTAACGTTTAGATATCCTATGAGAATAATGTCACTTCCATTAGTAATTTGACATTATAATCGGCATTTTAGGTAAAAATTACCATTTTGCCCTATACCCCTACTTGGCGGAATTTCGCCGGCGCTCGCTTACATAGGCTATTTTCTTCCCAAAATTTCTTTAACTTCGACGCATTTATGATTCTTGAAAATAAAGACTAAAATAGCCCTCCCATATGATACCCAATCATACTCAAAATTTAAAGGCTATTACTACCCCTAACCTTTAAAAGAGCTATAAAAACTACAACTTTTCAAATGACTCGATCCCTACTATGTTTACACCTCTGCATATTTTTCAACGCAAACAAGGCTCTAAAACATTTGTAGGAATCTTGTCACCTACTTTCTAAATCTAACTAACAATTCTACTAACTACTAAACTAAAAACTAAAGACTAAAGCCCGAAAGACTTACCAGTTGAAGACTTCGGCGAGCTTATGTAACTTCTCTCTCTTCTTTCTCTCCCTAGGAATTTCGGCCAAGGAGCTCAAAGAAGATGGTGTGCAGAATTTGAAGGAGGGGGGGTATTTATAGGGTTTAGATAAGGCATTGTTTGGCATTTTGGGTTATATAAAAACCCATTTTCCCGATCGGTACCCGATTCGCGTGATTTCGGAGAATTCACAAAATTCTGGATTTACAACTCGAAGACATGTTCTCACTTAGTAGAAATGTCCAAGTTAACCTAAATTTTGATTCCATATAGGTCTCCAACAGTCCGGTTGAAGTTCCTCGAAAACGTGTCCGAACGCGTCCGTGTGTTCGTTTTCGGAGATATCAATCTCTTCGAAATAATTCACTGATTCCAAATATGTCAAAATAAATTCAAACCCATTCCTAAATGTTGAGTTAGAATTTATTTTCCTCTTTTCCAAAAAATATGCCTATATGCATTTTTCCCTATTTTGTTTTATTAGGAAATGCACAAATGACTTCTAATTTGCTTAGTAAGAGTTTAACTAAGACAAAATTCCACCGATCATTAATCTCTCTTGACTTTGAAATTCCTATTCCTAGATCTCTAGATAGGGTCCGTTTCCTAATTTAAATATTACTATTCACATATTTTACTTTAATTAATTATATTAATTAAATAATGTCAAGTTGCACATATTATTTTTGTTCTTATTTTTCATTCATTTTTTTTTCTCCTTGAGTCCAAAATGTCGGCTGGCCCTTATTTATTTAATAAATATTTATTTATTATTTATTTAATTATTTAATGATTTATTTATTTACTTTTTCCCAAAAATTCCACAAAATTACCTAATTGGTCCATTCTTGTATTTAGGCCTAAAAATACCTAAACTCAACTATTTTTCATAAAAATTTCCAATTAATTAGTAAATACATTTTTACTAATTTTCCACTAATTTCCACTAATTTTTGAGCTTCACATAATTATTACTGAATTTCCTTTGCTTATGCTTAAGTAATTAGCCATTAATTGCTTAATTACTCTTTTAACCATAGTTGGTATTTTTCTTAATTAAGATGCCTTATTACCTTCATATTCTTGCATTAACCTTGGTATTTTCATACCTCCAACATTATTCCATAATTACAAGGGTATTTTGGTCTTTTACTACCTTTTGAACATTCTTATACAATTTTCCCAAGTTCATATTTTATTAAATTACCATAATTATGGATAATATACTCTCCTAATTCACTTGGTCATTTTACTGCATTTTGGTATTTTTCATAAATTTTCTAAGCTAATTACCCTTTTGCGGGCGTTTTGGTCATTTTGGCACTTTGGCCCTTAAACTCCCTAATTTCACGCAGAAAATATACTATGATCACACAAGTTTAGGGATCAAGACTTTGCTTATCAGAAATATCCAATTTATTCATAATATTCCAGATAATAAAATCCGGTATTACAAAGTGTCAAATGACGAAAATGCCCTTGTAGGACATAAATAACTTAGGAAAATTGTGAAAAATCCTAAAAAGCAGTAAAATAATTATTAAAATTGAGAGAGTATATTGCCTCTAATTTTGGTAATTTAATAAATTATATACTTGGAAAAATTAAAGAGGATAAACAAAAAGTATTGTAATGACCAAAATGCCCCCGTAAATTGTAATATAATGCATAGGGCATAAAATACTAATGTAAATGCAAAAGTTGTGAGGTAATGAGCTATTCTAATTAAGAAAATTAGCAACAAATATTAAGGAATTAATTAAGTAATTATTGGCTAATTACTTAAGCATAAGCAAAGGAAATTCGAGGATAATTATGTAAAACTCCAAAATTAGTAGGTTGTGGCTAAAAATTAGTAAAAATATATTTGCTAATTAATTGTAGAATATTGAGAAAAATAAATGAGATTAGGTAATTTTGAGCCTAAATACAAGTATGGACCAATAGGAAAAAGTTATGATAAATTATGTAAAAATAATTATTAAATTATATAATAATTAATTTAAAAAATATATATAAAATAAATATGTGTGTGTGTGCCGACATGAGGGGGAGGAAAAATAATAAAAATTGTGTTGGATAATAAGGTGGAGTGAAAAATTGAAATACCTAATTAAATAATAATATAAGTAAAATAGTAAAAAGTAAATAATTATCTATAGGAAACGGATCCAATCTAGAGAACCAGGAATAGGATTTCTAAAGTCAGGATATATTATTGATCATTGGATTTTTATCCTGAATTGAGCTGTACCTAGAGTTAATTCTGAGATCGGTAGAAGAAGTTAGTAATAAGACGAAATAGGGAAAATCTGATAAAAAGGCAGATAGTCCTAAAATTAGAATTTGAACAAAATAAATTGTAACTCAACATTTGGAGGTGAGTTTATGATTACTGGACATATTTGGAGTCGGTGAATTTTTGTCTGAAAGTGACAATTCGAAGTGAATTTCGTAAACAGCACGTTTTCGAGAAACTTCCGCAGGACCGTTGGAACCCTGTATGGAATCAAAAAGATGTTTAGACCAGACATTTTTAGTGAGTGAGAAAGTGTCTTCAAAGTTGTAATTCCGAATTTTTGGAATTTTATGCGATTATGCGAATCGGACACCGATCGGGAAATTTCTGTCGGATCAAGGGCATGTGACATCATCAAGATGATGTCAATTTTGTGCCACCTAAGGGCTCAAGGACGGTTTGGACAAGTGGCCCGGTGAGGATCTTGACATTTGGCAAAGTGCGATCCGACGGTCGATATCCGGTGCAGTAAAGCATGAATAGTAACTTCTAAAAACCTATAAATACCCCCCTCATTCAAACTCTTCACACCACTTCTCACTAGAGAAAACCGAAATTTAGAGAGAGGAAGAGAGGAGGAGAAAGCCGGGGAAATTTGCAGCGAAGCTCTGAGTAAGTTTTTCGGTACTCAGTCTTAAGTTTCGGTGGTTAGCGTAGAAATGCTAGAATAGTCTTTAATCTTTCGAGTATGATTAGATATCATATGATAGGGGTACGATTCCGCTAAAAACATCTACGTACGTCAACGAAGGTACAGACGCGTACTGTAACACTAATCCTATGCTTCTCATATACATATATGTCATAGATACATTCATATACCGAGGCTCTGTCCAGGGTCGTCGTTATACATACAACCTTGTACGGGTTATAGACATGATAATACTGTTTTGAGTTTTCCTAGCGCTGAGGACACGTGATCGTGGCACAGGATAATGTGCAGGCTATTGTTGTGTAGGACTTTACATACTACTTTATGCTTATGTGCTGTCTGTGTCACACTGTTGTTGTGTAGGACCTTACATATTGCTCCATGCTTATGTTCTGTCTGTGTCACAATTATCTGATAAGATGCTGCTGTTATGTCATGAATATTTGTTGTCTGTATACTGTTTTATTTGAACATAAGGTTAACTGTTACCTGAGATCCAATGCGGTAAATTGGATCTCGATGTAGCTTCGTGGTCAGGTGGACCGAAGATCGGAGATCGGGGAAGCAAAGCAGGTCTAAGCCGATAGCCGGAGAACCTTTACTGTTTTCTGTAGTTACTTTCAAACTCTAGGATAACTGTAATCGTTACAATGTTACACTATGGTTGACATTTTGATATGAATCAGTTACTCTTTCGCTCCATTGCTCTACTCTGATTGAAAAAAAAAATCCGCTTTAAAAATTGGGATGTTACACCATAACTCCGACCCCATCATGAATTTCAAAATTAATGACTAAAATACCCCTAACATATGATATCCAATCATACTTGGAAGATTAAATATCAAAATAACATCTCTACTATAACTATCGAAAGAACTACGAAAACTTAAGACTAAGTACCGAAGAACTTACTCAGAGCTTCGCTGCAGATTTCCCCCAGAGCTTCTCTCTCTAAAACCTCTCTCTATTTTCAAAATTCTCTCTTCAAATGGTGTGAATTGTGAAGAGCTTTGAAGGCTATTTATAGAAGAAGCTATGGAATTTCAACCGTCGGATCAACTTTATGAGAATTAATCTGAGCCCTCCATTTGGAAACTTAATAAACAAGTTTTCCCTCTTCCTTCTATCTCCTTGGCCGACATAAAGGGTCCTAGGTGGCAGCTTGTGATGTCATCTTGGATGATGTCACAAGTTGCTTTATGCACTTGATCCGACAGAATTTCCCCGATCGGTGTCTGATTCGCGTAATCTCGGAAAATCTCAAAATTCCAGATTCACAACTTTGAAGATCTTCTCTTTCTCTTCAAAAGTATCTAGGTTAACTTAATTTTTGATTCCATTCAGGATTCCAACGGTTCAGCCGAAGTTCCTCGAAAACGTGCTTGGTTACTTTAACGAACTTCGAAATCGTCAACCTCGGACAAAAATCCACCGATTCCAGATGTTGAGTTATGATTTATTTTCTTGAATTCTAAATCTGTGACTATCCGCCTTTTCATGCATTACCATATTTCGTCTTATTATCAAAATGCTCCACCGATCTCTAATTAACATCCGGAGCAGTCTACTTCGAGATAAATATCTACTCATCAATATTATACTCTGACTCTAGAAACTTTGTTCATAGTTTTCTGGATAGGATCCAATTCCTATCGGTGTTTATTTACTTTTTTACCATTAAATAAGAGTTTATATATAACACTCCACCATTTTCTTTTCTATTTTTTTTTCTTTTTCTTCTCAAAGATGTAGGCACACACATATATTAATATATATATTTTTTTATTTTTTTATTTAATTAATTACTATATAATTTAATAATTGTTTTTACATAATTTTTACAAAATTTTCCTATTGGCCCATACTTGTATTTAGGCTTAAGATTACCTAATCTCACCAATTTTCCTTCATATTTCCCAATCAATTAGCAAATATATTTATGCTAATTTTTAGCCATTAACCACTAATTATAGGGTTTTACATAATTATTTATGGATTTTCCTTTGTTCATGCTTAAGTAATTAGCCAATAATTACTTAATCAACTCCTTACTACTTGTTGCTAATTTTCTTATTTAGCATAACACATTACCTCACAACCTTTACACTGACATTAGTGTTTTATGCCTCATGCCCTATATTAAAATTCACGGGGCATTTTGGTCATTATAATACTTTTTAACTTTTCCCCCTTTATTTCTTTAAGGTAATAGTTTAATAAATTACCTAAATTAGGGACAATATTATTCCCTATTTCAAATAAATATTTACTTACCTTTTTATAACTTTCACAGTGGTATTTTATAACGCGTAAATGCGTTAAGGGACCTATTTGCAAATTTTCAAACGTTTCAGGGACCTATTTGCAAATTATTCTTTTTCAAGAGAAATTACCCCAAAAATAAGATAAATTCTTCACAAGATCTTTGAGATCCCATATTCACCTATTTCCAATAGGTATTATTTACTCAATATGATACTTATCATAAATGAGATCTTCAGGGTATTACAGCGACGGAACGGATTCCATCGGTAATTCCACTTCCATCGTTAATGTGGTTTATGCATGTTAGCAGTGATTTCGACAACTAGAGTGAAGCAGAGGATTATTAATATGCATTCTAATTCGTCACCCTAATTTCCTTGGGTCAACTAGGGTGAACAACAAATTGTAACAGTCATACAATGAGTAAAATGGTTTATTTTTGTCTTAATTGTAAAAGTCATCAAAGCTCTTTAGACACCTGTATTGTATTGGGAGGGGCAATTAAGAAATCAGATACCAATTGATAACCTTAAAAAAAATACAAAATAAAAAGTCATCAAAGCTTTTTGATTGGGGAACTCGTACGTGGTATGTGCTTGGCAAACTTGTTTCAAAACATATTTTTGATCGCTTATACCCAAATGACCGTAAGTTCATATCTTCAAATTTTGATTTTTATATTAGTAAAACAAAATTAAAAGACAAGTTATTGTGGGATACTCTTATTCAACGTATAATTATTATTTTTTTCACATTTATAATTAGTCCCAAGATATGATGACAATAGCAAGAATTCAAATTATATGCATTTTGAAGGAAGGAAGTAGCTAAACAAATAATTGAAAAGAAAAAAAAAAACACTTAGACACATATTAACCAGAATATATAAGTATATATTAAGTCATAAATTTAGTTTACAACACATTATTTGAGAATAGTTTGATCAAAAGCAAAGCCTTCAAACTCTTTCTACACTAGTGTGTGTGGGGGTACACAAACACACAAGTGTTTTTTATTCATTAACCATATATATAATACAACAAATTAAACTGTTGTTACACATACTCCAAAACTCCAAATTCAGTTACAATTATCACTTTTTGCAGCTGAACTCTTGTACCAATTCATGAATTTTGCTATGAATTCTGAAGGAAAAAGGGAATTGGCTCAATCAGTAATAATACACACACATAATTAAACACTTGAACCAAATATTTGAGAAAATTCAAAAGAACAATTTATTATTCAAGAATAATGATATGTTGATTATATTATAATTTTTCATAATCTCTACCATATACTACGTCCGGTCCTAATTATAAGAACACTTTTGTAGTACAAATTGTACTACACAAGTGTTCCTATAATTAGGACCGGAGGGAGTAATAATTATTTAGATACAAAAAAATATTTTTTCTACTATGTTACACTTATTAAATTAATCATACTTGTTTATAATATTGTAATATCCCAAATTTTGGACCTTAAGAATTGAGAATAAGCCTAAAGTAGGCAGATGACTAAGCCTGGTTTGGATAGAGTCTCAAGAATGACGAGAGATAAGAAGCCTTTTAGGGATTAAGTAAATCGGCTATACAGGTCAGTGGATCTAGTATGTATAAACTGTGGAATTAAAGTGCCAATGGAAAAGGGGCACAGAAGACCTATACGATATTAATCAGTTGGTCAAAATGTCATTTAGCTATGTCATAAGGTATGGGATTAGCTGAGCAAAAATGTGCTAAAATAAGTGTGCACATGACATTTCCTGGTCGAGTGAAGATTTCCTGCGTTTTTGGGGAAATAAGAAAAAGAAAAGACACATGCCAAAAAGTAAAAGTCAGTGTAATCATTGCATAGGGACACATGTCACCACAGGGTTAAAAGAGGAAAAAGTAAGGGCAAAATAGTCAAATCCTTATCCCTTAAGGCATTAATTTCGTCCGTCCAGGAGAGAGAATGAAAAATCAGATGATTTTATCCATACTTAGGCCCAAACACAAAATACGGATCCCACAGGATGTTAACTAGTAAAAAGGGGACCGATAAGGACCAATTAGGGGCTTCTTCTTTTTGGACTGTATGAGACAAATGTGGGGCCACATGGGAGAGCAGAGTGGCGCCACATATGTATGTCCAAACAGGGGAAAATATTTGAAAAGTTGAAGAAAAGTGCAAAAGAAAGCACCCTTTTAACCAACAGGGCCTAACAAGGACCCATGGATAAAAGACCGGACTGGATAAAGTGAAATAGGCAGATAAAAAGGAAAGGGATCAGATATTGTGGGGCCCAGATGGCGCCACATATCCCTTGAAATATCTAGGAATTCTCTAGAAGAAATTTAAGAAGAAATAAGCCAATAACCAGGGTACAAGTCTTTAACTAGTGGACAAAAAGGTGTTTCGGGCCAAAACATGTAATTGTCACCATTTGAAAAGTAAAAATCTGCCATGTATGGAGGGGGATGTGCCACATGTCCCTATTGTGGAGTTCCCTGGAATTCTCTAGAGATTCTTGGGGATTAAGCCAAAAAGTCTGATCCAACTTATTAACAAATGGACAGAAATAAACACCAGTTAATTTAGACTGCTCGGATCACTTTTTACTATTTTAAAAGACTTGAACTCTCTCTCTTTTTGGCCATGGGGGTCAAAATTTTCATAGGGAAGATAGTGATCAGCCAAACTTCCATAATCAAGAGCAAGAGCCAAATCACCAAGCCGATATCCGATTTCAGGTAAACACCGTAAACCCAAACCTTTGAAGTTTAAACTTAAGGTTTTCTCATTCAAATGGTTAGGGCTTGGTGTTATGATCTGATTTTTGTGTTTTTGAGGCTCCCAATAAGTTTAAAACGTGATTTTGTAAGGGGTTAGGTCATGGCTAAAGTTTCCGAACTCAAAAACACCGAAAAACTCGAAAAAGAGCTTGCTGCCAGATTCTGGAATTTCTAGGCAGCAAAGCTTTTTAAAATAGTAAACGACATCAGTTTTCTATGAAATTTTACAGACATAAACTTTAAATCTGGGGCATCATTTTGATATATTATTCGATACCTATTTGATGAAAATACTGGGAGAAATAAATTTTTGAAAAAGGGCCACGAAGCTACAGTATTTTCTGGACCAGAGGGCAAGTTTTGGACCACACGTTAACATAAGTACACTTCTGGACTTTGGGAATATTTTTCCAGTAAACTAGACAACCTAATGGTTCATATGGAGTTTATTTCGTACAAAAATTAATTTTTTGGAATTTATTAAAAATGTTTGAAGATGGGACAGAATTTCTGGATTTTCTGGAAAATCTATGAAGGGCTCGGTTCTAAGTAAAAATGTAAGGGTATTTTTGTCAATACTAAAAATAGGGTATTTTGGTGTAATTTAGGACTAAGGCCTACTTTGGGAAGCAAACAAGCACATTAAAATTTTAAGATAGTGCATATCCCACCAAGTAGTAACTGCTTTACTCAAGTACTTTTATGTGTATGATGTATGTTTGTGTGAATTTTTGCCAAATATGTATACAGAGCATGTTGGGGTTCGAGTCCCTAACCATGGTATTCCTAGCACTGAGGACTGGTTTGGGTCTTTCATATGTGGCGGCTCAACGGAGACGGGTTTGTGATTCTGGTAAATCCGGGGCCTACCTTGGTAAGGCGGCTCAACGGTACAAAGACAGATTGTTGTGTGTGCTTCTGTTTGCATGTGGTATGTTTGACATGTTATATGTGTTTTTATGTGACATGGTTGCATGCATACACATTACATATTTAGTACATGAGTATTGACAATTACTCTGGGGGCCATTACCGGACTCTAGACACTTCTGTAGACACAGAAGGACGTGCCTGAAGTTTGAAGGACCTTTTTGGAGAGGTAGGGCATTACTTTGCAAATGAAGAATAGGGGATGCCCTATCATATTTTGTATCTTATTTTGGGATGACTGTATATATATTTTTGGTATTACTTTTTGGATGGTTGTACCCTTAACCCCTCGGGGAGTTTTACTTTCTATTTATTTTACTTTTATCAGTACAATAAATTGTCCAAACCGGTTAGTTGCTCAGTTGCACTCACTCTGACACACGTTAAACGGGCCTAATAATAAAGTAAAGGTAACTAAGTCAAAAGAATCCCTCTAACTTGCCACCCGAAAGGGCGAGGCCGGTAGGGGTGTAACAAATATGATAAATCAAACCAATTTTATGACCAAAGTTTAGTATATGCAAAAAGAAAAAGTATTTACCTTCAACTTCTGAGTAACTGCAACCTTTCGTCTTTGGTGTTTCATTGTTCGTTTCATCAGATTCTCTTTCTTTGTTGTGACCATGACCAGAATGCTTCCCCCTCCTCATCTTGATTCCATTCTGAAATTGGATTTTTAAAAAAAAAAAAAAAGTAATTTACGTAATATATTTATCCTAGTAAATTTATCACAGAAATGAATTCATATATATCACTTATTCTCAAAATCGAGAGAATTCGTACTTGATTGTGCACCTTCTTGAGTTTTTCAAGCCCAGGTTTTAGTGATTCATCTACCAGAGATTTTAGCTCTGATATCAAATACTGTATATATCAACAAAAACATAATCCTCGATCAATAGTATATATAGATACACACACCAAAGAGAAATTCATTTAAAATTCCATATGTGTAAACAAAAATTGGCCGTGTGTTTACCTTGTAAACAAAGTCAGGTGAAACCTTGTGAATCATGAGACTTTGAAGCTTCACATGAATCGTGTATAGCCTATTATTGAAAATAAATCATTAATAATATCATAAGTTGCTACACACACACACACATATAGACATATATGTGTATATATATATATGTGTGTGTGTGTGTGTGTCTTCAGGTAATTAATAGAGGATTTCTATTATGCAATAATTAGATATTTGTTGTGCATGCGCATGATTCCGTCCTTAATGAAGCATATGAATAAATATTAAACGAAAAAATAAAGTTACATTTTTTTTTTTGCCAAGAAATTAAAGTTAATTAAAGTATTCTTAAATTGTTAGTAATAGAACTTGTATCAGACTACATGTAATACTTGAAGAAATATGTTCAGTTACACACATAAATGAATTACTTACTGTTTTGAACTTTGCTCTTTAAGTATAGTCTTGGCAATATTTGAGATATCATCTTCCCATCCTGTTAAAATTAACTCGTCATCTTTGATTGAATCCCTGCAAACGAAATATATATAGTTATTATTCGAGAAGACAAAGTACAAAATTGAAATATTATCACATCAATACATGTAAAAAAAAGTAAAATAAAAAATATATATATATTAGATCTGATAAACTGTCATAAATTTGCTTATTATATTTATGTTATGTAAATCTCACAAAAAACTTTGCTTAAGATCACGTTAATTACCATAAATTAAATTTCCACCAAAATATCTCATCACTAAATTATGTCTAGCCTTTTGATACTTCAATCACATATATTATGATAAATATTATATTTGTCCATTACATATATAAAAAAGAATAGTGAATTAATTAAATAAAATGAAGAATATTTTATGGGAATTTATATGGAATAAATCAATCTATCTTACTTGTTCAGGCAAGTCGCCTCCAAAGAACGAATGGTCTGACGAAGATTGTTCTTTGACTTCTCAACAACCTTAGTAAGGAATTCTGAGGACAAATCTTTTCCTTCTTCTTTCCCTATGTATTTCAAAACCTCAACAATCTGTTTATTTGAAGTAGAAAAATATTCTCAACTTTGTCAAACGCTTAATTGTAGGAAGCCAATAAAAAATATTGTAAAATTAATTAATACATCAACAACAACAATCAACCAGAAAGAATGCTAATGCATCATTTTTGCTTTCTTGAGATGGGATATCTTTTCCGGGTTATTAATTAATCTTTTCAAACTCCAAAAATCACTAGAAAATCAAAACTTTCTCCAAGCATCTATCTTCTTACCATTTAATTTAACAAATATTTGTTCAAATGTGATATTCAATATGATTTTACTGAGAATACTACAACAACAACAACAACAAAAGAGAAAATCTGACCTCTTGAGTGGGAGGAGGAGCAAGACGAAAAGTTTTGCAGATAGGTTTGACAATTTGGAGCTTGGATTCATCAGCGCAGCAAAAGAAGACTTTATTGCAACCGTTATTATACCTTTCAAGCATCCACTTTATATACAACAATGATTGTGATGATAGTTTCTCGGCCTCGTATATAATTATGGCTTCACAATAATATCAGGAAAAAAACATATGAAAATTTAGAGATTTATATATATGTTGAGGAAAAATAAACGATCCCTATATTTATCATGTAACCGTGTTTGGAGTCAAATACTAGTATATAGTTAAGATTATTAGGAAGAAGGCTCTATTAAATTAAATAAATTTAAAGTAGAGAAATTAATTTACCGTGACAGTTTTTGGGCTCGCAAGGCATTGAAATATTGATGATCTTGTCGTAAGTTTCTTTTAACAAATCAGCAACCACTTGTTCCTTATACCCTTTTGTTTGAGAGAGATTGACCTCTACATGATGTGCTGATTTTATTATTGGCACTTGGATGCTTCCTATCACCTCCCCCTGCCAATTAATTCAGCTATCAATATATTCATACATACTTGTGTGTGTGTAATCTACACTTCTCTGACTTGTGTGTACAAGGGAGGGAAGCATGTGAGAGGACTTTATCTAGATTTGCATGAAAGTGCTTCTGAAAATCTAATCCAAACAAACTCCATCCAATAAACTTTAAAACATTTATTCAAACTAGCTAGGTCCTACATTTAGGGTCCAAGGTAGTATTATGAATTGATGTCTTGAACTTGCTTGAAAAATTAATTGAGTACTTTGAGGGTAAGGAATTTTAACTGATCAAACGTATACATTTAAAGTAAGAAGAAACACCACACACACACATACACACACAAGAGTTCTTTAATAGTTAATTAAGCATTAAGCATTACCTTTAATACGAATGTTCTATACTCCTCAATCACCTGCAAACAGATATACGAAAACTTTATTATTAAGAATATTTTATGTTTAATATCAATATATCAGTATATATAATAATATTTATTAGAAACAAAATCATATCTCATTTTCTTTTTAAAGTTTACCTTGACTTCGTCGTGGCCAAAGACCTCTCGAAGTAGAGCTCGTATCATGGTTCTCTTTCCTACACCAGGTGGTCCTTCAAATATAAAATGTTCACAAACACATCCCTCTTTTATCTGCAACAAGTTCATCGAAACCAATTAATTAATGTCATTCACATGTTGATCTTATATCTGTTAAATTATTATAATTAACCTTGATTTATTTTTTTTCTCAAATACAATTGCACTTGCATATAATTTCAAAGTTATTAGTCCACTTAATTATTACATTTAATCCAAATAGAACCTTAAACTACACAACCTAGGTGTGGGACTTGTTTTATATAAATGTTTGTTTTAGAGCCTTCACGATATAATAAGAATATATAAGAATAATGCTGATAAGGGGAAAAAAGCAAGGAGAATATTATGCATCCAAATTGAATATTATGCATAAAATTAAAATCACAAAATGAATCCCTAAAAATTAGCAAAAAGAACACTTATGAATTTTGGATGAAAATTAAAAACATTGAAATAAAAAATAATTAACATGCAACATATCTACAACCTTTTAATTTATATCTCTACTTTCATCCCAACTCAATGTGTGTGGGATCAGTGAAGGAGAATTTTAGTAATTTTCTAATCAACTATGAATAATACGACTTATTTCTCAAATTCCGTGTGATGCAAGGACTCACTGATTAGATAAACAAATGGAGTATAAAAAATTTAAAAAAAAAAATTGTAAATGTGTAAGGAATTAATAGAGGTTAATTATATATCTCACCATTGTTAGAAGCTGAGAAACAATATGTTTGTGGCAGATAAATTCTTGCAATGCCTTGGGTTGGTACTTGTCAGCCCAAACATACTCTTTCAAGCTTCCTTCTTCTTCCTCCTCAATCTCCTGATTGGGAACACCTTTATTATTTGCTGACTCTGTTTGTTCAGATATATTATTGGAAACTATCTCTCTCAAGGACTTCTTCTTCTTTATTACCTCTTCATTTAGCAAACCAGATTCATTCATGGCCTTCAGTTCCTTATTGTTCTCAATATCCACAGCTTTTTCCTCTGTAGTTTCTTCTGATTCTCTCCCCCCCAAAGGCTTCCCATCTTCTTCTACTTTCAGCTCCATACTTAAAGCAGTACTCATACCTTTTGGTTATTAATTATTAGTTAATTCATTAGTATATCTCTTACTAGATATGGAATTCTCCCATTGAGACAGAAAATGAAAAGGTAATTAAATAAACTTTTAAGTAAAACAGTTCATTTTAAAATAGGAACCAATTTCCCCGCTTAACATCTTTGCTTAGCACAGAGAGCTAATAAGATCTAGACCATCTATATCTGATATAGGCAATTTAGATTTGATTTTTTAAAAAGTCTATATTCTTTTTAAAAAATTATTTTAATAAATATAAAATCTAAAATAAAGATAATCTCTTAAATATTATTATTTTTTAAATGATTTTTTATTTAAAAAATCATTATTTAAAAAAGGTGAAGGTACAAATTTAAGGACAATGTTTTTATGCTAGGGCCATCTAACACCATTAAGTTTCAAGGGTGCTAAAATATACATAAACATTATAAATTGGTTTTTTAGATGTACCCAAAAAAATCATTTGCTCCCTCCCATCTCTCGATTCTTCTCTCTGACCTCATTCCCGGCCACCGTCACGAGGTCGCGTCCTCCATCGGCACTATCGTCTCCATCCTCTCCACCATCACTTCCCCACTCCGCAAAACAGACTTGCGACACCCTTCTCGCGACCATCTCCCCCTTACCCATTTAGTTCCATATCTAGCCAAATCTTGAAGATTACTCTAGACTTTGAAGCTTTATTCTTCGAAATCTGCTCTAGATCTAAGTTTGATTGAACAACCATTTCGGGTTTCAAAGTTTTAACTCAATGTTCCGAAAAAGAAAGCGACCATGCCTTCGACTCATTTCCTGGGCTCAAATTCACACCTTTCGGCTACAGACGAATTTTATATATCACTATGTCAGCGTTGGAGCTTCAAGTTCCGCTCCCAAATGATTGTTCAATGCATGTCTTCATTGACAAGTCTGTTGATGAGTATCTCTTGGCTATTTGATAAGAAAATAAAATCAAAACCACCCACTATCCTACTAATTATTATGCTTGATGCCCATAAAAAATTTCTTTTCGTCTTTGAAATGTCTGTATAGATAGTGAGATATCGGAAGAAGAAGAAATAGACAATAGCGAGGCATTATCAAGGTAGTATTACCTTCTGGACTAGAAGATCGGAATGACGGTAATGACTATGATGAGAGTGAGGACGAGAGAAAACAGAACTTGGTGCAGAGAACTAGGAGTGGAAAGATGCTTTGGATGGAAGAAGTCGAGAGTGACTTGATGAGTGGAAGCAAAGGAGCCCTATTTCACACGGTCAACTTTTCAAACGGTCAAAGCAAAGCGGCCCTATTCCATTGGGTGGCTCAACTTTTCCGAAGCACATAAGGTGCTTGTTTCTTATGTACTTGGCACATTTTATTTTATTTTTTTTAATTTTTTATTTATTTAGATTAAAATTATATGATGTTTTCTGAAAAAAAAAAAATTACACCCAGTATCGCAAGTTAATTAGTTTCCAGTTCTCCACACAAAAAATATTTGTCCTGTAATACCAGTATCTTGGAAACTAATCAATTTGAGATACTGATGTGCAAAAAAAATTCTAAAAAGCAACATATAATTTTAATCTAAATAAATAAAACATATCAAAAAGTTAAAAATTATAAAATGTGCTACATAAGAAGCATATTAGGACAAGCACCTAATGTGAACTCCAACTTTTCAAATCGCCCAGACGGAGAAATAAATGACAGGTATACACCATGTGGGACCCACATACACTAAAGTAACATCTTTTTGCTTGAAGTTATCTACTTGGGTAAAATTGCCCCCAATTTTTAACATTTTTATGTATTTTAGTACATTTAAAAATCTTAACGGATGCCCCTGTCATTAAATTTTATTGTTAAAATTGTCCCTTCACCCATTTTTTTTTTAAAAAAAAAAAAACTCAAATCTTGATTATCCACATCATATCTTAAATGATCTAGATCCTATTAGCTCTACTTGCTAAGCAAAGTGATTAGCAATGGTAACTTTTAAAATAGGGTTTAATGTTTCTGTTTATGTTGCAGAAAAAAAAAAAAAAATTTGTCACACTCACATAAAAATGAGTGGGTCCTATTGTAAAGTGAAGAGAGAGAAAATATTATGGGACTCACAGAGAAAATATTTTTGCAACAAAAGCATAAACATTAAACCCTTTAAAATATGAGTCATACCTATGAGTCATTTAACTGTTAAAGTGTGACTGTTTTCATATACTATATACCTATGTTCCTATGACAGACAAACGTCAATCAAATAAATAAAGTTTTGTAAGAGGGTTATTATTTTATGTTTTGGAAAGTAGGCAGCTTGTAAATGAAAATTTAATTTTTTATTTGTCAGACTTCATTTGAAACCAAACATGCGCTAAATATATATTTTTCATCATTATCAATTTTTCTCTTGATCTAAAACATTTTTCTCATATTAAACTTTGAAATCAAAATTAATTACCTTTGGATAGAAACATAGACAGTGGCGGTGGTGGGAGTGGTGGTGGGAGTGGTAGTGATGGAGCTGGTAATGGTATCGGTGCCGGAGGCGACAACGGTAAAGTACGCTTTCTTTCCATGTCTATCGGGACTGTGATGATGTCATCATTTGAATTCTCATCATTACCACCTGAGCATAAATTGTTGAACGTAAAGGAAGAGAAGCTTATTGGCATAGGGCTACCGGGGCCCCACCATCCTCCTCCTCCGCCTCCTCCGTCAAGTTTCCAAATCGCCATTGCTAGAGAGCTATCAGTGAGTAAGCCTCTGAAATATGGACTACACTCATGCTCATACGCTCCTTCAACCTCGTGAATCCTCAAATCATAATCATGCTGCGCTTGTAAGTGGTCTTGTCCTCCTCCATGAATACCCAGTGAAGAATTCGTAAGTAGCCCTTTGTAGTATGGACTAGGTTCAGAAGAAGTCACCGTCGTGGTCGGAACCCTAGAATTACAATTATTAAGGCCACCACTTTGATGATGATAATTCTGCGAATTATATTCGGTGTTGATAGAGATAGGTTGGTAAAGAAGACCCTTGTAATACGGAGAGGACGGCTCCTGGTGGTTGTTTATCTGATCATGATCAATTTCTTTTCTTCTGAGTTTAACCTTACTGACAGTAGTGTTTGAAGATGATGAAGAAGCTGAAGCCTTTGAGGAAGAAGGTATAGTGTCACGTGAGATCTCGTCAGATCTGGAGGAGAGGTTTGTTTCAGAAGGGTCATGGCCACGCGATGCGTTTGGAGACGAAGACATTTTTGCAGTATGTTGAGAATGTTAGGAGGATGTACCTGTGAGGAATGAAGGAGACAAGTAGGATTGAGATCTATGAGATTAAATAATAATAATGGAAGTGAAGAATACAAAGAAGGCGATGACATTGAGAGAATACCATGCGTTATACGTTATGCACTAGGTAAATTACTGTGTTTGACTTTTAGGCCCGCAGCATATTATTAATTACATGATTAAATAAATAATTCAATCATCGTCCAAACTCCGTACTACTGGTTTCTATTATATATTAGGGATTGGTTGTGTGGGTTAAAAAAACAGTTATTTTTTAAACGTATCATTTTCAACCTCTTCGGTAAATCAAAGATGATTCTTGAATCTAGAATAGTCTATAATAGTGCAACCTTTCTAAGAGATATTACTACTCTAGTCCTTAATATAAGAGCTAATTAACTTTTTTTTTTTGAGAAATTAAGAAAGTTAAATAAGTTGTTTAATCATAGCATATGTTGTGTATAGTTAGATTATATATATTAATTTATAATTCAGACAAATTAATTTGGTAAAAAATGAGAAATATTATTTATTTAGCTTCTCTAATCTTTCAAAAAAAAAAAAGGTTAAGTGGCTCTTATATTAAGAACCGAAATATATAGATAACTAATTTGCAGATCCTTATTGATGGAAACTAGTATTAAGGGAATTGGTTAACTTTAGTTATTTGTAATAAATATGTATAGGTTTTTCTAAAATATATACTCCCTTCGGTCTTAATTGTAGGACCAAGTTTGTAGTGTAAATTGCACAACAAACTTGGTCCTGTAATTAGGACATAAGGTAGTATCATATTTATTCATATGCATTGAAACTACCTTTTAATATAACCCATAAACTCTAAATAATATTAAGGAAATTAGTCGAGTTAATTATTTGTAATAAATGTACGCTAGTTTCTCTAAAATACCCTATTTATTCATGTGTGTGGAAACTACAGAAAACACTTTTAATGTTTGTTTTTTAAACCTTTCCACATCTGTTTTCAGGAGAACGTCTACGTGAGAAATGTTAAAAGTTTAGGATCAACGTCTGTTTTTGTAACACACGTTGTAAGTCAATTATGATGTCTAGTTTTTCAAAACAGACGTCGTAAGTAGGTTCTTTTAAAAAAAATATATGCCACTTTCCATGTCCATTTTGCTGCTTATTTGGATTGGAATGACCTCCAAATTTATTTACTTTTTTTAAAAAAATCCTCTATGAAGTTATTCTAAGCAAATAAACATAAGAAAGAAAATCTAAGAAAAGGCATAAAAGAAACAATCCAAATAGTGACTCTCGTAAACATAAGAATCAGATTTGTCAATAATTTCAACAACTCTAAACTTAAAATATTTTGCCATTCACGCAATAGGCGCTTTATAGTCAGTTGCTTCTTCATAACATTGTCATACATAATAACTAGGAGAAACAGAATCGCCACTATCAAAGCTCCAGCAATGATCCCTGTGAACACAACAACAAAGAATCATGGTGGTCAATCAAAAACTACCTCATGAAGCAATGAAGTTATCTATAAAGTGCCAAAAAGAGAAGAGGTTGTACCTCCAACAAGAACCCTGACTTTAGCTCCTCCTCCACATCTTCTTCCAGAGGCAAGTGTCGAAGCATTTCACTTAGGAACTGATAAGACAGTGACAGTGGAAAATGAAATAAGCAGAGATATATTTGAGACAAGCAAAAAGACGTCTCCTAACCTAACTCCATAGGCTTGCGAGTTATAAGAAATTAGTAAGGCCCAAAAATATTTGAAAGAAGGTTAACTACCATGCATTTATTCAAAATATTCAAACAGTACTGATTTTCAAGTAAAGAGACGTCTCCTAACCTAACTCCATACGTTGTGAATGTACTAATCCTGACCTTTGGACAGCTAATAGAAAACTCTGAACACATCCTACCAGACACGTGCTCTGCCTAATCTTGATCCATATACTAATGGAGCAACTACAGTATTTTCACTTTTCATGTATTCTTTCGCAAGCTACCTCTATAAATGTTATTGTAATACCCTAAAATCTGACTTATGATGAGTATCATAATTTAGTAAATAATACCTATTGGAAATAGGTGAATATGTGGTGTCAAAACCTTGTAGAATACTTATTCTATTTTCTAGGGAAATTTCTAATGAAATTAGAGGGAATAAAGTGTCAAAATCCCTAAATGCAATTATGGGCCATGAAATGCCCTGAAAATATTATGATAAATCCTAAAAGGCAACTAAATATTTATTAAAAATTAGAAAGTATGTTGTCTCTAATTTAGATAATTTTTTGGATTATTTCCCTTGGAAAATAATAAAGGAAAATTAAATATTATTTTGGGGGACATAAGTTGTCCAATGATTTTTAATATTTTATATGGAGCATAAAATACCAATGTCAGTAAAATAGTTGCGAGATAATGATTAATTCTAAATAAGAAAATTATCAACAATTAGTAAGAGGTTAAATAAATAATTAATGGCTAATTGTTTAGACATGAATAAAGGAGATATTCAAAGTTAATTATTTAAAACCCCTAATTTGAGATTAGTGACTAATGGAGGGTCAAGATTAGCAAGAGAATAATTGTTAATCAATTGGAGATGATTAAGAAAATGTATTAGATGAATTATACAGAGTCCCTAAAGCATAATTAACTATAAATATAATCCTTGTGAGATAAAGGAACCAATGGGAGAATTTTAGTTAAAATGAATATGAGATAATTAGAGGATAATATGAATTAATTGAGAAACAAAAAGATGGTTAAGAGGGACCATGAATTTCGAAAATCACAAGAGGAATTGAATTAGAAAACTTTGTCAAGAAGTTGTTGAAAGGTCAAAAATCTCAACTAGCCAATAGGAACACTTTGTTCATAGATATATTGGTGCAAGTGGAAGCAACATCTTTTGCCAAAAAGATGCCATGTATGTTCGAAATATGAAGGGAAAGGAGAGAGAAAATGTTGATTTATGTAGCTTTGCAAGTGGATGAAGTTAATATCATGATATTTTGGCAAAAGAAGAGATATTTTGTGAAAAAGCAAATAGGATAAATGAGAACCGATAGAAATTAAATCCTACCCTGAAATCCTTGGATTAAGTAGAAAATATCAGGACATATTATGAATCAGTGGATTTTTGTCCCGAAGTTGATGTTACAGAAGTCATTTCCGTAGCAGAGCGGCGGTTGTCTGAAATCTTGGCGAGCTTCGAAATACCCTGAATGGAATCGTAAATTTTATTAATCCACATATTTCTCAAGAGTAAACAGAGACCTTCAGGGTGACATCGATGGATTTTTTAGATTATCTAATATTACGCGATTAGAACACCGAACAAGGAACTTTATCGGTAGAAGCTCCATAAAGTAGGAGATGACATCATGAAGATGATGTCAATTTTTGACAAAAGGGGAGGGGGAGGTCGGCAAGCATACATGTGTGGAAGAGAATTGAGCTTCAAAAGTGACTTTAATTTCATGGCCAAAATTGAAGGAGAATGAGTTGGAAGTTACAAAAATGCCCTCACATTTTCTCTATAAATAGACCCCTTCATGCCTCTTCTTTCCTCACCAATTCACAAAGCCATTTTCAAAATAGAGAGAAGGTAGAGAGAAGGAGGAGCTCTTGAGAAGTAGTAGCGAAGTTCCATGGGTAAGTTCTTCGGTCCCTAGTCTTAAGTTCTAGTAGTTCTTTCGGTAGTTATAGTAGAAATGCTAGTTTGATCTTTAATCTTCCAAATTAGTTTAGATATCATGTTTTAGGGTTAAATATGATATTTATTTTGAAAATATGTTGGAGTTAGAGATATGGCAAAATTTTGGAAGATTAGAGTCAAAATTACGAAGTTCTGGCGAAATTCCGCCGATTAAGGGAGTCAGGGGTAAAATGGTCATTTTTGACTAAAATGACTGTTATGATGATTGTTTAGTAACAAATACGCTATTGTCCTTATAGGATACCTGTGATCACGTTCCGATCGTCACACGTACCGTACATCGTCAACGAAGGTACGTTCGCGAACTAGTTGTCACGCCCCGAAACCTAAGGGGTGACCGGTACGGAATATGAGAGGATTCACATTCCGAAAGCCTTAAAGTTATATACGAATTCTAATTAATACTCATAATAACATAATTTAAAGTATTCATAAGTCTCATACAACAAAGGAAGGTAGGGATCCTACCTATAGACTACGTGGAGCATCTACCATTAATAGTAATACAAAAGTCTAGGATTATAATTACATCAATGGTAGCTCTACAAAATGAGACCGCAAGCCTTGATTCGTAAGTTCTTCACCGCTCGGCAGGAGGCACGGGATCAACTCTAATTTCGATACAAGCAAATTTTCCGGTGAATAATGTCCCATTCTTAAAATCAATAAAATACAGAAGTAAATACTTCAAAACATTATCATAATCCAATAATATCAATTTGGCAATACTTCAATTTCCAAAATCATAAGATCATCAATAAAACAAAACTCTATACAAGTTACCATTCTAAAATCTTTCATGTACATAATAAAACATTTGATTTCATATAATCAATTTAAACCAGTTCTCAAACCTCATGTTTCCGTAGAACTTCTTACAGAACGATTGACAAGCATGAGGGTAACTAACCAGGCATGGTTCAAAACCATGAAACAGGCATGGACACATAGTCCATGAGGGTAACTAACCAGGCATGACTCGAAGTCATGAAAAAGGTATGGACACACAGTCCATAAAACAGGCATGAGAACAAGTCCCATGAATCAGGCGAGCTCGAGGTTAATCATGATGCACCAAGACTAACAGTACTGCTGTTAGTAACCAGCATTCTGTATTCCGTTCTCTCAAAAACATTTTTCAAGCATGTATGGGGTCAATTTCTCAAAACCATAAAAATTCTTCTTTTTAGATAATGACATCTCATACTTCATAATCAATCCCCCAGCATGAAGTTTCGTAAACAAATATTCAAGACTTTCCTTCAAATTCAATCTATCCATAAAATCCTTTTAAAACATCAAAGAACTCGTGTGAAAATATTTCATTTCAAACAATAAATTCTAACTCATAAACTTTCCAAAATCAGAGATCATTTCAAGGGTCTTCCTTTTCATTCAAGTGCATAATCATAAATTCTACTTTGAAACAATTGAAAGAAAATATATAATATCGAATAATATCTTTATTCTTTAATCATAAACTATCATCAAATATTCCTTCATAAACTCATACTTTTAAATATGAAAATTAATATAAACGTTCAACAATACAAATATCATTTATAAAAATTAGGGACGTTATTCACTCACCTGGTGCTTCTTCCGAAACTACACCTTTACCAAAATCCTTTGGGTTCACTTTTCTCTTGAGCCCAAGCAATTGCCAATTCCTATAAATTTAGAAATTCACACATATATCAACCTCTCAGGAATTACCCACTTAAATTAAAAATCTCTAAGTACCAAAAACATCCCTTAATCACACCTAAGACCTCAATTCTTCTAAAGTCAACTTCAAAAATTTGTATCTCTTTGGATATAACTCCAAATAAGGCTTGTGACCTATCAAATTAAACCTTGTTCTGACTACTTTAATTCTGGAAAGTTTCATGGCAAAACTCAATCATTTACCAATTCAAAATTGAGCCCGAAAAATACTGTACGCTTCTGGGAAATACCATTTTCCAGTTTTTTAGCCTCTAATTCTGGAAATCCATATCTCTCATTGTACATATCCGATTTGGGCGTTCTTTGGCTCGTTGGAAAGGTTGAGATGTCTACTATTTACTGTAAAAATTTCAGGGTCAAAGGAGTTCATTTACTATAGTTTTGCCTTACTTAAAGTTTACTGTTTCAGCTTCAAGTTCAATTTTCCAGCATTTGCTACGGTGAGTTACTGTTCATTCTCGATTTCACTGTAGCGTACGCCTTAGACTCTGTTCCAACTCCAGAAATACAGACCAGCATGCAGAACCGAAATAAGCTTTATTCTAATCCCCAAAACCATCATTTACCACTCTCAATCATTCCTTAGTTCCTTGAGTTATAGGTTCAACATCTATAAACCTTAAAACAGCAACTTATCATCTACTCATAATCTAAATGACCCCGCTTCTACCCTCAGCAAAACAGAGCAACCAAATGCATGCAACCACCAAATGACACTTACGATTATCATGATTTCAGAATTAAACAAACTAGGCAGCACTTAAGTAACACTCTTGCAACCGTTAGTACTTCATCTTATTTTTCCATAAAAGAAAGAGACGCATACTCAGCAAAACAGAGGCTAAGGTTTGATTATTAACCAAGGCAAAACCAAATACGCACATGCAATACCAACTTCTTTTCATAAGAACTTTAATCTTAGCTTAGCTTGCATGTACATAGTGGTATCCTTTTAAAACCAAGATTCCATCTTCTTCCTCAACCCCAAAACTAGAAATCGAAGATGAAAAGAGATTTTCAGAGACTCACCTTGATTTACATCCAAGCTTGCATGCATGTTCAGTTCTGGGCCTCTCGTCTCTGCTGCTATTTTTCTACATTTTCACTCCTTCCTTTTCTTCTTCCTTCAACTTCCTTTCTCTCAGCTCACTCTCGGTCACAGCTTCTGTTTTCTGCTTTCAGTTTCACTCTTAACTCTCGATTCTGTTCTCTATCTCAGTCTCCTCTTTGCCACTTTCTCCAGACTCTCACTCGTTCTGTGTCTACTGTGAAGGCCCAAGGGATGCCTTCCTCTAACTCTCTTTCTCTCTCAAATACTCAGCTCATGCTCGGTCTCTCACTATCTCATTCTCTTTTCTGTTTCTGCGTTTTCTGAGGGAGACCGAAGAGAAATGCATGAGAATGAAGAAGGGAAAATGGGAAAGTAGGGGGTGCTGCCATACTGAGAATGCACAAAACAGAGGAGCGTGGGTTGCTGTCCTGCCGCAGTTAAAGAGGAGTAGTAGAGCATGCATGAGAGAGGTGAGGTGTCGCATAAAGAAGAAGGAAGGGGCTGTGAGGTGGCGTTAAATTAAGGAGAGACGATGTGTGTATATGCTTCTAACCGAAATGCTTAATAGAAGAAAGTGAAGAGTTTGCATTTAAATACTCTACCCCACATTCTCTTGTCTGCCACAAGGATTAAGAAGCAAGTGGCCACGTGACTTTGCCCTCCAAAAGGAGAAAGAATATTAAATTTCAAGTATTGCATAAGAGGGGCCCGTAACTTTATGGAGAATAAGGGAGTATGCTGCCAAATGGTTCTGAGTAAAGAATAGAAGTTGTGGAACATGAGGGGGCCACGAAACTATGACTTGCACAAGCACAAACATATACCACTTGTGTAGATATACACAACACTTATTTCCTTGGGTCCTACAAGGAAGTTTCCAATAATTATTTCCCCTTATAATATTTCTAGATCCTCAAAATAATATTTCATACTTTCCACTAATTTTCAACGTCCAAAAATAACTTTAATAAATATCTTAAGTTTTTCCTCAATAATAAGCTTAAGACATTTAGCTCTTACTAGCTTAGCAACCTACTTATCCCAACTTTTCCCCCAAATTTCTATTTCTAAAATTCGGGGTATTATACTAGTAACACTAACTCTGATGGTTATTGTATGCATATATGTATTTCCTCCGTCATGTTGTATTTTACATGTGACTGTATTGTTGTTGCCGTCCATATCCATTATGTCCAATGTCCATTGTGCCTTGACCATTCATCCGACTGTATTATTGTCCATTGTGCCTTAACCTTACATCCGACTGTATTGTTATTGCCGTGCATTTCTGATCATGTACATTTCTCATTGTGCATTAACCTTACATCCGAATGTATTGTTATTACCATATATATCTGATTATGTATACCCTACATCTGATCGTAGTAAATGTCGCCAAAATTCCATGAATATCTGTAGTACGTATATGATGTATGTAAACATGAGGTTAACCGTTACCTGGGGTCCGTATGCATTGGACCTCAGCCCTTACTATAGCTTCAGGGTCGGGAGAACCGAGGACCGAAGAGAAAGGCAAGCGGTCGCATAGACCGGTGAAGACTATCTTCTGTTGCCACGACGTGAGAATCGTCAGGAAGACACTTTTGATGTATTTACGTTTTCATTGAACCACTAATGTACCGCTGTTAAAATCAGCCAGATATACTACCTTGGTATTTTGAATATATATGTCAGTTACTCAATCGCTCTAGTGCTCTACGTACTCTGATGATTTGAAATGATGTTTCGATGAAAAAAAAATTATACTGCTTTTGAATTGGGATGTTACAGTTATTTTCTCTTATGAAATAGGTGGAAATTCACTGAAAAGTAAGTTGTTTTTTTCACCAATATAATCTTGAAGATGAGTTGGCTTCAAACCTCCTTGTTTGTATACAAGAGCTGTCAATCTGTGACTTGAAAATGGTGAAACTCATGAGAACCCTTCATTAAACCCGGGAGAGTTGTGATCAGGCGAGGCTGTGAGATTGAACCAACCATGACTGAAATGAAACCAGAAACCAAACCACTTTTTGAGCATTTTTAAATATATAGAAGCCCTCAATTAAAGCTAAAAATCATGAATAACTGAAAAAATAAATACACAGAAAATGAAATTTTTTAAACATATAGGAGGAGGAGTTGTGAGTTGAGATGAAAGAGAGGGAGAAATTTCTGAAATTAGAGCTGAGTTGATGGAGGGGCGCGCGGAGGGGACGAAACTTAAAAGGGGAAATGTTTTATATTTAACGTTGTTTTCAGGAGACGGACATTAAAAGCTTACTTTTAACGTTTGTTTTCAAAAACGGATGTTAAAGGTAGGCTAACTTATACAAAAAAATTTAAAATATCACCATCCATTTTTTCAATTTTTATTTTTTAAAAACGGATATTAATTAGCAATGTTAATACTATACTTTGTAGTAGTATCAATAGAAATACACCAGAGAAAAAAAATTATAAATTTGTGAGACAGAGTGGATTGAGATTTAATATTTGTGATCAAAGTAAATCCCTTGTCTACCTCATATATTTATGACTAAAGGGAGTATTAAATATTGAATAGTTGGAAAAAAAATTACTACTCCCTTCACTTTTAAATGTAGGAAATAAATATCTAATTTTTAGAGATTAAAAAACCAGTTAAGTCAGTTATTTATTAAAAATGTGTGTTAGTTTCCTTAAATTACGTCTTTTAATCATTTGCTTTGGAGATTACTCTCTTGATGGAAAACACCCCACAATATATGTGATCAATGAGAATTTAGAAGAAAAACAATTATAAATTCGAAAGACAAAGCATATATAAAGGTTTTACATTTAGAATCAAGGCAAACTCATACTAATTCTTATATGGAACGGAAGACAGTATCCTCTACATTCATTTTTCTTGTGAGAATAAGAGTATCGTCAAGACTTACACTGAGGAGGGGGCAAAAGTAATCTCCCTTAGATGGGAAGACAAATTTAAGGGATGAGAGCTCATGTCACTCATTCCAAACTTAGTTACGTTGGTATATTGAGTTAATCATGGTTGAGTAAGATATTTAATTTTTAACAATTATCACAAACTTAAGAAAATGACACAATATAAAAAAGAAATATTTCATTTTTAAAAACATAAGGAAAGGACAAACAGACCACTGTATATTTTAAGGAAGATAGTTTCATTGGATAATCTAGAGAGTCACTGTCCAATGTTATATATTTTGTAGTGTATAAAGACTACTAAGGGAATAACAATGAGAATATATATAAACAACAAAATCATGAATTCTTATATCTCTTTAATTTACTATTGGTATAATATGAAAAGAGACAAGAATACTTTTTTGTCTGATATATTTTCGTCTGGTATTTAATAGAGCTAAAAATAGCATAAGAATAAAGATGAAGGGATCTTAAATTGTGAAACCGACAAAATAAGAAGAAGAAAAATGTTAATTAACATGAAATTAAAGAAAATAGCATACTGTTGAGATTTGAGAACTTGGAGTCGATGGTATTTATAACTTTATATTGATGCATGTTAAATTGTTAAGTTATTTTCAAGGGCCTAAAAGCAAAACAAAAACAAAAAATCACTAATCAAAACCTATGCTAAATGTTATTTTGATTCGAAGATAAACGGTTTGTTTCCTCCTTCGAAATAATAGTCATTTCATTTTGTTGGTATTGGGTGTCTATTAAAGTGAAAAATATGACATAATTTTAAATTCACAAGTGTTGGGGTTGAAGTTTGATTTTGAACAAGAATTACTGATCGATCAAGTGTAAAAACAATTATAGCCCTTTTGATTCCAATTACATGGGAACCGTGTGGTTCAAAGGTATAATACAACGAAAGAAATCTTCAAGCTGGATCTTCTACGTGGTGCCTTGCTTCTTTCATCGGCCCTCGGTCCTCCGGACCACGAAGCTATAGGCGAGATCCAATTTAGCGCATTGGATCTCGAGTAGCGGTTAACCTCATGCTTATAAACGGTATATGTACAAGGTATTTCCAATTTCACAAACATTGATCAAGCCGGTAATGATCATTTAATAACAACATAAAAGCGTAATAGTGATCTAAGTATGATTCCTTAATCACAGTGCGTCTAAGTACGGTTCCATAGACATAGTGCATCCATGTACGATTCCATAGACACGGTGTATCTAAGTACGGTTCCATAGACACGGAGTATCTAAGTACGGTTCCATAGACACGGAGTATCTAAGTACGGTTCCATAGACACGGAGTATCTAAGTACGATTCCTTAGACACGGAGCAAATAGCACCGAGAATGGCCAGGTAAGTGTCTATCATGGGGGCCTCACCGACTTTACGGCGACTAATTGGCACACCCACATAGACTAGCCTTGCCTTCGGCACCAAACCATTCACATAACATATTATCACATATATTCATTCAATAATCATCAGAGCTAGTGTTACAGTACGCGAACGTACCTTCGTTGACGACGTTAGGTACTTACGCGCGAAACGTACTTTTTACGGAAAAACGTGAAACGGCACGTCGGGCGTAACGGCGGCGGACCGAGTTTCGATATCCTATAAGAGTAATATCACTTTCATTAGTGATTTGGCATTATAAGCGGCATTTTAGGTAAAAATTACCATTTTGCCCCTATACCCCTAATTGGCGGAATTTCGCCAAAGACTTCGTTACTTTGACTCCGACTTTCCAAAATTTTGCCAGAACTCAGACCCCACCATGATTTTCGAATTTAATACTTAAAATAAAGCTAAAGATCTATCTAGCATTACTACTAAAACTACGAAAGCATTAAAAGCTAAAGACCGGAAAAATCCCCCTTAGTTGGTGGTTTGTCACATCAATTAATGTGATGTGATGTGATGCTTTTGCTTTATGAACTTGTACCGATAAAGTTCCCGATCGGTGTCCGAATCGCGTAATCTCGGAAAAATCTCAAAAATCCGGAATCACCATTTTGAAGCCCCTTTCCTTCTCATTAGAAATGTCTAATCTAAACTAATTTTTGATTCCATCCAGGGCTCCAAAAGTCAGTCCGAAGTTTACGGGAAAGCGTGCGATTCGGAAGAACTTTACGGAATCATCAATCTACGGACAAAAATTCACTTGGTTCCAAATATGTCCAGATAAATTCAAACTCATTTCCAAATGTTGAGTTAGAATTTATTTTCTTCGAATCTTAAAATGTGACTATCGCATTTCTCCTATTTCGTCTTATTAGGAAAATGCTCTACCTAGCCTCGGAATCAACTTAGGAAAAGTCTAGCGAAGATAAAAATTCACCGATCAATATTTTACTCGACATTGGAAAACCTATTCTGTTACTCTAGACAGGATCCGTTTCCTATAAATCGATCACTATTCATTGTACTTGTTTATACAATTTTACACTTCAACTTGCAAGTTAAGGCACCATGATTTTTTACCAACTCTTGTCCTTATTTCTTGCCTCCTATTCGGCTGGCCCTTCATTAATATTAAGCAATATTTTTTTTTATTTAATTAATTATTTGATTATTTACTTATTTAATTTTTCCCAAAAATTCCACAAAAAATCCCTAATTGGTCCATTCTTGTATTTAGGCTTAAAAATACCTAAACTCAACTATTTTTCTCCAAAATTTCCAATTAATTAACAAATATATTTTTACTAATTTTAGGGTTTTATATAATTATTCATGAATTTCCCTTGCTTATGCTTAAGTAATTAGCCAATAATTACCTAATTAATTTATTATCACTTTTTGATAATTTTCTTAATTAGAATGCTTTTTTCCTCATAAATTTTACACGACATCTTTGTTTTCATGTCTCCTTCATTATATTGGAATTTATGAGGGTATTTTAGTCATTTCAATACTTTTTGAATATTCCTTCTCAATTTTCCAAGACTTATAATTAATTAAATTACCACAATTAGAGATAATATACTCTCCTAATTTACTTGGTCATTTCTACGCCTTTTAGGATTTTTTTCATAATTTTTCTAAGTCCTTTATGCTCCATAAGGGTATTTTGGTCATTTACGGCACATTATTATATTTTTCCTAATTTCCAAGAGCTTTTCCTTTAGAAAATAAGATGATATAACATATTCTTCGAGACCACATATTCATCTTTTAAAAATAGCTATTTAATTTATCGGGGTATTACATTTCTCCTCCTTAAACAAAATTTCGTCCTCGAAATTTGTACTAAACCAACTAAACTTTGTACTAACTATACTCCGTCCTACTTGGCCTTTGGACTATATGCGTCGGATCTTAACTTTATCTCGCCGGCCGCCCTTCTTGGTGATCGGGAATTCGCCTTGGTTTGTCCACAAAGATCTTGTCATTGCGTACTTTGATATATGATGTTTCCCCGTGGTTCCCATACACCACGGTTAACACCACAAATACCAAAATGGATACCAAAAATGTCCCCATGGTTCCCATACACCATGAAAACATAAGATATCTCTTACTTAATGACATGATCACGGTCGAATATAACTTAAGAAAAACGTTATGGAAGTCTAACCATGTTCGGGAATAAGGCTATCTGATAGCGACTGGTTTGTTTTCAACGAATACTTGAATGATCTCCCGAAATGATCTCACGAAATGCGAATTATACGTTCGCCATTGAGGTGCTCTATTGACACCGGCTTCGAAGGATATACGATCATCACAATCACCAAAAGATTCTTACGATCTCTTGTGACTTGTACCAACTATGTAGAAATGTGATCAATCATATCCGATCTAGAAAATTTCTGCTCTGACAATTCCGTTGAGCAACTTAAGTGTAGAGCAACATGTATAATCGGTGACCCTAAGCGATGTCTCTATCCGTTATGTATAATTGGTGACCCTAACGAGAATCTCTATCCGAATCGGTGACCCTAGACAGAGCCTCCACCCGAGTCGGTGACCTTAAACAGAGCCTCTATCCGCTTGCTACTTATGTTCCACAACGCTGCTAGTTTAACACCATTTAGAATGTCGTTGACGCTATAAAGTAGTAATAGGCTTTATATTATACCCGCAACTTGGTTCAAAATACGCTTTACAAGCTAAAAGCTCACACCTAATGGTGTAGCTACTACATAAGTATGCATCCCAAAAGGATCCGTACAAGCATCAAAAGTAATTGATCGGTCTAGCACCCGAATTGATTTACAACTAACATAGACTTTTACTAATCCATAGTATCTCGGACCATTCTGAGGATTCGCCACCTCCGTATTGGTTAGCGCAAAGATTCGTCTGCGTTTTGTAGTCTTGTCTCGGAGCCTTCTCGGGACAATTCCGGTGATGTGTCCGGCTTCGACATTTGTAGCGATTCGTTTCCCATCACGGTTGACTCTGGATGGTACTTCTTGCACTTTGGACACGGCGAGATTCCGCTTGACTGGGATGGTTTGGTTTTTCGGTTTGGGTGGCCTCTTGTTTTCATCACTGGAGTTGTTCCAGGGCACCTTCCTCTTCTGTGAGGAACCTCCTCGGTTAGAATCACTGCGGCTTGCATTGTTTCCTTCCTGGCCTCGGAATTTGCGTAATTCCTTCAGGTTGCGCTCAGTCATTCTGCAGGATTCCACAGCTTGGGACATCTTAGGGAACTGCTGAGATACCAGCCTCGCCCTTATGTCATACTTCAGCCCGTACACCAACCTATTGGCCTTCCGACTTTCGTTGTTATTGCTTTTCGGATATGATGAGTATCGCGATAAGTTGGTGAATCGTGCGAAGTAATTATCAAAAGATTCTTCATTACCTGCTGGATGTGAAGAAATTCCTCCTCCTTAATCACTTGAATCGAGGGAGGAAAGTATTGCTCGTTGAATTTCTCCAGGAAGGTTGTCCAAGTAACAGGGCCTTGAAGGGTTGTGGAAACACTCTTCCACCATCTGTGGGCATCGCCCTCTAGCTTGTAGATTGCCAACTGAGCCTTTCTGTTATCAGGGCATTCAATGACTTCAAAAATCTTGTCTAGACTTAGAAGCCAATCCTCAGCTAACTCGTTCTTGCCATGAAAACCAGGTGGCTTAAGCTTGCAGAACTGGTTGACCCAACTTTCAATGGTTCTTTCTCTCCTTCCTTGTTGTGGAGGTGATTGAGATCTTTCAGATTCTCTGTCTTCTTCATTGTATTCACCATTTTCATTTTCCTCTTCATCATTATCTTCTTCATTATCATCATCATCATTGTGTAGTTCTTCTTCACGTTGACGAGCTTCCAGTCGTCTCTGAGTTTCTAAGTCTTGCTGATTTTGCCTTGCAAAAGTGCATTTATGAGAGCCCTCTGCTCTTGGAGAGTTCTCCTTAGTTCTTGCACTTCATTTTCGTTTGGTTGATTTGGTACATTATTTTGCTCGGGTATTGCGTCTATTTGAGGTTGTCTCGCCTCCGCGTCTACCACGACCTCGGCCTCTGCCTTGGCCTCAGGAGTTCGGCTCCTCTCAAAATCGCCATGTCTCGTTCTTTTTCCTTCATTAGGGAAAACGTTAGATTTAGTAAGACAACGATTAGTCTATCGTAGGTTTCTATCACACTACAACGAATGGACACCCGCAACACTCGTGATATTTCCCCATATTTAAGGTTTCGTTGTTTCGTCCTACCGTCTGCGGAACTACGGATCTATGAGCGTTACGTCTCTTTCTTACGGAATAACGGGTATACTAAGGCTCATCACTATGTCCACCAATACACATTACAGGTGGTCATATCGTACTCGTTTTCAAAAATATGCTCAAAGTCAAAAGGCTTAAAACCCTAACTCAGTTAACCGAACAGAATGGCCGGTAAGTGTCTACCATGGGGCCTCACCGGGTTAATAGCAACTTACGGCACACCCACGTAGACTAGCCTTGCCTTCGGCACCAAACTGTCCATGGTAACATAGTTAAATCTTTGCCGAGAATTTCATGCTCGATACCAAAAACATAGTATTGAGTACGGTAATCCTAGGTTCGAAAGTAAATACCGAAAGCGGTAAAGATATCTTCGCCGAAAGCCTACTCCTCGCTGCTTGCCTCGATCTCCGATCCGTGGTCCTCCCGACCACTGGAAGCTATAGGCGAGATTCAATTCAACGCATTGAATCTCGGGTAGCAGTTAACCTTATGCTAAAAAAAACAGCATACGGATGACGAGATATTCATGACAAAGCGAAGACAACAACACAAGAGCATAAAGCGGTTGTATGAATCACAATGACAAATTCATAAGCAAAGAGCAGTACATATAAGTGGTGACCCTAATCGAATCTCTATCCGTTTGGTGACCCTTAATGAATCTCTATCCAAAGCGGTGACCCTAAAGAATCCCTATCCGAGTCGGTGACCACCAGACAAAGCCTCAATCCAAGTCGGTGACCCTAGACAAAGCCTCAATCCGAGTCGGTGACCCTAGACAGAGCCTCTATCCGTGAATGTACCTATCACATATATGTATATAAGTAGCACTAGATTAGTGTTACGACGCGAACGTACCTTCGTTGACGACGTTAGGTACTTCTGGCGGAAAACGTACTTTTACGGAAAAACGTGAAACAGCGGCACGTCGAGCAGCGTAACGACGGCGAGACGAGTTTCGATATCCTATAAGAGTAATATCACTTTCATTAGTGATTTGGCATTATAACGGCATTTTAGGTAAAAATTACCATTTTGCCCCTATACCCCTAATTGGCGGAATTTCGCCAAGAGCTTCGTTACTTTGGCTCAGATTTTCCAAAATTTTGCCAGAACTCCGACCCCACCATGATTTTCGAATTTAATACTTAAAATAAAGCTAAAGATCTATCTAGCATTACTACTAAAACTACGAAAGCATTAAAAGCTAAAGACCGGAAAAATTACCCAGCTTATTTGCAAAATTCCCAGGGCTCCTTCCTCCTCCGAGCACCTCTCTCTAACTTCTCTCTAGGAAAGCTCAACTAGAGATTTTGGTGTGAAGAATGCAAAGGAAGAGCCTCCTATTTATAGGGAAAGTTGTGTGCACTATTCACACTTTGTCGGGCGGATTACGGGACCGTCGGATCGCACTTTGCCAAATGTCAAGATCCTCACCATGCCACTTGTCCAAACCATCCTCTCCCCCTTAGTTGGTGGTTTGTCACATCAATTAATGTGATGTGATGCTTTTGCTTTATGAACTTGTACAGATAAAGTTCCGATCGGTGTTCGAATCGCGTAATCTCGGAAAAATCTCAAAAATCCGGAATCACCATTTTGAAGCCCCTTTCCTTCTCATTAGAAATGTCTAATCTAAACTAATTTTGATTCCATCCAGGGCTCTAAAAGTCAGTCCGAAGTTTACGGGAAAGCGTGCCGATTCGGAAGAACTTTACGGAATCATCAATCTCTGGACAAAATTCTTTGGTTCCAAATATGTCCAGATAAATTCAAACTCATTTCCAAATGTTGAGTTAGAATTTATTTTCTTCGAATCTTAAAATGTGACTATACGCATTTCTCCCTATTTCGTCTTATTAGGAAAATGCTCTACCGCCTCGGAATCAACTTAGGAAAAGTCTAAGCGAAGATAAAAAATTCACCGATCAATATTTTACTCGACATTGGAAAACCTATTCCTGTTACTCTAGACAGGATCCGTTTCCTATAAATCTGATCACTATTCATTGTACTTGTTTATACAATTTTACACTTCAACTTGCAAGTTAAGGCACCATGATTTTTTACCAACTCTTGTCCTTATTTCTTGCCTCCTATTCGGCTGGCCCTTCATTAATATTAAGCAATATTTTTTTTATTTAATTAATTATTTGATTATTTACTTATTTAATTTTTCCCAAAAATTCCACAAAAATCCCTAATTGGTCCATTCTTGTATTTAGGCTTAAAAATACCTAAACTCAACTATTTTTCTCCAAAATTTCCAATTAATTAAAAAATATATTTTTACTAATTTTAGGCCAAAAACCACTAATTTTAGGGTTTTACATAATTATTTATGAATTTCCCTTGCTTATGCTTAAGTAATTAGCCCATAATTACCTAATTACTTTATTATCACTTTTTGATAATTTTCTTAATTAGAATGCTTTTTTTCCTCATAAATTTTACACTAACATCTTTGTTTTCATGTCTCTACATGGGAGATGATTACATGTAATCATGTTGTAATAGGCTGATTGTGACATTTGGTTAGGCTTATTGTAATGTAAAGAGAATTACATTTGTAATCCTAATTACATCGATATAATCAGGATTGCACTACTAGTGCTAATGTATGAGGAGGCAGGTATCGAGTGGAAAAGACAACATTAAGTACCATTATAACTTTTTAAATTGACCATATTGCCCACAAATAAGCCCTAGTTATCTACCCATTAATTAACAAGTCATTCTCTTCCTTGGAAAAATTGAGGAAATTAATTCACTACAAAAAAAACATCGTATTACCCACGGAATTTTTTCCGTGGATAATTTCCCATGGATTCCGTGGGTAACTGACAATTACCCACAGAATCCGTGGGTAATTAAAATTACCCACGGAAACTTTCCGTGGCAAAAAAAATTGTGGTAAAAAATAAGCCACGTCTTTTTTTTTTACGGAGATTTTCCGTGGATAATTTTAATTACCCACGAATTTCGTGGGTACTTGTCAGTTACCCACGGAATACGTGGGTAATGTTTACCCACGGAAAAAATTCCGTGGGTAATACGATGTTTTTTTGTAGTAAATATTATTTGGCTGGATGGAAATAGGACGTTGATGTATTCCAACGTTATTTGGTAGGACCATTTAGGCAGAAAAGGGCAAAGCTTGGGATTCCATTTAGGCAAAAAGGATAAGTTTGAGAAATTAATTGAATTAAACAAACAGATTTTCTGGCTGCTTTCATTAAGCAAATAACTCTCCTTAAATAGGAGCAACAACTGACACCACTAACACAAACTTGGGACTCAACTGTTGGGATCCGTACACGCAGCGGAATTAAAAACTTACGAATCTCATCGGAGGATCCATCAATAGCGTTTAAATCAAGGTTAAAAGAATCTGAATCGTACCTATGCTGAACTATTTGGACTGGTGGGCTACCTTCTCGATCAGCAGAAGTCAACTCTTCGAATCGCCTTCCTCTACCAGTATCCACACGAATAACCTCGAACACAGACGCCAGCGTGCTAGCGCCTTCAGTATTCTCGCGTCTCTCTATTCTCTCTAGGGTTTCTCGCGGCTTTTCTAATACACTTGACAAAAGTCCCATAGGTTTTTCTAAACCCGGTAGGCGTATTATATTCAAAATTAATCCTCATTAATTTTGAAATTCGAATTTTGAATTTGGATTAAAAATATATTAATTAAATCTATCTGATAGATCTAATCTAATTTATTTATTTAATCCAAATTAAAAGCCTACGATTTAATTTATCTCTATAAATTAAATCTGAGAAATGATATCTATCTATTTAATTAAATCTGAGATACTATATCTCATTTTGCTAGTGTTGGACTATTCTTGTGTGCGACCCTGTACGCCCACATGAGATTGGCAGCGGGTCAATACTGTACCAGCCCACAAGTCGCAAGCGGCCTCTAGCAAGACATTGCGACTACCCAATTCATATGGGGATCAATGATACGATACAACCTATCGTACAACCATGTCACGTCCCCTTTGTCATGCGATAATTTGGTCAAGGATGAGGCATGGATAATGTCAACTTCCTGTTCTTGACCATTACTTTCTCGATTCTTGAGTAGTCTAACAATTGAAATGGAAACTCCTTTCCATCGTAGTATGGTCATATATTTCTCAGACTCACTCATCGAGGGGCCCAGAATTATCTCTCTACAAATGTGAGGGACAAATTCTATCTTGACCATTCACATTCCTCTGCATGAAAACCACTGACCCCGATCATAGCCTTTATCATCAACCCGATCAAATGTGACTTTTGACTAGTTCAAAGATCAGCGACTCATCATGTAGGAATCCATGATGATCTCAGGTCAACGGACATTGTAACGCGGTTATACATGAGAAAAGCTTATGACTTAATCCATGCAGCTTTCTCATAGTGGGTCTTTCCAAAGACCTTGTACTCTTACTAGTGCCTATGACTTTGACTCGTATCTCCATACTCATCAAAGTCATACTGGTCTTATTTCATCTTCGCTCCCGTGGAGATGACCGACTAGGGACATTTAGGATAATCTATAAGATATATCCAATGATCAGTTATCACTATAAACATGCAAATGAAATAATAACTAAAGGAGAATACTTTAAATAACATAAACGTCTAAAGTACAATAACTTGCCCCTAGAGCATAATTTTCAACGTCAACTACAACCACTAAGACCCAACTAACAACATGTAGCAATACATAGCTAGGAAATAGGACACTCATGCCACGAGCAATGGCGGACCTTCATGGAGGCAATGGGGGGCCATGGCCCTCCCAACAAAAACTCTATCCCAAATTTTTTATGTAAATTAGATTTTTTTTTTTTATATACAATTGTCCCAAAAATTTATACATTTAGCCCGTCTAAATATTATTTCTTTTAATTAGTAAATAAATATACATTTAGCCTCTCAAACATTTATCATAACATCTGCCACTCGCCACGAGCAGATATACCAATTGAACATTAAACAAATCAAAGAATAACAATAAGCTGCGAAATAGGGAGAGGTATCCCATATTCTCCAATGGGCTGGCTTCATCATGTGCTTCAACTTGGGCCACCGGTTCAATGATTGTATCATCATTATTGTGACAGAGTTTATTCCATTCAAGTTTGAGAGGAAAATTACTATTGAAAATAGTAATGTTTAACTATGAAATTATTTTCTTAAAAAATACAACAATAGTTTTTTTTTTTGTGAAACAATAGCAAATTTTAAATTTGGTACTAAATTTAATCTATAACTTTGTTTCAGATAATTTCTTTTATCGTTAGTGATTTAAAATAATTTTATAAATAACACATGAAAATAATATTATAAAGATCTCCATTTTGAGATTATCAACCATAATATCTTTTAATTTTTAAGTTAATTCCCAAAAGCTGCTAATATTTCTATGAGTAAGTATTGATTCAAGAAAATTGAGATATGTATAAATGAAGTCATAAACATGCTGGTTGTCACTCATAATCCAGATAATTAATCAGGTAGAGATTAAAAATCATCCACTTGGAATGTATGTACGGTTAATTGGGGCCAAAATAAGTACCTGATCAATTGTATCAATTTAAGCAAATTATGAAGAACTCATTAATCACATTCATTTAAAAGTTTTGATATAAGAATAAAGGATAATTAATCCACAGGTCCTTATAGTTTCAACCAATTTCTTATTAGATCTGTATAGTTTTTTTTTTTTTTTCCTTTTTATTAAGTCATTATACTTTCACGTATTTTTAAACACGTTTTCTTGTAGTTATTTTTTCTTTTTATCAAGTCCTTACTGTTTCACCAAATTTTTAATTGGATTCTTGTAGGTTTTTTCTTCAAAAATTAATTTATTAATTTAATTGAAATTCAAATAAATGAATAATATTAAAATTTAAAATTTAAAAAATAAATAATAAATTTAAATTAATAATATTATTATTTAGTAATTATTAATTATTTTTCGAGAAATTTACTATTATAATTCAACTTCTAATGTTCCTCGTACTTTTTTAACTAAACATATATTTTTATTTTTTATTTTTAATTATAAAATATGAATTATAGTAAAAATAATAATTTCTTCAGAAATAGAATAGAATCATAATTATTTGATTAAGGATTACTAATTAATAATTAATCATATTAATTATTTTTAAATTACGTAATTATTAATTTAAATTTATTATTTTTAAACTATATTTTAATTTATTGATTTAAATTCCAATTAAATTAATAAATTAAAATAAAAAACTACAAGGAGCCAATTAAAAATCAGGTAAAACAATAAGGTCCTAATAAAAAAGGGAAAAAAAATACAAGAATGTGATTTAAAATGTTTGAAGGCATAAGAACTTGATAAAAAGGAAAAACAATATAAGACCTAATTAACAATTGGTTGAAACTATAAAAACCTGTAGATTAATAATTCCAAAGAATAATAACTAGGACTCCCTTATGCCCTCAATATAAGATATATTTGTGGAGTGGATCCTAGTCTTCAATATAAAACATAGTTTTTATACTTGTCAATATTTTCTTAAATTATTCTTATTGATGCTCTATCTATAATAATCAAAGAGGGGAGAGAATAAGGGAATCTTAGGAAGATGTTTTAGAACAAATATCTCATATTAACTAAATTTATTAATCTAATTAAATTAGATAAGTAGGTTTTATATTAAATCCAGATGGGGTAGAATAAAAGAACTAGCTATCAAATTATACTTATATGACAAGTTGTGACCATCATCATTTCTCTGACAGTAACATGAACCTCATTATGAAAACCGAAGAAAAATCCGTAAGCCCTTTGTAGTATGGACCAAATGGATTCCGATGATGATTATTGGACTCATCTTCTTTATATAGAGGTAACGAGGGATTATATTAATCAATTAAGGACATGGACTAATCACCAAACAGGACTTATAGTCACTATTCAGATGGTTGTACTGATGATTCTGTGAGCCATATTCTTCCTTGTTGATAGCCAGAGATTGATCAACGAGACCCTTGTAGTGCGAACTTACGTACGATTTGACTTTTAAAAGCATTTTATTTTGGGAGAATTACATTCAGGTCCCAAGGAAGGAAAAAAATTACAAAAAAGTCCATTGAAATCACAAAATTACCCAGAAGTCCCAAAGAAATTTTTGTTGTAAATACATACATTTCCTGTTGTAAATGGTTTGGGACTTTTTGATATTATTTGTACAGAATTTTTAAATGTTGTTGTAAATACATACTTTTTCATTGTAAATGGTCGAGTGTTTAAATGTTGTTGTAAATATATAATTTTCCTATTGTAAATGGTTTGGGACTTTTTGATATTATTTGTACGGAATGTTTTTTGTAATTTTTTTCCTTCCTTGGGACCTGAGTGTAATTCTCCCATTTATTTTTAAAGTTGGAAAACGACAAGCAAATTTTAGAGTATTTAGTAGGGTACAAAGACTATTTAGGGAATAAAAAAGAGAAATCTTAATTATCGCTCTTAAAATTATATTTGGTATAATTTTTTTTCTCTTTATTTTTCCCTTGTACTATTTTTAATCTTTATATCTTGCTAAAGAGAAAATAAACACGTAAATGACTATTTCACTTTCGTGGGATATATATATTGGTAAGAAGTGGAATTGATTACTACTATTTATATATAATCCCTCTAGAAAATTAGTTAAGTTAGTTAATATGATATTTATTTTCTAAAACACCCTAGTCATCTTCATTAATTCCCTCATTTCCCCTCCTCTTTAATTATGGTTGAGAGAGCATTAATAAAGATAAATGAGAAAAAACATTGACAAATATGAGAAAATATATGTCTTATATTTAAAATTAAGATAAACTCTCTAAATACGTCTTAAGGACCAAAAGAGTATATAGTATCTTTCTTTCTTCTCACTTAAGAAAATTTAGAATTGTCTAACTTACAAGGTTCCGTATCTAAGACAAGGATTCATATATTCGATTTAATCAAGGTACTGAAAATTGAATTGATTATTAGACTGGTCGAGACAATGATTTAAAAGTAAGTGGTCCAATCATAGTTAACTTAAAGTAAACGAATCCTGATTAAAATAATATAATTTGATTAAAATGTGCAAAATTATTCATATATAATAATCTTCCAGTTTTTATATCAGAACCATTTAACTAATTTGATTAGATTAAATAAGATAGTTGAGTTAGTTTATTATAACAAATATGATGTTTTTTTCCTAAACTACCCTTGCTAAAACTAAGTTTCACAACCGTGATTAATATATTGTTAAAGGAATGTCAATAGGGGTAACATAATAAATATGAGAAATATATATATATATGTCTTCCATTTATGACCAAGACTAACTCCTCAATTAAATCTTACATTAAGGACCAAAAGAGTATTGAAAAAACAATATTTAAACAAAAGAATATTAAATCCACAAGTAAATTAAACATTCACATATAAAATACACATATAATACAACAAATTGACAGAGTTACTAAAATACAAATATAACATACTGCTCTCTTTTTTGGAACTCAAAACAACGTCATTATAATTCTAGCTTATTAGCATATATGCAAGGGAGGAGAAAAGTAGGAATATATAAAATCCAACCGGATCAACCTATGTGGATCTCTTGATCGGACCGATCTAATTCTAATCTACACATTCGATCGATTAGGTTTTAACCACCGGTGCGACAGCCTAGAGAGGGACTACAGCCTCGATTGTAAGGATTGGCAACCGGCTTCTGGCATTGCGATGGGTACTTGGGAGAGCATCCGATGGCTCCGTTTCTTCCCAATACCCCATAATTTATTACGTTGTCACTTCCCTCTGCTGCCTCTGCCTCTGCCTCTGTCATCACCATTCCCATTATCACTATCCCACATATCAACACTCCCATTATTCCCTTCATCCTTTCCATCTTCTTCTTCCTTTACTTCCTCTCTTTTTCTTTCCGGCCACCAATTAATCAAATCCCTCTCTCTATCTCTCTCTCTCTCTATATATATATATATACATACACAGCTTTTGAGTCAATCTTCCTTTGAAACCTCTCATCGATCACTTCATCATTTCCTCTCTTTTTTAAGAAAAATTGTCTATAATAAGCCCATTCATGCATGCTCAAATACTTGTATACCACAAAACTAGCATTGTTTCGTGACCTTCTCTCTTCCTCCAATATCTGGCTCTGTCCTCCTACTCCTAAACATAGATATTACTCATTATGTGCATGGTGTAGGATTCACGCATGAAGACCTAATCTTCTTTCTCCCTACTTATCTATTTTGTGTGTGTGTGTGTTCAAACTTCAAAGTGATTTTTCTTTATATGGGTGTTGGGAGGAGTCCACATTACCTGCTTTTCTGATATATGCTTCTTCCATGCTTCTCTTTGAAAACGCATCGTTTGGCTTAGTGGGTTAATGAGAGGTTGACGCGTGGCATCGTAAAATTTTACGAGAAAGCAAATCAACAGCCAATGGGAGACACCAAAATAATAGAGGACCCTTTGGTCTCTCTCACTCTCTTTCTGCATCTTCGTTTTCATGCCCTTCTGAAACAATCTCATCAACAAAAACAAAAAATATAACAGAGGAGGAACAAGAGCGGGAAATAGAAAATGCATGAGGAAGAAACCAAAATGAATGACGAATAGAAAATGTATGAGCAATACCAGTAAATCCTGTGTTCTCTACAATCTGTATTCTGTACTACTACGAGTAAATCCTATCCCACCCACCATTAAAGCTTTGATCTTTCTTTATCAACTGATCTTTTGGATAAAAAAAAAAACTTCTCTCAGTCGCCATGCTTTAGGGTTCTGTGATCAAAGAGAGGAACTTTAATGGAAGTAGAGAGACCCCATCATCATCACAATAGCAGCACCAACGAGCTCTTAATCTGCTTCACCCCTTGCTTGTCTTCCTCTTCCTCCATGAAGCTCACGTCCAAGTCCATTCTCAGCCCAGGTCGTAACAAAGAAACGTCTCAAATTTCTCTTTCTACCTCTTTGAGAAGGAGGCTCGAAACAATGGCAGCATAAAAGGTAGTAACGGTCAAACCTCTCCAATGTTCCCAACGACGACCGGAAAAAAGAGAGGATGTGCTTTCGAAAACCTAGAACCTTTATCGCCGAAAGTAACATGTATTGGCCAAGTACGAGTGAAGACGAAGAATTAGGGGAAGAAGATGAGGGCAACGAGATCAAAGAAGAGGAGAGGAGGAGAAGCAAGCTTTAGAAGAACAGAGCAAGGGTTTTCTTCAGATCTTCAGAATTTGCAGCAAGCTGAAGCGGGTTTAACACATCGGAAGAGGAAGAAGAAGAAGAAAAGGAAAAACAGGACCCACTCTTGTTCCTCCTCTATTATTATTTTTTGTTGACGAGATTGTTACAGAAGGGCATGAAAACGAAGACGCAGAAAGAGAGCGAGAGAGACCAAAGGGTCCTCTGTTATTTTGGTGTCTTCCATTGTGTTGATGATTTGCTTTCTCGTAAAATTTTACGATGCCATGTGTCAGCCTCTCATTAACCCACTAAGCCAAACGGTGTGTTTTCAAAGAGAAGCACGGAAGAAGCATATATCAGAAAAGCAGGTAATGTGGACTCGTGTTGGGAGTTTGATGTGGGTGGACTTTATTTTCATATTATTTATTTGTTTTTATTGCATGTGTTACTCTTAAGGGACTGAAAATCAAACCAATGAATCATTGAACAGGTCAAAACAATGGTCCAAGGGTTAGTGGTTCTCAAAGAAGTCATTTTTTTACCAATGAAACCAGTCATTATTAAAATAATATGATTTAATTAAAATGTATAAAAATATTCATATATAACCCTGAAGAAGTACTATTTAAATAAAAATGGATTAATCCACAAATAAATAGAACATTCATACATAAACTATGCATAATCCACAAAACAGAGTTACTATACACACAAATTAAAAAAAAAAAAAATACTATTTTTCAAACTCAAAATGGCGCGGTTTTAGTCTCAATAAGGGGGGAAAATCGTATAAAGTCCAATCTGACTTACATGTCCAACCTGTCATGTTGCACAGGGTTAATTGATTAGTCGGACCAGCCAAGTCGTTGGGCCACTGGATTTTCGGTCCAACTGGCTAGGCAGGTCTAGATTTCCATACCATGGATTTATCACTAGTACTAAAGTTTGATGGCCTTGGCCTGGTTCTGATGAGTTCCCAAGACTCAACTTACCTAGCCCTTTTAACGAATAAAAGGGCTAAATACTATTTTTGTCATGGAAGTTTTACCTAAGGGGCATTCAGCACCCAGAAGTTTTTTTAGTACCAAATTTGCCCCGGAAGTGTGAAAAAGGAGCAAATTTTCCCTAACTTAACAGATCAAAACGGTCAACAGTTAGTTGACCAAATCATGTTGACGTGGCTCTACCATATAAAATTCAAATGCCACAAATAATCCACGTTAGTGCTACATTTATCACTCTCTCTTCTCCCTCTCGCTCTCTCTCTGTACGCAAGACCGTCGATGGGTTGCCAAATTCTCAGCGCCACATTAATCATTTGGTGGGTTGCCAAAATTTCTTCCTCCCCAGACCGACCATGCCCATGTCACAGATCATCAAGATCTTCTCCTCCAAAAATTGCAACCCCCATGTGTAAGACTATCGGGAGGCATAGTAATCGCTTGGAGGGTTATGTTCTTGTTTGAAGCAGTACCCCCATGTGTATGGACTGTCAGGGGTGGTAGGCCAACCACTGGTGGCCTTGTGAGAAGTTTGACCGAGGAAAGTTGCCACCTCCCTCTTGCGCATGGTAGCATCGCTGGTGGTGGAGAAGTCCAGGGAAAGATCCGATGGTTTGAATGAAGGAGTCGTAGGTGTAGAAGCCTCTGGTTGGACAAGCACTGTCGTTCCGATGCTTGAGCTTATGGTTAAAGGCGTTGAGCAAATAGATCAGGTAATGTCCCAAATGATTTCTTCCTGGATTGGCTGAAGGTGTTGAACAAACTTGTCGAATTTGTTCGACAAATTTGTTCTTGGATTTGTTCGAACAACACCGGTTTGCAAGCCACTAAGGAAAGACTGATCTTTAGTTTTTTGGGGCTTTCTGTATATATTTTTCTTCCTAGATTTCAATCAATGCAATGCTCAAATCTTTTTGGTCATTATCGACGCCTCACTTGTGATGTTCAAACCCACATTTTCAGAAGAAGTATTAGGAATAGGTCTCAAGGTTTGGGGTTTTTTTTTCAATTGATCGTTGACGGGCCAAGGATGATGAAGGTGAAAAGGTTTGATTTTGCCAAACTAATTTTTTTCATTGATTGTTAAGTTTTGGTGATTCTTATTATATTGTTCATTGTGTGGTTGTGGTTGTGATTTGCAATGTCTAGAGGAACACTGGTTACACTATCTGGCATTTGGAGGAACACTAGTTCGATTTTGCTGTCTAGTATTTGGAAGGAGAGAAAAAGCAAGAACTTTGGCTTGCCTACAGAGAGAGAGCGAGAGGGAGGAGAGAGAATGATGAATGTGGTGCTAACGTGGATTATTATGTGGCATTTAAATCCTATATGGTAGAGCCACGTCAACATAATTTGCTCAACTAACTATGACTATTTGGATCTGTTAAGTCAGGGAAAATTTGCTACATTTTTCATACTTCCGGAGAAAATTTGGTATCAAAAAAAATTTCGAGTGCTGAGTGTCCTTTAGGCAAAACTTCCATGGTAAAAATGCTATTTGACCCTAAAAAAAAGTTTGATGGCCAATAGACACCATATTTACAGCTTACATATAATAAGTCTTCTTCTTTCAGTTATCATTCAACTTTGTCTCAGTAATGTAGTTATCACTACCAAAAAATGTCGGATTACCAACGGAATTCCATTGGTAATTTGTTTACTGACAGAAAATGTTCGTCGTAGAAAAAACAATGGCAAAAAACAATTATGTTGGTAATTTCAATTATTGATGAAATTCCATCGATAATTTCGTTGGTAGTTTCCGATAGAACTTTTTTCGTCGGTAATTTCGTCCCTGATCCAAAGTTTTTTTTTAGTGTATGAAGATGATAATAATAAAGTACTCCCTCCGGTCCTAATTATAAGACATTATTTAGAAGTTGGTTTTGGTCCTAATTATAGGACAATATTCTAATTTTTGTCAATTTCTTCCTAAAATACCCCTTTGATACTTTCTCAATAATAATTAAACACAATAATAATTTAATAATGGACATATATATTCTATAAAGTAAGTAATACTTGTAACTCATTAATGTCACATACACCTATTAATACTTTTTTCACAATAATTAATTTAATAACACGTTTATATTCTATCAAGCGAGCAATTCTACTTTATTTTTTTATTTTTAAATAAAATAATTTTAAGATTTCTTTGAAAAAAATTTGTGTAACTATCTATCCAAAGTGATTGCTTTTTTCCTAAAAATAAGCTAATAAAATATTAATTTCATTATCTCCATGGCTAAAAAAAATAACCTTGCATTTGTATTATGCCCAAAAAATATATATATATATGCTTTGGTTTAGCTTGGCAGATATACAATGGTGTGTTTCTTTGTGTTTAGGCGAAGGTTTTTGAAATTGTTTATCGTATTTGTCTGAGGCTATTATCGTATTTGTCCGAGGCTAATGTATTCATCAAACACTTTTATGGAGTAATATTTGCCTTTGTGACAGTATTTTACATTGAGGCTGGAACGTTGATAGAATGTGTTTCAAGGGATGTTGTGAGCAGGATTGGCCTGTAATGGCCCATTCTGGTCCAAGCTCAACATTTTATTTCAAAGGAATTGGTCAAAGTACCAAATCACAAGGGCATTTTAGAAAAATAAGTAAAATTAACTAATTTAACTCATCTCTTTAATCTCCCCAAAATTAATATATCCTATAATTAAAATCGGAGGGAGTAATTTCTTTTTTTCTTTTTTTATATTCATACGGGGCAATGCCCAAAACAGAATCCTGTTACTGAATCACTACAGAATGTGGATAGGATACTCCCACACCATCACTATACAAGTATCTACGAATACCAGCAGGGGATCAGAAAAAACAGCATACACTACATCTTGACTAAAACTCAAATTAGCTAAGGCATCAGCACATGAATTGCCTTCTCGAAATACATGACTTACCACCACCCTTGAGAACTTCTTCAGTACTAGGGAGATATCAGTCAGAATACTGGAATCCACAGGTTCGTCCTCCTGCAGCTTATGCAGCATTGAGACCACCGTGGTTGAATCACTCTCCACTTCCACACATTGAATTTGGAGTTCAGCTGCTAAGACAAGTCCAGTAAGCACTCCCCATAATTCAGCTAACACAGCAGAGCATCTTCGTAGTTTTCGAGCAAACCCACTCACCCATTCACCACTGCATCCTCGAAGGAGACCCCCACATCCAGCAAGACCCGAAACCCTTTTTGCAGCCCCATCAACATTAAGTTTAGTCCATCCCATTCTAGGTAGGTTTCACCTGATTTGTAGCTCCTCTTTGGTCTTAATAAGCGTCTCAAAATCTACTCTTGCAGACTTAATTTCCTGCACATATCTGTTCACAGTTGCTGCCAAGTCACTTGGTAATTTGAACCCTTCCTCAAAAAGCTCCCGATTCCGCCATTGCCATAGCAGCCAGCAAGCCACCCCAAAGGACAGGCCCCAATCCCTCTCCTCTCTCATTAAGTTCCATAAAAACCAGTCCTTCCCTTCTAGTACTCTAAACTCATTTCTATGTCTGCCATCATGCAGTGCTTGCCACAAATTCGATGCCACCCAACACTCCTTTATCGTAATATATAGGGGATATAGGTATATAGTTGAATAGATAGATTAAGAAATGTTAAAAGTTTATATTTTTCAAATTTTGATGTTAAATAATGAAACCTGATGATGTCTTGGAAATTGGAATGGAACACATATAAGTCGATATAATATTATAAAAAATGAGGAAGGGTTTAAAAAATTCAAATAATAAAAGGAGAAGACAGAAAAAAAATCAGCGTCTATATGGATATGCATGCGTGGTGGGTGCTTACGTAGTTGCCTTTCGTGAGGGTGACCATAGAGTTAGGAGCTTTTGGCTTACATGTCCCTAACTAAAGAGTTCATTGCGTGGAGAACACACTCACACTCAATCATTAAGCCCCTTGATAAAGAAACAAAAAAGGTAGATTAACTCATTAAAGCAAATAATTAAAAAAGGTGATGATAAACACAATATCCTAAATAATAACGCCAGGAACGAAAAAATTGCATACCCAAGACATCATCAGGTTTTATATATATATATATGAATTATAATGTAATAATTAAAGTATTAATTGTAGTTAAAATATCTTAATATCTTTAAATTTACGTCCTTAAAATAGTTTTTAAAGAGGAGAAAACTTATATCAAGTATTTAATATAATGAATATCCAGTTCTCAATGAATTACAGTCATATGTATATTTAAAATATATCGTCGTTATCTTTTAAATATCTTATCCTTAACAGCATAACCCGCTCTTTCTCTCTTTCCTCTTCAACATCTTCTTTCAGACTCTAGACTGTATGGAAATTTACCAAAATAAAAATTTTATAAAAAATATTTACCAATTTGGAACACTGTTGAAACTATGTACCAAAGTAATGCTGACGCCACTAGTGACGTCGTATCTTCTAACACCACTAGTGACAGCGTCAATTTTTTTTATAGAGAGGAAACCCAATGTCTTACTTAAAAAATAAAATAAAAAAATTTGACCACCAGTGGCGTCAGAAGGTACGACGCCACTAGTGGTGACGTACTTTCTGACGCCATTCGTGGCGTCGTACTTTCTAACGCCACTTGTAAGTAGCGTCAGCATTACTTTAGTACATAGTTTCAACAGTGCTTCAAATTGATAATTTTTTATTTTTATTTTGGTAAATTTCCCGTATCTTTTATCCACTTATTATACAAATCTGAATCCAGGTTTTTCTTGCCCTCCATGCCCACTTGAAGGAATAATCCAAAAGATCAAAACAAACCAACCTAAGAGAAGAGAAGAGGTTTGAAATGAACAACTCACTGCCAAGCAGCTTTGTAGAAATCAAAGATTGGCAAGTGGATAACACTACAATTTAAAGATACAAATGACATTGGGAACTGGATATTGGATATATCCAGTAATGGATGTAAGTTTCTCCTTTTAAGAAATATGTTAATAAAATGTTTAAAATCATCCGTAAAATGAATAAGTATTTTTCGTACAAAAAAAATAATAAGTATTGTCTATCTTTTTTGACAGAGTCAGCGGTTTAGAATCCAACCCAGGTTGTGTAAGAACTAAATATTTAGTTTCCTTATAATAATTAAAATATTTTTTTGCCTCAAGATAATGAAAATGTTTTTAAGTCAAACCAAGCAGCTAGTGTTAACTTCAAGAGCATAGAAAAATTAAATCTATATCTTAGTTAGCTAAATGAAGATGTGTGCGCGCGCTAAATGAAGATGTGTGTGCGTACGTGTGTGTTTTTAATGTTTCTGTATTTGCTGTAGAAAATTTGTATCTGTCACACTCACATAGAAGTGAGTGGGTCGCACTGGAGTCCTCATCGATGACATATATATAAAGAGTTTTAGGATTATTGTATTGATTATCATTTAATTTGTTCAAATGATCCGTGCAAATATTCAGTTGTTTATCAAAATATTTACTCTTGTTTTAAAAAATTTCCCTAAATCATGACATGAGAAATTGAAAATCATAACATTTTTTTTCATTTTAAATGTATAAAAAATTTACCAACTAGCATCAAACACATAAAAGACCATTATATACACCATAAGTCTGCAAATCTGCAAAAACAATAACCACCAAATGCTATGATATAATATTGCATTTTATTCTTTCCAAGACTCAAATATGTTGGACTAGGTGTGATCAAGGCAACAGTTCAGTTAGTACACTCAAAATTATAGCCCTAGAAGATGAAAACTTTGATTTAATGATAATATTTCGATAAAAAAAAATTACACAGATTTTAAGGAATCATGTCAGGTTTGTTATAATTAATTAATTTACTTGGTTTTTACTCTATTAAATTTAGTTAAGTAGCTCTTAATTAATTTGGGAATAAACAACACAAAAAACTTGTTCAATTATTTTTCTTAAATCCTTTTATTTATTTGGGGGAAAGCATAATGCAAATCTCAGGGAAAAACACCAATATAGGAATTTTTTACAAAAATTGTACCTAATTAGAGTACTTTAAAAAAGAATTATCAAACTAATGCAGTCAAAGGCGTCATCTGACGAGACGCCACTAGAGTGGAGTCGTACTGCTTGACGTCACTGGCGTCAATTATAATAAACGTCATTGTGACGTCTTTAATTGACACCACAATTAAAATTGATGCCAGTGTCGTCAAGCAGTACGACACCACTAGTGACGTCAAGAAGTACGACGTCACTAGTGGCGTCAGCATTACTTTAGAAATTATTTTTGAAAGTATTTTAATTGGGTATATTTTTTAGTAAAAATTGCTACATGGGTGCTTTTCCCCTAAATCTCATTATAAGTTACTTGTACGGTTCATGTTCATGGAGGATGATGCAGGAGTGAGGATAACTACAAGTCTACAACCCCATTCTTTTTTATTTTATTTTATTTTATTTTATTTTTTCCAACATTGCAATCGTATCTTGGAATTGATTAATGATATAATGATAAGTTAATGGTAAGTTACGCATAAAACGCCCATTCCATAAGCAATGTCTTGTCTGGAGTGTAACTTTTTAAAAGTGTAAAAGATTCAATTTTTTTTTTCCAATAATAAATTTTCAACTCCTAATATTTAATAATAAATCCATATCGAACCTTCTTATTAAAAGATTAGATTTTATCGGTCACATGTTCTGGCCGTATCAGACTATCAGTCACAGTGGCTACTTTGCTTCTTGGGATGATAACACATTTAATATTATAAAATCTAATAATAATGCAATGCACTATTGGTATTTGGTACCCACAAAGAAGAAATTAAAAGAAAACATTAAGGAAAAATAAAAAAAATAAAAAGAAATTAAAGAGAGAGAAATGGTGAGTTAAAATGAAAAATACACAAAGTCATAAGTTTTTTTACTTGGTGAGGAAAAGCTAATTGATCCAATTTAAATTTAAAAAAAAAAAAAAAAAGGCAAGAGTCTCCCTTTAAAAATTTTATTGATGAGAATGACATGATAAATTTTTGTATAGAAAATATATCAGTAGTCTGGTAACTTGGTAAATTTGGTACATACAATCATACAAGGTATTTCTCACCCATAAATTTTTTAAAATGAGAATTTTCCCCTAAGATTAAAAAACTGAATCGTTAGCAAAAAAAATTAACGGATGTAAAAATAAAAATAATCATTTCAAGTGTTACTTTTTAAAATAAAAATAAATTTACTATTTAGAAATGGTTAAAATACAAAAATACTCATAAATTTTTAGTAAATGTGCGTTCAACATTATATATTATTTTATGATATTTTTACACTTTTTATAAAAATTTATAGATATTTTTAATCTTAACCCTTTAAAATATACAAACTACTAGTTTTTTTCCTTAAATCCAGATGATTCAAAATACGATTCGAACGGTCAAACAAAAAGACTCACATGCGATCCACCTTTCTCACCGTTGTTTTATCACGATTCTTCACACAGGTCTTGTGCATTCACTTGATTTTGAGTTCCATTAGGTTGTTTCCTCAAATAGTGATGGAACTGCTAATTAATGTGAGAGAGCTAATTCAGTAATTTGAACTAGCAAGAATGCTCCGGGGAATGAAATCGAAGAACTCCACAGAGGATGTTGATTTTGCTGCTGATCGAATTATCCTCGAAGTTCATGAAGGTGTTGTTAGGATCTGGAATTTCACGCAATATTTCAAAATCGATAGGTGAGTCAGTGCTTTTATGAGGAGGGATGTGATGAGAAAAAATGAATGCGGCCACTCAAGATCCGAATTGAGGTGAGGAATAAAACTGGTAAAAACAAACGATCATATATATTCAGATGCAGCCAAGAAAATTTCAGTGAATGACATATGCCATATGGCCTAATAGTCTTGGGATTGGTGAAAAGGATAAGGTATAAGTTCTAATTCCAACTAAGTAATAGGGTAAAGGAACAAAAAAAATACATATGTGTTTTACCTTCGGGAGCGCCCCACACTATATGGTTTTTTTTTTTCTTTTTTGAGCAAAATTACATTGACTTTCAAAACTAGAACAAATTTACCATCTCCGTTAAGAGTCATTAATCTCAATCTCTGTTAGTTTTGTGTGGGGCCTACCATATTAAAAAAATAAAAAAATGTTAAAGATTTTATAATTTTCCCTCACACTACCCTGTCGTCACTCTCCAATCCCTCTCACCTCTAACCTCTCCTATCCCTCTCAATCAACGACTCGGATGAGCTTATGAGAGAAAAGGAGAAAGAAGATTATGAGAATATCCTCTAACCTCTCCTATCCCTCGGTCTGGTCGTTAGTAGCAGCAATTCTCTTTTAAATAGCCGGAAAAAGGACAGCTTCCGGTGACGGAGAATGGTAAAGAATGTTCAAAATAGGTGAAGGAAGCAAGAGAAGTAGAAAACGTAGGACCAAAAGAAGACCCATCCAGAGGGACGAATACCCAGTGAAAAACAGAGGACCCACTCGAGAGGGGTTGTTCTTCAAAGCGACGCATCTCTCTCTCTCTCAAAATGGGTTCTCTTAGATGAAGAAGATTGTCTCGTCCCGAGAGGATGCCTCTAAATCATGGTTGCCTTCGCCTAATATTCACCCACTCAAGAAAAGATTTGAGCTGAGGTTTGAAACAGGGTCCAATAGGTCCTCTTCAAACCTATCGTATAACACTAGAGAAATAGAGGAAGGCGACCATGATGAAGAAAAAACAGAGAAAGAGGCACTTTGAAACATCGTGAGCCAGAAGAAGATTTAATTGTAAACAAATTTGAAGTTTTCTCCTTCGATTTGCAGGCACGAAAATCATAAATTGAGAGGAGGAGCTTCGTTCAAGATGAAACTAGATATTTTGGATATAAAGTACGGGACATAAGTTTTTGTATACCTGAATCTGGTTGATCGGATGATTAGGAGGGAGGAGGATGAACATTGAGCTTGAGGCAGAGGGTATTTTGGTATTTTCATATGGTAGTTAACGAAACTTGGCAACTTTTAATAGAGATGGTAAATTTGCTCTAGTTTTGAAAGTTCATATGTATTTTTGCTCCAAAAAAAAAACATATGTGTATGTGTATTTTTACACCCATTTTGAGAGCTCATGTGCATTTTTGCTCGGAAAACATATGGTGCTGGATGCTCTCAAGGGTAAAGTATATGTGTATTTTTGTTCCTTTACCCTATTTAAAATGATGCTTTGGCACAAAACATTGAGACGGTGTTTTTTTTTTTTTTGAAAAAATATTTTAGGACACTGATTGGTAATGAAAAAATACCATATAATCTTGAAAAATTATTTTATAATCTTAAAAAAAAAATATTTCAGGTTACTGACTGATACTAAAATGATATTTCAGGATACTGACTTGTATTTAAAAAATATTTCATGATCTTGAAAAATATTTTAGGTACTAACGTATACTAAAGATATACTTTAGAATATTTTTTTAAGATTCTAAAATAATTTTTCAAAATCATGACGTATTTTTTTAGTATTGTTCAATATATTGAAGTATCTTTTTAGTATCAATCAGTACCCTAAAATATTTTTTCAAGATCCTAAAATAATTTTCTAAGATCATAAAGTATTTTTTAGCACCAGTCATTATCATGAAATATCTTTTTAGTAGTAATTAATACTTGAAATATTTTTTTCAAAGAAAAAAGAACACCAGCTCAATGTTTTGCACCAAAAGGCACCGTTTTAAGCAAAAGAAGGCAACGAACACTAAGCAACAAAGGAGATAAGTCACCTCCGACTAGATCTCCATTTACATATTGGAGAGAAGTCACCTCCATGTATCATCAATTCATCATCGTTTCTCCTAATTTTCAATTCCGTAACTGTGTGGTTTTTTGGTAACATGTGAGGATTTTTTTTCTTTAAGGTTAATTTCACTTTTTTTAATTAAGTCCTTAGTTCGATTAATTTTTATGTCCTTCGTAATAAATGTTTATGTCTTTATTCATAGATGTTGAGGGATGCAATTTTTTCAATTTTATAATAAATTTGTAATATATTTTTTTTTTTTATTAAGGTATCAAATATCAATTCCGGTTTCTGAGGAATGAGGATCAAAATGGCTCTTGTGCTCTCCAAAATACGTCTTTATTCCAGAATCAAACACTTTACGGTTACTTGGCTTCCTCCTAAAGCAACATACTCTCGTCTCGTCCGTTTTACACATTAAACTTTGCCATCACACTACTCTACGTTTTTGTCCTACCTCATTGATCTTTGCATTAAAAACTGGCTTCGTCGTTTTTCCTCCAAGGCTTAAATTGATAACCAATTCCTGCTATTGTTTCATCTTTTGCTATACAGACTGGTTCTACTTGTTTGATTCGTTCTCCAATATGCTTCATTCGAGTTATGCTAGAAACCGTACTGCCATCGCTTTTCTGTTTCTTGCGGTTATTGCCACAGAAACTAGATTTTGCTTCTCTTCTAAGGTAGAATCAAATTCTGACTGTTCCGTTCTGGTTTTTGGGATGACTTAGAGTTAGATTGAATGGCAGGTTTATGTAGTTTACATGGGAAGCAAAACTGGCGAAGACCCTGATGATATTTTGAAGCAACACCATCTAATGCTTAGTTCTGTTCACAGCGGAAGGTCAGAGTTTATACCCTTTTTCCTTTTCAGATGCGTGATTTCCTACTTTTTGCTTATTGGTTACGTTGTGCAGTGTTGAGGAGGCACAAGCTTCTCATGTTTATAGCTACAGACACGGCTTCAGAGGCTTCGCAGCCAAGTTGACCGATGAACAAGCTTCCCAAATTTCTGGTAATTTTTCTTTCTTTTTTTACTTTTTCAATATGTAATCACTCTTTAACGCTTACAGATGAATTGCTTCTGTAATATTCTTTAATATTGGCAGATATGCCCGGAGTAGTCTCTGTTTTCCCCAATTCTAAGAGAATTCTGCACACAACCCATTCCTGGGATTTTATGGAACTTCCAGACGACAATAGCATGAAGATTTTTGGGCACTCAACCAGAAACCAAGCAGATGTAATAGTTGGCATCATTGATACGGGTGAGCAGTGTTACCAGTTATAGAAAGATTCTTTATTACTTCACTCCCAGTGAGTTAATTCATCACAGTTCCATACAGGCTTTTTCATCGGTCCTCAATTATTTCCACGCTTCATTTATTATTTTGACAGTGGAAACTATGTCTCTTTCCCACTCTCATTATATCAGTTTCCCCTTAAGAGCAAAGTGTTTTGCAAAAATTCAACCTCAGAAGATTGTATTGTCTCTTTTCCCTTTTGGCAACTTTTATCCTTGCTAATCCTGATCAAATTGAAAACATAGATACATTTTTTGAACTTCTTATTAACTTGAACCATGACCACTATTCAAACAGGAATTTGGCCTGAATCCCCTAGTTTTGAAGACAAAGACATGCCTCCAGTACCTTCCAAATGGAAGGGACATTGTCAAAAAGGAGAAGCTTTCAACGATTCATCTTGCAACAGGTGTTTGATTGAACGTCATCTTCATCTTTTAACTTTTGACTTTGGTTTGTCGCTGTGTTATTTTGATTGATCAATAATTAATGGCATAGGAAAGTGATTGGAGCTAGATACTATGCAAGCGGATTTGAAGCAGAGGAAGGCCTAGAGAACACATTTTCTTACAAATCTCCCAGGGATAGCTCTGGCCATGGCAGCCACACAGCCTCAACAGCCGTAGGGCGCCACGTGGCAAACATTAGTTACACAGGATTGGGAGCTGGAGAAGCTAGGGGAGGGGCTCCAATGTCTAGGATTGCTGTGTACAAAACTTGCTGGGACTCAGGTTGCTATGACGCAGACTTACTAGCTGCCTTTGATGATGCCATCCATGATGGGGTTCACATTCTGTCTCTCTCTATTGGTCCTGAAGCTCCCCAAGGAGACTATTTCAGTGATGCCATTTCTGTGGGGTCATTCCATGCTGCTAGTCATGGAGTGCTTGTGGTCTCATCAGCTGGGAATATTGGAAATCCTGGTTCTGCTACAAATCTTGCACCATGGATGATCACTGTTGGTGCTAGCTCAACGGACAGGGATTTCATATCTGATGTTAGATTAGGAAATGGAGTTAACATCAAGGTAATTCTGATCACTTCTTATTGACAGATTTTTTGCACTGTAACCAGACCAGGACAAGTACTGAGTAATTGAAACAGGGTGAGAGTTTGAGTATCTTGGAAATGAAAGCCAACACAAGGATACTTCCTGCATCAGAAGCTTCCGCAGGATATTTCACCCCTTATCAATCCAGGTGAAGCAAAGGGTTGTTGAAACTTGAAAGTGAGATTTATACAAAATATTGATGCAAAGTGAGGCCTTAAACATTTTTTTTTTCTTTTTCTTTGTTTCTGTAGTTATTGTGTAGACAGTTCTCTGAATGCGACCAAGGCAAAAGGGAATGTTCTGGTGTGTAGACATGAAGAGAGTTCAACAGAGTCAAAAGTAGCAAAGAGTAAGGTAGTGAAACAGGCTGGAGGTGTGGGGATGATACTTATTGATGAATTAGATCTAAATGTTGCCATCCCATTTGTGATTCCTTCAGCCATCATACCAAAGAAAACTGGAGAAATGATTCTGTCTTATGTTAATAGCACACGGTTCGTTTTACATTCAAAAACAAGGACATTTCTTTTGAGCTCTCTCAGCTACTCTCTAATCTAGCTTTCTATTATGCTGAACAGTAAGCCCACGTCAAGGATTTTTAGAGCAAAAACAGTATTGGGAACTCAGCCTGCACCCCTTGTGGCAACATTTTCTTCTAAAGGTCCCAACTCTTTAACTCCAGAAATTTTGAAGGTAAATATTCTCATTAACAATGATTGAAAAAGAGAAATTTATTTTGGCTCTTTGGAAAATGTCATTTCACTAACTTCATTCTTGAAAGATCTGTGAGTTTTGACTCTGCTGCTGCATAGCCTGATATAACAGCTCCAGGACTGAACATCCTCGCAGCTTGGTCACCAGCTAAAGGAAACTCAATGTATAACATTAACTCAGGAACTTCTATGTCTTGTCCCCATGTAACTGGAATTGCAGCCTTAGTCAAAACTGTTCATCCTTCATGGTCACCATCTGCTATCAAATCAGCCATCATGACAACTGGTATAACGTTATGGTAGTAAATAGTAATGTCTTTATGTTGTGGTTTATATAGTTTAATTTTGCATGAGTTTTAGCCTATAAGCAATGGTAAGTTTGTTGCCATGTAATCTTAAGGTTACGAGTTCAAATCCTAGAAACAGCCTCTTCGCTTACTAGGGTAATGTTGCTTACATCTGATCTTCCCAAGTCCCCACTTACTGGGAACCTAGTTCGCTGGGCTACCTTTTTATCTCTTAGACATTAAACATCATTAAATTATCAAATATAATGCAAAATAATTGAAAAGAACCAAAGTTCTTATAGTGCTCAAGCTTCATATTACTTCCTGTCAAGAAATTAATCTTAGGTATGATATGCGCAGCTACCACTTTGGATAAACAACACGAAACCATCAGAGCAGACCCTGGACGAAGAAAGGCTAATGCATTTGATTATGGATCAGGGTTTGTGAACCCTGCAAAAGTTCTTGATCCTGGCCTCATTTATGATATAAAGACAGAAGATTACATAGAGTTCCTCTGTTCACTAAATTATGATGACAAGTCGCTCCAGCTTGTTACTGGAGACAACAGTACATGTCATGGCCATAGAAAATTCAAAACTGCCTCCGACCTCAACTATCCATCTATCACAGTGCCCAATCTCAAAGACAACTTTTCGGTATCTCGAACTGTGACTAATGTTGGAGAGGCAAGAAGTATATATACAGCTGAAGTGTCTTCTCCTGCTGGAGTTAAAGTCACTGTTGTGCCAAACCAACTTAACTTCACAAGAGTTGGGCAGATAATCAAGTTCACTGTGAATTTTAAAGTGGTTGCTCCTTCAAAGGGCTATTCATTTGGCTTCTTGTCATGGAAGAACAGAAGATCACAGGTCACTAGTCCTCTAGTAGTTCAGGTTGCAGCAGCAAACCTTGGAATGGTCTGGTGACAAATTAACAATGCTTGTACTTACAAATAATATTAATAATAGCAATTCTTGTAAATATTTTGATTTAGCTTGGAATCTTTGTGAAGAGCGATCCTTATACGCACTAGAAAAAGATTCAAGCCGACATATTTATCTTGATTGGAATAGCAAACGGTAGTGACAGAATATGAAATTAATAAACAATAATACATTGAAGCCCCTCACTATATGCAGGTAATTCAAATCTTATGCATTGCAAAAACCATCATATGCTGCAACTTCTCATGAGTGCTACTGGGTCAACATCCATTCCTCAGGTCAATTTTGAAATTTTAAACAGTCAAATTTGTATTCCACAAAGTCTTGTCCATTATCCAGGTTCAGCCAGATCTTGGACTCGGTCTAGTCATGCACACCTCAGAATTAAAAATATTTAATGGATAGTTTTGTTAAAGCCTATAGTGCAAATATGATTACATATTTTGTAATAATTATTGAACCTTTGAGATTGACTCATCAACAACATCAAAGTGAATTGTCTATTGTTAAATAATTTAAAATTTTGTGGTCTTAATCAAATTACTTAAATAAAGAATATTATAACATGGAAAATTAGTAATACATATACATGAAACCATCTTCGTTCTATGTCACAATCATAGAATATTTCAATGATTATATATCTCCTTAGATATATGTTTCATAAACGCAATGGTTTCAATCACATCTTTGGTTGGTGATGATGTGATGATTAATTTTAGAGTAAAATATATACTGAATTCTCCTTTATTTCATCTCAATTAACAAAAAAAATCCTACTTTTAAGACCTATATAAACTTTCCTTGAGATTACACCTTAAGTGACAAATACCTTCTATCTATCAGATCACCATGGCTGGTGGTACCAGTAAGTAATTGAGAAAAATATTTTGTTTTACACAATGATTCAACAAACTGTTTTTTAAAAAGAAAAACAAAAGTTTCTGCTCTAGATCTTGAATTAGTAGCCAATTTCTGATATTCTTTAAACCTTTAAATTAATGGATACCCAAACGTTGAGGCATAATATGTTTCCGCATGTACATTCACACAATCTAAGACAACAATATTTTGTGTTTTTGGGACAGCGGTGGGAAAAGCGACTTATTTATAGTTATGTAAACTTAAAATTGAGTAAAAGTTATATTGTGTAATTTGATTTATGTTTAGATTGGTACCACAAGTAGATTTTCTGAAACTGAAACTTATTTGGATGATATTTTGAAAAGCAATTTAAATAGAAAATGATTGAAAAAGACATGAACCTTATTAAATAATGCGTATATATTATATGTATGTGTGTTGTGAAAATTACCAAAAAAAAATGAATGATTAATGGAAAGACAAGTTTAAAGGTAAAAGACTGAAAAATACATAAATTTTATAAAAATGGGTAACGTATTATTTTGGAAAAAATTTACAATACTAAACTACTTAATTTTTTTAGAAAAAGTCTATTGAAAATTTAATTGATGAGAATGATATAAATCAGAGTATTGTCTGATTTTTATATAAAAAATTATCAAGTAATTATCACTAATTAAATTTCTCATTGACCTAAACCATATTTAGGACAAAATATTTCATCTATAAGGATTTATAATAATAACTATAATAGTATTTCAATTCAAAAAAATGGAACCCAATATTTTTCTTCCATAAGTTACTTGTCTCTCTACACTGTGGGAAAGTCAAAAGCAATAAATTTTGATTTATGGCTTAAGCTTCTTTTTTTCTTCAAGTGCCCAATTGAAAAAGTTATAACAAATATCTTCAAAAAACCAAAATCAACGTTTGGGCATCCAAAAGTAGCTTTTGGGATAACATACATACCCTTAACATGCTTGCCTTGTACAAGGCAAATAATATCATGATTAAAAAGCTGCTTTTAAAAGATAATCACGGCTCTAAACACTAACAAGCCAGTGATACTCCCTCCCCACGAAAAGAAGGGAGAAAAGGCGGACACAAGAAGAGGTATTAAGAATCTATTATGACTAAATACAAATATAAGACTTGTCTGATTTGCACAAACATAACTTTTGATCCACCAATTTCTAATGAGCTATACAGAACAGCGAAACATTAGCTCCAGTTCAGCCATTTTATCATAATAAATGGGTTGCTCTATGGGAAGATGAAGGCAATAAGCATACACAGATGTTCCTTCTAGACAATTGCAATTTGTAACACACTAAGACTGCATCTCTGAAGGATCCACAAGGCCTTCCAACACAACAAGCTGATCCAACAGTGCAAGCTTCTCATCTTCAAGGGTCTTTACCTCATCTTCAACCTCTTTTAGCTCGCCCCCTAATGCAAAGCTCTCATCTTCCAGCATTAGATACTTCCGCCTCAGTGCTCGGTAATCATTTCCGGCTGAAGAGGAGTCTGGTAGTGAATCTGAGTTAGAGCCCTCTGGTTTCTGAAAAGGTGGTGATATTTCGGTCATCAAGTTTCTCTTGGAACCCTTGTGCCCTGATTTTTGTGAAAAATGTGCTTCTTCCTTCACATTAATCCCCTGTAGCTGAGCTAAAGATGCTCTCTGGATTGAGCTCTTCTTCTTGCGAGATTTAGGGTTCAACATTTCCTCTGGAACAGGAATCCTTGGATCTTGCATTTCTCACCAATAGTTACTACAAAATTACACATAGGTTAGGAAGTTAGTTTAACAAAAGCACTGCATCAATTTAGGCTGTAAAATTCAGAGAGACTATGCTTCGTGTTAATCACCTGCTTTGGCTTATAAATATATAAAATATGATTAAGGATGTCACTAGATGAATCATCATCCTCAACTTTTAAGATGAATGTGAATAAAAAATCACTAATGGGATGGACCAAGTAAAACAGAAGGATAGTGATGATTACTTAATTCATATCTACAATCCAGATGATGATGTAATTACGGGAAACCTCACCACTATAAATTAATCGTTGAATATTTCAGTTAAATTTCCGTATTTGACCAGGAAACAAGGTTAAATTGGAGGAAAGAACCAAATTTACGTCCCAAAAGGATCTGAGCCCGCGTGCAAGTCTTTCAATTCGTAAAATCAACATTTGATGGGGCAAATCCGAAGTATAGCACAAACTACCTAATCATGAGCAGGAGTAGAAAAGCTCTCGAAAGACAGAAATATGCGAGGCCATGTTCAGAAAGAAAAATCTGCGCCCCATGAAGAAGTTGAAAATTAATCGAAACATTGAGCGTTTAAATATTTAAATGAATTTGGTAAAGGGAACTTAGATATTCTCAGGATTTTCAGAGATTGAAAAGTCATTTGCAAGCAAGCAGCATAACAGATTCGATAGCCGAACATCAACAAATTGACTACTCTTTTTTTTTTTTTTTTTGACTGAAACATTAACCACTCTAGCTCCAACGAAAATCCTTGATCCACTCAAATGTAATAGCTGAAGAAAACTATAAACGCATCGTTGAGTGTTTGAATGTAAAGAGAGATTTAGGTATAAGGAACCAAACCTTGAAGCCAAGAATTTCCCCTCTTCTTCGTCAAGTTCAGCCGACAACAATGTTACGTCGCCGAACTATCTCACCCTGGCTTTCCCTACTCGTTTTCCCACCGATCTGTACCCTCACCTCCTCCGGCACTGCTGTCACCGCCGTAACGATTCCCTCTTCTCCGTCAACTGTCTCAGTCGCCGGCTACCCGTGCTGCCCCCAAAACAATCAACCACGCCAAGCCGCCAATCCCTCGTTCATGTAACCGAATTCATATCGTCTCGTAAAATAAGAGAAGATCACCTTTCTCTTTTTGTCCTGAAAAGTTTCAACTTTTCTTAAAAGGAGTTACTTTAAGATCAGGAGAAGATGGTGAGTTTTTTTTTTTTGGTCAGAGTGAAAATGGCGAGTTTGAGGGACCTGGCTTTCGTCCAATGTTAGTTAGCGTCCGCTGCATCTTTTCAGTAAAACTGCGTCGTTTTGACGTAATAACAGCTCGCTGTTGCCTTTTCTTTTATTTTTTTAAAAATATTTTGGATTTTTATCGAAAATATAATTTAGGATACTAATCGATACTAAAAGATACTTTAAGATACTGACGAAAATCTTGTGATCTTGAAAAATTATTTTAGGATCTTAAAAAATATTTGGGGTAGTGAATGGTATAAAAAATATTCTTCACGATATTTTTTCAAGATGTTCAAATAATTTTTCAATATCATAAAGTATTTTTTAATATCTTGAAGTATCTTTTTAATACCAATCAATATTCTAAAATATTTTTTCAATATCCTAAAATAATTTTTCACATATATCTGGAGTATCTTTTTAGTATTTCTCATTACCTTAAAATATTTATTTTAAAAAAAAAAAACCAACAGCTCACTGTCACCAAAACGACACAATTTTATTGAAAAGGACGCAGGGGGATGCTAACTGGCGTCGGACAAAAGCTGTAGACTTTGAGATAATCTATTTTTTTGCGCCTAAAACTTATCTTATTTATCAATTTGGTCACTGGTATTTAATTTTTTCAAGTAAGTCCTTACAATTTCATATCCAATTTCTATACTTAAAATTGATTTCATGGGTAACAATTTTTTCTTAATTCATTAAAAAGGTTTTATCACTAAGTTAATGATTAAGTCTAATGTTACTAGAATTATAGGGTATTCAAATTATAAAGACTAATTATATATGATTATGACACTTTAGAGATTTGATTGATAAAAATTCCAAATCAATGATAAGGGCAAGCTTGACAACTGAAAGTTTTATTATGCTATTAGTTTGAGATGTATTAATTGATTAATTATATCTATAGTATCTTTTCATAATATATTATCATAAAATATAATGTATCGAACTAAATTAGAATTGATTACTATTTATTCATTATTTTTCATTTTATTTGAAATCAAACCTCTAATATTAGACAATAAAATATAAACATGTCAAAGTTAAATTTTAAACATATCACTGTTTTTTAAGAGTTGAAAATTTTCAGACATCGAATATATTTTTTAAACATATATATAAAAAAATAAGTATTTATTTGTTCTACATTCTTTAAATGGTTAAGGTCCATTTTTGCCTCGGAAGCACACTCCGATGACCAATTTTTCCCTGAAAGTTTTTTGTGGAGCAATGTTACCCCACCGTTAATTGCCCTAACGGTCAAACATTAGTTGACCCAATTATGCCGACGTGGATTGTCCACGTGGCATCTTTCTCACTTTTTTGGGTTAAGTAGTAAATTTGCCCTAGAAGTACACGCCAATGAGTAAAGTTCCCCGGAAGTCTAAAAACGTAGCAATGTTGCCCCTCCATTAGCATCCCTAATTAATTGTATTTGACACTTTTTGTAAGCTTTATTCTCTCAGTCATGGTAGTGAAAACGTAGATTTTACCTGAAAACGGGAGGAGAATGAAAAATCGTAAAACGTAAAATCGTAACGTAGTAAAAACGTAAAAAAATCGTAAAAACACAAAAGCGTTTGGAAAATTAGTAAAATCGTTTTAATGAAAAAAAATCGTAAAAACGTAAAATCGTAGTGATAAAACGAGTTTTTAATCGCCATGCTCTCGATCATCTCGCTTACAATGCACCGAGAGGTTCGTTAATCGTTCACATAAATAATTCCGTAGGCAAGTGATTATTGTTTGAAAAATTCATTTGAACTGCTTGTGACATACTCGTTTGATCTTTCGATCTTCGTTCGGACAAATTCGTTTTTATTTTTTTGTTTGATTTGTTCGAAACAACTTTTTCTGGACAAATTCCACAGGCCAGTGATTATTGTTTGATTGAGGAATGCTTGAGATGAAGGATGCTATGGGGGAAGAAGGAGTAGGCTATGTTTACTATTTTTTAAAAAATAATAATAATAATTGACACCCTTACTCCTTCCTGTCATGATTATAATTATAAGACCGGATTGATTTTTTTTAAGAAATTAAAAAAACTAAATAAGTTACTTATTCATACTACCTTCGGTCCTAGTTATAAGACCGAATTGACGTTTTTTGAAGAGATTAAGGAAGCTAAATAAATTATTTAATCATATCATACATTTTTAGACTTCTGGGGCAACATTAAGACAAAAAAAACTTTTAGGGCAAAATTGCTCCTGAGCGTGTACTTCCGGGGCAAAATTGCTACTTAAAAAAGTGACAAAGATGCCATGTGGACAATCCATGTCAGCATAATACGGTCAACTAACGTTTGACTGTTAGGGCAATTAACAGAGGGGCAACATTGCTATGTTTTTGTACTTCCAAGGTAACATTGCTCCATGAAAAACTTACAGGGCAAAATTGGTCCTCGACGTGTACTTCCGGGGCAAAAATGGACCTAAACCCTTCTTTAAATCACAACCATTCACAATCTCCAAGTAACATGACAAGTCCTTCACCTATACAAAGAGTTGGCACCATTCATCTTTAGATAAATGAGTTATCGTAGAATCCCAAAACTTAAGGAGTAAGATGAGAAACTTAGGGAGTAAGTTCATAAACAAAATTATAGGGAGCGATTAAGATAATTAATCTTGATTATTTCCTGATTTGTATAGTTTTATATCGAGACTTAATTAATACCCAATTATGTGATATGTGTATATATATGTAATCTGCTAGTGTGAATGATATATTGATCATTTCAGTCTTCTGATTTGATTTGGAGAAAAAATATGGTTGGTGTTTTTTTTTACTCAGGAGGTCGATCATCTTCTCGGCAGAATCGCCAACGTCCTCTGTCCAAATCGTCTTCCTTGACAAATTTGTCACAACCTCTGCTCTGTATAAACTCTCGACAAGCTCGATTAGTTCACGATGAGTCTTCCTTCCCAGTCGAAGTCTCGGTGTGCCTTCCATCTTCCGTCAACTACTCTGAGTTTTCGGCTTGTCGTCCATCTCACCCACTCTAAAGGTCTCGGTTCTCTGCGATCTCTGTCAATCTCGGCCCACCCTTACAAGCTTCGTCACCGTCTTGCAATCTCGGCGTCTTCAGTCCTCCATTTGACGTTTCTCTTCTTAGGTCACTCATTCGACTTCTTTTTCAGGATAACACTGTCGGCTTGTTTTTGTTGGATCGGTTTAATTTTTTTTTTAAAGGAGAGGGTCACTACTGGGCCTAGTTCTAAAGAAATTAAACTAATAATTTCTTTTTAAAGTCACTATGTATATATCTCTGACACCTATTCCTCTGTCCCATGATCTGGTTCTATTGATATTTTCACTGTCCTTCTTGTCTTTAAGAAACTTACTAGTGACAATTACCGGGAATGATCTCAATCCATAATTCTTGCTCTCGATAGACGAGATAAATTCGAATATATAACTGGTGAAGCAAAAAGGCCCCCAACATCGAAAACCAAGGAGTTTCAAAAATGGAAGTATGGAAAGCATTAGCATCATCTTGGTTGATCAATGTGATGTCATCCTCAATTAAGAAGAGTTTCATCTACTTTCCTTCAACCCAGGAAATTTGGAAAGCCTTTCGTGAGACATATAGTCCTATAGGGAACAAGTCCCACATATTTGATGTTAAGTGGCAGCTGAAATAGGACCACATGCCACTTGAAGATTACTATCTTGAAAAATCAGCACTTTGGCAAGAGTTTAATGCCCTAAGGAATAAAACTCATCATTGTGAGGCTAATGCTAAAGAAGATCGCAAAGAGAAAGAACATGACAGAGTATAAGAGTTGTTGTCTGGTTCTAATGTGATTTATAATGATGTTCGGGCTCAGATTCTTAGTCAAGAACCCTTGACTTCTGAGTGTGAAGTCTACACCATTTTGCACAATGAAGAGGATAGGCGCAAATCAATGCTTCAAAATCAAAATAATCTCGCTACCAATCCTGAGGCCTCAGCACTTGTTGTTCAGTCCATGAATCAAAAGGTTCTAAAGGTCAACCATTTTGTGATCATTGTAAGAAATAATGGCACACAAAAGACACTTGCTGAGAGCTCCATGGTAAGCATGTTGTTGGAAGCCAAAAAAAGGGAAAGGAAGAGGTTATGTGGATGAACCTTCCAAAGAATCATCCCAAAGTGACCAGCTGAGCAAAATCATGGAAATGCTGGCCACACTAAAGCCTACGAAACATCCTATTAACACAGTAGTTAGGAGAGGTAATTTCTTTTAGGCCTTAACTATGATAAAAGGTCTATGTATAGGAAATTTTTGGATTGTTGACTCAAGTTCCTCGGATCATATGATTGACAATAAGACTCTCTTCTCATCCTATACTCCTATCACTAATAGAGTGACTGAGCAGATTGCTGATGACTCTAAGTCTGTTGTGACTGGAATTAGTTCTCTCAAAATTTCTACTGCACTTACTCTTCACTCTGTATTATATGTTCCAAAGTTAAAGAGTAATTATTATCAGTGAGAAAATTAGTTAATGATGAACAATGTCATGCTAACATCTTTGCTACTTGCTGTCTTTTTCAGGATCTGCTGACAGGGATGACAATTGGGAGTGCAAAAGAGCTTTATGGTCTCTATTACCTTGATAAAAGTGATAGTCATAAGATTAAATCTTGCAATAAAGTGTCTCTCCATAGTGTTGGTGACTTGGAGCTTTGGCACAAACATTTAGGTCATCCAGATTTCAATTACATGTCTTAAATGTTTCCATATCTCGTTTCCAATAAAATTGCTTCTGATTTTCATTGTGATTCATGTGAAAAGGCTAAACATCATTGTACTTCATTTATGAAAATCTCATACCAAGCATCAAAATCCTTTTCCACAATTCACAATGATTTATGGGGACTATCACGCACACCAAATAGATCAAAATCCAAATGGTCCATCACATTTATCTATGACTATACATGTGACAGTAGGGTTTACCTATTGAAAGAAAAAACAAAGGCGTATCAAACCTTCCTTAACTTCTACTATATGATCTGAACCCAGTTCCAAACCTAAATCCAAATCCTACACACCAATAACAAGACTTAATACTTTAATCAAGCCCTAACCACCTTCCTAATCAAAAATTGCATTGTTCACAAAAGTACTTGTCCCAATACACCCTAGCAGAATGACATTGCCAAATGAAAGAATCACCATATTCTTGTGATTGCCAGAGCCATCATGTTTAGTAGTAATGTTCCCAAATATCATTGGGAAGATGTTGTCCTTACTACAACATTCCTCATTTACCGAATGTCAAGCCAACCATTATCTTACATAACATTACTTCAGCTCCTACACAAATACTATAACCTCTCATACCTCGAAAACACTCTGCTACTTAGGGTGTTTGGCTGCACATCCTGTGCTCACCTCCATCACACCAACAAATTTGACCCCAAAGCCCTTCGTTGTATCTTCATTGGCTACTTCAATTACCAAAAGGATACAAGTGTTTTGTGTAACATCCTAAAATTATTTAGAATTATAGTAGAATAGATTAACTTATGATAATTAATTTATCAAGAATATTCAATATAGGAGTAAAACTATCTAATGTTAGAAATGTGGTCTAGTAGTTATAATTAGAGGGTAATAAATTTCTCTCCAACTACCTCTCCTTCTACCCCATCTAACTAACCTCTCTAACTACCTCATCTAACTACCCCCTCCAGCTACCCATCCAACTACCCCCCCAACTTCACCTAACCACCTCTCTACAACTACTATAAATATGCACCTTCGGATGCATATTCAGGCAGAGCAAGCAAGTGTGAGAAATAGAGAGAGGAGAGAAAGAAAGAAGGAAAGGAGGAAAGCGTAGAGATAATTATTTGGGGATACTTGGTAGTTGCTTTTGGTGATTACTTGGGAATTAGCGAGTAACAGTAACTCGGATATTCTTCCTTATACTTGTGAATTATGTATGATCATATTTCTTATGCTTATACTATTATTTGTAGACATATATATATGATAAAATATTTTATGGGTTATAAGGTTTTAAGATTCTGTTATGGGAATTTTAGATTTGTATTTGTATTTCATACATGGCACTATTTACACGTACTATACATTCGATTTACTATTCACTTATACGCGATATTTTACTATTCACTTATACATATATAGTATTTTACTATTTACACATCTTGATTTACTATTTACTATTCATGTATACATACGGTATTTACTATTCACGTATACACATAGTGATTTACTATTCACGAATACGTACGATTATATTGTCTATTATTCATAAATTTTTCTATGATTATATTTGATATAAATAGAAGTGTAATGCATAAATTTTGAATGCGTACATTTATCATGGCGGTTGTATTTGTGAGGGGTTGGAGTTTGGAGGAATCTTTATGATATGATTTTATGCCACCACTCGGTGCACAGTGGATTGGTACTTTTCAGGGCCCCTTCTTCCATGTTTTCCTCTGGCCGGGATTACATTGGAGTTGTGGGACATGTGACACCTCCTTTATTCTGATAAGGAGGGGAGCCATAGTCCATACTTAAGCTCTATACTTTTGGCCGGGTATATCTTGAGTTTTGGTGAGCTTGGAACAATTCAGTCACATGAATATGTTTCTGTTGGACTATGTGTTAGCCTATGGCTCCAAATCGGCAGTATAAGGATGGAAGAGGATATAAGGGAGGTTTCATATTGCACGATATATTACTGTACAGTTCAAATTGATAAAATGGTAAATATTTTTGTAAAATCTTTTTATGAGAATTTTTGGTAAAATATAAATGTGTATAAATCAATGTATTTTATTATCTTCAGTTTTTGGTCATTTGTGATTTGCTTGTGTATGGTAGGATGTTCAGTAGTTACTGAGACGTGGAATCTCATCCCATATCAACATTTTTCAGGTGAATATCCTAGTAGGGAGCAAGGGAAGGCACCTATGGAGTGAGCTTTGAAGGCTCTTTTGTATTCCTATAGTTTATGTTAGGTTATTTTTATTTACCATGACCCTAAGACTTCCGCTTTGTATTAAGCTCTGAAATATTTTGGAAAGATGTTTTGGCATTGTACTACGAATTCTATTTGAAATGGTTATGTTATTTAATGATTTGGTTGATGATTATCCTTATTGGAGATATTTCAAACATTTTGGCTAAGTTTTCAAGTGTGAAATTGAGGTGTTACATTATGACCCGATCTCCAAACATTTTTTCTTTACATATGATGTCACCTTCCATGAAAATACTCCCTATTATTCCTTGTTTACAATTTAGGGGAAAGAGATGGTGAATTCCAGACAAAAGAGACACCAAAAGATGACCAAACAGTTACAATTTATACACCTATCCGAACAAAACCTAATCCTACTCCTGATATCTCTGATAATCCTGATAACCATGATACCCCTGATAATGTGCCAATTCTAGGGAAGACACAAACAATAGAAGTAATACCTACATATGACAACACAAAAGAGGTAATGAGCCACAGACTATTACCACTCACTAGGAATTGGAATCGAGAGCAGGTCCAGCAGAAACAATGGTAATAGAGGGTTCTGACCTTGATCTTCCCATTGAGGGGTTTGTCTTCTATAAGGCCCTTTTATCCAAATAAAGGCATTTGTCTCTCATATTGATAGTATCAGGGTACCTAACACGATTGATGAGGCCATGGCTATACTTGAGTGGACGCAAGCTGTCTTAGAAGAGATGGAGGCCCTCAAGCGAAATAAGACATTAGATGTAGTAAATCTACCTTAAGGAAAGAAGCATGATGGATGCAAATGTGTATTCACTTTTAAGTGTAGAGCGGATAGAGCGCTTGAGAAATGCAAAAACTAGACTGGTTGCAAAAGGTTTCATGTAAACATATAGGGAAGATTACACAAAAATGTGTTGCAGTAGCCAAGTTGAATACTATCAGAATTCTCTTATCTACCACAATAAATTTACATTAGAATCTGCACCAACTCGATGTAAAGAATGCCTTCCTCAATGAAGAACTCAAGGAAGAAGTGTACATGAAATTACGTCCAAGGTTCCCAGGGAAAAAGACTAACCAAGACTGCAAGCTAAAGAGGTCATTATACAGGTTGAAGCAATCTCCACATGTCTGGTTTGACATATTCACTCGGGTCTTGAAGAGACACAGGTATACTCAAGGGCAAAGCAACCATATTTTATTTGTTAAACATCATAAGGGTAAGATGGCTATTATAGCTGTGTATGTTGATGATATAATCCTTATAGGAGATGACGAGGTAGAAATCAATCAAATCAAGGCAGCTATGGCACGAGAATTCCATATCAAAGATCTTGGAGAAATGAAATACTTTATTGGGATGGAAGTTGCTCAATCCAAGGGACGAATCTATATCTCCCAAAGGAAGTATGTACTAGACCTTCTAAAGGAAACAGTGATGACAAGTTGCAGACCTAGTGACACACCTATACGGGTTGATAAAATAGATGAAGAAGCATACCTCAATAAAGTTGTACACATAGGAAACTATCAATGAATAGTAGGCAAACTAATATACATGTCTCATACCAGGCCAAACATTTCATTTGCAAGAAGTATGGTCAGCCAAATTCTCATGATCCTAAATAGAAACATTTAAATGAAGTCTACAGGATCCTTCGTTATTTAAAGGGATCTTCGAAATGTGGCTTGCTGTTTAAGAAAAATGACAAATGAATTGTAGGGTTATTTACAGATGCTGATTGGACAAGTGATCAAAGATAACAAGAAATTCAAATCTGGATATTGTACATATGTGTGGGGTAACTTGGTCACATGTTGAAATAAAAAGCAAATTGTATTTGTAAGAAGTAACTGAACTAAATACAGGGCTATAGCACTAGGAATCTTTAAAGGCATAAGGTTAAAGCGTGTCCTTGAAGACTTGAGGAAGTGCATAAATCTACCAATCAAGGTCTATTGCGATAACATAACTGCGATTAATATTGCTCATAATACAGTTCAGCATGATAGAACCAAACATAACGAGATAGAAAGACATTTTAGAAGAGAAAAAGTTGATGAGGGTATCGTTGATCTAAGGTATATACCCTCTGAAGAATAGACAATAGACATCATCACTAAAGGACTACCCAAGGACAGGTTTGAGTATCTGATTGGCAAGTTGAACTTGCATGATATCTACAATCTAACTTGAGGGAAAGTATAGAATGCCAAAACTTAAGGAGCAAGATCAAAAACTTAGGGAGCAAGTTTAGATCCAAAATTATAGGGAGTAATTAGGATAATTAATCTTGATTATTTCCTTATTAGTATAGTGTAATATCGAGACCTAATTAATGCATGATTCCGTCATGTGTATATATATGTAATCTGCCAATGTTAATGATATATCGATCAATTCAGTCCTCCAATTCTCTTCAGTTACCTCCTTGATTTGACAAGCAAACAAGGCCATACACTTTCAATCAGGTCACTATCTACTTAATCAAAGCATCATTATGTTTCCCTGACAACACTCATACGTAACATAAACAACCTAAAAGTCATGATTTTCCTATAGCTTGAATTACACTAGATTGGTCAGGTGCCCAAACACTACATTGGTGAAGCTGATGGCAGCACCCTAGGTTGTATGTAATCTATACAAGTTTATCATAGACAACTACTATCATATGCAAGTTATTTGGTTATCTATATACAACATAAAATTTTTTGCTAGTGTCACCTTTTTATAAATTTAAAAAAAAAAAATTAAAAAAATTAAAAAAAAAGGTACAACCTCCTCAATTCTTGGTCATGTTATCATTTTTGCTTATTCCAATTATCATTCATTTAGTGCCTGATTGAGAACACCCAAAAAGAGAACTCAAGCACTTAAAATATATGTTGATATATTTACTTCATACAACGAAAAATCACTTAAACTAAACCAAACATCCCCTAAAAGTTTAACACTTGTCATTATGCCTTTGAAATTACTAGTTATTCTACCTCTTTCATTAGTTATTTTTTATTTCAGCAAGTCATATGTCAATCATTATAGTTACTGCTCAATTGAACTCCATAGAACTATAAACTGACGAATCTGATTACAAGAGACTAATGAAGTATAAACTACACGCAGGCCAAAAAACAAGGAGAAGTATAAACTACACATATTTAGTCCCATGGGCTGTTCTGCCTATATAAAGTTCATTTGATTTGGTGTAGCAAAAAACCTAATCAACATTAAACCCTATATTACTCCTTAATTCATTAAATTATAAATGTGAAGTAAAAAGAATGCAAAGAAATGAGTTTTGAGCAAGCATTAGTCACTCTTGTAGTCAAAGTCCAAAGGCTACTCTCTGTACACAATCAGGGCGTCTCTTGCTAGGCATTCTTAGTAAGCCAATGATCTGCAACTCTGTAACTGCATTGCAAAACCGTGCTCTGGTAAAATCAAGATTAAGGATCTCCATGAATGTAAATGAAGTGCAATGGGAATACAGCATCAGGAAGACTGAGAAGCAAAATATGCATATACCATAGATAATAGGCATAGAGAAATTGACCAGCAACTTAGTCATCTTAAAATGAATATCATGATATGAGTTCTTGTATATATAAAACACTAAATCACCATTAGGCAAGATGGCATCAAAGCATATTGGTTTTAGCAGAAACTAGTCATGAAGTAATAATTGTGACCCAGGATTTATGCTAAGGCTTGAAGCCCGATAGCAGAGCATGATACTATAACAACAAAAATAATTATTTTTTTCCTGTTTTTTGGCCCCTAGAGAGGTATTAGCAGAGGAATAAGATATTGCCACTCACAACTTCAAAAGGGAGATCATGAATTATTTCATTCTACAATTCTTGAAAAATGATTGGCTTTGAGAGGAAGTAGATGGAGGTCATGGAACCAAGTTTTCTGAATTCCAATATTGAATCAACTTCGGTGAAGAAAAAGTGAGCATAGCTAATGGAGAGGAGGTTCACTACTTAAATAGTGGATTGACTGGCTAAGATAAAGATTGATTAGAAACCATCTGTGGATAATAGAAAGCTAACATAATTTTACAAACAACTAATTTTTCAGCAAAATATGCATATACCATAGAAAATAGGCAATAGAAGTTGACCAGCAACTTAGTCATCTTAAAATGAAGATCATGATATGAATTCTTGTCAATATAAACCATTGAATCACTATTAGGTAGGATGGCAGCAAATCATTTTGGTTTTATGCCAAGGCTTGAACCCAGGAGGTCAGGTAACAGAGCATGACAGTATCAAGAAAATAATAACTTTTTGGTCTGTTTTTGGCCACTAGAAAGGTATTAACTGGGGAACAAGATATGAACACTGCAACCTTAGGAGGGAAATCATGAATTATTTCATTCTACAATTATTGAAAAAATATTGGCTTTGTGAAGAGGCAAACGGAGACAAGATCTCTGAATTTCAATATTGATGCAACTTCAGGGAAGAAAAAGTGAGCATAGCTAATGGAAAGGAAGTTTCACTACTGTGAATAGTGGATTGATTGGCTAATATAAAGATTGATTAGAAACCATCTGTGGATAATAGAAAGCTAACATAATTTGACACACAACTAACTTTTCAGCAAAAGGGGAAGAAAAAAATCTAAAGGATACTGAATTGACGCTTCACTTGGATCAGTAGATTCATTTGTATCTTTTCTCTTCCTTTTATGTGGGGATAGCTTTAACTTTTGTTTGCGCTTGTTCTTGTGGTCAAGAATAATTGTCTTAAAGGACTTGAACCAGTCATGAAGATTGATCAGATCACCATGCTCCTCAGCCAGGGAATACCTGTTTAAAACAATGAACTTCAGTTTCGATCCGAACATTCAAGGCTAAATGCAAGATAACTTTTCCACAGCTCCTGTGACATTACAGTATAAAGATATATGTGTGTGTGTGTGTGTGTGTGTGTAGACGTATCCAAGATTTAAGCATTTACATCCAACAACAAATAGACATCTGCACAGACTAAATAATCAGGATTATAAGGAGCGGAAGAACATTTTCAGGCAAAGCCTGGGCATGAAGCTAAAGAATTCCAGTGAGACATGAATAATGGATTACCCTACTGAATGTTAGATCCCAAGTGTTTTGATGATAACAAAAGATTTAAAAGAATTAAAAGTTTTTAAAACAGAAAGCATAAATGAATAAATTTGTAAACCAGAAGCAAACTCTCTCAAGAATACATCTTCTGATTCTCGAGAATGACCTTAGGACTCTCGAGAATAACCCTATGATTCTTAAAGTATATCATGGAAAAATCAAATGAATCTACTGTTCTAATTCTCGAGAATTGGTTTGAATTCTCGAGAATTGGTTTGAATTCTCGAGAATTGAACTAATGCTCGAGTACCCACAAATGCTTCTCGAGAATGAATTGTATGCTTCAATATCATGGTCACAGATAACATCATTCTCGAGAATGGTGTAATGCTCGGGCATAGGAAAGTAGTACTCGAGAATGCTAAGAAAAGATAAAAGATCTAATTCACCTTATATGATTCTCGAGAATAGGTAGGTGATTCTCGAGAATAACAAGAATTCTCGAGAATAAGTTATGAGTTCTCGAGAACGGCTAATGTATGATCAATTAGCTCCAGAACTACGATTCTCGAGTATACTAACATAGCTCTCGAGAATAGTAGCAATTCTCGAGAATGAATCCTTAATTCTCGAGAATGCCAAGTGAAGAAAAATAATGGTCAAGTGCTTCACGTTTCATGACTCCCGAGGATACCTAAGTGATTCTCGAGAATGACAAGAATTCTTGAGAATTCGTACCAATTCTCGAGAATACCCCGCTTTATGAAAAATAATCAACGCCCGATTCTCGAAAATTATAATGTTATTCTCGAGAATATCTTCATTAATTCCTCACGAAATAATCTTTCGACCATAAGGCTCTCGAGAATGAAATAATCAATTCTCGAGAACTCCTTCAGATTGTCGTTCCATCTTTCAATTTCTAGCTTGATTCTCGAGAACGTTAGAATAATTCTCGAGAATACCCTTCTCGAAAATTTACGATGAACATATACCGCTTGAATCACGGAAAATAATGGGTTATATTCTAATATTTATTAATCATCTCTAAACTCATTTATATCATATCTAATCACTCTTTGGTTGAGTTTCAAAATGATTAACCAGTGATATTTGAATTCGAGCGAAAGGCAATCCAACGTGGCGGTGCATTAAATGAAAGTCGAGAAACAGAGCAACATTCGAATAAGCAATTACAACAGACAAAAACATTCTTCGAGGATCACTTATTCCACCTTGCTTCGATTTTGTCTCGCACAAGATCATCACCGTCGAAGAGCATTTATTGAAGCAACGTTCAAATATACCTCGTCATTCTCGCTTCAGTATCTAACGGAAAACAGAGTCACAACGGCTCTTTGTTAAAGTCTCTCAACGGAATTAATAGAGTCCACTATAAAAGGCTATCGCATTCAATTTCGTAACCTACCGAAACTACTTGCGCATTCAATTCGAGTCTATTGTATTTATTGTCTCATTAATCTCTTCGGATATTTCTAGCACTTCGGTGATTATCAAATATCTACTCAGTGAGGAGTCTTTGTTTCTTAAACATTTATTACGTTTCAGTTTGTGTAACTTAAGGTTGTGGAACTTTAAGAGTGGGTGTACGTTTGCAACCAGTAAGGGGGAGTGAGTCCAAGAGAGAAAGGATCATCCTTGAATTGCAATCGTGTTTGATAAGATTAGTGAAATCCCAAGGAGTTCTTGGGGATTGGACGTAGGTCGAAGTATTAAACCGAACCAAGATAAATTGCCTAGTGTTCACTTATTCTTCGTCTTAATTCTAATTATGTTATCGAGTATCTTCGAAAAGAATTTGAGATCACCTATTCACCCCCTTCTAGGTGATATTCCGCTTTCACCGATGTGAAACAGGAAAGGGAAAGTGGAGAGAGAAGAAAAAATAGAAGTAGAAAGATGAGGGATGATATAGAGACAAATCAAGGGACAAAAGGACTAGAGGGAGAGGTTGAACACAAAATTATCAATTTTATTTAATTCATAAAAGTCTGACAATTGAGAAAACATTTGAGCTATTTATGGAGCCCCATGTTATATTATTTCAAATAACATAACCTAAATCTAACAAACCCTAAAAGATAAGATAATAACTAAATCTTAAAGAGGATAAGAGACAGGACAAGACAATCCTGAAATTTTGAAAGGAGAAATCATGTCAAACAAATATAATAATCGTTAAAAAAGCACTTTGCCGGATATGCTTACATAATTGAGGAATCATGCATGGATGGCAATAGTGCAGAGCTACTCTTTTTGCAGCAACTGCATTGTAAAATCTTATTGGAGTTCAAAAGATCAACTTGAATTCTGCTTCTTGGATCTCCAGTCAGAGCCTGTGACAATCAAGAATATATTAAAAAGTGAAATTGAGAAGTTTAAATGTAGGAGGCCCGTTGAATGAAATATATATAGGTCCAATGATTGTGAATTAAATATTGAAGAATGACTGTAATTTGAGTAGGAATGAAAAGTAGCAAAATACAGTAAATGATAAGCAGGTGATATTGACACCTCAAGAATATACTTCCAACAATCAACAGATACATCGTGAAACAAATAAATTATATGCAGAAGTGTCATAAGTCTGGCCATTTTATGTGATAGTCTAAGTCATGCATCCTGTAAGTGTTAAATAGTTTTATTATAGTTCACATACTGGCATAAGAAATCTCTGGAGGCCTTACCAGTTGTAGCTTCTCAACATCATTAAAACAGGAAATTTCCTGGAAAGGCATGCATGAAATGGGCCTCATAAAACTCCTGTTTCATGGAAAATGTTAATCAGTGAAAGATAAAGAAGTAAAGGCCACTTTACCTGCGTGACAGGTAAATTCTGTTTTTGTTTGAACTCCATGCTAATTCAGCAAAGAAAAGAAAAATAATCAAGTTTTTCACAGTAATGTTGTAAATTTTTTTTGCTCAACGCAGTAATGTTGTAAACGACTAAAATAAACAAGTCACATTGGATGTTTCTATGGGCAAGCCTAATATGTTATCTTAAGTCAAATAACACAGAATTAGAATAGAATGCAATAACATTTTGAGATGCACTAAGAAACTCCACCGTTGACCAGAATTCCTAATATAAACCATACAAACAAAATCCATACTGATAATTTGATACTCATATTGAAAACTGGGCCTGTGCTATCAAGCAGAACTTGGTCTATTATCCCAAGTAATGCACGTCAACTGAAGAATTATTAGTACTCAGTCAATATTAGATAGCAAAGAATACTTATTTAGCTACAAGATACAAAGTACATTAACAAAAACAAATGAAACTATGAAAGATCAAGTCAACACTGCCATTACTGTCAGAAACAACTTCATTCACGCCAAAAAAAATTCAACTTCAGGTTATCTGATTATGTCTGATCTTTGACCATATCCATGCCAATTATACAGCTTTAGTTTCAGTTCTTCAGGTATCTCTAAGTTGGATTAGAGAAAGAAACTTTGAAATTTACCCAGAAAATTAGCATTCGAGGAACTTCAGTACTTAGAGGATAAAATAGTTGATGTGACATCAAATGTTTCCCGCCTTAATTAAAATAATTTGATTTATCTATAACTGTTTTTGATAATTTCTTAAGGATAGAGAAAAAGAAAGGATGTAGAAATATGAAAGGTGTGAGGAGGAAAATTAAGCTATTTTACTCTTCCATTTACTTAATCAAAACACAGTTTTCATGTGCTACTTGTGCCCTCCATGTCTTTCCACTATCCAAATGTCATATAGACAAAAACAGATCAAATCAAATTTATGCTGACTATACATAAATAATGACAACAGAAATGACAGAAAATTTTACCGGACCAAGTCATTCATGAATGCGACAACTCGAGAATTTAAGATTCTTGAGTCCTTTTCACTGTTCAATGAAATCCTGGCTGCATGTTTCCTGAAAATAAACAGCATCAAGTATCAATAAAAAATGAAGTTACCCATGAATATTAGCCACAGTTGACAATATTAATAGTTGAAAAGACATGCCAAGGACCAGCCTCATGGAAATTTTAAGAAAAACAAAATCAAGACCACTGAGCCAGCATATGAGTTTTAAGCAGAGATTAATGGTAGAAAACCATTTTGATTTCCCCCAATTCATAAAAATCTCTCATTATTCCTCTCAATCGCCTTCCCTCCTCAGCCTTAAGAGCCCCATTTTCTCTACTTTCCTTCATCGTCCTCTCTCCCCTCGACTTGTCTTGTAAGCACATGTTGAAGTATCCATCTGGCCTCTAGTGCTTTAGAAGAAACTCAAATTTTCTACATAAGGGCTATTCCTCTCATGTTGAAACATGTAATATAATATTTATGATTTGAGTGTATTTATTTAGAAACGTTTTATTGTTGAGAGAAGGGATATTAAGTGCAAGGTGGAAATAAACTACCCATGTGGTATCATATATATTATTATATGATAGTCATTCTTAAGAGTATTTTTCATCTACTTCACTCAGTAATATGTATGGATGTCATAATTTCAAATAATTATTTTAATTAATGGCATATATATGAAACCGTAAACGAAGAATTAATCATATTTGGGAATACTTCAATATATGCATATTTGTTAGAAAGTAGGAGTAATCACGTGCTGATCTTGTTTAGATTAGTTGCCTTAACTAGCTATGCATTTTATTTTAAGAGTCAGCTCCTTGATTACGTTCATCTTCTTCCACCTGAAAGGAATGACCTGTAATTTAATGAGTACGAAGGCAAAGAATAATGTGGTTATGTCTTGGCATATAAACTCTACGAAAAACAACTTAGGGGAGAGCATCCGCTAAACAGCTCAAGAACTAGTACTTGCTTGCCAAAAGGGGTATCTAATGTCTTCTTTCATAACATAATTGTAAACCGATAATGAGAAATATAATCTGAAAGTTGTGTCTATTCATGTACAGACGGGGGTATATTTATAAAAGAGGGGAGAGCCTCAGTGATAATGGCTCTTAATGATGATTTCTTAATTATAATCCCTGATTGATGGGGGTACTAATTGATTCTATACTAATTACAATATATTCCCTAACATATATTTCCTAACACCCCCCTCAAGTTGGAGCATAGATGTTAATAAAGCCAACTTGTTACAAAGATAGTCAACACAAGTCTCATTTAAGGCCTTGGTCAGAAGATCACCCAATTGGTCTTTAGACCTCACATTCCCTGTAGAAATGAAGTTCTCCTTTATCTTATTGCGTACAAAGTGACAGTCGATCTCCATGTGTTTCGTACGTCCATGAAACATAGAGTTCGAGGTTATATGTAGAGCAGCTTTATTATCACACCACAGCTTTGCAAGCAATGACATGGCAAGACCAACCTTCATTAACTGATGAATCCACACAATTTCCTGTACTAACTGAGCCATACGCTATTCTCAGCTTCTACACTAGACCAAGAAACCACATCCTGCTTCTTACTCCTCCAGGACACTAAATTTCTACCCACAAACATGCAATATCCTATGGTGGATCTCCCGGTAGCCTTTGACCCTGCACGATCTGCATTACAAAAATATTCAATCTTTGTGTGGTCATGATTCGTATAGAGTATACCACAACCAGGTGAGCCCTTCAAATAATGTAAAACATGCTCCAACGCTTCCCACTGAGCAATAGTTGGTGCTATCATGAATTGGCTAAGCACACTAACTGGAAATGTCACATCAGGGCGAGTCATCGTGAGATAGTTCAATTTCCCAATCAGTCTATGGTATTTCTCAAGATATGCAAGTAGCTCGTCAAATGGTATGTTGTCATCAATATCCAAAAACGGATTAAGAATCATGGGAAAGATACTTGGTGCTGTTTAAGTTTCCCCGTTTCTTTTAGCATATCAAGAACATATTTCCTCTTTGTCAAGAGGATGCCTTTCTAGCTTCTCATAACCTCGATTCCAAGAAAGTATTTTAGGGGGCCCAAATCCTTCATTTGGAAATGAGAATTAAAAAAGGCCTTGAGTGATAAGATTCCTGAAGTATTACTAACCCTAATAACAATGTCATCAACATATACCAATAAGAGAATCATGCCTGCATCTGTCTGGCGATAAAACACAGGATGGTCACACTTACTCTGATTCAAACCAAACTTCTTAACCTTAGAGCTAAACCTATCAAACCAAGCACGAGGGCTTTGCTTCAAACCATATAAAGACTTCCGAAGGTGGCTACATTTCCACACTCCCCCTAAGTAACAAAACCATACCAAAAAGAGAATACCAAAAGAAGTTTAACAACAGCCAAACAATACCAAAAAACCACAGAAAATGACCAACGAAAAAGAAGTTTGGAGACCCAAAGCACGTACAAGCAAATGCTCAAACAAAGAGCCAGAAAACTCACAAACCAACAGAACTCAATCACCAAAAATGAGTTTGAGCACGAATCCACCACAAATAAATTGGAGTGAACAAAGAAGGAAACAAGCTGGGACGCATTGCCACGCATCGTCAGAAGGTTACTGGCAGCGAAGCACATGACTGTCGCCCGCTGCCAGAGTGAGATCGGACCACCTGGGTCTGGCTGATAAGAGAAAGGAGAATCTGCTTGGGTGGCGTGTGTGACCAAACAAGCACCGCGGAAAGCCTTAAGCGAAACTCTCTCTCTCAATGTACAAATGGGGTATATTTATACAAGAGGGTAGAGCCTCAGTGATAATGGCTCTTAATAATGATTTCCTAATCATAATCTCTGATTGATGGGGATACTAATTGATTCTATATTAGTTACAATATATTCCCTAACATATATTTCCTAACAATAATCATCAAACATAGAATGGAAGATGTGCAATCATCATCTTGAAAGTGTTAGAAATCCTAAAAGTATTGTTGATAGTGGACCCTAAGAATTACACATGTTTAAGAAATTAATCAATTTGTAATTGTTTTGGATTTGTCTCTCTAATTTATTTTAGGGTTAAGGTGCAACTTTGCCCTAGAAGTTTTCGTTGAGGAACAATGTTACCCTGGAAGTATGTTTAAGTTCAATGATGCCCCTTAACATTAAAAAGTTAAGGTTTAACGTCAATTTTCTAATGGTCAATGTTAGTTTTTTAACAGTACGAAGCAACATTGCTACGTTTTGAAACTTCTTAAGTAACATTGAACCTGAAAAAACTTTTAGGACAATATCGCTCCTTAGCAAAAACTTCCGGGCCAAATTTGCACTTTAACACTTTATTTTATTTCCTAGTAGTATCTCCCTGATAGTATCAATATCCATATAATTTGACTCTCCAATATAATAAGAAATCTAGCAATTTTGTCAAGTTGTAACAGCACATTGACACATTCTAGCAAATTCAAATGAATTGATTGCTTAACCAAGTTTCTAAACATTATTAATGATCATAAATATATTATTGAATGTAATTTAGAGTGACAAGGAAATAATCTCTAAAGTAGAGGAATCTTCCTCTAACACCTATAAAACAGGGGTTCACTCACATTACGTGCACATATACCTTATGTGATCATCCCTCTAATAGAGGGATGAGCACATTTTTTTTTTTTTATATATATTAATTTATATAGATTAAATTATATGCTGCAAAAGAGGGATGAGCACATTTTTTTTTATTTTTTATTTAAATAGATTAAATTATATACTACATCCTGAAATGTTTTTTGCACTCAGTATCTCAAATTAATTAGTTTCCAGAATACTTTTGTTACAGGAAAAATATATTTGAATGCAAGACTGAAAATTAATTAATTTGAGATATTGGGTGCAAAAAATATTTCATGATGCAAGCATATAGTTTAATCTAAATATATAAAAAAAAATTTAAAAAAATAATAATAATTTGCTCATCCCTCTATTAGAGGGATGAGCACATAAGGTGCACATAAGAGATGTGCACCTAATGTGAACCCATAAAACAGACAGGGCAGAAAACAACCTCTGCCATGAAACTCCAAAATGGATACAATATAAAGAAAGGGAAAAATTACATTACTTGGAAATGTCAGTACTCTTAGTTGGCCCTTTTCCATCTTCACATCTTAGAGAAGACTGCAACGTTTTTAATTTGTCATGAATCTGAAATAAACCATAACATAATTCAACCAGTTACTTCACCAATCGAAAATATTACATATGTGCATATATATATTTATGACATATAATACACATTGAAACCATTTTTTGGCCAAAAAAAAATACCCTTTGAAACCTTTGACTACTAAAACAACTTCCTTTCGGTGAAAATTATAAGCATCAAATCATAGTCACAAGTCAGACAAGTAAGCATACCTCAACAACACCTGCAGTAGATATTTCCCAGCTCTTAACCAACTGAAATAGCATTTCAGGAGGAAAATCCCTGATCCAATTTGTAATCAACGTTTTGAGATGTTTAACTTTTAAAAATAAAATAAAAGGTAGCTTGCGTGAAATGTCCAAATGAACAGTTTTGCAATTAGCAATGTTGTTCGATAGTAAGCATAAAAGGTTGAATTCAATTTTAAAATGTTTCCAGAGATATTAACTAAAAAGCAAAGAAGTATTTAATTTTACTTTATGTGGCTAATTTGACTATTCATGATATAGTCTTTGTAAGTGATCTATAAAAGGCATTCTGCTTTATTATTTTCAGAAGGTTTAGCCTTTGTTTCTTTTCCTATTAAATTCAGTCTTCAAATACTATGCAGGATAAACCAATCCTAGGATTTCCTATAATAGGAAGAAACTATAATATCCAGATGCTATTTCTTGAGGCAAATTATAATTACAGAATTTCAGAAACTACCTTCACCATCTTAATACCTACACCCCATTTTCTCTTTTCCATCCTATTCATTTTTGTTCCACCTATCCTCCCTTCTTTATTGCATCAACTAGCCCAAAGAGAACATATTATTTAGAAAAATTAAAAACAAAAAAAATCAAGAAAAGGACATGATAACCACCTCAGTTTACGAAATATCTGGGAAATATATCCACACTCTTGAATAATAGAACACTGTTGGTTGGAATTGGATGAGGGCAAGCCAGAATCATTTCCATTTCCCACATGACAATCAGAAGCCTTTGACAGGAAGAGTGCTTCACAAAACAAGTCCAGCAATCGAATTCTATTATATTTTCCAGCTTGGTGCAGGCACTGAACAAAATATAATAACATGAACTCCAAATTATTAGCCTCAGATGATTAAAATATACTAGGAGAGCAGGTTATGATAACCTCAAGATGAAGATCACAAAAATGACAAATACTATCCAGTTTTCACCTTCATTTGAACTCCATTGCCAATTGAATATATAGTTATAACATTTCATCAATGATGAAATTAATCTAGATACAAGATGTTCCTCGTATAAGACTTAAACTCCATGAATAGCATCAAACTAAATATGATACATAAAATGCAAAAGACAAGTATCATAAAATAGAAAAATAAAATAAAATATGCATATAATTATTGAATAACACCATCTCTTTCTACTTAAATATAGGTTATATAAATATCAGATAATATGGGATATCATGTGCTACTGCATTTCTTTGTTGGAGGCTTAACAAGCAGCATCCTCTAGCAATAACTACGCTTCCAAGATAAAAATTACAAGAGTTTGAACAGGCTCATGTCAAGGGGTTACCTTTAAAGAGGAATAAAAAATTGAGTTCTCATCAAAAAGAAGAATGTAGCACTAATCAGCAGGTGGCGTGAGTCCCATTTTTATTTTAGGGAAAATTAATCTTTTGGTCCCTGTAGTTTTGACTAGGTTGTAACTCAATCCCTACACTTTGACTTAGTGCAACTCAATCCCTATAGTTTTGACTCGATTGTAACTCAGTTCCTGAACTTTGACTCATTGCAACTCAGTCCCTATAATTGTGACCATTTTATACTTTAGTCCTTATGTTCTAGAATAAAGGTGGGGGACTACATTATAAAGTGGTTAAAACTATAGGGATTGAGTTGCAGTACCCCAAAGTTTAGGGACTGAGTTACAACCCAGTCAAAACCATAAGGACCAAAAGATTAATTTTCCCTTAATTTTATTTTTTATTTCTATAACCAAAGGGAGAAGTTTTCTTCAGCCTGTTAGCTGTTTCTCCCTCTTCTCCCTTTATTTTATTTCTCTCTTCATCTTCTCCATTCTTCTCTCAGCCCCTTTTTCTTAATGTTTTGCCACTGGTCCTACTGTGGAAGATCAGAGAATTAATAGTTATTAGACTTCAATGCAATTTGTCTTGTAAATACTATACGATTCTAATTTGTATATCCCTAATTTATTGGTTGTAATTACTCACTAAACCTGTTTATATTGTACGCTTTAGCCTCCAATGGAATAAGATTCAGTATTTCTGCAACGCTGCTTCACCTGCTATTCATTAATGTTTTTGACGACTAGGGTTAAGTTCATTTATATGTCTTGATGCTTGATTAAGAACTATTCAGGGAGAATTCTTTTTCTAGCTAGTCACTATCTTCCTCCAATCGAAGTCTTAAGGCAAAAGGAATGGGTCAATCATGTACCTTTCCATTACCATAGATGTGGGAAAATTTGACTAGAGACACCACAACGATACAATTATCTATGATAGATAACCCCTGAAGGTGAGAAAACCTCAAAACCTCAGAGTTCAAACAATGGAATGGAAGTGCTTGGAAATAATTTACCAGTCAAAGTGAAAAGCAAACATGGAATTTAAAAATCTTACCAAGACTGCAGCGCTCCAAAGCTTCTTCACTGAAACCAAATTTGACAAGCCCTGAGCTAAATTTCTCCCAGTCTCATCAGCCATTTGATTCCTAGCATTAAATTGTAACAAGGAGGTAAGCTCACCATCATCTAAGCAAATTGAAATTCAGGAAAGTAAAACGGTGAATATTTGTGAACGGAAATACCTTGCACGTGATGGAAGTTCATGCACATACTTCAATGTATCAGGTGGTAATGCAAATTTTCCATCCTAAGAACCCAATTATGAAAAACCAATAAAGACATGGGAAGAAAAGCAAATAAGATGCTTAGAAGTTATCAAAAAAGGGAATAACAATTGAAGGAAAGGATCTGATCCAGAAAATGTTGGAACACAGAATGGAAGAAATTGTCCATAGGACTTGTGACAGTTGAAAAATCATTCTGTTCCACACAAAAAAGTCACGTGCTTCTGCATACTTGGCCATTAGCTGTAGTAGAAACTGCAGCCAATGTGAACTCTTGGTTTGCCAAGGATATATTAGCAGTTATCACCTTCCCCTTTACTTATAATTGTACAAATAATTTCTCAGAAGAAAAAAAAATTAGGTCTACTATTTTTGGATAAAAAGTAAGCATCTACTTTTATTCCATTGTTTTTATATTTAAGTGACACGTACTGTTCATAACTTGACCCTTTAAGTTTTCCCATAAAACAGCTCAAGTATTGATATTTTCTAATCTAAACATCTTAAGATTCCAATAAAATGAAATTCTCCATCTACTGGCCTTAGACACAAGCCAAGCTTTAAAGACAATAGTAGTTAATTAATCTTCTTAAGAGGAAAAAAAGTTAAAATTGGATGCTTTTGCTATCACCAGAAAATTCTATATCTTTAACCTGCCAATTGACAAAACAGCCAGCAAGTTGAAGCTTGGTGTTAGGGACACACGTCCTCTTTTGGTATATTCCAGAACAAAGACACATGTTTAGGAGAAGTTAATAATAATTAAGCGTAGTTATTATTATCTTATCTGTTTGAAAGTTTTATACAGCAGTTGTTATAAGTAGTTATAGGCAGGCAGTTATGATGGCTGAGCCATATAAATATGTGTATTGTGTTTTATGAAGGATATGATATTATTACCTGAGAATTATTATGTATTGGCTAGAGTTTATAGATCCTAGCTCTAGATTATCCTTCTTTTCTTTTCCTGAATTATAATTCTGTAAGTGCTAGTAACTTGGTATCAGAGCGGTGAATCTTTGGACCCGTAAGATACCATGGTTAATACTAGAAAATCTTCTTTCGAGAATGATTCTCTATTAAACACAAACCAAAACACAGACCCCCCCCCCCCAACCACCAAATTCCATTCCTCAGAATGACCCCACTATGATTTTGGTACAACAACCTTCACAAACACACCATGAATCCAATCAGCAACAATTGGCAGCCATTCTTGCACAATTGAACATGATGAATGCAGAAATTAACACCCTGAAGAAGCAAAAGGCACCTACAATGGTTCGTGGAGAAACAAGTCATAAAAATAGAGACTTAGGGTGAACATGATGAAGCTGATATGGTCAATCCTTGGTGGAATAGAAACCTTTCTAAAAGGCCTCATTCGAAGGTTGAATTTCTAAAATATGAAGGAGGCGGTCCAAGGGGCTGGGTTTTAAAGGCTGAGAAGTATTTTCGATATTACCAGACTCCAAAAGATATGAAGATTGACGTGGCAGCAATGAATCTCGAGGTGGACACTTTTACTTGGGTTTCTTCAGGAAGAACTATAAGGTAATGGGATGAATTGGTGTAGATTTTCCAAGAACCATTCGGTCCAGTGATTCCAAAACCCGGATGTGCATCTTTAAGGCATCAAGCAAAGTAGGTACGGTGGGAGAATATAAACAAGAGTTTGTTCACCAACAATCTCGTGTTCAAGGATGGCCCGAGCACTGTCTTCTAGGCATCTTTATCAACGGATTAAAGGAAGAATTTCAAGCCAACGTCAAATTCAAAAGCCACGTACGGTGTATAAAGCCTTGAGTTTAGCTTTGGAGTTTGAAGCAAAAGCACAATCTCAACAGCCCCAAAGACCCAATCAGCGCAATCAATTTTCCCGTGGCTCGGAAAATATTAATTATTGGCGTGATAATAAGAATATTTCGCCACGTCAGCCCTGGGAATTATATGTTAATCCAAATTCGGCAGTTTCCTCTTTTAAACCATTATCTTCAGCGGTTACACAGAATCCTCCCATGATCACGCAATCCTCGGCAATCAGCGATCAACAACGACAATTCCATAGGGAAAGGGACTCTGTTTTAAGTATGGAGATCGTTTCGCGCCAGGTCATCGTTGCAAGACATCGACTTTGAAATTAATGGAGATTTCTGAAGACATGGAGGAGGCGCCTGAAGTTTTGGACGATGAATACTCTACCAACGCGACAATGGCCGAAATATTACTCCATGTCAATCGGCCACAACCATGAAAGTAAGAGGAACTTGGGGTACCAAAACCATTTTAATTTTGATTGACAGTGGCTCTACTCACAATTTTGTTTCCAACAAAATAATGAATGCCCTGCACTTACAATCTCATCCTCTTCCTCCTTTCGGAGTTCAAGTTGGAGATGGCAGCATTATTGCTTGTGAGTCAATCTGCAAACAATTGGAGGTTAAAGTCCAAGATTTGACCATTAAAGATGACTTCTTTCCTTTCACTTTGGGCAACGTTGTGGCATCAAATGGCTAGCATCTTTAAATACTGTAGAAGTTAATTGGCAACAAATGTTCATGATTTTCTGGGTTGATGGCAAGTGGTATAAATTACAAGGAATTCCTCAACAAGTCACTTCGGCCTCTTTATGCAGCTATGTATGTGAAGAGCTTGTTCAGAGATTTGACATATTAGAAGAATTATTACAATCTTATTCTTATGTGTTTCAAGAGCCTCATTCATTACCTCCATTCAGATAATATAGTCATGCCATCCCTCCCTATCCTAATGTCGTCCCACCTAATATTTGGCCATATAGATATCTTTTTGCTCAAAAAGATGAGATTGAAAAACAAGTGGCTGACTTGTTGCAGAAGAGCTTTATTCAACCCAATGTTAGCCCATTTGCAAGTCTTGTACCACTAGTACCGAACAAGGACTCTACTTGGCGATTCTGTGTTGATTACCTGGAGCTCAACCGTCTTAATCCCAGATAAGTATCCTGTTCCTACAATTGATGAATTAATTGATGATTTGTATGGAGCCAAGTTCTTTTCTAAAGTTGACCTTCGTTCTAGCTACCATCAAATATGAGTACTTCCTTCTGATATTTCTAAGACAGCCTTCCATATGCATTCTGGTCATTATGAATTTATTGTCATTCCTTTTGGTCTTACAAATGCACTTGCAACTTTCCAAGCAACTATGAATGATTTGTTTCGTCCCTTCTTAAGGAAGTTCATCCTGGTGTTTTTTTGATGATATATTAGTGTATAGTAAGAGCTTTGAAGATCATATGGTGCACTTGAATACCATTTTCCAGATTTTACAGCTAAATGACTTTTATGCTAATCCAAAGAAATGTGACTTCCTTCAACTGGATATATCTTTTTTGGGACATATTATTTCTACTCATAGTTTATGTTGATCCTGAAAAGGTTGCTGCCATTACTAATTGGCCTTTGCCAAAAGATATTTCAGAACTTCGTGGCTTCCTAGGCCTCACAGGATATTATTGAAGGTTTGTATATCAGTATGGACAGATTGCAAAGCCTCTTGTCGATATGACTAAAAAGGATGCTTTTCATTGGAATAGTACTTCTTGACTGCTTCTGAGAATCTTAAGGCAGCACTAACCCAAGTTCCTATTTTACAATTGCGAGACTTCACTAAGCCTTTCATTGTTGAATGTGATGCTTCATCTACTGGTATAGGTGCAATATTACAACAGGAAGGTCATCCTAATGCTTATTACAGCAAAGGATTATCCAATTCTCACCAACATAAATCTGTTTATGATCGGGAATTATATGCTTTGGTGATGGCTTTAGACAAGTGGAGACATTACTTACTTGGCCGCAAGTTTTTGGTACATACGGATCATGTTTAAAATATCTCATGCAACAGTGGATTACAACACCAGCAAGCAGCATCTTCTCTTAAAACTCCTTCCATTCGATTTCAATATTATCTATAAGCCAGGAGTAACTAATCAAGGTGCTGATGCTATGTCATGCTATCCACATTTTGGTGAATTTTTCCACTTGGCAATCCCACATGCTTCTAATTTTGATAAGCTACCAGAAATGTTGCAGCAAGATCCTTTCACCAATCAGATCATCTCATCTCTTCGGACAGATCCACTTTCTGTCCCTTGTTATTCCTTGGTTTCTGGGAAGTTATATCATAAAAACCTGATTGGTAATTCCTGCCAAATCTTCCCTTGCTCATTTGCTCATTTCTGAAGCTCATACTTCTTTAGTTGGTGTTCATGGTGGTGTGCTAAAGACCCTTAAAAGATTACAGACCTACTATTTTTGGAAAAATATGAAGGAAGAAGTAAAGGACTTAGTTCAACAATGCATAGTTTGTCAACGCAACAAATATTTGCCTCAATCTTATGCAGGCTTATTGCAGCCTTTACCTTGACTTCATCACTAGATTACCAAAATCCAATGGTTTTGATGTGTTCTGGTTGTGGTAGATCGTTTCAGCAAATTTGCTCATTTTCTTGGTCTTACCCGTCCTTTTACGGCAAAATCAGTGGTTGCTCTATTTTGTAAGGAGATTATTCGCCTTCAAGGTATACCTAAAACAATAATCTCGGATAGGGATCCTATTTTCTTAAGTTCTTTTTGGCAAGAATTGTTCAAACTCTCTGGTACTAAATTGAAAATGAGTACTTCCTATCATCCTCAAACAGATGGTCAAACAGAAGTTGTGAACAGATGCTTGGAAACTTATCTCCCTTGTTTTTGCCCAGATCATCAGAAGGGCTGGTTTCGTTTTCTACATTGGGCAGAATTTTCCTATAATACTAGGTATTACACTTCCACTGGTTATACTCCTTTCAAAAAATTTTATGGCAAGGATACTCCTGTTTTGGTGCCTTTTGTGCAAGGTACTACTCCTATTGCTGAGTTAGAAGAATTTTTTTCTAAAAGGGATGCTATTATGGACTTAATCAAGTCCAAACTCATGGATACACAAGCACAAATGAAGCACCATGCTGACTCTCATAGGTGCCATGTGGAATTTCAGCCTGGATATATGGTCTTCCTCAAAATTCAACCATATCGCCAGAAATCCCTTTCAAATCAACGTATTCAGAAGCTGTCAGCAAGATATTTTGGTCCTTATTCAGTCATCTGTCGCATTGGGGCAGTAGCTTATGAATACAGCTTCCTCCAGAGTCTCATGTTCATCTAGTTTTCCATGTTTCTTTGCTCAAACTAGCCCATGGATGTGATTCTCAAATTTCTGTTCCTCCTCTCCCAGTGACTAAAAATTGGGAAATCATTCTTGAACCTGCCAAAGTCCTGGATTCCCGTGTTGTACTTGCTGATGGAGTTCCTACCATTGAACTTTTAATTCAATGGCACGATAGACCACCTGAGGAATCTAGCTGGGAACTTTATGATTCCATTGCAACTCAATTTCCTCATTTTCGCCTTGAGGACAAGGCTAATTTTCAAGGGGAGGGTATTGTTAGGGACACAGTCCTCTTTTGGTATATTCCAGAAGAAAGAAACATGTTTAGGAGAAGTTATTAAAAGTTTGGCGTAGTTATTATTATCTTATATGTTTGGAAGTTTTATACAGCAATTATTATAAGTAGTTATACGGAGGCAGTTATGATGGTTGAACCTTATAAATATGTGTATTGTGTTTTATGAAGGATCTGATATTACCACCTGAGAATTATTATGTATTGGCTAAAGTTTACAAATCCTGGCTCTAGATTATCCTTCTTTTCTTTTCCTGAATTATAATTCTGTAAGTGCTAACACTTGGATAGAAGCCCCAGCTTACCACTCCATATATTGAAATGTCAAACTTAGTTATACTAACAAATAGGACCAAAATAAATGTAGATAACTTGGTTAAAAGGGATCTAATAACATTATCAAGATATGACTTGACCAAAGAATTTAACCTTTCATGTAATTGGTAAGGATGGCTCTTTATGTTTCCAACAAACATGACTACGATTACCTTCATAATTGAAAGAAAAAAGAAAAGACAATTGAATCATTACAGGATTAAAATATCCTACCTCCTGGTCTTCTTCAGCGAGTGCTTGGCTAAGTATGAGACTTAGAGGCTCCACAGAGAAATGTAACATACAAGCTATCTGGAAAAATATATTCAGAAAGCATGACAAGCAAAAGAGAAAGTCATATCCCCTATTATTGAAAATGTAGTGAGTAAAACATTACAAAAATATGAATATCCCCCCAAAAACCAGTAACCCCAAAATGTATGACCTACCTTCAAAGCTCGGATAAAAGATGTTAATGTCCCATCCTTGTTTAAGAAGTTGTTTCTAAGAAATAGTGCCACTTTGTAACCAATACTGAATATAGCGCAATGCTTCAAAAGAACAGCCTCAATAATTGAATCCATTCTGTCAGCTGGTGATCCAAGCATAAACTTACAGGGGCACAAATGGTGAAGAACATGTGATGGAAGAATGTTTCTTAGGGAATCCACTGTGGTCACAACTCCAAATATTAAGATCATCGGCACCCTGTTTACCCATTCACTGGGAGAAAAAGAGGAAGAAAATGAAGGCTACTATAAAATCATCCGAGTGAAAGGAACCATTGTATAAAAATATTCAATCACTGGATACAAGAATTCATATACAAAAGACACAAATACACAATGAGGCCTAAACCACAGTTAAGATAATCGAAAAGCTAACTTAATTGAGTATTCAATAAGCCAATGTGCACTACATAATACAAAAAATACACGGATACATATTTATAAATCAACACTCAGAATATGCTTAAACATACCTTAACATGGGGATAAAATCAGATAAGACGGTCCTAGAGCATCTTTCCAAATCATTGATGATTAGAACCAGGGGTTTATTGTAGTTTCCCTGTTCTCTATACCATGATGCTAAGTTTGATATATCAGCTGACTGCAAAAGATAGCACATTAAAGAAAGAAAAGTAAAAGGCACAATAAATGTAGATAGAATCAATTAAACATAGGTATGTAGAAGCACCTACATCCATAGTGGTGTCCATAAACTCTCGCAACAAAGCTTTAAGGCAACCAGCAATCCCATTTTTCACTGAAAAGTCTAAGGATGATAGCATACCCACATGGAAACCTTGATGTTTCAAAAAGAGGCTAAGCTCTTCAAATGTCAAAATGTCATCAACAAACTCCATGTTTTCTGCCACTCATCATTCAACCAAAAACTTATCAGAAATCTATTTAAAAGGATGAATGAAGTTACCATCATTTAACCTATATGATTAACAAAAGCAACTAACATAAATTGCATCTTACAGAATTGATAGATAGCTGATCAATTATAAAAATATTGGCAATCAAAGCACTACCGGGTGCAAAAACATCAAATAACCAGATCTGAGAAAGTGGATGTAATAGCTTACTGGTAATGACCAACCCAGTGAATAGCTGTCTAGGAGTACTTCCGTTCAGAACAGGAAACGATCCAATTGAGTTAGCAAAGCTAGGTTCTCCAGTTGATCTAGTAGCATTGAAGCATGACATAACCCATTGTAGTATTTCATCAAAAACACTACCATCTATATTTCTCAAAACATCCTGCAACCAAAATAATATGACTCTTCAATATTTTCTTATTCAAGAATTTGAGCAGAAAAAAATAAACCTCATAATTGTGTTGCCCACATTAACTCACAACATCTATCGCTTGAGCATTATATGAAATGAAAAGGCAACAACTTTCAAGAAAAAGCGTAAATAAGAAAAGATAAATAGAGGACCTTGATAGTAGACTCAATTTTTGACCAAAAAGAGCAAAATGCTTCAAATTGCAATTGATGGAGATGATGGCCATCATGTTCTTCCGCAATACTCCCTTCATGTTTCTTAGGGCTTTGAAGAGATGAAGGTGCCTCTTTTCTTCTTCTCTTTTTTCCCTGTCCCGCTGATTTTCTATCTTTACCTCGAGATGAAGCTTTGTGAAGAACATAGAACGGCTGTAGAAAGAACTTGCATCAGCTTGGGATGCCAAACCAAACTAAAAATAAAACTAGCTTCTACATATGACATTTGTTCATTTTCAATCCTCCCCATTCCCGTAAATTGTAATTGTAATCATCAATAAAGAATAGGTAGCACTCATCTAACGATATGCATATCCATTCAAGACAACAAAATACTCCCAGTTGCAATTGAAGTACAGGCTAGTAGAAAAGAAAAATGTGGATTTGGTAAAAAAAAAAAGAACTTGACAAAAACGGGTGTCATGCTTCAATTGTGGGGATAATGTTAAGGGATCTTCTATTTTCAATTTCTCACAATAGATATCATCATCAGAGCAGAAACTGAGTCAAATTAGCTCTACTTATGTAGGTTTTCTGTGGCGTCAGCAGGTAGGGGAAAAGGTGAGACCGTGAGAGAATGAGAAAACTCACCTGAATGTCGTTCTCTATGTTTTGGGGTGCCATTGACGAGGGAAGCAAATCATCACCAATCGGAGACGAGGGAGCCATTTTCGTTGCCTAAATCTTGTTAGAATTATATCAACAGTTTACCGGTCATGCAGATGCCGCATACGAGATCACAGTCATATAAGCAAATTGAGAATCAGCTCAGCAATTATTATATTAATGAAACTAGGAGAAGAAGATAGATAGAGATGTCAACTCCTACGCCTATTGTGGCGGTTAAAGGACACATTTTTACAATATATTCAAGTTCAATGAGTTCGACTTCGAGATACAGAATGCAATAAGGAAAACTTCCGACCCTCTTCGTGGCGTAGAAACTTATATATTTGACAAGAAAATTTTGATATTTCCGTTCTCTGCGATCATCTTCGTGTTTCAGCTTCTTTTATGTCGTCGGAATTCCAATTTCAAATAAAACTAGAGGCAAACGAATTTGACTTGCTGGACAAACCTTTCAAATCCTTCAACTTCTAGTTTGTTCAGTTCAGCGTCGGTAACAGATCATTTAATGGCCTGAGGAGGAAGCTAGTGCATGGCGAGTCACGGAATAAGACAGAATGATTGGCCTGAATCATCACATTAAGGTCATCACCATGGAAGTATGAAGTTACTTCACAGGATTAATGATACTCCAGCAGCAACTTTCAGTTCCGTTAACACTAATGTTTGTGTTAGCACTTAGCACGAAAGCAGACGGAGGGGTTCAAGAAAGAGGAAGAAAGGAGAGAGAAGGTTAAAGGATCGCCGACGCCGCGACAGCAGATAGGCGTAAGTCAGGTAGCAAGCGGGAGAAAGAAGAGGGAAAATGGGGGATTTAATTGAGAACAGAATGTCACGATTTCTCACACTCGGACAAAGGGCCAAGATTAAACGAGGAAACACGTAGCCTTTGCCGTCAATCTCGAAAAGGAATCAGCGGTCTAGATGGTCCGAGTTATGATAAAGCGACGTCGTTTATACACGGGAGAGGCACTGTAAAGAACAGCCAACAGGCAACTGAAAGGGGCTGTAGGGGTTGCAATCTTTTCCCGCCAACGCGGGAAAATGGCCTCAGCACCCGAGGGCGGGGCGCCTAGACACGTGGCAAAGGCATATAAAATCATGAGTTTAAGGAAAAATTATTAAGAAAATCCCCATACTACCCAAAAGGCCAGAAATATCTAATAACATAAGCGCTTCAATACATCTTCAGTCATATACAAATATTTTCTTTTTACGTATAGTTCAAAATACGTTGCACACTACACTGGTTGAATTTGTGTTTTAAACAAATTTTAAGTATTTTTACAGAGTAAATTTTAGTCTTGAGGTGTAAAAATACCTATAAATTTATTTTAAAAGAGCACTTAAGAACAATAACGATGGTTTCCTTCCTCTAAAAACGTTTATAGGCACTTTTACACCCAAAAAGTTTCTTTGTGCCAAATGCTCTTCTAAAATAAGTTTATAGGTTTTTGTTCACCTTAACCCTCAATTAAAGTATACTGTTGGGTCCTTTAAATTTTATACAAAGTATACTTTTCATCCCTTAACTTTAAAAAGTATACTTTTGGTTTTATATTTTTAACATCGTTAATGTTGCTAATGAAAAATGTTAATACAACAAACCAATTAAGCTAACAAAGCATATTTAAGTCTTGCTCTTTTAATATAATATATTTGGATTACTAAACTAAAATAAACCAATAAATCGCTACTAATGGAAATTGAGGTTTTCACATTTAGATTGTTAAACTAAATTTTTTTAATACAATCGAGTTTTTCTATTAACGGTTTCATTAGGTCTTTAGATATTTTTCAATTTGCACATATTTTAAATTTAAGATTAATAACATTTAATTACACAAGCATCACTTAACTTTGCTACGTCAGTGTTTTCTGTTATTAACATTAACAGTATTAGAAATATAGGACTAAAAGTATACCTTACATAAATTTAAAGAACTAAAAATATAATTTAGCCTTTTATAATTGAGATTTTTCAGCGATTTTTCTTTAGTAACAACTCGGCAAACGAACAACACAACAAAACCAAGCACATGAAAAACTTATAGAGATACTTATAACTAGGGGTGAGCATGGTGCCCAGATGCCCGGCACGCCCGCCCTCAAAGCTTTGAAATTTTATGAAGTGTGAACTAGAATCTTTATGGAGAAGGGCAATGCGTCACTACTTGGGCAAGGGAAGCCCGCCCTGCCCAGCCCGCCTTTGCCCAGCCCGAAAATGGTTAGGGCTTTTATTGGGCAGGGCAGGGCATTGGGCTGCAAAATGCAGTCCATTCATTCTTCTGGTGAGCATCGGCAATGGTCTCGCCCGCCCGCCCCTCGCCCATGCCCACCCCTACTTATAACTAGTTTACTGGTAAAGTCTTTATATCGGTGGGGTTTGAACTCACATCCTTATAGTTAAGGGCACCCATTTACTAACTTGATCAACCTTTATTTACTACTATATACACTTTAGATTACTAAATTTAGGGATGTTCGAAGTTTTCCTGTCTCGGTCATCCCGTGCTGAATATTTTCCAAAACCATATATATGTATATGTATATATACATACATATGTATATATAATATAGCTACATATATATGTAGGTATATTATATACACACACACACCCCATATATATGTGTGTGTGTGTGTAAAGATACATATATGTATGTATGTACGTACATACATACATATATGTATCCGTATACATACATACACATACGTATGTATGTATGTATAATACTTATGTATATACATTACATACATACATATACAAATACATATATATATGCACACACATACACATAACTCTTAAAAAAAATAGCCTAAAATCCTAAAAGCTGAAATAGTAAAACCTAAATGGAGTTTGATCAAAATTTGTCAAACATTGAAGAAAATGTCAAAATTGTTTGTCACACCCCAAAAGTTAGGGTTTGACCGGCCTAGAATATGGGTTAAAACCCACATCCCTTAAACCAATAATAAGCAAAACTCATGATTCATATATGAACCATAATACAATCCAAAATAAAAAGTAAACTGATAAACTTCACCTAGTAAAGATCATATCTATGTGACTATGTGTGAAAATTTCGACAAAATCTCCCTGCAAATAAGATCTCATGTAAATTCTACATAATAGAAATATTCGCATTTCAACAATATTCAACATTTGCTCAACAATAATAGCTCTGCTCCATTCTAACATATATGCAACATACAATGAAGGCAAGGACCCTAACTATAGTTCACATGGAGCACCTAGAATAAACTTTACAAAATATAGTACATAATTTAAATTTTACATTGAAATGGGGATAGTCCAAAATCACGCTTCTACTTCGATTCAACATACAAGCCCCTTGATGATGAGCAGGAGTACAAGCTCAACCATTATCTAAGATCAAAATATTTTCTAGTGAATAACGTCCCATTAATGAAAATAACTAAAATACGTAAAGAAATAACTTGATAGGATGAAAATATATAATAAACAGATAACCGTTAATTTCAACTTTCAAGTACGAAATGATAAATATAGATGCCATTATATGAAAGGTTATTAATAAGAAAATACTAGGTAAACAAATAACTCATCGATGAAATTAAGTACCAACTGATATGAAAAACTCATTCTGAATGAGGACTTAAACAGAACGAGAAACAAGCATAGACACACAGTCCACGAGGGTAACTAACCAAGCGTAGTTCAAGGCTACGAAAACAAGCATGGACACACAGTCCATGAGGGTAAGTAACCAATCAAGTGTAGCACAAAGCCACGAAACAAGCGCAGCACGAGGCTACGAAACAAGCATAGGTATAAGATCCACAAATAACAAGCGTGAGAACGAATCCCACGAATATCAAGTGAGTTCGAGGTTAACATGGTGCACCAAAGACTAACAATACTGCTGTTAGTAACTAGCGTTCTGTATTCAGTCCTCTCAAAACAATTTCAAGCATGCACGGGGTCAATTCACCAATAGCAAACAAATAGATTTTCCTCTAATGATAAGAACTCGAAAAGAATATTTCGTAACAGAAGACCCCAGCATGAGAGTTTACAAAAGTCTCAAAATATTTCTTTCCAATTCTATCAATCGAAAGTCTTTTCATATAATAGTAGCTTGCATAAGGGCATTTTAAATATAAGACCACATCTCAATATAAGAGTTTACAAAAAATATCTCATAACTTTTCTAATCAATTCTTTGCATAAAAGTTCATATACAATAAAATGTTATGAACCATTAACCTTAAATAAAATCATCATTCCATTTAAACATAAAAACAACAATAAGAAATTGATATAATTTCAACAAAATTGTCTTGAAGAAACTAGTACTTAAGAAAGTTTATAATTTAATAAAATTATAGCAAGTAAAATATCATCTACAAAAATGATAATGGGATGCTATTCATGCACCTGGAACGCCTACTTAAATCTCCTTCTCCTATTTAGCCGCTTCTGATATATTAATTCCTACTCCCCTAATGTGCCAAAACAAAACATCATTATCCAATTATAACTTTATATGAAGTTTCTACAACATCTCATTCAACAAAATTATTCATTGTAATTTTTTTCTTAGTTTTTTTTACAGTCCTTACCAAAATGTTAAGCTTCAAGCTTGGAGGAACAAATTTTCCTTTTTCTTTTTTTCCTTTCTTGGATATGCCTCCAAGAATTAAATCTAATACCCAAAATTGAGCCACCACAATAGTATTTCCCAAATTTGTAGCTACCACTCCATTAAGTGAAAAGGGACATTATTTATCAACTCTAATTCATATACATAAGAGTTCAAGTAAGCAAACCAATTTCCACTCATTAACCAACAGTTTCTATGAATCAACATTCAAATTATTAATTAACACGTCATAGTAACTAATTCTTTTTTTTAAAAGAAAGTTTTATATGCATTAAAAAATAAAAGAATATAAATAAGAAAAGGAGATAATTAAAAAAATTTCACCACAAAATATTGGAAGGTAATAGGCTTTAATTTATGTGATTGTGAATCTTTGGTTCAACCATAGACTTCATGTAATTGAACACCACAACATTGGAAGGCAAGAGACTGGGGTTTAGAATAAAAAATCAATAAACTTCATCTACAGGTGTAGTGTAAAATGGGTAAAAGCATACTAAAGAATACAACACAAAATTAAATTTCACTGATAAGCTAAAAATTTCAGGTAATTAGAATGAAATATAGAAAAAATGAATTATAAGCACCAAGGATATAAAAAGAGGGGGAATTTGGGGGCCAAAATTTAATTTTACATTATATTAAATTTTTTATAAAAAAATTTCTAGACAAATTTTTTTTTTTGGGGGTAGTCATGAAGGTACATCTACATTCACAAACCAGCAACCATAAACTCCCAAACATCATCTTAATCCATTAAAGTTTTATTGCTAAACAATATTTGAATCACAGTCATAAACAATTCTTATATAATTTTTCTCAACCATCAAGATATTTTAGGAGCATTGCTTTAAATAAGTTTCATTTCTTTTAGACATTCCATCAAACACCTAATGGGCACTCAAGATTATCTCAATCCAGAATTTAGTATATGGCACTTTAATCCTATCTAGTTGTTCATTTTAACTTTAGATCCTCACATTTTATCAAATATCTATCATACATTACATAGAAAAAAAATGAACAAGCTTCTGCTCGTTTTTTTTTCCCCGTCTATGACTTACATGTACACACACGCACCCATATATATACTAATATCCATGTATATATATTTTCCCCATTGACTAATTGAAGCACGCCTTTGCAAATAAGAAAGGGAAAAATAGTTCACTCACTTCAACACCGGTCAATAGTGGAGGAGGAGAAACGAAAATTCATGAAAGCACAACCATACCCCATGAAAAGAAGAAACAACAACAAAATCGAAGAAACAAATCAAAGGGAAACTAAAGCTTACACCCACTACGAGCCAGCTGAGAAAAATGGAGAATCTGAGCGTCGAACAGAGCAAGAAGGAACAAGAAATTGAAATCTGAACAAGGAGGAAGGCGATGATAGACGGACCGCGAACAGATGACGCAAAACCACTGGTAACAACACGGATGAGGGAAGATGGGAGAAGCAACAAATATGGGACTTCAAGTTTCTGGGTCTCGAAGCTTCTCTTTTTTCTCAGTTTTTCTCTCGACCCCAATAAAAAGAAGCAGAGGAATATAGGGGAATATATAGAATTCTAATGGTTCTCTTTATCTATTTGTAATTATTATTATAATTTCAAAGGAGGACTTTATGGTAATTTCACAGTATAATAATAATAATAATAATAATAATAATAATAACCCTTTATAAAAGAGAGAGGATTCAGATCTAAGTAATAAAGATGGGTAACAACACAAATTCTACTAGTCCACCATTTACTTTTGAAACAGTTTAAATACTTAAATATTGACTAACAGTGAAATAATTATTTTATTCAAGTTGTAGGACCATCACAAATTCCTTCTTCCTTTACGTTTTTTTTAACATACTAGATTAATTAATTGTTAATTAATTATTGTAGATTTTAGGAATTCTCAAATTTTATGGTCATTATAGGTTTTTTTTTGTGACAAAACTATGGTTTCGAGCTCCAAAATCATGGTTTTGGAAAAGCTAATATTTTCCACTTTTTCTCTCTCTCCTCTCTCTTGACACCACTCTTCTCTTTCTCTCTCTTTTTTCTCGTCTTATCTTTTTCTCAGGCTACCTCAAGGGAACAATCTCGCCTGAGATTTGCAGCCTTGACAGCCTTATGAGTCTTGTCATTGCTGACTGGAAGGGAATCTCCGATGAGATTTCGTCCTGCATCACCTCCCTCCGCATCCTTGACCTTATTGGCAACAACCTCACTGGTGAGATTCCGTCGGACATCGGAAAGTTGTAGAGCCTCACCATTTTAAACTTAGCTTACAACGCTATCTCCAGCAAGATCCCAGCGTCGATTATCGCCCTCATCGACCTCAGGCACCTTAATCGCAACAACCAGCTCACCGACGAACTCCCCTCCGATTTCAGCAACCTCCGCATGTTGAGCCAAAACTAGCTCACTGCTCTAATTCCGACTTCCATTTGCAATACCCATTTCGTTATTGTCATCAAAGTTCATCAGCCACTTAGATCTCAGTAACAATCACCTCTGTGGAACCATCCCGATTGGGTCTTCATTTGATCACCTTGATGCACCATCATTTAGCAACAACGATCACCTTTGTTTTAATTTTAATGTTAAAAATGTTTCAAATAAAACCTTATCCTTTATATGCAATTATCATAAAAGCTAATATCCTTTTTAGTAAGTTGAGCATGAAAAACTATTCTGATAACAATATCCAAACACTACTTCAAAATCACTTTTTTCACAGAATCTATTCTGAAAATGCATTTTTACCACTTTTTCTCCAGAAGTTTATCCAAACGCAGTTACTTGTTTGACAAATTTTTTAAAAGCACTTTTTTGGGGAAAACCATGGTTTGCGGAAAAAATACTTTAACATGATAACATGCCAAAAGTGTTTTTTTCCATGTTCTCAGACCCGGACCGGTTGAACCGGACCGGAAACCGACGAACCGGTGGGTAAACCGGTCCGGTCCAGGGGTCAAACCGGTTCAATTTTTATTTTTTAAAAAATAAAAAATAATAATTTTTTTATTTTCTTTAGAATTTCATACTAATAACCCTAAAATCTTTTATTTTTCACCGGTTTGACACCAGTTTAGCTCGGTCGACCCAATACCTAGGCCAGAGTCAGTGGCCAGGTCCGAGTTTGAGAACCTTGGTACTTTTTTCAAGGTTACAAAACCGACCGATGACCGAACGATGGGAGTATCTGGGTTAAGGGTTAGTGGGTCGACAGGAGTCAAACCGGGTCAGACCGGTATTAATTAAAAATATATAATATAATTAAAAATATTTTGTTAAACAATAAAAAATATTCATATTTTAAACAATATATTTTGTTAATTATTTTTTATTGCCTACCTCCGGACAGCTGTAAACATATGTAATATAATATTTTTTTATTATAAAAAAATAGAGATCAGTTCACGGCTTCCTTCCTTCCATTACGTTTTTTTTTTTGGGTTCAAACCTTCCTCTACTTTTTACTTTTTGACTGATGTGATGTAAACTTCGCCATATTATATTGCTTTCTTTTTTATTGAGAAAAGTGATCAGTTCACGGACTACGAGAATAGGGTAGGTTTGAAGTAATGAATTGCAGCCTTACCATTCCTTCCCTCTTTCATCTTTTATTGATTTACTCTTCCTTCCCTCCTTCTTTTTTATGCTCGAAGTCTTCTTCCCTTTTTTATTCTTCCTTCTCTCTTTCATCGGTGAGGCACCATCTTCAGCGAATATGAGGCTTCGCAGTTGAGTCTCTCCGATAGAAGAGGTCTGATTAACGGTTTGGTTTCGTTCAAGTCTATGATTTTTGTTTTCGTCATTCTCGGTTCACTTTGCTTCTCTCTTAGTAAATTTCATGGCGGCGCGACCACCACCAAGGCCTTCGATGTTAAGAACCAACTCCATCGAACTTGATTTGTTTACACAATCGGCACCATGATCAGATCTCTCTCTCTTCCTTCTCTTTTCTTCTTGTCTTCGGTTTAGGCAACGTTTAAAAAAAAACAAGAACTCTCGTGGCTCGGTCAACTCGGCGGTTCGGGCCGAGTTGACCGAGTTGATCCGGTCAACTCGGGACTCGGTTCGCCCCTAACTCGGACGGTTTTCCTAGGTTCGCGGATTTCGGTCCAAACGGCCGGTCCAGGTCGGGTTTGAAAACATTGCTTTTTTCCTCAAAACTACGATTTTGGAGAAACTAAAATTTCTCACTTTTTATGTGTGGGGTCCACCAAATTTTCCCTCTCCTCAGTTTTTCTCTTTCTTCTAGATATTGTTTTGTTTTTTCACGTGTGGGTCCCATCAAGTTTTCTCTTTCCTTTATTCTCTTTCTTCTTGGTATTGTTTCACTTTCTTTTTTTTATCATAATCATGTTGCTATTTTTTCTTCTCTTGTGAAGGTTTTTTTTTTTTTTTTTTTTTTTAAGAATCATTGTCAAAATTTATTACTCCGTACATTCTTAAATATAAAATAAAGTCGATTTTTTTGAAAATATTAAAAAAAACTAAATAAATAACTTTAAAGCATTTATATTTTAATTTTTTCTTTAAACTAAGGGTCTGTTTGAATGAGTTTTTTTAAAAAATGTTTTTTAAGCTCCAAATTGGAACTTTTTAAAAAAATAGCATTTTGACTTTTTTTTCGTGAAATTTGCTTTTCTTAAAAAATATCATTTAAACACATAAATTAATAAAAAAACATTTTTTATTAAAAAAGTGTTTTTTTATTAAAAAAACTCATCCAAACGGTCCCTAATTAGTTTGACTAATAAACTGATAAATAATTTAAGGATACACAAGATATGATATAATTAAATAACTTATTGGGAAAATATCACTCAGGTCCCAAAGAAGAAAAAAAATATCAAAAAAGTCACAACCCCAAATCCCCTATCTTTTTTATATTAATTACAGAATTTCAATATTAAAAAGGTCTTGTTGTCAAAATAGCTTTTCATGTTGTGAAAATAGTTTTTCGTGTTGTTAGAATTTTCCAGGTGAGGAAAAACTCGAAAAAAATTTAACAATAGGAAAAGCTATTTTAACAACATGAAAAGTCATTTTGACAACAATTTGTTTATAGGAAAATTTTAACAATAGGAAAAGTGACTCTGACAACGGGACTTTTTTGATATTTTTTCTCTTCCTTGGGACATGAGTGATATTTTCCCTAACTTATTTAGCTTCCTTAATTTTTACAAAAAAAAAAAGGTCAACTCTATCTTATATTTTGGATCCGAGAGAGAACTTATTTAAATCTAAAATATAGTATTATTTTGGATAATTACTATTTGTAAATGATTTTAGTATGGACAATGTATTAATACATATATGCTTGAGCTATTTTTTTTTTATCATATTACATAACTGACTAATGTTATCATATTACATAATTTTTTTATCATATAGTTTTAATTTTGTAGACAAATTTATTTAATTTTTGGTATTTATTTTAAAATTTAATGTTAAAAATATTTAAAATAAAATCTTATCTTTATATGCAATGATCACAAAAACTAATGTCCTTTTTGGTAATTGCAGCATATAAAAACTATGGGATAGGTTATTATGCCTACTCTTATTTTACCTACCTTTGCATATACCCTCTCAATACCGTTAGATTATAATCTCATCCAATAGTGAAGATTTGAGGGATAAAATAAACCATTTTACCCCTTCCTCTCTTGCACCCTCTCTCTCTCCCCTCCGCCTACAAGTTCCTTCTTCACCGCTCATTGCAATTCCAGTCTCTCTCTCTCTTGGCGGTACCATATTGATGTTTGTGATTTCTTAATTATAAACTGTATTTCACTGACGGTATCAAGAACGGCAAAATATATCTTCCAAAGCATGGAATATTCTTCCGGGATACTCTGATATATTGCTTGGGAAATAAAAACCGAATGTAGTGTGTGTCAATTAATTATTAACACAAGTAATTAATCTGCACATGTACGTACGTATCCCAGATCGTAAAACCCCTCCCTGCCTGATCACCCTATTGTGAACAAGACGATTGGCATTTGGCACCCATAAAGCATCTCCAAATCGATTGTCATGCAGGAGCATGTGCGATCAAACACTGTAATCAAACTAAATAACTCAGGTGCACTCTTGTGATGTTGTGATTAAAGGTTAAGTTAGTAAATCAAAACCCAAACACCAAGAGAGGGTGGGAGGCGGTGGGAGAGAGGAAGGGATAAAATGGTTTATTTTATCCCTCAAATCTTGACCTTTGGATGAGATTATAATCTAACGATATTGAGAGGGGTAGACAAATGTAGGTAAAATAAGAGTAGGCAGAATAACCTATCCCAAAAACTATTTTGATAACAATATCTAAACACTATTTATTTTATGAAGATCACTTTTTTCATATAATCTATTCTGAAAAACAATTTTATCACTTTTTCTCCAGAAGCTACTATTTTCTAAAAGTTAATCCAAACACTCTAGGAGCTTGCTTTTTGTAGGACATTTTATTATCATTGAATTGAATTTCATGACGTTCCTTATTTTATTAAGAGCAATGGCAACGATGTTGGGACTTGGGAATTTCAATGAATTTGTAATTTTAATTTTCTTTAAACATTTGTATTAGACTAATTACTACAATATGATATTTCTATCTTAGCCGTTCTAAAGGAAATACAAGAAATTGGGTCCAATTCATGTCAAAATTAGGCCAAAAGTCAACACAGGAAAACGTTTTTTTATTTATTTATAAAAAACAAAGTCAAAAGTTTTGGAAAAATCTTATCCGAGTCTCGGGATTTTCCTGTCCCGATCATCGGGATCGGGACAACATTATTGTCCCCAGCCCTTCCTCAAGACGGGACCAGGAATAAGGTTTTTTGATCTCATCCCGTCCTATTCCAAGAACACCTCTAACTAAATTGTGTCAGTCACCCTTGTTATACAATGATAATAAACTCGCCAGTGGAGAAATGTAAAAGGACAACCTGCAATGGCAACTGTTAAGGGATTAAAACGAGACTAGAACAACTTGAATGTCTTAGAGAAGTTATTTAAAGTTGTCAATACAATTTTATACTGAGGATATAATTGTCATAAATCTGGCTTTTTAAGTCGCATGGCATGTGTCTCTTCTCATGTGCAATTATAATGATACAGTTCCTGTTATTAATCATTAGAGATCATGACAGCAACCTCAATTTAGTGAAAGTTTGAACCTTTTTTGTTTAAAGTAGTCACTCTCAAACTCTAGAATAATTGTAATTTAGAACATTGCTTTATGGTCATTGTTTTTTTCTTGAGAACTTTTGCTTTTGTAAAAAGAATCAATTTTAAATAGTTCTTAGATCAATATGTGATGCTGGATTCTATGATCCTACTGTTTCAAATAATCAAAGTCAATGGGTTATAGGGATGAAAAGAATAAAAGCATTAGCTAAAGTCAATGGGTTACTGACCGGTTGCCTGTTTCCAGGCCAAACCGCCAGACCAAGTTTAATTACACTGAAATTTACTCATTTTTATGATAAACTTAATGTTGAGGGAACATCTATCTATCTCCCTCATCCTAAGTTTATAAGAGGATATTAGAGATAATAGATACTAACACTATTTGATTATTAGTTGTTCACTTTTATTATAGTAATAAATTTTGTTAGCGCAGGTTTACCAATATAATTCCCTTAGTATAAATAGTTAAATATTTATATTGTATGCTCAACATTTCAATTTTTAGGGAAAATCAAACACAAAGAACCAATAAAATGGTAAAAGACATAGGCTGTTTGAATTTCAATATTTATATAGTGTGTTAGTGCCCGATTTAACCTTTTTAAAATTAAAAATAAATGAGTTAAATACCCTTATATATTTTTTTTTTTAAAGAAAAAACATTAACCCCCACCCCTGCTAGCGACCTACAGCCGTCAACCTACTCTATTGGCGTCGGATCTCTGGTGGCCGGGGCCACCTCTAGCAAGAATAATTATTTCAACCCCACCACTTTTGTTTGCTCAAAAAATTGGTGGCCATTGGGCGACCAATGGCTTTCAAAACAAATTATGCAAATAAATGTGTGTGTGTTAACTTTTACTCTTTAACCCAAGCTCATTAGCAAATTTAATTAAGGAATTCATCGCTTTTTATTAGGTTTTAACAATTTTTCATTGGGTTAAGGTGCAAAAATAGACATGTGCTTTTTTCCGAGGAGCGCCCAGTAGCAAATGTTTTTTTCAGGTGCAAAAGTAACTATGTGGTTACAAATTAGATGCAAAAATAGCGTTTGACCGTTAAGTTTGACTTTTGACCGTTAAGTTTGACTTTTTTTACTGACTGGACGATGACGTGGCATTTCAAAGGTGCAAAAATAATTTTAGGATCTTGAAAAATATTTCGGTATTGATCGGTACTAAAAGGATCTTGAAAAAAATATTTGTGGTACTGACTGGTTCTAAAAGTATTTTCGGGATACCGATTGCTACAAAAAAATATTTCATAATTTTGAAAAATTATTTTAGGATCTTGAAAAATCTTTTCGTATTGACCGGTACTAAAAGGATATTGAAAAAATATTTGAAATGTCACGTCATCGTCCAATCAGCAAAAAAAGTCAAACTTAACGATCAAAAGTCAAACTTAACGGTCAAACGCTATTTTTGCACCTAATTTGTAACCACATAGTTACTTTTGCACCTGAAAAAAGCATTTGCTACTGGGCGCTCCTCGGAGAAAAGCACATGTCTATTTTTGCACCTTAACCCTTTTTCATTTGCCAAGTAGAAAATTTTACTAACAGGTCCATTGACAAGTTTTATTAAGGAATTCACCATTTTTCATTAGGTTTTATCAATTTTTGTTTACCAAGTAAAAAAATTACATGATCAGACCATTGACAAGGTTTATTAAGGAATTCACCACTTTTCATTAATTAAATTTTAACAATTTTTGTTTATCAAGTAAAAAATTCACATTAGCATGTCATATACAAGTGTTGTTAAAGAATTCACCACTTTTTATTAAGTTTAACAACTTTAATTTCGCTAATCAAGCTTGTGAATAACTTGATAGTATCAATTTTTTACTTGGTAAATAAAAGTTGTTGAAACCTAATGAAAGTGATGAATTCCTTAACTAAACTTGTCATTAGCCTGATAGTATAAATTTTTTACTTGATAAACAAAAGTTGTTAAAACCTAATGAAAAATGATGAATTCATTAACTAAACTTATTAATGAACTTGGGTTAAAGTTTAAAACTTAACATATATATATTTATTTGCATAATTTGTCTTAAAAGCCATTGATGACATTAATATTTTTGGCAAACAAAGTAGCAGGGGCTCAAACCCCACTCCCACCACTTTGAGAATATTCAGCCGACCGTAGGCGTGGGGGGTAGGCAACCGGCCCGGGTAGATGTTAATGTTTTTGTTTTTTTAAAAAATGTGCAGGGTATTTTAGTAAGTTTCTAATTTTAAAAAGGACAATGAACACTAACATATTCGAATGGGAGAATTACATTCAAGTCCTAAGGAATGAAAAAAATTACAAAAAAGTCCCTTGAAATCACAAAATTACCCAGAAGTCCCAAAATTTTTTTTGTTGTAAATACATACATTTCCTATTGTAAATACATACATTTTCTGTTGTAAATGGTTTGAGACTTTTTTGATATTATTTGTACATAATTATTTAAATGTTGTTGTAAATACATACTTTTTCTGTTGTAAATACATATTTTTTCTGTTGTAAATGGTCAGGTGTTTAAATGTTGTTGTAAATATATATTTTTCCTGTTATAAATGGTTTGAGACTTTTTTGATATTATTTGTACGGAATGAAAATTACTTTTCGTGTTGTTGTAAATATATACTTTTCCGGTTGTAAATATTTGTATGTATTTACAACACGAAATGTATGTATTTACAACAAAAATTCCCTTGGGACTTTTTGTAATTTTGTGATTTCAAGGGACTTTTTTGTAATTTTTTTCTTTCCTTGGGACCTGAGTGTAATTCTCCCTATTCGAATCAGTACTTTACCATTTTATTAGTATTTACTTAGAATTTCCCTTTTTTTATTTATTATACTTTTTATTTATAAAATAATAGTAGTAATTACTTTTTTTCTTTTGGTCAAACTAGTAATTAATGATACCTACGACATTTGGAAAATAAAAGTTGATATCTGTGACGGGTTCGGTTTATGGTCAAACGGGGAGAGTTATAACAGAGGTTGTTGTTTGTATTTTTTCATTAAAAGGACCAAATCAAAGTGTTCATTGTACACCAAATTAGCTGGTTTGATTCATTTATGAAATCTCCAATCTGCATAAGAAGCATCGAAGAAGGAAGAAGAGAGCGATATTACGATTTTTCATCGTCTATAATCTCGGAGTCTAAGTGTCTCGCACTCTACTCTAAATTCAGTGCTTGCTTTTTTTCCTCTTCGAAGTCTTCTTTTTTCTCCGAACAATTTACTGCAAATAGTCGCGAACTCGATGGACAATGATGGCATGTCCTGATCACTATTATAATAAGAGAGGATGTCATCAGCTGACGTCTCGTACAGGTAATTCTCGTTTTCTATTTCTTCCCGTTTTGATCTGGCTCATAGGTTTTAGTCGAAGCAGCTTGTTATTGGGTAAAAGCGGATGAATTTTTAACTTATTGTTGAGCGATTATCCTTAAATGGTGTTTAGAATTTGTGAAATTTTTATGGGGGTTTGGTTTGTAGTAGCAATTTTATTTGAATTTTTGCCAGAAATTGTAATGTAGATATTTTTGTATGCATTGACTGATGTGTAATCGTGTGATTATGACCCAAGGCAAATAATTTTTGCATTATCCTGGGGTTGACATTTCAAATCACACCTAATACCAATTTATTTGATGAGAAACTTGTAGGAGTTATCCAAAGCATTTTGGAGAGAAAAACTTGGGAAGTAATGAATCTCTATCCTAAAGTTATGGATCAGAGAAAATCAGAGTTGTATAATGGAACCACTCTTTTGTGTTGATTGTTGAACCGACATGTCTCATATTTATTTGAATTTACTTTTGAATGTTTGTGTAGGTCCCCATATAATGAATCACCATAATGTTTCATTAAAAGGACATGACTCTAGAACTAAAACCACCAAGACCAAGAAATAGCTTTGAAATGTGAAATTATTAGTCACTTTTTAACCCATACAATCAAGCAGGTACCCAATTGACCAGTTGCCAGTGAACTAGATGCCACTTTGTTCTCTGATGGCATCTGTTCAACTGGTTACATGTACCTGGTTGTCTGTGTGTTCACAGAAGTGACCAATCTTTGTAGCTATGTTATCCAGCTGACTGGATTTTTTCACCACCTGTTTGGATTGTTTGCTTTCAAAAGTGAATGCTGATTTTCGTTGACCACTCAGTCAGCTTATTAAGTTGCCTAATTGACTGGATGCCTACTGATCTGAATTTTATCATAGGTTTTTCCAACTATTCCCAACACTAATGCATCGCATTGCTGATAGTTGTGCCCCACATCTTGGACACATGGTGACCATGTCTTGAACTTGCACCGAACAAGGGTTGGACATAGTTGTACTTAAGAACAAGGAAAACAATCCAAGAACAAAAAGTAGAGAGACTAGAAACCTCAGCTCGATGAGACATTGAAAATTCTTTCTTATATTTTCTGCTATAAACAAATGATTTGGAGGATTTTGGTTGATACATTTTTATTTGGTAAATGTCTTTAGGAGGATAATAGCGTAAGATACTTAGAATGCTTATATTATGTACATGCTGTGTCATCTTTCATGTCTTTACTTCATAAATATATTAAATTATTCTCATCTCTCCAAGTGATACTTCTAGCTGTGGTTATTGGAATTGTATGTATTGATTTGATAACCTTGCTCCTAGCTACTTAACTTATCTTGGTTTAGTCTTTGAATATATGTCACAATCTATAGTCTAGGCAAAAACTCAGACAATTTCCAATATGCTTTCAAATGGCCTGAGCTATTCAATGCCTCCCTTGAAGCCTTCTACAAATATGACAGTAGCTTTAGTGCCACCCAAGCTTGTAAAAGCTACTTTACAATAGAAAGTAGTTGATTTTTTTTTGGAGAAACATTTAAATGTTGATATTGCATCTATAGAGGCGCTTTTTCAATACTCATCACTAGCTGTATCTTTGTCTTTGTACATAGAGGCGGGTCCTTCTGTGGGGATTTTCCAAATTATCTGATATCTGATTCTAAAGGTTTAGACAATTTAAGGAATCATATTTTATTAGCTTTTGCCACATATTTTATGTGGCAAAAGCTAATAAGTTTTAGAAAAGCATGTGGATAGGCTTTGACCAAGCTGGTAGATATTGATTGAGTGTATTAGATGTCTTGAATATTGGATTGGTTTCATATCATGATTGAGAGTAAAGCTACTGAGAAGTGCTGAGCAAGCTTGACCAGTGAGCTTCATCTTTGTGGGGCAGGGGTGTTTAAGAAGCTTTGATTTTTTGTTAAATCCTTTTCTACCTTTCAACGTGGGTTTTCTAGAGTGTGGTGCAAGAAGTAAAGAAAGACTGGTCTAATGTGGATTGCCATAGAGTTGGCTCCAGGGCAAGTGAAACCATGGAGAAAAGTTTACATATCTCATTTTCAATGCATGTAATTGTTTGCGCATGTTTATTGTTATGATTCTACGAATTTAGGAAATGTTTGGTAGCCAAAGGGAGAGGGAAGGATAATGGCAAGAATGAAAAATGGGTGTGAAATAATTTACAAATGCTATTCTATTAATAATTACACAACAGTGATTTCCATTTACATCCTTATATTCTGCTTGTCAAACATAACCTTACTGTCTTCTGTAATGAGATAAAGTGGACCCATGCTAAATGAAGAAACAGTAATGGTGCTGATCTGTTTTCTGTTATTTTCCCCTCTTTTTAGCATGCATTTATGGTTGCTAGGGGTCAGGGTCTTGCTTTAACCTTTTATTCTTTACCATCTCTTAACTCAAGATACATTTTGTTGTCCACTTTTATCATTATTAAACTGCCCTGCATTCTGTTCTGCAAATTTAGAATTAGAATTTGTATAAAATGTAATGAAAGAATCTATGTTAGCCTAGTATTGCGCACAGATGAAATTATGAATGTTGATATTTTAACCTTTCGAAATAATATTTCTAACGTATATTTTTTTTGGTGGGATACATTTTCTTTTTGGGAAAAAACACAATGATTTAAGCTTAGATACTTAATGTAGATTAGAATTAATGGATTTTAAATTTTTAAAAAGGTTTAAACTGTTAATAACAAGAATTAGTTACAGGCTATATCATGGATAAAAAATACATGCCATTAATCTGGATGAAAAAAGTTTCTTAAGTATATCAAGCTCAAGTGCCTAAGTTTTTTCTTTTCTTTTGGGTGTTTATCCAGTGATTCATATTATCCCTATCTTGATATTTTGTCTGTCCACTGTGCAGTTGTGGCTCTTGTGGATATCCTCTGAACTTGACATCCTCAAATCGAATCACATCTGACATAGGTTCTGAATATAAAAGGTCCATAAAGAAAGGATCAATCTCATTTGATTCAGTTGATCTCAGCCGGTTCACACAGGTTGACAAAATAAGTTGTTTTCCTATCTCTTTTTGTGGTCATCATTCAAAGACTAAACTGCTTTGCCGCAAATGCGGGGTTCCTATTGGCTACGGATACATAGACTCATCGGCACTTTGTGGATTTAACTCAGCCAGTTCATCTAGTTCTCATAGGAAGTTCACTGTAAAGATTCGATCATTACAGCCTTATTCGGAGGAATCTTAAAAGGGTTGGCATGGAAGGTTTTACATCAATCATGCACCTGCCAGATGACTGCCTTGCCTTTATTTTTCATTGTTTAAATAGTAGCATTGATCAGCAATCATTTGGCCTGACTTGCCGTCGGTGGCTCCAAATTCAAAATTTGAACCGTAGATCGTTGCAGTTCCAATGTTCATTCACCATATTCGATCATCCCTCATTATCCATGAAGCCTTTCTGTGTTGAAGCATTCCATCTGAACCGGTTGCTAAGCCGCTTTCAACATTTAAAATCATTATCTTTATCTGGTTGTACAGACATAACTGATTCAGGATTGGCCTGCGTGCAAAGTTATGGTTCAACTTTACAGAATCTTCATCTGGATTGTTGTTCCAATGTCACTGACAATGGTCTAACATTGGTTGCTTCTGGTTGCCCCTTATTGACGGCAATTAGCCTCTATCGGTGCCTCAAAATTACTGATAATGGGCTAGAGACTTTAGCTAATGGTTGCTTGTCCTTGAAACATGTGAACCTCTCATATAGTTCACAAATATCTGACAAAGGATTAAAAGCTCTCACACAGAAGTGCCACAAACTTCAGGCAGTTAAGATATCAAACTGTGATAGTATTGCCGGTGTGGGCTTTGAAGGGTGTTCTGAAACTCTAGCTTATGTTGAAGCTGATTCTTGTAAGCTTACCCCAGATGGGATAAAGGGAATTGTTAGTGGTGGTGGACTAGAGTATTTAAATGTTTCCTGTTTAAGTTGGTCTCCTTTTGGAGATCCCACAGCAGGAATAGGATTCTCTTCAAACCTCAAATTCCTCAACTTTCGGATGTGCAGATCTGTCTGTGACGCATCAATCATCATGATCGCCAAGGGATGTCCATTACTTGAGGAATGGAGCTTAGCCTTGTGTCATGATGTCAAGCTATCCGGGTGGCAAGCAATCGGGTCGAACTGTCGGAATCTAGAGAGACTGCATGTTAACCGATGTCGCAATCTTTGTGATGTTGGGTTGCAATCTATACAGAACGGTTGCAAAAGTCTATCAATTCTTTACATGAATGGCTGTGTTCGCTTATCAGCTACAGCAATAGAGTTATTTAAATGTTATAGAGCTGATGTTCAGATAAAAGAAGTAGAGATAATGGGTATTAACCCTAATTGGGAATCCAGATTAAATTCTTGAGCTTTCAAGAGAAGGATTTGCAAATACAATTATGTTTTTAACATTAATTTGTCTGGAAATATATTTACACAGAAATGTCTCAGACTCTTATGGGGGTTTTTGGGTTATAAACTTAATTTGGATGCTAAAAATGGTCCTTTTATGTTCATTATGATATGAGCGTGATATCTTAATAGAGTATATGAATTTATGCCTAGTCCTTAAATTTTTGGTGCCAAGTCCTTCATCTTAGTTCGTATACAGCTTACAAAATCATATATGCTTTTTTTGGCTTTTTTTTTCCCCAGAATATCTTTGCCTGAAGGTATTTAAAAAGGCATGCTTTATTGTCCAATGCAACTTCATATACGTTAAACCACATTAAAAGTTTAAAATTTCAAACAAAGCAATTAATATTGGATTTTAATCTATAAATATTGGATGTTATATTTAAAAAGTAAAAGTCATTTAATCTTTTAGATTTTTTTTTTTTTTTTTTTGTTATCATCAATCAATTATATTCTTGAAATCTTGTGAAGCCTAGTTCATTAAGAAATGGGTTGATTTGGGTTTATCAATTATATTTATATTTAGATCCTTAAACAATACTACCTCTGGTCTTAATTATAAGAGCTAGTTGATTTTCTTTGGAGAGATTAAGAAAGCTAAATAAGTTACCTAATCATTTCATATGTTGTGTATCCTTATATTATATATTAGTTTATTAGTTAAACTAATTAGTTTGAAGAAAAAAATAAAAATACTCTAAAGTAATTTAATTAGCTTACTTAATCTCTCCAAAAAAGTCAACTAGCTCTTATAATTAGGACCGGAGGGAGTATAATTTATTGGTGCATTAATATCTCAAACAATACCCTGATTACTTCCTTATGTATATTCCTGAAAATCTTGTGCCAAATAAACCTAGGGTTAAATGTGCAAAAATAGACATGTGCTTTTTTCCGAGGAGCGCCCAGTAGCAAATGTTTTTTTCAGGTGCAAAAGTAACTACGTGGTTACAAATTAGATGCAAAAATAGCGTTTGACCATCAAGTTTGACTTTTGACCGTTAAGTTTGATTTTTTTGCTGACTGGATGATGACGTGGCATTTCAAAGGTGCAAAAATAATTTTAGGATCTTGAAAAATATTTCGGTATTGATCGGTACTAAAAGGATACTGAAAAAATATTTCGAGTACCGACTGGTACTAAAAAGTATTTTCAGGATACTGATTGGTACCAAAAAAAAATATTTCATAATTTTGAAAAATTATTTTAGGATCTTGAAAAAATATTTCAGGTATTAACCGGTATTAAAAGGATATTGAAAAAATATTAGAAATGCCACGTCATCGTCCAGTCAGTAAAAAAAGTCAAACTTAACGATCAAAAGTCAAACTTAACGGTCAAACGCTATTTTTGCACCTAATTTGTAACCACATAGTTACTTTTGCACCTGAAAAAAACATTTGCTACTGGACGTTTCTCGGAGAAAAGCACATGTCTATTTTTGCACCTTAACCCAATAAACCTATATCTCAATTAATGTTTAAAACATTACAAATAATTTAAAATCATATTTTCTAATATCTCTTCATTTATGTAATTCTTTTACGAATCATTTAAATTGTGATTAACATTCAAATTAATACAAACATACGTGTCTAATAATTGACTAAGTTGGTATATAAGGGTTTTTATACCCACAAAAATATGCACAGAGGTTTAAAAGCTAATGTTATAGAATTGGAATACTTCATTTTTTTTCACGATTATTTAGTTTTGATATTGACTAATTTGTCTAATTACTGAAAAAAATAAGAATTCATTTTTTGAATTTCCAAAGTAAAAATAGTTAATACCCAAACAAGAGTAGTAGAAAGCAAAACAAAAAATTACTTAGCAAAAAAACCCTATTTAGCATTTATTATTTTAGTTTCGGTATTAACTACTATGCTTTTGCTATTAACTACTCTTATTTCAGAAATACAACATATATTAAGAATTTTGTTGGTTTCCAGGTAAAGTAGTCGATGTTGAAACTAAAGTAGTTAATACGGAAATTTGAGTACTCCTCCGGTCCTTAATTTAAGACATTGTTGATTTTTTTTAGAGAGATCAAGGAAGTTAAATAAATAAGTTAATTATAGTATATGTCATATATCATTTGATTATATATCGATTCATAAGTTAGACAAATTAATTTAGTATAAAAAAGATAAATATCAATACTTTAAAGTAATTTATTTAACTTCTTTAATTTTTTCAAAAAAATCAATTATGTCTTATATTAAAGACGGGGAAGTAGTTAAGAGCGAAATAAAAATAGTTATGAAGAAATGTTCAATAAGTACGTTGTTTACTACTTTAGTTTCGTTATTAACTACTTAAGTTTTCATATTGATTTTTTTTTCCCTTGAGAAATTCAAAAAAAAAAAAAAAAAAACTCTGGCTGTTGGTCGTCGATAAGGGCACTAGAGTTCTGGTGACTAGCTCCCGGTGGCGATCACTAGCATCGGTAAGGGGTATTAAGGATTTTTTAAAAAAAAAAATAAAAACTGAGGGTAATTATATAGTTTTTGGCATTTGTCAACATTTTAAAATTCTAAATTAATCCATTTGAATTTATTAAAATTCAACATCCTTATTTATCTTTTTTTATATTACAAATGTAATTTTTTATGTTTTCCCTTTATTTATTCCCCTATTAATTGTTTTATATTTTATCATCAATATTTCATCTATCCATTTGTTTTTATTGTTGTTATTATAAAAAATAAGATATGGCATTTTACAGCTAAATTACACTTTTAACAAAATTAAAATATATGTTTTGAATTCTAGTAGTAACATGATTAATTAATTGTCATAAAATTAATTATGTAGATCTTCATTGACTCATACCCAAACCAACTTGCTCTCCAAGTTGTTTTTAAGTTAAAACATATTTTTAGTCCTTTTTTATTTACAATGATATTTCATTTTAGTTATTTAAGTTTATAAAATGCATTCTTAATCCTTAAAATTTAAAATTTAACATCATTGTTAATGTTTCTATCGGAAAACTGCATTAATCAAATGTAGTTTAATGATGACAATGCAATGTTGATTAAGCAAGCTGGACTTACAATACAACACCTCATTTAATTTTAATCATACATGGCATTAATATAATTTACATTATTTTATTTTCAAATAAAACTCAAATTCAAATAAATTATTTCAATCAATTTTATCTCTCCTTTCTTCGTCATAAAATCCTAGCATCCTGCAGCAGCAAAATTGAAAGAATGAATTCATCAGAGGCGTCCATTGCTAAAGGGGATCTATTTCACAGTACATATATATAATTTTGAGTAGTTTTTGCCGCAGAAACACAGAGAGAATGTTCTCCATCCATAGGCGGCACAATTTGGTGTTCATTGTAACGCCCCTAATTCCTACGTCCATTATGATGTCAAATTATGTCCTAAATCTCTTATTAGACTAATTGGTGTGAAATTATCAAAGTAAAGGCGTTAACAGATCAGAGTGAGTCGCAACAGAGAGCATGCATAACGTTTGAACGAATGAGTGACTGATAACATATGCCCAGACATATGCTGGTTAATTAAAATTCTCGGGGGAATATAAGCGTGATACAACTTAAGTTCTTTGCGGTGTATCCGGTCGGCACGTTAGTGGTACAATTATCCGACTATTCAAAAATTATACATAATACTATCCCAAAATATAAAACTTCGCCAGAGTCTCACGCGTGCTGCTTACCCTTTTCTCCGGCTCCCGATCCTCCAGATCCTGAAGTTAGGGTAAATTTTGAGATTCAATACCCATTGAGTCTCAGGTAACAGTTAACCTCATGCTCAAGTATAAACAATATATATGACAGATATTCATTACATTTCTTCATTAACTATACATAGCACACAACCCATGTAAAGTTCACAACACAACAATACATAGCACACATCAAATGTAATGTTCACAACTCAACACTACATAGCACACAACACATGTAATGTTTGCACTCACCAGTGTCACGCCTCTCCATGTCCTCAGCGCTAGGAAAACATACATACGGCATTACCATGACTATAACCCGCGAAAAGTTGAATGTATATAAATAGGTGACCTAAGACCGAGTCTTAACCACTGTACATGACCCAAGACCTAGCCTTGTCCATGACTCTATGAATAATCTAATCACATATAAGCATACAAGACACATCAGAGTTAAAGTTACAGTACGCGTCCGTACCTTAGTTTGCGTAGTTAGTGGTACTTGCACCTTTTGATACTGATTCCTGACTTTCCCGGATATCCTATAATAGTATCACTGCATTATTTCCCTTATAAACAATATCCTAAGAGATGTCCTTGCCACTATTGACTTTTCTACCCCTGGTGAATTTGTTACTCCCTTTATACCCTTTTTAATTATTATTAATTAATAATAACACTCTTTTATTTATTATTAATTAATAAATCTCTTTATTATTTATTCCCTTTTTATTAATAATAATAACAATAATTATTTAGTTTATTATTATTATTGTTATTATTTTACTATTTATTGGTATTTTTCTATAACTACTTTAAACTTTCAAAGGCTATCCTAACTCTTTAAATTAGGAATTTAATAATACTATTCATCATATAAAATATGATTTAATGTTTCTCATGATTTCCCAAAGTATTATGTTTCATCATATAAATTTATAAAAATAGAAATTTCCTTGACAATTTCAAGTACATCATTATATATATATATATATAAAGTCCGACAACACCTTTACCTTTTCTTTGTTTGTTTTCCATGCTTCGTACTAGCATTATACACCTATTCACACAGTGAGCATGATAGAGATCCTAATCACTATGGATTGGTTTATTCTAGAAAAAATAAGCGCCTTAAATTAAATTAGGAATTAAGTTAATTATTTTATCGAGTCTGTTTTAATATCTTATTAGATAAGATATAATTGTAATTGTTATAAAACTAAGTAAAATACAAGGGAGATTAAGATGAGGGAGATGAAGAAATGCAAGAGAGAAATGGAGAGCAAGGAGAGAGTGATTCTTCTTTTTATTGTTGTAGCCCAACCTTTGATACATGCCTACTATATATAGGCAATCAATCTTCAACTTCCATTACAAGAGTAACATACAAGAGTAAATCTACATAATGGTATATTATGGAATATTGTAAGTTATATGAAACTCCCACTAAGCCATTCATGTCATAGGTTATATGGCTTCAAGTGTAGAATTCCAAAAGACTCTTCTTGGAAGGTTATGGACATTCACACCAATATTGGAATATTTATAACACTCCCCTTGTATGTCCATTATGAATGTGCCTCATTAAAAACTTTAACTAGGAAAAACCCGGTGGGATAAAAACCTAGCTAAAGAAAAGAGTACATCATCCATTGATACATTGTCTAGTCTTTGCCTCATTAAAAACCTTTCTAGGAAAACCCAGTGGGACAAAACCTAGATAAGGGAAAAAGAGTACAGCGTGTATCGACTTCCCCTTTTGACAATATCAGTATTACTCCCCCTGATGACAACATTGCTTCCGATGTCTTTGTGTTGGTGAAGAACTATATTTTGCTAAAAATCAAGATACATTAGTGCTCCAATAGCACTAAATTATGGTATACGGACCAAGTAGTTCTTCTTCAAATTCTTTGTTGATTACTCGAGGTCGAATTGGTCTTTACCCTTTGCAAATACCTTACAATCGTTGGGGTACATGATGAATGTGACTTTTCTATATAAAATCGTTATAGGACCTTCTTTGTATAATCTTCTTCAAATACAAAGATCACATTTTATAGTTACTCAATCTGTAAGACAAAATTTTGTTCAGCCCAAGTCTTTCATTTCAAATCCTTTCTTCATATAATTAATTGCCTTTTGAAGCTCTTCAGGAGTTCAAATGATGTTGATATCATAAACAACAATTATAGCAAATTCATTGCTAGATCTTTTCATAAAAATGCATGGGCATATTGGGACATTTTTGTACCCATATTTCTACAGATATTTATTGAGAAGATTATACCACATGCGTCATAATAGCTTCAAGCCATATAGGGACTTACTTAACTTAATTAAGTATTGTTCTTAAGAACTTTAATTAGATGCTTTGAACATCTTGAGTCCTTCAGGGACTTATATTTCTGGCACATTAAGTCCTTCAAGAACATATGCTTCTGGCACCTTAAGTCCTTTGGGAACGCGTGCTTCTAGAACCTTTAATCCTTCGGGGACACGTGCTTCTGGCACCTTAAGTCCTTCAGGGATTTTTATATAAATATCACTATCAAGTGTGTCACACAAATAGGCAGTTACAATATCCATTACATGCAGATCAAGCTCTTCATTTATTGCTAGGCTAATCAAATAATGAAAAGTAATTGCATTCACTTCTGGTGAATATGTTTCTTCAAAATCAATGTCAAGCCTTTGTGTAAAACTTTGGACTACAAGGCTTGCCTTATTATTTCACCTTTTCCATTTCTTCTTTCATACAAATATCTATTTGTATGCATCTGGCTTTACATCTTCTGGTGTATGGACTACAGGTCCAAATATTTTTCATTTTGCCAATGACTTTAATTTTGTATTAATAGCATATTTCCATAGGGGCCAATTCTTTCACTGTTGGCACTTGCTAATGGATTTTGACTCATGATCCTCATCATTCATTCATTACATCATATGCTATATTATAAGCAAAGATGTCGTCAACGTTGACTTCTTTTTGGTCCCATCGGATTCTATCATAATTTATTGAGATCTCATTATTTCCCATATTTCAGGTACCTGGGTCTCTTCTGGGACTACAACATTCTCTTCTGGAGATATCTCTACTAGAGATCATAACTCTTCAAGAGATACTATTCGGAGCTACTAAACTTTTCTTAATTATCCTCAATTTGATCATCTATCTTCTTAGCTCCTTTTCTCTTTTGAGGATTTTTTTCTTTGGAACCGATGGACCTTTCACGCTTGGGCGTGCTTTAAATTCATTTCTAATAGGTTGTCCTTCGGGGACATCAATTCTAATAGGAGCATTAGCAGTTGGGACATGTGACTTTGTCACTTTCTATGGGTCAGTAAATGCTTCTGGCATTTGGTTAGCTAAATTCGGAAAATGAATTATCTTTTGAACTTCTAGTTCACAGATTTTTCTACGAGGATCAAAATGAGCCAATAATTCATTCCAGCTAATCTCTTTACCCAAACTGCTTATCTTCTCCCCCTCATGTTGGGAAAACAATATCAATTCACAATTAACTAATCATGTAGTATAAGTCTCCTAAATCCATTTGTTACCTTTAGAAACATCATTTTGTTTCATTTAGAAACAAACAAGAAGAAGGAGGTCCTTATACAACATTTATCCCAACTTTCTTTCTATATCCATCTTATGTGCATTATGGTGGATTTATAAGCATTGCACATTCAAAACTTTTCAGATGGAATTAATCTGGCTTTTGACCACAAGCCAATTTTTACAGGGAGAATTTTGTTGGCTTATATAAATGTTGCAAATATACCAACATAGAAATTTTGTTCTCATGAGTATTCAATACATGATTTCTGGATCATATAATCTGGAAATAGCGCGCTTAATTTATTCAAACATTATTGCAAACTTCAGGTTGCAATCTTACAAACTTCTGGTTGTAAGCTAATATTTTCACATGTAACCATCTTATAGATGCATCTCTCAAATTTGTATGGTTTACATGTCATTTCAATGGGCACATATAATTCAGTTTGATATATTTCCAGAGATCCATTACCAATCATGAACTATTATATAATCATAGTCATTTCTATTTGAGAACAATCAGCACATAATCTTATTTGCATTATACATATATATGACTCGGATGATCAAACAAGTCATGCCAACAACAACTTTATTTGGATCAGTAAATTTCTGGTTTACTGTAACATATATCACAAACCGATATCCATAATCGATATCTTCGGTATACAATACTATTTAAACCATAAACTGATATCCATTTTGGGATATCTATTAAACTTTATGTGAGAAGTATATAACATTTCAAAAATTAGCTCACACTTGTATTCTAAACTCACTTCAAAAATTAGCTCACACTTGTATTCTAAACTCACACTTGTTTTCTAACAATCTCCCCTCAAGTGTGAGTCATATAAACATACTTTCTTTATATCTATTTCAAAATCACATAATTTTATTACTCATTAACAATATACTTCAATTTGCTTATATATGCAAAATATATAGTCCATCACATATGAAAATCTTCATAATCAAAATAACTTAAAATCACATAGATGGTAACTTTCAAATTAAATATCATATTACCTTCTGGGCTTATTCTTTCTTTCTTTCTTTCTCTTGACTTCAAAATAAATCTGGACATATTTTTCCGCAGCTCTATGCCTTTATTTGCAGCATTGACAAACATTTGATTTGCATTAGCAAACTTTTAGTTTGCATTTACAATCCCTTGCATTATTATTTGTAAACTTCTGATTTACAATAGCATGTATTTCTTATATGATATCTATTTCGTAGATATCTTTGAAACTCAACAAGTTTCTTTCATACTTGGTAGAATAAAATGCATATTCAATGCATAGTTTTGTTCATTCGGGTAACAAAATAATAGCTCTTCCGAGCCTCGAATTTATACTACTAAATATAGTCTGAATATCAGTCTCTAAAATATACTAATTAGTCTCTAGGACTATTCGCCTTTAGAATTTATTATGACATAATCTTTGCAAGTTATTGTCTTCGGACAATACTTTTCCAAGGCTTTGAAAATCTTATTGTATCATACAATATTTGAAACACAAGCCTTCAAGACCTTGATATTCATTAACAAACAAATTTCACTTTCTTGTCCACCATTCATTTTTGAATGTGAACAAGCTCCTACATCCTTTTTGTGGGTAGAAGACTAAAGGACTAAATATCACATAAATTGTTATACTATGTACATAGTGGGGAGAGAGATATCATAGTGATATGATGATTTTTTTTTTTAAACATATTTATTATGCCCAATAGTTTTCCTTTTGTGGCTTTTATCAATAATATTTCTCCACTTCAGGTGAGAATTTGAACCATCATACGCATTGTTTGGCCATATGAGATCAAGGAATTAATTCAGAAATTACTTAAAACCTCTCTCACAAAATTAGCAAATTGGATATAATCATTTATAACAAACTTTTAGAAGAACAACCATCTTCAGGTGGTTATACAATTTCCTTTAATTTGTTCTAAAGAACAAGGGGGGTCTTTTAATGCCAAATATTTACAAATGATGCCATTTTGTCTCATCATGGCTTCAGGCCAAATTGTGCCTCCTCTTGACTTCTAGCCAACTTTCTCTTCATGAGAAATTAAATCAATATGACTTTCAACTGTTTATCTCCAGGATAAACATAAATTATATATGGTTTTTAGCCATTATATATTATTAGAATATCTAATATAAAAACACTAATGATAATAACAGGAAATTCACAAAAATAATTCATAAAGTATTGCAATAAAATTAAAATTTTATGGCTTGTGCCATTTATCTTCGTGGATAAATAAAAGTTGAACATGATGGCTTTAGACTAATTAGTCTCATGGCTTCGGGCCAATGATGAGAATTTAGAATTATATGGCTTCTGGCCTTTTATCTTCAGGATAGATAGAAATTAAATATATGTTTCTAGCCATCCAATAAAATAAAAGATTAAAAAATATATGACTTCAGGTCATATAATACGGAATCAAATGAATATGGCTTCTAGCCATTTTGTAACATATATAAAGAAAATGTATATATATGACTTCTGGCCATATAATATAAAAATAGGAATCAAATGAATATGGCTTCTGGCCATATTATATCAAAATAATAAATCAAAATGTATATGACTTTTGGTCATATAATCTCAAAATAGTAATAAAAGGAATATGGCTTCGCCATATAATAGGAAATCGAGCAATATGACTTCGGTCATATAATAAGAAAAATAAAATGACATGTAAATTGGATAATAAAACATAACAATAAAAGTAAAAGCTTAAAGTAAATGTTATGTTAGTACCATAAAGTAAATGTTAGTAACATAAAAATAAAGGTTATGTAAATGTTAGTAACATAAAGTAAATGTTAGTAACATAAAAATAAATGTTATGTTAGTAAATGTTATGTTCATCTCTCTTCTTTTTTCTTTTTTCTTTCTTCTTTTTTTTTTTTTTTTCTGGGTATCAACGATTCATATTCCGTGCCAACCATAGGTTCTCCATGGGAAATTGCCTTATAAGGCAATTTCGTTCTTGAGAATAGTCTCTTCCTTTCACATCTTGATTCCCTTAAAGAAGGATATGGATGAAGTTCCAATAAAGAGGATGAGGATGAAGAAAAGTGAGCATGGGGACGAAAATGCCTCCGTAACGTGCATGGGAATGGAATGAGATGGATTGGGGGGTGTGGCGAAGAATGCTTTACGGAGAGATGATGATCAACACAGGAAGGAGGCTCAATTGCTTAGAACTTCGTGCTGATAACGTGTTATAAAACTAAGTAAAATACAAGGGAGATTAAGATGAGGGAGATGAAGAAATGCAAGAGAGAAATGGAGAGCAAGGAGAGAGTGATTCTTCTTTTTATTGTTATAGCCCAACCTTTGATACATGCCTACTATATATAGGCAATCAATCTTCAACTTCCATTACAAGAGTAACATACAAGAGTAAATCTACATAATGGTATATTATGGAATATTGTAAGTTATATGAAACTCCCACTAAGCCATTCATGTCATAGGTTATATGGCTTCAAGTGTAGAATTCCAAAAGACTCTTCTTGGAAGGTTATGGACATTCACACCAATATTGGAATATTTATAACAGTAATATCTTATTAGATAAGATATAATTGTTAGGATTTTTAGTTAAGCTGTTTAGATCTTTTATTATTATTAGGAAATAAGAAGAATATCTTATTAGATATTATCTTCTATCTTTAAGAGTTATTAGTTATCTAAATCTTAGATTTAGATATATTTATGGTTTAAGTATTTATCTTTTTGATAGAGTCTCTCTCTGTAAATTATTATAAATAGGCCTAGTGCCTCATCAATAAAGCATCGAATAATTTAAAGAGTAAATCATTGGAGTGTTCTCCTGGGCTTTAGAAATTAGTGGAGTTGCAGATTCTGGCTCTATTAATTATTAAAGAGAGGCTGACCTAATTGGATTCACAAGAAGCTTGTGTAGACAATTAGACCAGAGTTTATTAAATAATTATAGTAAATACACTACAGTTCTAGGTTTCTATTAGAGCATTGGGTTCTTAAAAATACCAACCTATACACCTTCTTTTGGTTTCCATATGCATTGATCGGTATTTAATATATATATATATAAGACACCCACTTTTTTGACAGCATCTTCTCTGTGATATGTATATATTTATATACCTATACAATAGAGTTTTCATTCAGCCTCCTTATATATGCTCCCTCACACACACAGCTTGGGTTTAGCATATTTGTGTATATACATACTTACAACAAGGTTTGTTTTCTCCTATATCTTCCCAAGCATCGGTGTGTGTATATATATAACGTACACTAAGCTTTCCTTAGGTTTATTATATATATATATATATATATATATATATATATATTGTTACGGATTTATATAAGGCCCATTAGCGATAGACCCAATAAGGGGATCTATCATGATCGCCAATAGATCAGATAAGATCATAACCAACCTACAATCAAGGAGATAATCAAGGGAAATCTCTACACCAAATCAGGACCCCTAACCCTAAGGTAACCTCTATATATAGTTGGTTAACCTAACAGGTACACATGTTCTATCTTCTATCTTCTAAGCTCTCTCTCATTTGCATATACTGCACACAGAGCACACACCCCACGCCCTTAGGCTAAACGCCTCAAAGTATCAAGTATCATCGAACTACGTGGACTTTGATCCCTCTTCAGGGTACGTAGGCCCCTAGGAATCGTTCCTAGGTCAAGTCTCAATCAACACCAACATCCTAGCCCCTCAGGGCTAGACAATCTGTGTTCTACACCAGAACAGTGGCGCCGACCGTGGGGATCTATAAATTTCGATTACCATGACCAACGATGGTCCTAAAACGACAACACTTTTCACCTCTGGCATAAATTTAGATGCCATATTCTCATGGGTTTTCTTTTTCTGTTTCTTCGTGTCTTCACATGATGAGAAGATATAGGTAGGATTCTCATCCTCTTTCCTCAAGGATCGTCATCCTCTCTCCTGGGAAGACAGACTTTTCAATTCTGCCAGATAGATTCTCATCCTCTCTCCTTTTGGGAACCCAGATTTGAGCAGGATTCTCATCCTCTCTTCTTGGGAACCCAGATTTGAGCCATCTTTTCTCCTTTTGGGAACCCAGATTGAGCAATGTGGAATGAAGGATCCTCATCCTCTCTCCGTGGGAACCCAGATTTGAGCAGGATTCTCATCCTCTCTCCTTTTGGGAACCCAGATTTGAGCAGGATTCTCATCCTCTCTGGGTGGGAACCCAGATTTGAGCCATCTTTTCTCCTTTTGGGAACCCAGATTGAGCAATGTGGAATGAAGGATCCTCATCCTCTCTCCGTGGGAACCCAGATTTGAGCAGGATTCTCATCCTCTCTCCTTTTGGGAACCTAGATTTGAGCAGGATTCTCATCCTCTCTTATTGGCAACCAGATTTGAGCCATCTTTTCTCCTTGGGAACCCACAGGATTCTCATCCTCTCTCCTGGGAACCCATACTTTTCAATTCTGGTATAAATCTAGATGCCCTATTCTCATGGGTTTTCTTTTTCTGTTTCTTCATGAATTCACATGATGAGAGTAGGCAGGATTCTCATCCTCCCTCCTCAAGGATTCTCATCCTCCCTCCTCAAGGATTCTCATCCTCTCTTCTTGGCAACCAGATTTGAGCCATCTTTTCTCCTTGGGAACCCACATGATTTTCATCCTCTCTCCTGGGAACCCAGACTTTTCAATTCTGGTATAAATCTAGATGCCCTATTCTCATGGGTTTTCTTTTTCTGTTTCTTCATGAATTCACATGATGAGAGTAGGCAGGATTCTCATCCTCCCTCCTCAAGGATTCTCATCCTCCCTCCTTGGGAACCCAGATTTGAGCAGGATTCTCATCCCCTCTTCTTGGGAACCATATTTGAGCCATCTTTTCTCCTTGGGAACCCAAGGATTATCATCCTCTCTCCTTGGGAACCCAGATTTGAGCAGGATTCTCATCCTCTCTTTTTGGGAACCAGATTTGAGCCATCTTTTCTCCTTGGGAACCCACAGGATTCTCATCCTCTCTCCTTGGGAACCGATATTTGAGCAGGATTCCCATCCTCTCTTCATGGGAACCAGATTTGAGCCATCTTTTCTCCTTGGGAACCCAGATTTGAGCAGGATTCTCATCCTCTCTTCTTGGGAACCAGATTTGAGCCATCTTTTCTCCTTGGGAACCCAAACTGGGCAATTCTGGCACAAATTTAGATGCCCTATTCACATGGGACCTAAACGAAATCTTAAAAGGTTTCATAAAAGGACCTAAACGAAAATCTAAAAAGGTTTCATAAAGGGACCTAAACGAAATCTCAAAAGGTTTCATAAAGGGACCTAAACGAAATCTCAAAAGGTTTCATAAAAGGACCTAAACGAAAATCTAAAAAGGTTTCGTAAAAGGGGACCTAAGTGAAAATCTCAAAAGGTTTCGTAAAAGGGGACCTAAGTGAAAATCTCAAAAGGTTTCGTACAGGGACCTAAGTGAAAATCTCAAAAGGTTTCACACAGGGACCTAAGTGAAAACTCTCAAAAGGTTTCGTACAGGGACCTAAGTGAAAAGCTTAAAAGGTTTCGTACAGGGACCTAAGTGAAAATCTTAAAAGGTTTCATACGGGGACCTAAGTGGAACTCCTAAAAGGTTTTGCAGAGGGACTGAAATGTGAATTTTATCTATGCAACGTCAAAAAGTTTGGAAGCAGAATGCCCTTGGTTACACCAAACCTGGGTAACATCCCAGCAGCTCGAGAGCTCAAACTACCGGACTGGGGGGCAACGGGCTAGGAATGGAAAAGCATGATAAAAAATAGCCAGAATTAAGGCAAACCCGAAGACAACAGTAAGTATTTTCCATTGACTGTGATTTGCTTACATGTTATTAAATGCAGGAATATAAACCAGACAATTAGCCCGGGAAAATTGCTACGAAAGCAAATTAAGATGGATTTCGTCCATCCCCAGTTCGTGGGAGCCAGGTGTCACAGACAATCATAACAGAACCACCAGAGAGGGTATTCCCCAAGAGTCACGCGGTATTCACACCAACCATCTCAGATCGTCAGACACCGGGCTACAACCCCGGTACCTTGGTCCGCCTGAAATTACACAGGGGCCACTACGGACCATCTCGGATCCATGAGCCGCGGTTTTCACCCCGGCAGATCCATGAACCACGGTCCTCACCCCGGCACTTTCAGTCATACCGATTAACCTGAGGCCCGCGGTTAGTAATCTGGATCCTCAGGCCGTGGGAATACAATCCCGGCAATATCATTCGACCACGGCAGTTGTCTACCACTTCGGACCCTTAGGACGTTGGTTCTCACCACGGCCTTCCTAGGGCCGGAGTTCATTACCTCGGTCTCCCTTCGGCCGTCGGTAATCACCACGGTATTTCTCAAGCCGTCGGTCGTCATCATAACACTTCACAAGACGCAGGATGCCATCCCGGCTCATCTACCTTGCGACGGTACCACGCACCCAGGGAAATGATCTCAGCAAATTCTAGCCCGACGCAGACGTCAGGAGATGGGCAACACCTCGGATGACTTATCCAGGACATCATACACCCCGGCAGTCCAAAACTTTGAACTACCGGGCTGGGGGGCAACTGTTACGGATTTATATAAGGCCCATTAGCGATGCGGCCCAATAACAGGGGATCTATCATGATCGCCAACAGATCAGATAAGATCATAACCAACCTACAATCAAGGAGATAATCAAGGGAAATCTCTACACCAAATCAGGACCCCTAACCCTAAGGTAACCTCTATATATAGTTGGTTAACCTAACAGGTACACATGTTCTATCTTCTATCTCCTAAGCTCTCTCTCATTTGCATATACTGCACACAGAGCACACACCCCACGCCCTTAGGCTAAACGCCTCAAAGTATCAAGTATCATCGAACTACGTGGACTTTGATCCCTCTTCAGGGTACGTAGGCCCCTAGGAATCGCTCCTAGGTCAAGTCCCAATCAACACCAACATCCTAGCTCCTCAGGGCTAGACAATCTGTGTTCTACACCAGAACATATATGTATGTATGTATGTATGTATGTATGTATGTATGTATGTATGTATGTATGTATGTATGTATGTATGTATGTATGTATCAGTATGTATGTATGTATGTATGTATATATGTATGTATGTATGTATGTATGTATGTATGTATGTATGTATGTATGTATGTATGTATGTATGTATGTATGTATGTATCAGTATGTATGTATTAGGCAAGCTTCTTTTTTTAACTTCTAAACTACATATATAAATGTATATTTATAGGTGTGCAGCGTTTATATGCATACATACATGATAACAATAATTATATAAGCTCTTCTTGTTTCATTCTTATGTAGCAAAAATATGACAGCAAGCTTATATATATATTTTTCAAACTATATATACATATATATCACATCAAAGCTTTCTTCTTTTTCTTCCCGAGTGACGATATACATATATATACTTATTTATATAACGGTGAAACTATAACAGCAACTTTCTTATTCCTTTCTTTTATATAGGTGCAACGAATAGATACATATGAGCAGCAAGCAATAAGGTTTTGATTCCATATATAAATTTATCCATTCAAGCTTAGCAAGTTTTCCTTAACTTTATATATATAAAAGCTGCGTGTATGTGCGTATAATATAAGGTTCAACAGTTTTCTTTTACTTCCTATGTCCTGCATAGCTATTTATATACCCACACACACTTATATATATGACAGCAAAAACTTCTTATGTTTTATGTATATGTGCAGCGAAAACACAACAGCAACTATTCTATCATCCCCACATGCAGCGACCCACTGATATACATATACAAGCTATTCCTATTATTTCCAAAAGGTTTATGTGGTTGTTTTGAAATTCCAAACATGAGACATGCTAAACAAAACTCCTCTGTTTTAACTCATACACAACAGGGGTCTACATGAGGACTTAAACCGTGTAAACAAGGTTAGAAGCTTACCTTGTTCAAACTCAAACTTGCTTGCAACCGTTCAAACCTTAAGCCTTCACCTTCTTTTCCTCTCGGTTTGCAACTTTGGTTGAAGTACGTACTATGGTGAAGAGAAGTCAAGAAGAAACGTTTAAATAAGAAGATAAGGGACCGATCGAGAACGAAGAAGAACGGACCGAAGGGGTATTTCACGGTGATGGGCTCGAGAGGTATGGCGTCTCATTGCGGTGATGTGAGGAGTACTGCGCCGCTGATTTTCTGCGCTTTGCATGATCTGTGTTCAGTTTTCTTTCTTCTTCTTCTTTTCTTTTTCCTACTGCACATACGAGTCAAACACGCAAGCAGAAGATTGTTGTCTCATATATTATATATAGGAGCATGTGACTATTAGAGGAGTAAGGTGGTTATTACATGTGTCCCTTTTTTTTCATTTTTATTTAATTGTAATTTAGTGGATAATCTTAGAATAATTCCTTAATTCCTAAAGACTTTTCCTTCTCAATTAATTCTTCTAGGCCTTAAAATATTATTCCTAAAATATTTATGTCAAAAATTATTCCCTAATTATTTATCCTTAATTTATGGGAAAACATGCCTTAAATTTTTCCCATAATTAATCTCATAATTATTTTAGGCCAAAATTTCATAATTAATTTTTCATAAAATATTCCAATTTCAAATCCTAAAATTTGGGATGTTACATTCATCGTCCCTAACTCACAAACAAGACAAGTGAACGAATCGATTCAAGATGTGGAGGTTTGGCTTGACTGTCGTACTGCAAGAAATTAAAATTTTCTGAAATTCTTTTAAGTGAATGGTAAAACCTAACACCCGTTAATTAGAGGTTAATGACAAAGAGTTGACAAGAACTTGGCCTTGTGTCATGAGGTGGCAAGTGATCGGATCAAACTGTTAGAATCTTGAGAGAATGTCGCAATTTTTGTGATCTTGGTGGGTTGCAATCTATACAGAATGGTATGTGTTCGTTTCTCAGCTAGCTGTCACGGCCTTGGACTTGATTTCCCAAATACCGTGCCGGCCTTAGCTTGATCACCCCTCTTGATCTTTGCTAAGTCAGCCGAAACCTCACGAGTAGGCAAAGAACACAAAGACTAAGAGAACTCTTAGAGAGAGAAAGAGAACTTAGAGAGAGAAGCTCTTGAACAACACTTGATTGAATTCCCTTGGATGGTTAAAATGAGGGAGGCATCTCCTATTTATAGGCATCCACCTCCTCAATAAACGGCTAAGATCAAAATGATCCTACGGTGGAGAATAGCTCTCCAGAACCTTCCCTAGAAATATCTAGATATTTCTCTCTTTCATGAGAGTTCTAGAATTCTCTTTACATTTCTACATTTAGACAAAAGTATCTACATTAATGTGGAACACTCTAGAATTCTCTACCCAACTCTACCTCTATAGACATATATCTACAATATTCAGGAAGATTCTAGACTTTGCTACTTGACAAGTCTAAACCTCCCTTTAATGCAGAGTGTCTTGTCACGCAAAATATCCAGCGTTCCTTTTTGTGCGTGACATAGCGCTCCAACAATAGAGTTATTTGAGTGTTACAGAGCTGATGTTCAGATAAAGGAAGTAGGGATAATGAGTATTAACCCTAACTGGGAATACAGATTAAATTCTTGAGCTTTCAAGAGAAGAGAAGGATTTGCAAATACAATTGTGATTTTAACATTATTTTGTTTGGAAAGATTTTTACACAGAAATATCTCAGATTTTGCTATATAACTAATACTTTGCAATGTTTCAATTTTATTATTAATATCGTTTTGCCTTATTATTAAAAAAATATTAAAATGGATTAAGGATTAATCATACTTTAATCATTATATATTTATATAGTATTATTTTATTTAATTATTACGTTATCAGTCTGACCAGACAACCCAACCAAACTGCCCATTTGAACTATGACCCATTGATCTTTTCGGCTCGATGTCGGATCCGACTTTTAAAACATTAGTTTACATCAATGGTTGCATATGATCAATGTCGATAAAGAGCTTGAGGCATGTGTTTCTACTCTAGAGGACTTGAAAAAAAAAAATACGACTCAAGTAATAAATGGAACGAGTGAACGACTGACAAATGAATATATGATCAAGTACTCAATCATAATATATGCTACTATAAACTAAATCATTTTCTTACCGAAAATCATTTTCTACTCTAGAGGACAAGAAAAAAAAATACTCAAGTAATAAATGGAATGGTTGACAAATGAATATATAATCAAGTACTCAATTATGATATATGCTACTCCCTCTTGTCCTAATTATAGGAACACATTTTGGAGTTAGTTTTGATCCTAATTATAAGAGCAATTTTTAACTTTTGTCAATTTTTTTCCTATAATACCCGTTTTATACTTTCTCAATAATAATTAGAGACAATACTAATTGAATAATACACCTATATATTATATAAAATAAATAATGTTTGCAACTTATTAATGTCATATACACTTCAATTATACTTTTTATATAAAATAATTTTGAGCAATTTTGTCATATTTTGCTAAAGAGTAATAAGTATAGTATATAATTACCCCACGTGGGATAGGTATGCAATTTATTTGTCTTGTTGGGCCGACGTACCCATTTTCCCACCCAAAAAAAAAAAAATGACGAGGAGCTAAGGAAGCGGCTCACACAAATAGAAGGAAATTGTCCAACATTAAAGATAAAACAGTGGTATATTATTATAAAATGGGACACCAATTATGAAGTGGTTAAGCAGGGGTATTTTTGGAAAATAATTATAATTAACTAATTTAACTTCTCTTCTTAATCTCTCCAAATTCTGGTAAATAGTTACTATAATTAGGACCGGAGGGAGTACTATAAACTGAATCATTTTCTTATTGATAATTATGAGCATGTAAACCATTGCAAAATACCTCCCTCCTTGGAAAATTGCAAAACACCCAAACTAATGATGGATGGGTATTTGATGTTGCTTCGCTTGACTCTAATTTTTTTGGGAAAGTTTCAAGCTTTCCTTTTTGCGGTTAAAGATGAATCTTAAGAAAGTCAAGTGTGGTAGAATAAAGAAAAATTCAAATTCAAATTCAAAAATTAATATAAAGGCACAAGAGATCAAACAAAGGGAGAAAAAGAAATGATTGAGGTTTTATAGGCTCAATTATCATTATGATTATGATAAAATAATTATGATAGTTAAAAGATAATGACAAATGTGGATATTGAAATTTATTGGTGTCAAAGTAAATGGAATACACTAATAGTAGTAATATAAACACAACTATTTTATTAAAAAACGGTTACTATGGATATTGATTTTTTTTTGGTGTCAAAAGTAAACTAAATACACTAATTTTCTCAAAAGATAGTGGCTTACATAACGGTTTTTAACATTGTTACTATATGTATTATAGAGATATATATTAGAAAATTGACTAAAAATTCTGACATCGAATAATTTTGGAAAAATATCGAAAAATACGACTTGAACTTCAAATGCCCACCTATTTAGGATTTTGAAGTTCCATTAGTATTTTTTTGGGGATTGTCCCAAATAATTTTCCATTGATATGTTGCTTCTTAGAAAAAACGTCAAAGTAATATTTATACTAAAAATAAAATTTAGGCTTAAAATCACGTCAAAAATCTATAAATAAAAGAAAACATAATAAAAATGGCATCATGGAATATGCATGTGTATAGAAGGGTAAAATTGTAAAAATACAACGTCCAACACCAAATACTTTTTTGAGGTGCAAACGTAACCATGAGCTTTGAAAATTGGAGCAAAAGTCACAGCACCGTTAAATCCTGTCTGACGGTGTAAGTTTTTGTGGTGGGGCCCACATTATTATTCTGAAAATACAATAATGCCCTTAACTTTAAAAAAATCAGAGTAATTCACTATTTTCCCAATGAAGACGAGGATGCTTTGTTCAAGCCTGTCGCAACCCACCAGCTCCATCGACATGCCTGAACTTGGAGTTTGTATATGATCTGAACCAGGGGCGGACCCAGGATTTGAAATTAGGGGGGCGAAAATTACAAAATAGGACACAATGGAGTCAACATTTAAAATTAGGGGGCTAAAATTACAAAATTGGACCCACATATTTAGGAAATTATATTTTAGCCTCATAAATATTTCAATATTTTCATTTTAGTAGGGACTAATAAATTGAAAATATTAAAACTTTTATAAGACTAAAATATAATTTCCCCAACTTTTGGGTCCACTTCTTTAATTTTAGGGGGGTGGGGGCCACCCCTAGCCCCCTGATTCCGCCCTTGATCTAAACTAGGGTTGTCCAAAAAACTCGAGGTCCGGTTGGTCTGGCCCGGTCCGACCTGACCCGGTCTAAGGCAAGCAAAAAAATGGTCTGAGACAATTTGACCGGACTAGACCGGACCAAATTGCTCGGGTTGGACTGGACTTCGGTCCAGGGGCTTAGACCCCCTGGACTGGTCCGGTCTGACCCGAGGTCTTTTTTTTTTTTTGTAAATCACCACTATATTAAGGCATTTACTGGAGTTTGGACATCTTAATGTGGTTTTTAATTTATAGGAATCACTTTTCACTATGTCACTTTTTATTATTTTAGGAAGTCAAGTGAAATAAGAGCTAAAATATTGCATCCCAAGAAAGCAAAAAAAAAAAAAAATAGAAAAATCTTTTTAAAAAAAAGCTGGATCGCTTGGATTGGTCCAGGCGAGTCCAGCCGGTTTGTCCGGTCGGCCCGAGCTCGGGTGGTACCAAACTGAGACTGACCTTGGGCTGATTTTTTCAGCCCGAGGTCATATCAGGCTAGACCTCGGGTTGACCTCCAACCCGGTCTGGCTCGGTCCTTAGACAACCCTAATCTAAACCAAGTCGGGGCAACTTGTTCTTCCTAGCGAGGAGGGTTGGGGTCAAAGTACTCGAAGAAGGTGGGCATAGATGGGGAGGAAGAAGAGAACTAGGCAGGGGAGTTATTGGCGTACAAGAATTACATGAAGCTTTATCAGATTCCATACTACGATGGCCAATCGACGACTTGAAATGTCGTTAAGGAGAACACGGAGGGCGACTTGTGGAGCTTCGATGACGAAAACATTGTTGCGTGTGTGACGTTGTCCGCCATGTAAAGGAGGCGATTATTTCATAGGGATGAGGGGGTTGTAAATTGGGCAGATGTGGTGATTTTAGTTTTAAGTTTCTTGTTATGCGGAACCCTAGAATTAGAAATTAGGACAACGTTGTAGATTCTGATTTTGCCTTGCATGAAATTGTTTCGAACTTGCCATGGTGTCTCGTGTTCAAGTATTAATTTCCATTTTGTGGCATTTAATTAAGCGGTTCGTGTTCATCAGTGGAAAGTGGAAACCAGCTTGAAAGTTAAAAAGGGGAAACAAGTCCAGGTTCTAGTGTTTCTTTGATTGGGATTTCAGACCTTCGTCTCCACCTTCGAAGAATCAGAGGTTTGGAGGGTGCTTTTAGGGGACATTTTGGTAGTTTCAGAACTATAGTGTGGGCCCCGCCCCCAAAACTAACATCGTTAGGTAGAATTTTAACGGTGCTGTGACTTTTGCTCCAATTTTCAAAGCTCATGGTTACTTTTGCCTCCGAAAAGCATTTGGTGTTAGACGCTCCCAAGGGTAAAGCACTTAAGTACACGTACATTTTTATACCTTTACCCTATATATAGAAAATAGGGTTAATGTGCAAAAATACACATGTGCTTTGCCTTCAGGAGCGCCCAACACCAAGTGCTTTTTTTGGGTGCAACAATAAACATGTGGTTATAAAATAGGTGCAAAAGTCACAGCACTGTTAAAATCTTGACTGATGGTGTTAATTTTGGGTGTGGAGCCCACAATATAACTCTGAAAATACCTAAATACCCTCCATTGATTCTTCGATCCAGACTTGACTCTCTGCCACTTCTTCGCCGCCATACTGCCGCCACCGATCCAGGTGAGTGACGACGATCGTGGCCTCCTCTAGCACCGACGACGGCAGCCTCGAATGAAAACGATGGTTTCCCCTTTTTCATCCCCTTCCACGGTGGCCCCCAGATTCAAGTGAGCAACGACGACGGCGACCATGGTTCCCTTATTCATCCCCTTCAACGGTGGTCCCCAGATCCGAACTCAATCAAGGGCGTTGACATAGATCTGAGAGCGATTCATCTTCTCATTGAATCTCTGCCTTTTTTGAAATCTTTGCTGGTGATTTGCGATTTTTGCTTTGTTGATTTTCCCTTCAATTTGTGGCTTGTAATCAGTCTTGTTCTGAGTTTGATTTGAGTCTTCTTCCACATTTTTTTTTCATCTTCTTCTGAGATTGATTTGGGCTTCTTTAAATTCAATCTGTTCAATGTTATACCCGGCCACCTAAGTCTTAGAGCTTCCTTTCTAATTGGGTTATTGTTTTTCTACATCGAATCAAAGTGGGTTTGCTTATTAGATTCGGTAAGCCATGAATTTTAGAGGTTTAAAGATTTCTGGTTGTTTACCATAATGAATTCTAGATTGTTTACTTGAACTCAAATTCCTAGGAATGTTTCAGCGACTTGAGTATCTAGGAGAGAGGGTGGGTGTTTTTTTTATACATTGTATTCTTGCTACTGGTGGCAGTTGGGTGTCATTAATTTCTTCTTGATCCTGATTGAAGATGCATATGGAGTGAAGGATGAATCAGAGTTATTTGGTTTGGGTGGGAGAGGGGATGGGGAGAGTTTTTAACGCATCATTTAATTTTCTGCTCTTAGAGCTCTCCTCAATCTGTCTCTGTGGAGTTAGGAAGCAATGGAGGATCCTATAGATCTTGCGCCTGTGTTGTTTCGTAAAGGCAAGCAGGGGAAGGACGTTAAGCTGTTTTTAGCTATGGTGCTGTCTTTGTTTCTCTGTTTGTTTGCTTCATCTCTCAACGACGACGAATGTGTTTTTTTTTTTTTTTGGAGTTAGGGGTATTTTGGTACTTTCAAATTAAAATTAACTGATGTTATCTTCTTCTAACGGTGCTGTGACTTTTGCACTAATTTTATAACATGTGTATTTTTGTACCTAAAAAAACACTTAGTGTTGGACACACCTGAGGACAAAGTACATATGCATTTTTACACTTTTACCCTAAAAAATACTTAGTTGAAGTTATTTATAAATTGCATATATTAGATGGGATGTTAAATTAGACAGACGTATATCTCATTTGCAAATCAATAGGAGTAACCTATAAAATTTAACTGTTTAACTCTGACTTGGTACTTCGTCTGAACACACATATATTTGAGAGACTGAACAAATTTGATTAAAAATCGTTTTGCTTTTTAATTATTTTATGTGTGTTTCTACTTGGGATCTTAACAAGTGATGTGAAAGCTGTTAATTACTACTCGTACTAGTAATGTTTGAGGACTGAGCAGAGTTTCGGTGCCAATCATAAGCTCAGCTGATTTGGACCGTCTAGATCAAACCTACGTTCAAGATCAACTGAGCTTATGGTGCACCGAAACTGAATTCCAGATAACCTGACTCGGTGGTTAGTCTGCAACTGATTCTGTAGCATTTTGTTGTGTGCGTATTTTCTCTCTTTTAATAGCTAATACGTTTTCTCTCTCATACTGTCTTGTGCAAAGCGAAAAGCCGTAAACCCTCTTTCTCTATCTTCTGCTTCCCTTCTTTCCCTCTCATTTTCTGTATTGAGCAAACCCTCTTAATCTCTCCTTCTCTGTCTTGTGCGCGCTCTTTCTTAATGCCGGCACCACTGGAAAATAATTTTTTCATAAAGGTTATGGAAAACATGGAAGAAAGTTTTTATCACCGCCGGGTATGCAAGTTTACTTTGAATACAACAGCATATAATGTTCACTGCTCATCACCCTTTTCTTGTTTAACAGCAAATTCCAAGATTCATTGCATTACAGTTACCTGCGGAAGTGAATCTTGAAACACAGGATGGTAATTCTTGGCCGGTTTCTGTGAAAGAACGCAATGGCACCTTTTATTTTAGCAAAGGTTGGCATTCCTTTGTGAGGCAGAATCTTTTGAAGACTGACGATCAGGTGATATTTCAGTTAATTCCAAATGAAGCATCAAGAATAACGGTATCAATAATTGATAACGATATGCTCTATAATTTGTAAAGTGGTGCTGATGAACCGCAAGTATGTCATCATGACAACAAATATGTGAGTAAATATATCAGCCAAACCCTCACATTTGTCCTCTGAATTTGTGATCTTGACCAATTGTCCTATGTGTAGCTGATTTTTATTCATTTGTCGCCTTGTGTTTTATCTTATGAAATTCAGTTTAGTCAAAATACTGATCTATTTTAATTTATTCTCGTTGTCTGGCACTCTACTCTAAATTCAGTGCTTGCTTTTTTCCCACTTCGAAGTCTTCTTTTTTCTCCCAACAATTTGCTGCAAATAATCGCGATCGAACTCGATGGACAATGATGGCATGCCCTGATCACTGTTATAATAAGAGAGGATGTCATCAGCTGATGTCTCGTACAGGTAATTCTCGTTTTCTATTTCTTCCCGTTTTGATCTGGCTCATAGGTTTTAGTCGAAGTAGCTTGTTATTGGGTAAAAGCTGATGAATTTTTCACTTATTGTTGTGTTTATAATTTGTGAAATATGGGGGTTTGATTCCTGGGGCTGACATTTCAAATCACACCTAATACCAATTTATTTGATCAGAAACTTGTAGGAGTTATCCAAAGCATTTTGGAGAGAAACACTTGGCAAGTAATGAATCTCTCTCCTAAAGTCATGGATCAGAGAAAGTCGATCAGAGTTGTATAATGGAACCAATCTTTTGTGTTGAATGTTGAACCGACATGTCTCATATTTATTTGAATTTACTTTTGAATGTTTGTGTAGGTCCATATAATGAATCACCATATACTGTTTCATTAAAAGAACATGACTCTAGAACTAAAACCACCAAGACTAGAAATAGCTTTGAAATTTGAAATTATTAGTCACTTTTTGACCCCTACAATTGCAAGCAGGTATCCAATTGACCAGAAGTACGACCTTTGTCACGGCATTTTCGATAAGTACGTATGTTACCTTAAAAATATTAATATTTTGATCGATACGTCTTAGTAATTATTAAATAATAATTGTAATATAAAGAGTGTATTTTATATTAACAAAATATAATAAAATAAAATCATAAGCACAAATTAATTGCATCTCCACTATTAACATATCCATGCCAAAATAGACATAACTGCCATTTAACTATTTGACCATATGACCGTGCCTAAAATATCACATGGGAAAATATCAGTGAGGTCCCAAGGTAGATAAAAAATATTAAAAAAGTCCCAACCCCAAATCCCCTAACAAAAAAGTCCCTAGAGACTTTTTTTTAATATGAATTACGAAATTCCTCTCGCAAAAAAATCTCGTTGTCAAAATGGTTTTTTATGTTGTCAAAAATGACTTTATTAGTTGTTAAAATATCCTTATGAAAATTCTCGTTGTTAAAATGACTTCTAATGTTGTCAAAATAGATTTTTATGTATAAAAAAATGTCCAGGTTTCTAAACTTCTACACCCGGAGGAAAAACTTGGAGAATTTTTGACTATATGAAAAGTCATTTTGACAACATTAGAAGCCATTTTGACTACGAGATTTTCATAAGAACATTTTAACAACTAATACACTATTTTGACAACATGAAAACCATTTTGACAACAGAACTTTTATGGGGAGGAACTCCATAATTAATATAAAAAAAGTATTTAGGTACTTTTTGTGAGGGGATTTGGGGTTGTGATTTTTTTGTTCTTTTTTATTTAGGCTATGTTTGGTTGGAGGTGAGGGAGGGAGGGGAGATGTCCCTCCCTAGTGTGAAAAGTCAGATATGTTCATAATGTGACATGTTTTCAAAGTTAATATGCGGAAAACGATGCAAAAAGCTATGTAATTTTTAAATTTTCCCATGGATAATTTGGTTAAAAATTTTCCTCCCCTTCCCTAACCTCCCCTCAAACCAAACATATTCTTACTGATATTTTCCAATATCACATTGTCCCCACGTCATCACTGTCATTATAAAACGCGTCATGTTTGCCTTCATATTTGTTTACATTCACGCCGGCACCCTGCCCACCAGCGGAAACCCTCCCCCATTTATTTTAAAGAATCAAACTTTGTTCTCAGATCCGGTGGCTTCTGAATCTGAATCTGCCTCTTCATCTTTCGCTGATCTCCATTACGTGCTTTTGTCTGGTTAAATCTCTCTCTTTACCCAAACCCTGCTTCATTACCGAAAATTCTTAGATCTGTTTTTAATTCGGATTCCAATTCTTGTGCCCCTTTCCGATCTCGCTTCGTGTTGATGTCATGTTGAGAGACGTAGGTGACATCGGATTTCGTTCTTGTTGACCACGACACGCGAATTCCCGTATCGGACGCGTGTCCGATACGTTAAAAAACAAAATTCTGCCGTATCGGTGCTTCATATTGCCGGTGAACTTGATGCCACTTTGTTTTCTGATGGCATCTGTTCAACTGGTTCCATGTACCTGGTTGTCTGCTTGTTCCCGGAAGTGACCAATCTTTGTAGCTATGTTATCCAGCTGACTGGATATTTTCACCACCTGATTGGATTGTTTGCTTTCAAAAGTGAACGCTGATTTTCGTTGACCTCTGAGTCAGCTTATTAAGTTACCTGATTGACTGGATGCCTACTGATCTGAATTTTCATAGTTTTTCCACTTTATTTGGTAAAATGTCTTTAGGAGGATAATAGAGTAAGATACTTAGAATGTATATATTATTACATGCTGTGTCATCTTTCACGTCTTTACTTCATAAATATATTAAATTATTCTCATCTCTCCAAGTGATACTGCTAGCTGTGGTTGTCAGAAACTCAGAATTGTATGTATCGATTTGATACCTTGCTCCTAGCTACTTAATCAGACAATTTCCAATATGCTTTCAAATGGCCTGAGCTATTCAATGCCACCCTTGAAGCCTTCTACAAATATGACAGTAGCTTTGGTGCCACCCAAGCATGTAAAAGCTACTTTACAATAGAAAGTAGTTGATTTTCTTGGAGAAACACTTAAATGTATGATATTGCATCTATAGAGGCGCTTTTTCAATACTCATCACTAGCTGTATCTTTGCCTTTGTACATAGAGGGCGGGTCCTTCTGTGGGGATTTTCCAAATTATCTGATATCTGATTCTAAATGTTTAGACAATTTAAGGAATCATATTTTATTAGCTTTTGCCACATATTTTATGTGGAAATATGTGGCAAAAGCTAATAAGTTTTAGAAAAGCATGTGGATAGGCTTTGACCAAGCTGGTAGATATTGATTGAGCATATTAGATGTCGTGAATATTAGATTGGTTTCATATCATGATTGAGAGTAAAGCTACTGAGAAGAGCTGAGCAAGCTTGACCAGTGAGCTTCATCTTTGTAGGGCAGGGGTGTTTAAGAAGCTTTGATTTTTTGTTAAATCCTTTTCTACCTTTCAACGTGGGTTTTCTAGAGTGTGGTGCAAGAAGTAAACAAAGACTGGTGACTGGTCTTATGTGGATTGACGTAGAGTTGGCTCCAGGGCAAGTGAAACCGTGGAGAAAAGTTTGCATATCTCATTTTCAATGCATGTAATTGTTTGCGAATGTTTATTGTTATGATTCTACGAATTTAGGAAATGTTTGGTAGCCAAAGGGAGAGGGAAGGATAATGGCGAGAATGAAAAATGAGTCCGAAATAATTTATACAATGCTATTCTATTAATGTTATTATTACACAACAGTGATTTTCATTTACATCCTTAATTCCCTCATCATTTTTCTACCTGACATTCTGCTTGTCTAACATAACCTTACTCAGGGGTGGATTTAGGAATTTTTGGAGGGGGCACTATTGGTAGGGGGAGCGGGGGTTCGGGGGCAGCGCCCCCGAATTTTTTTTTTTTTCACTTGTCATAGCAAAAAAGAAGAGAAAATGTTGAATTTTCCTTCTTCAACATAGAGCAGCCATATCAATTGTTCTACATTAGTGCAACACTCATTTCATCATTATCAAAAGCATAAGCATGTAGGGGGAACAAGGAAGAGAAAGCTAACATCTTTTGTTTGACCCAACCGGTGATGAGCAATACCCAGCTAACACGTCTTCAATAATAGAAGACGTTGAAAATTTTTCTTAAGACGTTGAATTACACTAATTAAGCCTGAGCCTGGGCCTTCAAAAGGTCAGGCAAGGCCTGAAGCCTATTTAAAAGCCTACTTAAAATGTAGGTCTTTATATAGTCTTAAAACATATGCATCCAAGTTCATATATAATTCATCAAGTCTATTTAAATGCCTACATTATGTCTAAAAAGTTTAAGGATTCATTCTCATATGAAATAAAAGAGTTAGTAAGTGAAAGAAAAGAACACCTAGTGGCATCAATTGTTTGAGGAAGTATGAATAAGAAAAATCAATCATTTATTGACTAAGAAGATATATTTCTTAAAATCAACTAAGCACGACAAATGGCATGCAAAACTATATTTTACCTCTTATTTTGCTTGCAGAAAATGAGACAAACTCCACCTATTTGGATCATTTTTATTTGGGCATCACTAAAATAAACTTAATGCAATTTTTATGTTACATTAAATGACATAAATCAACGGAGGAGTAGTGAGCTAGCATTGCCATCTCGAGCGATCAAAAAGAAGAGAAGTATATGTGATCAATTGATGAACGAAAAGGTTAAGCTCATTGATAAATGGAGAAATGTGAAATTTAAGGTTAAGAATAAGTTCTTAATTTTATAAATAATCTAAGAATTAGTTTAGATTAAATTATATATAACTATGCATAATAAAAACATTTAAAAAAAAAACTAAATAGGTCAGGCCTGTAGACCTAAAGGCTAGGCCTTATGAAAATAGGCCTGACCTGTTTACCTAAATAGACATGACAATAGGCCTAAGCCTGAACCTGACCTATTTACTAAATAGGTCAGACTAGGCTTAAAGTAGGCTAGGCCGCAGGCCCCTGATAGCGGCCTGACCTATTTCCATCCCTAGGAAGGAGGAAGGAGCAGAGTAAGCTTCTGTCTCGCTAGGTCATAAAGAGAAAGGAGAAGAGTGAGCCGCGTGTTGAGGACGGAAGCATAGAAGGGATTTTCTTTTTTTTTTTAAAAAAAAAAAATCTAAAAAAATCACGTGCCCCCTTCTCATATATGTGCATCCACCCTTGACCTTACTGTCTTCTGTAATGAGATAAAGTGGACCCATGCTAAATGAAGAAACAGTAATGGTGCTGATCTGTTTTATCTTATTTCCCCCCTCTTTTTAGCATGCATTTATGGTTGCTAGGGGTCAGGGTCTTGCTTTAACCTTTTATTCTTTACCATCTCTTAACTCAAGATACATTTTGTTGTCCACTTTTATCATTATTAAACTGCCCTGCATTCTGTTCTGCAAATTTAGAATTAGAATTTGTATAAAATGTAATGAAAGAATCTATGTTAGCCTAGTGTTGCGCACAGATGAAATTATGAATGTTGTTATTTTAACCTTTTGAAATAATATTTCTAACGTATTTTTTTGGCGGGATACATTTTCTTTTTGGGAAAAACTCAATGATTTAAGCTTAGATACTTAATGTAGATTAGAATAAATGGATTTTAAATTTTTAAAAAGGTTTAAACTGTTAATAACAAGAATTAGTTACAGGCTATATCATGGATAAAAATACATGCCATTAATCGGGATGAAAAAGTTTCTTAAGTATATCAAGCTCAAGTGCCTAAGTTTTTCTTTTCTTTTGGGTGTTTATTCAATGATTCATATTATCCCTATCTTGATATTTGGTTGTCCACTGTACAGTTGTGGCTCCTGTGGATATCCTCAAAACTTGACATCCTCAAATCGAATCACATCTGACATAGGTTCTGAATATAAAAGGTCAATAAAGAAATGATCAATATGATATGATAGAGATCTAACTCGCTATGCTTTAATTTATTGTTTTGATTATCTTTTATTTAATTGAGTCTGTTTTAATTATATTATTTTTAGGAATATCTTATTAGATAAGATATAGTTGTTAGGATTTTTAGTTAGTCGGTTTTATCTTTTATTATATTTATTAATATATTTAGGAATTAGGAAATAAGAGGAGTATCTTATTAGATATTATCTTCTATCTTTAAGAGTTATTATTAGTTATCTAAATCTTAGATTTAGATATATTTATGGATTTAGTATTTATCTTTTTGGATAGAGTCTCTCTTTGTAAATTCTTATGAATAGGCCTAGTGACTCATCAATAAAGCATCGAATATTTTAGAGAGTAAATTGAAACGGTAGATTCTCCTTGGCTTTATTAATTAGTGGAGTTCCTAGTTATTAGAGAGTTGACTGATCTTATCTAATAAGAATTCTTGCTATTTCTCTAGGATCAGAGTTTATTCCATTAGAGGTTTTGTTGACTTTCCCATTCTCATTTAACCTTCCCATCAATCACACAGGTTGACTAAATAAGTTGTTTTTCTATCTTTTTTTGTGGTCATCATTCAAAGACGATCTAGTTCTGATAGAAGTTCAATGTAAATATTCGATCATTACAGCCTTATTCGGAGGAATCTTGAAAGGGTTAGCATGGAAGGTTTTACATCAATCATGCACCTGCCAGATGATTGCCTTGGCTTTATTTTTCGTTGTTTAAATAGTAGCATTGATCAGCAATCATTTGGCCTGACTTGCCGTAGATGGCTCCAGATTCAAAATTTGAACTTTCGATCATTGCGGTTCCAGTGTTTATTCAGCATCCATCTCAATCGGTTGCTAAGCCGCTTTCAACATTTAGAATCATTATCTTTATCTGTAGACATAACTGATTCAGGATTTACCTTCGTGCAAAGCTATGGTTCAAATTTACGGAATCTTGATTTGCGTTGTTCCAATGTCACTGACAATGGTCTAACCTTGGCTGCTTCTGGTTGCCCCTTGTTGACGTCAATTAGCCTCTATCGGTGCCTAAAAATTACTGATAATGGGTTAGAGACTTTAGCTAATGGTTGCCCCTTGTTGACGACAATTAGCCTCTTTCGGTGCCTCAAAATTACTGATTATGGGTTAGAGACTTTAGGTAATGGTTGCTTGTCCTTGAAATATGTCGACCTCTCATTTTGTTCAAAAATATCTGACAAAGGTGTAAAAGCTCTGGGTGGCAAGCAATCGGGTCGAACTGTCAGAATCTGGTGAGACTGCATGTCAGAATCTACTTTGTATAAGTATATATGATATGAATCCTAGTGATTCAAAAATCTCTTTATAACAATATAAAAATAGAAAAATAACAGGTAAAAATCTTAATAGAACAATAACAAAAAACTAAAAAAATAACAGGTACAAATATTAAATTGAGGTACCCATTCTATGACAACTCCCAGCAACTTATCCTATATTTTTGTGCCTTTAGTAGGCCTAGTATTCCTGGCAATTGCAATGGCTTTTTTATTTATCCATGTTCAAAAAAACAAGATTTTTTAGATACGGATAGCAGTAGGGTCTCATCTATTTTTTTTAGATCTAGAAACAAATTACGCCTAAAGGTTTGCATAAAAATAGTACTAGTTGATGAGAGTTACTTCGCAAACAAGGAAATTGGTCCTTTTTTCTTCAAATATTTTTTTCCTCAGACATCAAGGTCCAGATTGTGGTACTGCCGTGGGTTAATCTTCCGGCTACTTTTGTTGTTGTTGTTGTTGTTGTTGAGACTAATAGTAATCTCGGAGTCTCAGTGTCTCGCACTCTACCCTAAATTAGAGCTAGGAATCAGGGCCGGCCCGGCCTGGCCCTACAGGGCCAGGGCCTAACAAGGCATAGAGTAAGGAAAATATATGTTTTTCAAAGCCCGGCCCGATAGTACTAGGGCTAGGGCCGGCCCTACCGGGCCTGAAAATTACTATTCCAAATTTTAACTATTTTTCCTTCGATTTTTTTTAAAGAAATATAATTAGTAAATTGCAACCATTAAAGTTCTAATCTATCAAATAAATGTCATCAACATTAATATCTAAACAATATAAATCATTCAACAAATAAACACATTCATTAATTCGTAATAAAAAACAAATAAACACAAAGAATATGTTTTTCCTTTTTTTCAAAAATATTAGACAAAGATATTGCTTTATGTATGCCCACTACAAAATGTCTTTCCCTCTCGTAATTTTGTGTGTGTTTCCTTCGGTTCATGCATGATTTTACTGACAAGTAAAAATAATTATACTTATTTTACACAAAATATATTTATAATTTTTTTTTGGTAAAAAAATATATTTATAATTTATTACTTATATAATATTGTAATACCAAAGTATGTCTTTATTTAATATGAAAACATCCCTTCTTTAAAATTTATAATAACTAATTATGTGTTTTAATACAGAATAATAATAAACATAAAAAAAAGGGTTATAGTTTAAACTAAAAAATCTAAGTAATTACAAATAAACACATTCATTAAGTGGAAGTCTAAGTAATTATTATTATTTTTTTAAAAAAAAAGTTACAATTAAACGAGCCTAATGGGCTGACCCAATTAAGCCCGAGGCCCTACAGGGCCGACCCTGCAGGGCCAATTTGAAATTTATAACCTATTTTTAACCCCTAGCCCTCCAGGTCAGGGCTTAAACGGCTTGACCCGATTTCCCGGCTACCCTAAAATTCAGTGCTTGTTTTTTTCCCACTTCGAAGTCTTCTTTTTTCTCCCGACAGTTTGCTGCAAATAGTCGCGAACTCGATGGACAATGATGGCATGTCCTGATCACTATTATAATAAGAGAGGATATCATCATCTGACGTCTCGTACAGGTAAGTAATTCTCGTTTTCTTTTGTTCCCGTTTTGATCTGGCTCATAGGTTTTAGTCGAAGCAGCTTGTTATTGGGTAAAAGCTGATGAATTTTTCACTTATTGTTGAGCGATTATCCTTAAATTAATGGTGTTTCGAATTTGTGAAATTTTTATGGGGGGTTTGGTTTGTAGTAGAAATTTTATTTGTATATTTGCCAGAAATTGTAATGTACATATTTTTGTATGCATTGACTGATGTGTGATCGTGTGATCATGGCCAAGGCAAATAATTAGAATGTCTTTAGGAGGATAATAGCGTAAGATACTTAGAATGCATATATATATTATGTACATGCTGTGTCATCTTTCATGTCTTTACTTCATAAATATATTAAATTATTCTCATCTCTCCAAGTGATACTTCTAGCTGTGGTTATCGGAATTGTATGTATTGATTTGATAACCTTGCTCCTAGCTACTTAACTTATCTTGGGTTTAGTCTTTGAATATATGTCACAATCTATAGTCTAGGCAAAAACTCAGACAATTTCCAATATGCTTTCAACGTGGGTTTTCTAGAGTATGGTGCAAGAAGTAAAGAAAGACTGGTCTAATGTGGATTGCCATAGAGTTGGCTCCAGGGCAAGTGAAACCATGGAGAAAAGTTTACATATCTCATTTTCAATGCATGTAATTATTTGCGAATGATTATTGTTATGATTCTACGAATTTAGGAAATGTTTGGTAGCCAAAGGGAGAGGGAAGGATAATGGCAAGAATGAAAAATGGGTCTGAAATAATTTATAAATGCTATTCTATTAATAATTACACAACAGTGATTACCGTTTACATCCTTATTCCCTCATCATTTCTCTACCTGACATTCTGCTTGTCAAACATAACCTTACTGTCTTCTGTAATGAGATAAAGTGGACCCATGCTAAATGAAGAAACAGTAATGGTGCTGATCTGTTTTCTGTTATTTTCCCCTCTTTTTAGCACGCATTTATGGTTGCTAGGGGTCAGGGTCTTGCTTTAACCTTTTATTCTTTACCATCTCTTAACTCAAGATTCATTTTGTTGTCCACTTTTATCATTATTAAGCTGCACTGCATTCTGTTCTGCAAATTTAGAATTAGAATTTGTATAAAATGTAATGAAAGAATCTATGTTAGCCTAGTATTGCGCACAAATGAAATTATGAATGTTGATATTTTAACCTTTCGAAATAATATTTCTAACGTTTTTTTTTGGTGGGATACATTTTCTTTTGGGAGAAAACACAATGATTTAAGCTTAGATACTTAATGTAGATTAGAATTAATGGATTTTAAATTTTTAAAAAGGTTTAAACTGTTAATAACAATAATTAGTTACAGGCTATATCATGGATAAAAAATACATGACATTAATTGGGATGAAAAAAGTTTCTTAAGTATATCAAGCTCAAGTGCCTAAGTTTTTTCTTTTCTTTTGGGTGTTTATTAAGTGATTCATATTATCCATATCTTGATATTTGGTTGTCCACTGTGCAGTTGTGGCTCTTGTGGATATCCTCAAAACTTGACATCCTCAAATCGAATCACATCTGACATAGGTTCTGAATATAAAAGGTCCATAAAGAAAGGATCAATCTCATTTGATTCAGTTGATCTCAGCTAGTTCACACAGGTTGACTAAATAAGTTGTTTTCCTATCTTTTTTTGTGGTCATCATTCAAAGACTAAACTACTTTGCCGCAAATGCGGTGTTCTTATTGGCTACGGACACATAGACTCATCAGCACTTTGTGGATTTAACTCAGCCAGTTGATCCAGTTCTGATAGAAGTTCAGTGTAAAGATTCGATCATTACAGCCTTATTCGGAGGAATCTTGAAAGGGTTGGCATGGAAGGTTTTACATCAATCATGCACCTGCCAGATGATTGCCTTGGCTTTATTTTTCGTTGTTTAAATAGTAGCATTGATCAGCAATCATTTGGCCTGACTTGCCGTAGATGGCTCCAGATTCAAAATTTGAACTTTCGATCATTGCGGTTCCAGCGTTTATTCAGCATCCATCTCAATCGGTTGCTAAGCCGCTTTCAACATTTAGAATCATTATCTTTATCTGTAGACATAACTGATTCAGGATTTACCTTCGTGCAAAGCTATGGTTCAAATTTACGGAATCTTGATTTGCGTTGTTGTTCCAATGTCACTGACAATGGTCTAACCTTGGCTGCTTCTGGTTGCCCCTTGTTGACGGCAATTAGCCTCTGTCGGTGCCTAAAAATTACTGATAATGGGTTAGAGACTTTAGCTAATGGTTGCCCCTTGTTGACGACAATTAGCCTCTTTCGGTGCCTCACAATTACTGATTATGGGTTAGAGACTTTAGCTAATGGTTGCTTGTCCTTGAAATATGTCGACCTCTCATTTTGTTCAAAAATATCTGACAAAGGATTAAAAGCTCTCACGCAGAAGTGCCGCCAACTTCAGGGGGTTAAGATATCAAACTGTGATGGTGTTGCCGGTGTGGGCTTTGAAGGGTGTTCAGAAACTCTAGCTTATGTTGATGCTGATTCTTGTAAGCTTACACCAGATGGGATAAAGGGAATTGTTAGTGGTGGTGGACTAGAGTATTTAAATGTTTCCTGTTTAAGTTGGTCTCCTTTTGGAGATCCCACAGCAGGAATAGGCAAGCTTCTTTTTTTAACTTTTAAACTACATATATAAACGTATATTTATAGGTGTGCAGCGTTTATATGCATACATACATGATGACAATAATTATATAAGCTCTTCTTGTTTCATTCTTATGTAGCAAAAATATGACAGCAAGCTTATATATATATATTTTCCAAACTATATATACATATATATCACATCAAAGCTTTCTTCTTTTTCTTCCCAGTAGCAGCGATATACATATATATACTTATTTATATAACAGTGAAACTATAACAGCAACTTTCTTATTCCTTTCTTTTATATAGGTGCAACGAATAGATACATATGAGCAGCAAGCAATAAGGTTTTTGATTCCATATATAAATTTATCCATTCAGCATAGCAAGTTTTCCTTAACTTTATATATATAAAAGCTGCGTGTATGTGCGTATAATATAAGGTTCAACAGGTTTTCTTTTACTTCCTATGTCCTGCATAGCTATTTATATACCCACACACACTTATATATATGACAGCAAAAACTTCTTATGTTTTATGTATATGTGCAGCGAAAACACAACAGCAACTATTCTATCATCCCCACATGCAGCGACCCACTGATATACATATACAAGCTATTCCTATTATTTCCAAAAGGTTTATGTGGTTGTTTTGAAATTCCAAACATGAGACATGCTAAACAAAACTCCTCTGTTTTAACTCATACACAATAACAAGGTTAGAAGCTTACCTTGTTCAAACTCAAACTTGCTTGCAACCGTTCAAACCTTAAGCCTTCACCTTCTTTTCCTCTCGGTTTGCAACTTTGGTTGAAGTACGTACTATGGTGATGAGAAGCCAAGAAGAAACGTTTAAATAAGAAGATAAGGGACCAGTCTGAGAACGAAGAAGAACGGACCGAAGGGGTATTTCACAGTGATGGGCTCGAGAGGTATGGCGTCTCTGTTGCAGCTGATGTGAGGAGTACTGCGCCGCTGATTTTCTGCGCTTTGCATGATCTGTGTTCAGTTTTCTTTCTTCTTCTTCTTTTCTTTTTCCCACTGCACATACGAGTCAAACACGCAAGCAGAAGATTGTTGTCTCATATATTATATATAGGAGCATGTGACTATTAGAGGAGTAAGGTGGTTATTACATGTGTCCCTTTTTTTTCATTTTTATTTAATTGTAATTTAGTGGATAATCTTAGAATAATTCCTTAATTCCTGACTTTTCCTTCTCAATTAATTCTTCTAGGCCTTAAAATATTATTCCTAAAATATTTATGCCAAAAATTATTCCCTAATTATTTGTCCTTAATTTATGGGAAAACATGCCTTAAATTTTTCACATAATTAATCTCATAATTATTTTAGGCCAAAATTTCATAATTAATTTTTCATAAAATATTCCAATTTCAAATCCTAACATTTGAGATGTTACATTCATCGTCCCTAACTCACAAACAAGACAAGTGAACGAATCGATTCAAGATGTGGAGGTTTGGCTTGACTGTCGTACTGCAAGAAATTAAAATTTTCTGAAATTCTTTTAAGTGAATGGTAAAACCTAACACCCGTTAATTAGAGGTTAATGATAAAGAGTTGTGTAATACCCGGATAAATGAAAGGGGTATTTTTGGTAAGCAAATATATAATCTCAAGACTTGTGATAATATAGTATATTTTTCTAAGGAAAAATCTCTTAGAAATTAGAGAATCTAAGGGCCAAAGTGCCAATGATGAAAATGCCCCTAGGGGACATAAATACTTAGGAAAATTATGAAAATCCTAAAAGGCAAGAAATGATCAAGTGAATTAAGAGAGTATGCTATCTCTAAATATTATAATTTAATAAATTATGAACTTGGAGAAATTGTTGGAAAATACTCGAAAAGAAGTGAAATGACCATAATACCCTTGTAATTTCTAAAAATGCAAGAGGCATGAAAATACTAATGTTAATGCAAGAGTATGAAGGTAATGAGGTGTTCTAAGTAATACAAGAGTAAATACCCTTTTTGGTCCCTGGAAAAAACACGGATGCCCTTTTTGGTCCCTGAAAAAAAATAAGTCACTTTTAGTCCCTAAGATGGAAAAATAATGTCCATTTTAGTCCTTTTGATCATTTTTTTGCACATTTTAATCCCTCAGAAATTCCCAAAAAGGTTATTTTTAGTCCCTAAAAAGGACTAAAATGACATTTCTTTTACTCAGGGACGAAAAAGGGTCAAATGTGTTTTTCCAGGGACCAAAAAGGGTATTTACTCTAAGAAAATTATCAACTTGTGATAATTAAGTAATTAAGTAATATTGGGCTAATTACTTAAGCATAAGCAAGGGAAATTCACAAGTAATTATGTAAAACCCTAAAATTAGTGGTTTTTGTTTTAAAATTAGTAAAAACATGTTTACTAATTAATTAGAAATTTTGGAGAAAAAAAGTTGAGTTTAGGTATTTTTAAGCCTAAATACAAGAATGGACCAATTAGGTATTTTTGTGGAATTTTTGGGAAAAAGTAAATAAATAAATAAATAAATAAAAAATAAATCTTTATTAAATAATTAAGAGGTCCAGCCGAAATTGGGCCAAGAAAAAGGGAAAAAAATATATATATAAGAAATACATATAAATTTTATGCAACTTGCAAATATTTTAATAATATAATTAATTAAAGTAAAAATGATGAATAGTAATTTAATATTTAGGAAACGGATCCTATCTAGAGATCTAGGAATGAGATTTCCAAAGTCAAGGTGAAATATTGATCAGTGGAATTTTATCTTCCGTTAGACTCTTCCGGAAGTAAATTCTGAGGCCGTTTGTGCTTTTTTCTAATAAGACAAAATAGGGAAATTCTGAGAAAAGGCCAGATAGCCAAGAGGACGAAAAGGTTATGTTGTGACATTTGGAAAAGAATTGGGAATTTTCATGGACATATTTGGAATCAGTGAATTTTTCTGAAGAAGCCGATGATTCCAGAAATACGTTTCGACACCGGACACGTTCGGACACGTTTTTCGAGAAAACTTTGACTGGACTGTTGGAGCCCTATATGGGATCAAAATTTAGTTTAACTTGGACATTTATAGTAAGTAAGGAAATGGTTTCAAAGTTGTAAATCCAGAATTTTGAAAGTTCTCCGAAATCACGCGAATCGGGTACCGATCGGGGAAATTCTATTAGACCGGGTTTAAAGCAACCCAAGTCACCATTTTTGGGCCAATCTTTGGCAGCCACATCACCCCTTATTTTCGGCCAAACAAGCTTCCATGGACAAGAATTATACACCATTTTTGTCTTGAATTTCCATGGTTAAGAACAAGTTGCAAAATTCCATTTAGGTCCTTAGGTTTTTCTATAAATAGGTAGCCATGGTCTTCACAATTCTTCACACCATTTCTCCTTCCTTTGGCCGAAATCCTAGAGGGAGAAAGAAGAGAGAGAAGCTCGGAAAAATTGTGAAGAAAGTCTTCAACGGGTAAGTCTTTCGGTCTTTAGCTTTTAAGTTCTAGTTTTTAGTTCGGTAGTTGGTAGAATTGTTAGTTAAATTTAGGAAGTAGGGGATGAAATTCCTATTCTTTTTTAGGCCTCATTGCATTGAAAAATATGCCCGAAGAGGTAAAAACATGGTAGGGATCGAGTCTCCGAAAAGTTGAAGCTTTTGTAGTTCTTTCAAAAGTAGGGGTTGTAATGCTAGAATAGCCTTTAAATTTTCAAGTATGATTGGATATCATATGGGAGGGCTATTTTAGTCTTTATTTTCGAAAATCAAAATGGCGTCGAAGTTCTGGCAAAATTTTGGGAAGAAAATTGGTCAGAGTAACGAAGTGCTGGCGAAATTCCGCCAATTAGGGGTATAGGGGCGAAATGGTAATTTTTACCTAAAATGTCAGTTATTGTGTCAAATCACTAATGGAAGTGATATTACTCTTATAGGACGTCAGAAATCCTAGTTTGCTGCCGTTACGCTGTCCAACGTGCCGCTGTAGGACAAACCGCTGTTTTCCGTCAGGAAGTACGCTTCGCCGAAACGTCTACGTACGTCAACGAAGGTACGTTCGCGCATCGTAACACTAACGCTGATGATTATTGAATGTATATATGTGTTGATATGTTGTGTAAATAGTTTGATGCCGAAGGCAAGGCTAGTCTATGTGGGTAAGCCAAATAGTCGCCGTAAAGTCGGTGAGGCCCCCATGATAGACACTTACCTGGTCATGCTATTCAGTGCTATATGCACCGTGTCTATGTAACCGTACTTAGATGCACCGTGTCTATGGAACTGTACTTAGATGCATCGTGTCTATGGAACCGAACTTAGATGCACTGTGTCTATGGAACCGTACTTAGACGCACTGTGATCAAGGATCCGTACTTGGATCACTACTACAGTTTTTATGGGTTATTGTTATGATAATGCTGTATTGTTTCCTATATGGATCATTGCTGTGATTCTAGAAATATCAGTCACACATGTGTTGTTTATAAGCATGAGGTTAACCGTTACCTGAGATCCAATGTGGTAAATTGGATCTCAGCTATAGCTTCAGGGTTCGGAGGACCAGAGGGCCGAGGAAGAAGCGAGCAGGCCACGTAGAAGATCCAGTTGAAGATTTCTTTCTGTTGTATTATACCTTTGAACCACACGGGTTTTGTACCGCTGTTGTATCCAGTCAGACTTACAGCATTTTATATATACATATCAGTCACTCAATCGCTCCGATGCTCTACTCTGATTATTTAAAAGGAAGTTTTAATGAAAAAAAAAATTATACTGCTTTTGGAAAATGGGTTGTTACAAGTTGACAAGAACTTGGCCTTGTGTCATGAGGTGGCAAGTGATCGGATCAAACTGTTAGAATCTTGAGAGAATGTCGCAATTTTTGTGATCTTGTTGGGTTGCAATCTATACAGAATGGTATGTGTTCGTTTCTCAGCTAGCTGTGACGGCCTTGGACTTGATCTCCCAAATACCGTGCCGGCCTTTGCTTGATCACCCTCTCGATCTTTGCTAAGTCAGCCGAAACCTCACAAGTAGGCAAAGAACACAAAGACTAAGAGAACTCTTAGAGAGAGAAAGAGAACTTAGAGAGAGAAGCTTTTGAACAACAAATGCTTGAAGACTCGTGGATTGATTACAAGTGAGGAGGGCACTCCTATTTATAGCCTACCACCTCCTCAATGAACGGTCAAGATCAAAAACATCCTACGATGGAGAATGATTCTCCAGAACATTTCCTAGGAATATCTAGACATTTATCATTACATGAGAGATTCTAGAATTCTCCATACATTTCTTCCTCTATGTACATATATCTACAATATTCAAGAAGCTTCTAGACTTGTCCATGCTTCAAGTCTAAACCTCCTATTTAAATGCAGAGTGTCCGTGCACGCGAATCATCCTGCGTTCCTTTCCGGCGTGACACTCTCCCCACCTAATTCGGTGACGCCCTCGTCACTGCACCGCTCAGGATCAACTCTGTACGGGCCTCCATACTTGTGAACAAGACCCTGAAACATCTTCGTTTGTTGGGAGGAAGCTTCACGATCACCTTGTCCCCTACTTGATATTCAGGACCTCGCTTCTTCCCAGTTGCAACCTTCTTCCTTATTGTGGCTGATTTGCCCAGGAAGGATCTTGCGACCTCAACTCTTCGCTCAATGTATCACCCACTACATTAGCCGTGCCAAGTTCATACTCCATCTCGCGGTCCACCTCTCGTCTAGGCGGCACTTTCTTGGAGTCTTGGTGACATGAGGTTTTCAGTCCTCTTCAAGACAGGGGGAAGATTCCCACGATCCTCTACATCAGGATCCACCACCTTCAAAGCCGCAAGGTAGGTGACTTCCCCGATCCCAGGTCCCTTCGTCACTTGCATAGTTGACAAGCGAACATTCTGATCATCGCCTGTCGTAGGCACTGTGCAACCAAACCCCTTTTCCATGAAGCACAGTGAATCTTCACCCGGCAAGATGACTACTTTTGCCTTGCGCAAAAAGTCCAAACCCAATACCACATCGAAATCATCCATAGGGGTAACCGACAGATCCACGGTCCCCTTCCACGTACCAATGCATAGCTCCACTCCACGAGCTACGCCCTCAAGAGGTTTGGCAGAAGTGTTGACAGTCTTCCACCATCCACTTCGTGCCTGAGTAACTGAGAGACCGACCCGCTTGGCCTCTTCAGGAGTAATAAAGTTGTGGGTAGCCCTGATGTCCACCATCACCTTCATTGGTTTCCCATTCAGCTCCACATCAACAAACATGAGGCCTTTACTCCTCGAAACAGGTTCCTCATGTTTGGCCTTCAAGGCATTCAGCACCCTGAGAGATCCCATCAGCATACTCAGCTCTTCCTCGTCAGGTCCATCTTTCCCTTCAACGATGGCTGACAAGCTACCAAGCTTCGAACACTTGCTCATGTAATGTGGCCCTTTGCACATGTAGCAGCTTATTGTCCTCTTCTTCTCTTCAGATTTGTTCCTATGGAAGGATTTTCCAGCTCCTCCCTTGTCTCCCCCACCGTTCCCATGATTGGGTTCAGGAGACTTAGATCCGGAAGACTCACCTTTCTCCCTCCTTCTAATAATCAGTGAGACTTTCCGCAATGGCAATGGCTTCATCTACATTTGTCACTCCATGCCGTTGGAGTTCATGTTTGGCCCATTCTGAAGACCATCCAAGAAGTAGAACAACGTTTCCTCATTTGCTAAGATTAGGAATTTGCAATGTGAGGGTCGTGAAGTCTCTTACGTAATCCGAAATCGAGGTCTTGTGCTTGAGTTCCCTCAACTTCTTTCTAGCCACGTAGACCACGTTCTCGGGATAGAATTGCTTCTTCGGCCTCTTGAAATCTTCCCAAGTCTCAATGGTGCAAATGCCTCTCTCCATGTCTGCATGCTTCCTACGCCACCACAACATAGCGTTATCAGTAAGGAATAAGGAAGCAGTGCGTACCTTGGTTGTGTCATCGACCAAGTTCAGGTTCTCAGCATATCTCTCCATTTTCCATAAGAAGTTCTCAACCTCCTTGGCATCACGAACGCCTTGAAATTCCTTCGGCTTAGGGAGATCCAACCTCACCTCCCTTGCTCCACTGGTACCACCCACCAACGGAGTCTTAGTTTGTCTCTCCAAAGAACTCTTTAGAGAGTTGAGTTGCCCCTGCATTGCGGTAATGACATCCATTACCTTTGCTTCGAGTCGCCTCATGGACTCAGCTCGTTCCTCCTCTACATTGAGGTGGGAATCAACATCCGACCTCAAGTTGTCTAATTGGCCTAGGGTGTGGGTTTCAAGTGTCTCAAAGTCACTTTCCACCTTGTCCACCCTAGTAACCACCCCATGTAAGGCCTCCTCCAAAGCCTCCACCTTTGCCATCAAAGTGGCAATATCTGTGGCTTGGCGGGACTTACTTGATCCTCGGGTCTTCTTTGCCTCGGGAGCAAGTTGGGTCTCTCTACCCCTTTCTTCTCCAGCCACAACAACTTCCTCAGTTGTTCCCGACATTCTTGCCTACGAACCACGTTCACAACTTCGAACCTAGCTGCTCTGAACCAAAGCTCTGATAACACTTTGTCACGGCCTTGGACTTGATCTCCCAAATACCGTGCCGGCCTTAGCTTGATCACCCCTCTCGATCTTTACTAAGTCAGCCGAAACCTCACAAGTAGGCAAAGAACACAAAGACTAAGAGAACTCTTAGAGAGAGAAAGAGAACTTAGAGAGAGAAGCTTTTGAACAACAAATGCTTGAAGACTCGTGGATTGATTACAAGTGAGGAGGGCACTCCTATTTATAGCCTACCACCTCCTCAATGAACGGTCAAGATCAAAACATCCTACGATGGAGAATGATTCTCCAGAACATTTCCTAGGAATATCTAGACATTTATCATTACATGAGAGATTCTAGAATTCTCCATACATTTCTTCCTCTATGTACATATATCTACAATATTCAAGAAGCTTCTAGACTTGTCCATGCTTCAAGTCTAAACCTCCTATTTAAATGCAGAGTGTCCGTGCACGCGAATCATCCTGCGTTCCTTTCCGGGCGTGACATAGCGCTCCAGCAATAGAGTTATTTGAGTGTTACAGAGCTGATGTTCAGATAAAGGAAGTAGGGATAATGAGTATTAACCCTAACTGGGAATACAGATTAAATTCTTGAGCTTTCAAGAGAAGAGAAGGATTTGCAAATACAATTGTGATTTTAACATTATTTTGTTTGGAAAGATTTTTACACAGAAATATCTCAGATTTTGCTATATAACTAATACTTTGCAATGTTTCAATTTTATTATTAATATCGTTTTGCCTTATTATTAAAAAATATTAAAATGGATTAAGGATTAATCATACTTTTTAATCATTATATATTTATATAGTATTATTTTATTTAATTATTATGTTACCAGTCTGACCAGACAACCCAATCGAACTGCCCATTTGAACTATGACCCATTGATCTTTCCGGCTCGATGTTGGATCCGACTTTTAAAACATTAGTTTACATCAATGGTTGCATCTGATCAATGTCGATAAAGAGCTTGAGGCATGTGTTTCTACTCTAGAGGACTTGAAAAAAAAATAATACTACTCAAGTAATAAATGGAACGAGTGAACGACTGACAAATGAATATATGATCAAGTACTCAATCATAATATATGCTACTATAAACTAAATCATTTTCTTACCGAAAATCATTTTCTACTCTAGAGGACAAGAAAAAAAAAACTCAAGTAATAAATGGAATGGTTGACAAATGAATATATAATCAAGTACTCAATTATGATATATGCTACTCCCTTCAGTCCTAATTATAGGAACACATTTTGGAGTTGGTTTTGATCCTAATTATAAGAGCAAGTTTTAACTTTTGTCAATTTTTTCCTATAATACCCGTTTTATACTTTCTCAATAATAATTAGAGACAATACTAATTGAATAATACACCTATATATTATATAAAATAAATAATGTTTGCAACTTATTAATGTCATATACACTTCAATTATACTTTTTTATATAAAATAATTTTGAGCAATTTTGTCATATTTTGCTAAAGAGTAATAAGTATAGTATATAATTACCCCACGTGGGATAGGTATGCAATTTATTTGTCTTGTTGGGCCGACGTACCCATTTTCCCACCAAAAAAAAAAAAATTTGACGAGGAGCTAAGGAAGCGGCTCACACAAATAGAAGGAAATTGCCCAACATTAAAGATAAAGCAGTGGTATTATTATAAAATGGGACACCAATTATGAAGTGGTTAAGCAGGGGTATTTTTGGAAAATAATTATAATTAACTAATTTAACTTCTCTTCTTAATCTCTCCAAATTCTGGTAAATAGTTCCTATAATTAGGACCGGAGGGAGTACTATAAACTAAATCATTTTCTTATTGATAATTATGAGCATGTAAACCATTGCAAAATACCTCCCTCCTTGAAAATTGCAAAACACCCAAACTAATGATGGATGGGTATTTGATGTTGCTTCGCTTGACTCTAATTTTTTTGGGAAAGTTTCAAGCTTTCCTTTTTGCGGTTAAAGATGAATCTTAAGAAAGTCAAGTGTGGTAGAATAAAGAAAAATTCAAATTCAAATTCAAAATTTAATATAAAGGCACAAGAGATCAAACAAAGGGAGAAAAAGAAATGATTGAGGTTTTATAGGCTCAATTATCATTATGATTATGATAAAATAATTATGATAGTTAAAAGATAATGACAAATGTGGATATTGAAATTTATTATTGGTGTCAAAGTAAATGGAATACACTAATAGTAGTAATATAAACACAACTATTTTATTAAAAAACGGTTACTATGGATATTTTTTTTTTTGGTGTCAAAAGTAAACTAAATACACTAATTTTCTCAAAAGATAGTGGCTTACATAACGGTTTTTAACATTGTTAGTATGATTATTATAGAAGATATATATTAGAAAATTGACTACAAATTTTGACATCAAATAATTTTGGAAAAATATCGAGAAAAATACGACTTGAACTTCAAATGCCCACCTATTTAGGATTTTGAAGTTCCATTAGTATTTTTTTGGGGATTGTCCCAAATAATTTTCCATTGATATGTTGCTTCTTAGAAAAAACGTCAAAGTAATATTTATACTAAAAATAAAATTTAGGCTTAAAATCACGTCAAAAATCTATAAATAAAAGAAAACATAATAAAAATGGCATCATGGAATATGCATGTGTATAGAAGGGTAAAAGTGTAAAAATACAACGTCCAACACCAAATACTTTTTTGAGGTGCAAACGTAACCATGAGCTTTGAAAATTGGAGCAAAAGTCACAGCACTGTTAAATCCTGTCTGACGGTGTAAGTTTTTGTGGTGGGGCCCACATTATTATTCTGAAAATACAATAACGCCCTTAACTTTAAAAAAATCAGAGTAATTCACAATTTTCCCAATGAAGACGAGGATGCTTTGTTCAAGCTGTCGCAACCCACCGACTCAGACATGCCTGAACTTGGAGTTTGTATATGATCTGAACCAGGGGCGGACCCAGGATTTGAAATTAGGGGGGCGAAAATTACAAAATAGAACACAATGGAGTCAACATTTAAAATTAGGGGGCTAAAATTACAAAATTGGACCCACATATTTAGGAAATTATATTTTAGCCTCATAAATATTTCAATATTTTCATTTTAGTAGGGACTAATAAATTGAAAATATTGAAACTTTTATAAGACTAAAATATAATTTCCCCAACTTTTGGGTCCACTTCTTTAATTTTAGGGGGTGGGGGCCAAAAACCCGAGGTCCGGTTGGTGCGGCCGGTCCGACCCGACCGGTCTCGGGCAAGCAAAAAATGGTCCGAGACAATTTGACCCAGTGGGCCAGGACCAAATTGCTCGGGTTGGGTGGACTTCGATCCAGGGCTTAGACCCCCTGGACCGGTCCGGTCTGGCCCGAGGTCCCCCTTTTTTTTTTGTAAATCACCACTATATTAAGCCATTTACTGGAGTCTGGACATCTTAATGTGGTTTTTAATTTATAGGAATCACTTTTCACTATGTCACTTTTTATTATTTTAGGAAGTCAAGTGAAATAAGAGCTAAAATATTGCATCCCAAGAAAGCAAAAAAAAAAAAAAAAAATAGAAAACTCTTTTTTTAAAAAAAAGATGGACTACTTGGCTGGTCGAGCAGTCCAGCCGTTTGTCCGGTCCGGCCCGAGCTCGGGTTGGTACCAAACTGAACCATACCTTGGGTGATTTTTCAGCCAGAGTCATATCGGGCCGACCTCGGGTTGACCTCCAACCGCCTCAGCCGGTCCTTGGACAACCCTAATCTAAACCAAGTCGGGCAACTTGTTCTTCCTAGCGAGGAGGGTTGGGGTCAAAGTACTCGAAGAAGGTGGGCATAGATGGGAGGAAGAAGAGAACTAGGCGGGGAGCTATTGGCGTACAAGAATTACATGAAGCTTTATCGATTCCATACTACGATGGCCAATCGACGACTTGAAATGTCGTTAAGGAGAACACGGAGGGCGACTTGTGGAGCTTCGATGAAAACGTTGTTGCGTGTGTGACGTTGTCCGCCATATAAAGGAGGCGGTTATTTCATAGGGATGAGGGGGTTGTAAATTGGGCAGATATGGTGATTTTAGTTTTAAGTTTCTTGTTATGCGGAACCCTAGAATTAGAAATTAGGACAACGTTGTAGATTCTGATTTTGCCTTGCATGAAATTGTTTCGAACTTGCCATGGTGTCTCGTGTTCAAGTATTAATTTCCATTTTGTGGCATTTAATTAAGCGGTTCGCGTTCATCAGTGGAAAGTGGAAACCAGCCTGAAAGTTAAAAAGGGGAAACAAGTCCAGGTTCTGGTGTTTCTTTGATTGGGATTTCAGACCTTCGTCTCCACCTTCGAAGAATCAGAGGTTTGGAGGGTGCTTTTAGGGGACATTTTGGTAGTTTCAGAACTATAGTGTGGGCCCCGCCCCCAAAACTAGCACCGTTAGGTAGAATTTTAACGGTGTTGTGACTTTTGCTCCAATTTTCAAAGCTCATGATTACTTTTGCCTCTGAAAAGCATTTGGTGTTAGACGCTCCCAATGGTAAAGCACTTAAGTACACGTGCATTTTTATACCTTTACCCTATATATAGAAAATAGGGTTAATGTGTAAAAATACACATGTGCTTTGCCCTCAGGAGCGCCCAACACCAAGTGCTTTTTTTGGGTGCAACAATAAACATGTGGTTATAAAATAGGTGCAAAAGTCACAGCACTGTTAAAATCTTGACGATGGTGTTAATTTTGGGTGTGGAGCCCACAATATAACTCTGAAAATACCTAAATACCCTTTAAAATATCCTCCATTCATTCTTCGATCCAGACCTGACTCTCTGCCATCTTCTTCGCCGCCATCTTGCCGCCACCGATCCAGGTGAGTGACGACGATCGTGGCCTCCTCTAGCACCAACGACGGCAGCCTCGAATGAAAACGATGGTTTCCCCTTTTTCATCCCCTTCCACGGTGGCCCCGAGATTCAGGTGAGCAACGGCGACGACGACCATGGTTCCCTTATTCATCCCCTTCAACGGTGGTCCCCAGATCCGAACTCAATCAAGGGCGTTGACATAGATCTGAGAGCGATTCATCTTCTCATTGAGTCTCCGCCTTTTTTGAAATCTTTCTTTGGTGATTTGTGATTTTTGCTTTGTTGATTTTCCCTTCATTTTGTGGCTTGTAATCAGTCTTGTTCTGAGTTTGATTTGAGTCTTCTTCCACATTTTTTTTTCATCTTCTTCTGAGATTGATTTGGGCTTCTTTAATTTCAATCTGTTTAATGTTATACTGACCACCTAAGTCTTAGAGCTTCCTTTCTAATTGGGTTCTTGTTTTCTACATCGAATCAAAGTGGGTTTGCTTATTAGATTCGGTAAGCCATGAATTTTAGAGGTTTAAAGATTTCTGGTTGTTTACCATAATGAATTCTAGATTGTTTACTTGAACTCAAATTCCTAGGAATGTTTCAGCGACTTGAGTATCTAGGAGAGAGGGTGGGTGTTTTTTTTTTTTTTATACATTGTATTCTTGCTGCTGGTGGCAGTTGGGTGTCATTAATTTCTTCTTGATCCTGATTGAAGATGCATATGGAGTGAAGGATGAATCAGAGTTATTTGGTTTGGGTGGGAGAGGGGATGGGGAGAGTTTTTAACGCATCATTTAATTTTCGCTCTTTTGTTGTCCACTTTTATCATTATTAAACTGCCCTGCATTCTGTTCTGCAAATTTAGAATTAGAATTTGTATAAAATGTAATGAAAGAATCTATGTTAGCCTAGTGTTGCGCACAGATGAAATTATGAATGTTGTTATTTTAACCTTTTGAAATAATATTTCTAACGTATTTTTTTTTTGGCGGGATACATTTTCTTTTTGGGAAAGACTCAATGATTTAAGCTTAGATACTTAATGTAGATTAGAATAAATGGATTTTAAATTTTTAAAAAGGTTTAAACTGTTAATAACAAGAATTAGTTACAGGCTATATCATGGATAAAAAATACATGCCATTAATCGGGATGAAAAAAGTTTCTTAAGTATATCAAGCTCAAGTGCCTAAGTTTTTTCTTTTCTTTTGGGTGTTTATTCAATGATTCATATTATCCCTATCTTGATATTTGGTTGTCCACTGTACAGTTGTGGCTCCTGTGGATATCCTCAAAACTTGACATCCTCAAATCGAATCACATCTGACATAGGTTCTGAATATAAAAGGTCAATAAAGAAATGATCAATATGATATGATAGAGATCTAACTCGCTATGCTTTAATTTATTGTTTTGATTATCTTTTATTTAATTGAGTCTGTTTTAATTATATTATTTTTAGGAATATCTTATTAGATAAGATATAGTTGTTAGGATTTTTAGTTAGTCGGTTTTATCTTTTATTATATTTATTAATATATTTAGGAATTAGGAAATAAGAGGAGTATCTTATTAGATATTATCTTCTATCTTTAAGAGTTATTATTAGTTATCTAAATCTTAGATTTAGATATATTTATGGATTTAGTATTTATCTTTTTGGATAGAGTCTCTCTTTGTAAATTCTTATGAATAGGTTTAGTGACTCATCAATAAAGCATCGAATATTTTAGAGAGTAAATTGAAACGGTAGATTCTCCTTGGCTTTATTAATTAGTGGAGTTCCTAGTTATTAGAGAGTTGGTGATCTTATCTAATAAGAATTCTTGCTATTTCTCTAGGATCAGAGTTTATTCCATTAGAGGTTTTGTTGACTTTCCCATTCTCATTTAACCTTCCCATCAATCACACAGGTTGACTAAATAAGTTGTTTTTCTATCTTTTTGTGGTCATCATTCAAAGACGATCTAGTTCTGATAGAAGTTCAATGTAAATATTCGATCATTACAGCCTTATTCGGAGGAATCTTGAAAGGGTTAGCATGGAAGGTTTTACATCAATCATGCACCTGCCAGATGATTGCCTTGGCTTTATTTTTCGTTGTTTAAATAGTAGCATTGATCAGCAATCATTTGGCCTGACTTGCCGTAGATGGCTCCAGATTCAAAATTTGAACTTTCGATCATTGCGGTTCCAGTGTTTATTCAGCATCCATCTCAATCGGTTGCTAAGCCGCTTTCAACATTTAGAATCATTATCTTTATCTGTAGACATAACTGATTCAGGATTTACCTTCGTGCAAAGCTATGGTTCAAATTTACGGAATCTTGATTTGCGTTGTTCCAATGTCACTGACAATGGTCTAACCTTGGCTGCTTCTGGTTGCCCCTTGTTGACGTCAATTAGCCTCTATCGGTGCCTAAAAATTACTGATAATGGGTTAGAGACTTTAGCTAATGGTTGCCCCTTGTTGACGACAATTAGCCTCTTTCGGTGCCTCAAAATTACTGATTATGGGTTAGAGACTTTAGGTAATGGTTGCTTGTCCTTGAAATATGTCGACCTCTCATTTTGTTCAAAAATATCTGACAAAGGTGTAAAAGCTCTGGGTGGCAAGCAATCGGGTCGAACTGTCAGAATCTGGTGAGACTGCATGTCAGAATCTACTTTGTATAAGTATATATGATATGAATCCTAGTGATTCAAAAATCTCTTTATAACAATATAAAAATAGAAAAATAACAGGTAAAAATCTTAATAGAACAATAATAAAAAACTAAAAAAATAACAGGTACAAATATTAAATTGAGGTACCCATTCTATGACAACTCCCAGCAACTTATCCTATATTTTTGTGCCTTTAGTAGGCCTAGTATTCCTGGCAATTGCAATGGCTTTTTTATTTATCCATGTTCAACGTGGGTTAATCTTCCGGCTACTTTTGTTGTTGTTGTTGTTGTTGTTGAGACTAATAGTAATCTCGGAGTCTCAGTGTCTCGCACTCTACCCTTAATTAGAGCTAGGAATCAGGGCCGGCCCGGCCTGGCCTTACAGGGTCAGGGCCTAACAAGGCATAGAGTAAGGAAAATATATGTTTTTCAAAGCCCGGCCCGATAGTACTAGGGCTAGGGCCGGCCCTACCGGGCCTGAAAATTACTATTCCAAATTTTAACTATTTTTCCTTCAAATGTTTTTAAAGAAATATAATTAGTAAATTGCAACCATTAAAGTTCTAATCTATCAAATAAATGTCATCAACATTAATATCTAAACAATATAAATCATTCAACAAATAAACACATTCATTAATTCGTAATAAAAAACAAATAAACACAAAGAATATATTTTTCCTTTTTTCAAAAATATTAGACAAAGATATTGCTTTATGTATGCCCACTACAAAATGTCTTTCCCTCTCGTAATTTTGTGTGTGTTTCCTTCGGTTCATGCATGATTTTACTGACAAGTAAAAATAATTATACTTATTTTACACAAAATATATTTATAATTTTTTTTTGGTAAAAAAATATATTTATAATTTATTACTTATATAATATTGTAATACCAAAGTATGTGTTTATTTAATATGAAAACATCCCTTCTTTAAAATTTATAATAACTAATTATGTGTTTTAATACAGAATAATAATAAACATAAAAAAAGGGTTATAGTTTAAACTAAAAATCTAAGTAATTACAAATAAACACATTCATTAAGTGGAAGTCTAAGTAATTATTATTATTTTTTAAAAAAGTTACAGTTAAACGAGCCTAATGGGTGACCCAATTAAGCCCGAGGCCCTACAGGGCCGACCTGCAGGCCAATTTGAAATTTATAACCTATTTTTAACCCCTAGCCCTCCAGGTCGAGAACTTAAACGAGCTTGATGGCCGATTTCCGCTACCCTAAAATTCAGTGCTTGTTTTTTTCCCACTTCGAAGTCTTCTTTTTTCTCCCGACAGTTTGCTGCAAATAGTCGCGAACTCGATGGACAATGATGGCATGTCCTGATCACTATTATAATAAGAGAGGATATCATCATCTGACGTCTCGTACAGGTAAGTAATTCTCGTTTTCTTTTGTTCCCGTTTTGATCTGGCTCATAGGTTTTAGTCGAAGCAGCTTGTTATTGGGTAAAAGCTGATGAATTTTTCACTTATTGTTGAGCGATTATCCTTAAATTAATGGTGTTTCGAATTTGTGAAATTTTTATGGGGGGTTTGGTTTGTAGTAGAAATTTTATTTGTATATTTGCCAGAAATTGTAATGTACATATTTTTGTATGCATTGACTGATGTGTGATCGTGTGATCATGGCCAAGGCAAATAATTAGAATGTCTTTAGGAGGATAATAGCGTAAGATACTTAGAATGCATATATATATTATGTACATGCTGTGTCATCTTTCATGTCTTTACTTCATAAATATATTAAATTATTCTCATCTCTCCAAGTGATACTTCTAGCTGTGGTTATCGGAATTGTATGTATTGATTTGATAACCTTGCTCCTAGCTACTTAACTTATCTTGGGTTTAGTCTTTGAATATATGTCACAATCTATAGTCTAGGCAAAAACTCAGACAATTTCCAATATGCTTTCAACGTGGGTTTTCTAGAGTATGGTGCAAGAAGTAAAGAAAGACTGGTCTAATGTGGATTGCCATAGAGTTGGCTCCAGGGCAAGTGAAACCATGGAGAAAAGTTTACATATCTCATTTTCAATGCATGTAATTATTTGCGAATGATTATTGTTATGATTCTACGAATTTAGGAAATGTTTGGTAGCCAAAGGGAGAGGGAAGGATAATGGCAAGAATGAAAAATGGGTCTGAAATAATTTATAAATGCTATTCTATTAATAATTACACAACAGTGATTACCGTTTACATCCTTATTCCCTCATCATTTCTCTACCTGACATTCTGCTTGTCAAACATAACCTTACTGTCTTCTGTAATGAGATAAAGTGGACCCATGCTAAATGAAGAAACAGTAATGGTGCTGATCTGTTTTCTGTTATTTTCCCCTCTTTTTAGCACGCATTTATGGTTGCTAGGGGTCAGGGTCTTGCTTTAACCTTTTATTCTTTACCATCTCTTAACTCAAGATTCATTTTGTTGTCCACTTTTATCATTATTAAGCTGCACTGCATTCTGTTCTGCAAATTTAGAATTAGAATTTGTATAAAATGTAATGAAAGAATCTATGTTAGCCTAGTATTGCGCACAAATGAAATTATGAATGTTGATATTTTAACCTTTCGAAATAATATTTCTAACGTTTTTTTTTGGTGGGATACATTTTCTTTTGGGAGAAAACACAATGATTTAAGCTTAGATACTTAATGTAGATTAGAATTAATGGATTTTAAATTTTTAAAAAGGTTTAAACTGTTAATAACAATAATTAGTTACAGGCTATATCATGGATAAAAAATACATGACATTAATTGGGATGAAAAAAGTTTCTTAAGTATATCAAGCTCAAGTGCCTAAGTTTTTTCTTTTCTTTTGGGTGTTTATTAAGTGATTCATATTATCCATATCTTGATATTTGGTTGTCCACTGTGCAGTTGTGGCTCTTGTGGATATCCTCAAAACTTGACATCCTCAAATCGAATCACATCTGACATAGGTTCTGAATATAAAAGGTCCATAAAGAAAGGATCAATCTCATTTGATTCAGTTGATCTCAGCTAGTTCACACAGGTTGACTAAATAAGTTGTTTTCCTATCTTTTTTTGTGGTCATCATTCAAAGACTAAACTACTTTGCCGCAAATGCGGTGTTCTTATTGGCTACGGACACATAGACTCATCAGCACTTTGTGGATTTAACTCAGCCAGTTGATCCAGTTCTGATAGAAGTTCAGTGTAAAGATTCGATCATTACAGCCTTATTCGGAGGAATCTTGAAAGGGTTGGCATGGAAGGTTTTACATCAATCATGCACCTGCCAGATGATTGCCTTGGCTTTATTTTTCGTTGTTTAAATAGTAGCATTGATCAGCAATCATTTGGCCTGACTTGCCGTAGATGGCTCCAGATTCAAAATTTGAACTTTCGATCATTGCGGTTCCAGCGTTTATTCAGCATCCATCTCAATCGGTTGCTAAGCCGCTTTCAACATTTAGAATCATTATCTTTATCTGTAGACATAACTGATTCAGGATTTACCTTCGTGCAAAGCTATGGTTCAAATTTACGGAATCTTGATTTGCGTTGTTGTTCCAATGTCACTGACAATGGTCTAACCTTGGCTGCTTCTGGTTGCCCCTTGTTGACGGCAATTAGCCTCTGTCGGTGCCTAAAAATTACTGATAATGGGTTAGAGACTTTAGCTAATGGTTGCCCCTTGTTGACGACAATTAGCCTCTTTCGGTGCCTCACAATTACTGATTATGGGTTAGAGACTTTAGCTAATGGTTGCTTGTCCTTGAAATATGTCGACCTCTCATTTTGTTCAAAAATATCTGACAAAGGATTAAAAGCTCTCACGCAGAAGTGCCGCCAACTTCAGGGGGTTAAGATATCAAACTGTGATGGTGTTGCCGGTGTGGGCTTTGAAGGGTGTTCAGAAACTCTAGCTTATGTTGATGCTGATTCTTGTAAGCTTACACCAGATGGGATAAAGGGAATTGTTAGTGGTGGTGGACTAGAGTATTTAAATGTTTCCTGTTTAAGTTGGTCTCCTTTTGGAGATCCCACAGCAGGAATAGGCAAGCTTCTTTTTTTAACTTTTAAACTACATATATAAACGTATATTTATAGGTGTGCAGCGTTTATATGCATACATACATGATGACAATAATTATATAAGCTCTTCTTGTTTCATTCTTATGTAGCAAAAATATGACAGCAAGCTTATATATATATATTTTCCAAACTATATATACATATATATCACATCAAAGCTTTCTTCTTTTTCTTCCCAGTAGCAGCGATATACATATATATACTTATTTATATAACAGTGAAACTATAACAGCAACTTTCTTATTCCTTTCTTTTATATAGGTGCAACGAATAGATACATATGAGCAGCAAGCAATAAGGTTTTTGATTCCATATATAAATTTATCCATTCAGCATAGCAAGTTTTCCTTAACTTTATATATATAAAAGCTGCGTGTATGTGCGTATAATATAAGGTTCAACAGGTTTTCTTTTACTTCCTATGTCCTGCATAGCTATTTATATACCCACACACACTTATATATATGACAGCAAAAACTTCTTATGTTTTATGTATATGTGCAGCGAAAACACAACAGCAACTATTCTATCATCCCCACATGCAGCGACCCACTGATATACATATACAAGCTATTCCTATTATTTCCAAAAGGTTTATGTGGTTGTTTTGAAATTCCAAACATGAGACATGCTAAACAAAACTCCTCTGTTTTAACTCATACACAATAACAAGGTTAGAAGCTTACCTTGTTCAAACTCAAACTTGCTTGCAACCGTTCAAACCTTAAGCCTTCACCTTCTTTTCCTCTCGGTTTGCAACTTTGGTTGAAGTACGTACTATGGTGATGAGAAGCCAAGAAGAAACGTTTAAATAAGAAGATAAGGGACCAGTCTGAGAACGAAGAAGAACGGACCGAAGGGGTATTTCACAGTGATGGGCTCGAGAGGTATGGCGTCTCTGTTGCAGCTGATGTGAGGAGTACTGCGCCGCTGATTTTCTGCGCTTTGCATGATCTGTGTTCAGTTTTCTTTCTTCTTCTTCTTTTCTTTTTCCCACTGCACATACGAGTCAAACACGCAAGCAGAAGATTGTTGTCTCATATATTATATATAGGAGCATGTGACTATTAGAGGAGTAAGGTGGTTATTACATGTGTCCCTTTTTTTTCATTTTTATTTAATTGTAATTTAGTGGATAATCTTAGAATAATTCCTTAATTCCTGACTTTTCCTTCTCAATTAATTCTTCTAGGCCTTAAAATATTATTCCTAAAATATTTATGCCAAAAATTATTCCTAATTATTTGTCCTTAATTTATGGGAAAACATGCCTTAAATTTTTCACATAATTAATCTCATAATTATTTTAGGCCAAAATTTCATAATTAATTTTTCATAAAATATTCCAATTTCAAATCCTAACATTTGAGATGTTACATTCATCGTCCCTAACTCACAAACAAGACAAGTGAACGAATCGATTCAAGATGTGGAGGTTTGGCTTGACTGTCGTACTGCAAGAAATTAAAATTTTCTGAAATTCTTTTAAGTGAATGGTAAAACCTAACACCCGTTAATTAGAGGTTAATGATAAAGAGTTGTGTAATACCCGGATAAATGAAAGGGGTATTTTTGGTAAGCAAATATATAATCTCAAGACTTGTGATAATATAGTATATTTTTCTAAGGAAAAATCTCTTAGAAATTAGAGAATCTAAGGGCCAAAGTGCCAAATGATGAAAATGCCCCTAGGGGACATAAATACTTAGGAAAATTATGAAAAATCCTAAAAGGCAGTAAAATGATCAAGTGAATTAAGAGAGTATGCTATCTCTAAATATTATAATTTAATAAATTATGAACTTGGAGAAATTGTTGGAAAATACTCGAAAAGAAGTGAAATGACCATAATACCCTTGTAATTTCTAAAAATGCAAGAGGCATGAAAATACTAATGTTAATGCAAGAGTATGAAGGTAATGAGGTGTTCTAAGTAATACAAGAGTAAATACCCTTTTTGGTCCCTGGAAAAAACACGGATGCCCTTTTTGGTCCCTGAAAAAAAATAAGTCACTTTTAGTCCCTAAGATGGAAAAATAATGTCCATTTTAGTCCTTTTGATCATTTTTTTGCACATTTTAATCCCTCAGAAATTCCCAAAAAGGTCATTTTTAGTCCCTAAAAAGGACTAAAATGACATTTCTTTTACTCAGTGACGAAAAAGGGTCAAATGTGTTTTCCAGGGACCAAAAGGGTATTTACTCTAAGAAAATTATCAACTTGTGATAATTAAGTAATTAAGTAATATTGGGCTAATTACTTAAGCATAAGCAAGGGAAATTCACAAGTAATTATGTAAAACCCTAAAATTAGTGGTTTTTGTTTTAAAATTAGTAAAAACATGTTTACTAATTAATTAGAAATTTTGGAGAAAAAAGTTGAGTTTAGGTATTTTTAAGCCTAAATACAAGAATGGACCAATTAGGTATTTTTGTGGAATTTTTGGGAAAAAGTAAATAAATAAATAAATAAATAAAAAATAAATCTTTATTAAATAATTAAGAGGTCCAGCCGAAATTGGGCCAAGAAAAAGGGAAAAAATATATATATAAGAAATACATATAAATTTTATGCAACTTGCAAATATTTTAATAATATAATTAATTAAAGTAAAAATGATGAATAGTAATTTAATATTTAGGAAACGGATCCTATCTAGAGATCTAGGAATGAGATTTCCAAAGTCAAGGTGAAATATTGATCAGTGGAATTTTATCTTCCGTTAGACTCTTGGAAGTAAATTCGAGGCCGTTTGTGCTTTTTTCTAATAAGACAAAATAGGGAAATTCTGAGAAAAGGCCAGATAGCCAAGAGGACGAAAAGGTTATGTTGTGACATTTGGAAAAGAATTGGGAATTTTCGGGGAAATTCTATTAGACCGGGTTTAAAGCAACCCAAGTCACCATTTTTGGGCCAATCTTTGGCAGCCACATCACCCCTTATTTTCGGCCAAACAAGCTTCCATGGACAAGAATTATACACCATTTTTGTCTTGAATTTCCATGGTTAAGAACAAGTTGCAAAATTCCATTTAGGTCCTTAGGTTTTTCTATAAATAGGTAGCCATGGTCTTCACAATTCTTCACACCATTTCTCCTTCCTTTGGCCGAAATCCTAGAGGGAGAAAGAAGAGAGAGAAGCTCAGGAAAAATTGTGAAGAAAGTCTTCAACGGGTAAGTCTTTCGGTCTTTAGCTTTTAAGTTCTAGTTTTTAGTTCGGTAGTTGGTAGAATTGTTAGTTAAATTTAGGAAGTAGGGGATGAAATTCCTATTCTTTTTTAGGCCTCATTGCATTGAAAAATATGCACGAAGAGGTAAAAACATGGTAGGGATCGAGTCTCTGAAAAGTTGAAGCTTTTGTAGTTCTTTCAAAAGTAGGGGTTGTAATGCTAGAATAGCCTTTAAATTTTCAAGTATGATTGGATATCATATGGGAGGGCTATTTTAGTCTTTATTTTCGAAAATCAAAATGGCGTCGAAGTTCTGGCAAAATTTTGGGAAGAAAATTGGTCGAGTAACGAAGTCTGGCGAAATTCCGCCAATTAGGGGTATAGGGCGAAATGGTAATTTTTACCTAAAATGTCAGTTATTGTGTCAAATCACTAATGGAAGTGATATTACTCTTATAGGACGTCAGAAATCCTAGTTTGCTGCCGTTACGCTGTCCAACGTGCCGCTGTAGGACAAACCGCTGTTTTCCGTCAGGAAGTACAGTTTCCGCCAGAAACGTCTACGTACGTCAACGAAGGTACGTTCGCGTACTGTAACACTAACGCTGATGATTATTGAATGTATATATGTGTTGATATGTTGTGTAAATAGTTTGATGCCGAAGGCAAGGCTAGTCTATGTGGGTAAGCCAAATAGTCGCTGTAAAGTCAGTGAGGCCCCATGATAGACACTTACACGGTCATGCTATTCAGTGCTATATGCACCGTGTCTATGTAACCGTACTTAGATGCACCGTGTCTATGGAACTGTACTTAGATGCATCGTGTCTATGGAACCGAACTTAGATGCACTGTGTCTATGGAACCGTACTTAGACGCACCTGTGATCAAGGATCCGTACTTGGATCACTACTACGCTTTTATGGGTTATTGTTATGATAATCTTTGTATTGTTTCCTATATGGATCATTGCTGTGATTCTAGAAATATCAGTCACACATGTGTTGTTTATAAGCATGAGGTTAACCGTTACCTGAGATCCAATGTGGTAAATTGGATCTCAGCTATAGCTTCAGGGTTCGGAGGACCAGAGGGCCGAGGAAGAAGCGAGCAGGCCACGTAGAAGATCCAGTTGAAGATTTCTTTCTGTTGTATTATACCTTTGAACCACACGGGTTTTGTACCGCTGTTGTATCCAGTCAGACTTACGGCATTTTATATATACATATCAGTCACTCAATCGCTCCGATGCTCTACTCTGATTATTTAAAAGGAAGTTTTAATGAAAAAAAAAATTATACTGCTTTTGGAAAATGGGTTGTTACAAGTTGACAAGAACTTGGCCTTGTGTCATGAGGTGGCAAGTGATCGGATCAAACTGTTAGAATCTTGAGAGAATGTCGCAATTTTTGTGATCTTGTTGGGTTGCAATCTATACAGAATGGTATGTGTTCGTTTCTCAGCTAGCTGTGACGGCCTTGGACTTGATCTCCCAAATACCGTGCCGGCCTTTGCTTGATCACCCCTCTCGATCTTTGCTAAGTCAGCCGAAACCTCACAAGTAGGCAAAGAACAAAAAGACTAAGAGAACTCTTAGAGAGAGAAAGAGAACTTAGAGAGAGAAGCTTTTGAACAACAAATGCTTGAAGACTCGTGGATTGATTACAAGTGAGGAGGGCACTCCTATTTATAGCCTACCACCTCCTCAATGAACGGTCAAGATCAAAAACATCCTACGATGGAGAATGATTCTCCAGAACATTTCCTAGGAATATCTAGACATTTATCATTACATGAGAGATTCTAGAATTCTCCATACATTTCTTCCTCTATGTACATATATCTACAATATTCAAGAAGCTTCTAGACTTGTCCATGCTTCAAGTCTAAACCTCCTATTTAAATGCAGAGTGTCCGTGCACGCGAATCATCCTGCGTTCCTTTCCGGGCGTGACACTCTCCCCCACCTAATTCAGTGACGCCCTCGTCACTGCACCGCTCAGGATCAACTCTGTACGGGCCTCCATACTTGTGAACAAGACCCTGAAACATCTTCGTTTGTTGGGGAGGAAGCTTCACGATCACCTTGTCCCCTACTTGATATTCAGGACCTCGCTTCTTCCCAGTTGCAACCTTCTTCCTTATTGTGGCTGATTTGCCCAGGAAGGATCTTGCGACCTCAACTCTTCGCTCAATGTATCACCCACTACATTAGCCGTGCCAAGTTCATACTCCATCTCGCGGTCCACCTCTCGTCTAGGCGGCAGCCTTTCTTGGAGTCTTGGTGACATGAGGTTTTCAGTCCTCTTCAAGACAGGGGGAAGATTCCCACGATCCTCTACATCAGGATCCACCACCTTCAAAGCCGCAAGGTAGGTGACTTCCCCGATCCCAGGTCCCTTCGTCACTTGCATAGTTGACAAGCGAACATTCTGATCATCGCTGTCGTAGGCACCGTGCAACCAAACCCCTTTTCCATGAAGCACGGTGAATCTTCACCGGCAAGATGACTACTTTTGCCTTGCGCAAAAGTCCAAACCCAATACCACATCGAAATCATCCATAGGGGTAGCCGACGGATCCACGGTCCCCTTCCACGTACCAATGCATAGCTCCACTCCACGAGCTACGCCCTCAAGAGGTTTGGCGAAGTGTTGACAGGTCTTCCACCATCCACTTCGTGCTCGAGTAGCGAGAGACCGACCCGCTTGGCCTCTTCGGGAGTAATAAAGTTGTGGGTAGCCCTGATGTCCACCATCACCTTCATTGGTTTCCCATTCAGCTCCACATCAACAAACATGAGGCCTTTACTCCTCGAAACAGGTTCCTCATGTTTGGCCTTCAAGGCATTCAGCACCCTGAGAGATCCCATCAGCATACTCAGCTCTTCCTCGTCGAGTCCATCTTTCCCTTCAACGATGGTCGACAAGCTACCAAGCTTCGAACACTTGCTCATGTAATGTGGCCCTTTGCACATGTAGCGGCTTATTGTCCTCTTCTTCTCTTGATTTGTTCCTATGGAAGGATTTTCCAGCTCCTCCCTTGTCTCCCCACCGTTCCCATGATTGGGTTCAGGAGACTTAGATCCGGAAGACTCACCTTTCTCCCTCCTTCTAATAATCAGTGAGACTTTCCGCAATGGCAATGGCTTCATCTACATTTGTCACTCCATGCCGTTGGAGTTCATGTTTGGCCCAATTCTGAAGACCATCCACGAAGTAGAACAACGTTTCCTCGCTGCTAAGATTAGGAATTTGCAATGTGAGGGTCGTGAAGTCTCTTACGTAATCCGAAATCGAGGTCTTGTGCTTGAGTTCCCTCAACTTCTTTCTAGCCACGTAGACCACGTTCTCGGGATAGAATTGCTTCTTCAGTTCCCTCTTGAAATCTTCCCAAGTCTCAATGGTGCAAAGGCCTCTCTCCATGTCTGCATGCTTCCTACGCCACCACAACATAGCGTTATCAGTAAGGAATAAGGAAGCAGTGCGTACCTTGGTTGTGTCATCGACCAAGTTCAAGCTCTCAGCATATCTCTCCATTTTCCATAAGAAGTTCTCAACCTCCTTGGCATCACGAACGCCTTGAAATTCCTTCGGCTTAGGGAGATCCAACCTCACCTCCCTTGCTCCACTGGTACCACCCACCAACGGAGTCTTAGTTTGTCTCTCCAAAGAACTCTTTAGAGAGTTGAGTTGCCCCTGCATTGCGGTAATGGCATCCATTACCTTTGCTCGAGTCGCCTCATGGACTCAGCTCGTTCCTCCTCTACATTGAGGTGGGAATCAACATCCGACCTCAAGTTGTCTAATTGGCCTAGGGTGTGGGTTTCAAGTGTCTCAAAGTCACTTTCCACCTTGTCCACCCTAGTAACCACCCCATGTAAGGCCTCCTCCAAAGCCTCCACCTTTGCCATCAAAGTGGCAATATCTGTGGCTTGGCGGGACTTACTTGATCCTCGGGTCTTCTTTGCCTCGGGAGCAAGTTGGGTCTCTCTACCCCTTTCTTCTCCAGCCACAACAACTTCCTCAGTTGTTCCCGACATTCTTGCCTACGAACCACGTTCACAACTTCGAACCTAGCTGCTCGAACCAAAGCTCTGATAACACTTTGTCACGGCCTTGGACTTGATCTCCCAAATACCGTGCCGGCCTTAGCTTGATCACCCTCTCGATCTTTACTAAGTCAGCCGAAACCTCACAAGTAGGCAAAGAACACAAAGACTAAGAGAACTCTTAGAGAGAGAAAGAGAACTTAGAGAGAGAAGCTTTTGAACAACAAATGCTTGAAGACTCGTGGATTGATTACAAGTGAGGAGGCACTCCTATTTATAGCCTACCACCTCCTCAATGAACGGTCAAGATCAAAACATCCTACGATGGAGAATGATTCTCCAGAACATTTCCTAGGAATATCTAGACATTTATCATTACATGAGAGATTCTAGAATTCTCCATACATTTCTTCCTCTATGTACATATATCTACAATATTCAAGAAGCTTCTAGACTTGTCCATGCTTCAAGTCTAAACCTCCTATTTAAATGCAGAGTGTCCGTGCACGCGAATCATCCTGCGTTCCTTTCCGGGCGTGACATAGCGCTCCAGCAATAGAGTTATTTGAGTGTTACAGGCGATGTTCGGATAAAGGAAGTAGGGATAATGAGTATTAACCCTAGCTGGGAATACAGATTAAATTCTTGAGCTTTCAAGAGAAGAGAAGGATTTGCAAATACAATTGTGATTTTAACATTATTTTGTTTGGAAAGATTTTTACACAGAAATATCTCAGATTTTGCTATATAACTAATACTTTGCAATGTTTCAATTTTATTATTAATATCGTTTTGCCTTATTATTAAAAAATATTAAAATGGATTAAGGATTAATCATACTTTTTAATCATTATATATTTATATAGTATTATTTTATTTAATTATTATGTTACCAGTCTGACCAGACAACCCAATCGAACTGCCCATTTGAACTATGACCCATTGATCTTTCGGCTCGATGTTGGATCCGACTTTTAAAACATTAGTTTACATCAATGGTTGCATCTGATCAATGTCGATAAAGAGCTTGAGGCATGTGTTTCTACTCTAGAGGACTTGAAAAAAAAATACTACTCAAGTAATAAATGGAGCGAGTGAGCAGTGACAAATGAATATATGATCAAGTACTCAATCATAATATATGCTACTATAAACTAAATCATTTTCTTACCGAAAATCATTTTCTACTCTAGAGGACAAGAAAAAAAAAACTCAAGTAATAAATGGAATGGTTGACAAATGAATATATAATCAAGTACTCAATTATGATATATGCTACTCCCTTCAGTCCTAATTATAGGAACACATTTTGGAGTTGGTTTTGATCCTAATTATAAGAGCAAGTTTTAACTTTTGTCAATTTTTTCCTATAATACCCGTTTTATACTTTCTCAATAATAATTAGAGACAATACTAATTGAATAATACACCTATATATTATATAAAATAAATAATGTTTGCAACTTATTAATGTCATATACACTTCAATTATACTTTTTTATATAAAATAATTTTGAGCAATTTTGTCATATTTTGCTAAAGAGTAATAAGTATAGTATATAATTACCCCACGTGGGATAGGTATGCAATTTATTTGTCTTGTTGGGCCGACGTACCCATTTTCCCACCAAAAAAAAAAAAATTTGACGAGGAGCTAAGGAAGCGGCTCACACAAATATAAGGAAATTGTCCAACATTAAAGGTGAAGAAGTGCTATTATTATAAAATGGGACACCAATTATGAAGTGGTTAAACAAGGGTATTTTTGGAAAATAATTATAATTAACTAATTTAACTTCTCTTCTTAATCTCTCCAAATTCTGGTAAATAGTTCCTATAATTAGGACCGGAGGGAGTACTATAAACTAAATCATTTTCTTATTGATAATTATGAGCATGTAAACCATTGCAAAATACCTCCCTCCTTGGAAAATTGCAAAACACCCAAACTAATGATGGATGGGTATTTGATGTTGCTTCGCTTGACTCTAATTTTTTTGGGAAAGTTTCAAGCTTTCCTTTTTGCGGTTAAAGATGAATCTTAAGAAAGTCAAGTGTGGTAGAATAAAGAAAAATTCAAATTCAAATTCAAAATTTAATATAAAGGCACAAGAGATCAAACAAAGGGAGAAAAAGAAATGATTGAGGTTTTATAGGCTCAATTATCATTATGATTATGATAAAATAATTATGATAGTTAAAAGATAATGACAAATGTGGATATTGAAATTTATTATTGGTGTCAAAGTAAATGGAATACACTAATAGTAGTAATATAAACACAACTATTTTATCAAAAAACGTTACTATGGATATTAATGTGTTTTGGTGTCAAAAGTAAACTAAATACACTAATTTTCTCAAAAGATAGTGGCTTACATAACGGTTTTTAACATTGTTACTATAAGTATTATAGAGATATATATTAGAAAATTGACTAAAAATTCTGACATCGAATAATTTTGGAAAAATATCAGAAAAATACGACTTGAACTTCAAATGCCCACCTATTTAGGATTTTGAAGTTCCATTAGTATTTTTTTGGGGATTGTCCCAAATAATTTTCCATTGATATGTTGCTTCTTAGAAAAAACGTCAAAGTAATATTTATACTAAAAATAAAATTTAGGCTTAAAATCACGTCAAAAATCTATAAATAAAAGAAAACATAATAAAAATGGCATCATGGAATATGCATGTGTATAGAAGGGTAAAAGTGTAAAAATACAACGTCCAACACCAAATACTTTTTTGAGGTGCAAACGTAACCATGAGCTTTGAAAATTGGAGCAAAAGTCACAGCACTGTTAAATCCTGTCTGACGGTGTAAGTTTTTGTGGTGGGGCCCACATTATTATTCTGAAAATACAATAACGCCCTTAACTTTAAAAAAATCAGAGTAATTCACAATTTTCCCAATGAAGACGAGGATGCTTTGTTCAAGCCTGTCGCAACCCACCAGCTCCACCGACATGCCTGAACTTGGAGTTTGTATATGATCTGAACCAGGGGCGGACCCAGGATTTGAAATTAGGGGGGCGAAAATTACAAAATAGAACACAATGGAGTCAACATTTAAAATTAGGGGGCTAAAATTACAAAATTGGACCCACATATTTAGGAAATTATATTTTAGCCTCATAAATATTTCAATATTTTCATTTTAGTAGGGACTAATAAATTGAAAATATTGAAACTTTTATAAGACTAAAATATAATTTCCCCAACTTTTGGGTCCACTTCTTTAATTTTAGGGGGGTGGGGGCCAAAAAACCCGAGGTCCGGTTGGTCTGGCCCGGTCCGACCCGACCCGGTCTCAGGCAAGCAAAAAAATGGTCTGAGACAATTTGACCAGACTGGACCGGACCAAATTGCTCGGGTTGGACTGGACTTCGATCCAGGGGCTTAGACCCCACTGGGCCGGTCCGTCGGCCCGAGGTCCCCTTTTTTGTAAATCACCACTATATTAAGCCATTCTTGGAGTCTGGACATCTTAATGTGGTTTTTAATTTATAGGAATCACTTTTCACTATGTCACTTTTTATTATTTTAGGAAGTCAAGTGAAATAAGAGCTAAAATATTGCATCCCAAGAAAGCAAAAAAAAAAAAAAAAATTAGAAAACTCTTTTTTTAAAAAAAAGATGGACTGCTTGGACTGGTCCAGGCAGTCCAGCCGGTTCGGTCCGGTCCAGCCCGAGCTCGGGCTGGTACCAAACCAGACCATACCTTGGGCTGATTTTTTCAGCCCGAGCCTTGGACAACCCTAATCTAAACCAAGTCGGGGCAACTTGTTCTTCCTAGCGAGGAGGGTTGGGGTCAAAGTACTCGAAGAAGGTGGGCATAGATGGGGAGGAAGAAGAGAACTAGGCAGGGGAGCTATTGGCGTACAAGAATTACATGAAGCTTTATCAGATTCCATACTACGATGGCCAATCGACGACTTGAAATGTCGTTAAGGAGAACACGGAGGGCGACTTGTGGAGCTTCGATGACGAAAACGTTGTTGCGTGTGTGACGTTGTCCGCCATATAAAGGAGGCGGTTATTTCATAGGGATGAGGGGGTTGTAAATTGGGCAGATATGGTGATTTTAGTTTTAAGTTTCTTGTTATGCGGAACCCTAGAATTAGAAATTAGGACAACGTTGTAGATTCTGATTTTGCCTTGCATGAAATTGTTTCGAACTTGCCATGGTGTCTCGTGTTCAAGTATTAATTTCCATTTTGTGGCATTTAATTAAGCGGTTCGCGTTCATCAGTGGAAAGTGGAAACCAGCCTGAAAGTTAAAAAGGGGAAACAAGTCCAGGTTCTGGTGTTTCTTTGATTGGGATTTCAGACCTTCGTCTCCACCTTCGAAGAATCAGAGGTTTGGAGGGTGCTTTTAGGGGACATTTTGGTAGTTTCAGAACTATAGTGTGGGCCCCGCCCCCAAAACTAACATCGTTAGGTAGAATTTTAACGGTGTTGTGACTTTTGCTCCAATTTTCAAAGCTCATGATTACTTTTGCCTCTGAAAAGCATTTGGTGTTAGACGCTCCCAATGGTAAAGCACTTAAGTACACGTGCATTTTTATACCTTTACCCTATATATAGAAAATAGGGTTAATGTGTAAAAATACACATGTGCTTTGCCCTCAGGAGCGCCCAACACCAAGTGCTTTTTTTGGGTGCAACAATAAACATGTGGTTATAAAATAGGTGCAAAAGTCACAGCACTGTTAAAATCTTGACGATGGTGTTAATTTTGGGTGTGGAGCCCACAATATAACTCTGAAAATACCTAAATACCCTTTAAAATATCCTCCATTCATTCTTCGATCCAGACCTGACTCTCTGCCATCTTCTTCGCCGCCATACTGCCGCCACCGATCCAGGTGAGTGACGACGATCGTGGCCTCCTCTAGCACCAACGACGGCAGCCTCGAATGAAAACGATGGTTTCCCCTTTTTCATCCCCTTCCACGGTGGCCCCGAGATTCAGGTGAGCAACGGCGACGACGACCATGGTTCCCTTATTCATCCCCTTCAACGGTGGTCCCCAGATCCGAACTCAATCAAGGGCGTTGACATAGATCTGAGAGCGATTCATCTTCTCATTGAGTCTCCGCCTTTTTTGAAATCTTTGCTGGTGATTTGTGATTTTTGCTTTGTTGATTTTCCCTTCATTTTGTGGCTTGTAATCAGTCTTGTTCTGAGTTTGATTTGAGTCTTCTTCCACATTTTTTTTTCATCTTCTTCTGAGATTGATTTGGGCTTCTTTAATTTCAATCTGTTTAATGTTATACCCGGCCACCTAAGTCTTAGAGCTTCCTTTCTAATTGGGTTCTTGTTTTTCTACATCGAATCAAAGTGGGTTTGCTTATTAGATTCGGTAAGCCATGAATTTTAGAGGTTTAAAGATTTCTGGTTGTTTACCATAATGAATTCTAGATTGTTTACTTGAAGCTGTTTTTAGCTATGGTGCTGTCTTTGTTTCTCTGTTTGTTTGCTTCATCTCTCAACGACGACGAAGGTGTTTTTTTTTTTTTGGAGTTAGGGGTATTTTGGTACTTTCAAATTAAAATTAACTGATGTTTTCTTCTTCTAACGGTCTTTGTGACTTTTGCACTAATTTTATAACATGTGTATTTTTGTACCTAAAAAAACACTTAGTGTTGGACACACACGAGGACAAAGTACATATGCATTTTTACACTTTTACCCTAAAAAATACTTAGTTGAAGTTATTTATAAATTGCATATAGTAGATGGGATGTTAAATTAGACAGACGTATATCTCATTTGCAAATCAATAGGAGTAACCTATAAAATTTAACTGTTTAACTCTGACTTGGTACTTCGTCTGAACACACATATATTTGAGAGATTGAACAAATTTGATTAAAGGGTTAAGTACCAATTTTGCCCCTGAAGTACACGCCCAGGAGCAATTTTGCCCCTTAAGTTTTCGGCGGAGCAATGTTGCCTCTGAAGTATCAAAACGGAGCAATGTTGCCCCTCCGTTACAAACCCTAACGGTCAACGAACGTTGACCGTTAGGGTTTCTAACGGAGAGGCAACATTGCTCCGTTTTTGATGCATCAGGGGCAACATTGCTCCAACAAAATGTAGCAATGTTGCCCCTGAAGTATAACAAATGGAGCAATATTGCCCCTCCGTTAGAAACCCTAACGGTCAACGTTAGGTCAACTAACGTTGACCGTTAGGGTTTGTAACGGAGGGGCAACATTGCTCCGTTTTAATACTTCAGGGGCAACATTGCTCCGCCTAAAGCTTCAGGGGCAAAATTGCTCCTGGGCACGTACTTCAGGGGCAAAATTGGTACTTAACCCTTGATTAAAAATCGTTTTTGCTTTTTAATTATTTTATGTGTGTTTCTACTTGGGATCTTAACAAGTGATGTGAAAGCTGTTAATTACTACTCGTACTAGTAATGTTTGAGGACTGAGCAGAGTTTCGGTGCCAATCATGAGCTCAGCTGATTTGGACCGTCAGATTAAACCTAGACGGTCAAGATCAACTGAGCTCATGGTGCCCCGAAACTGAATTCCAGTTAACCTTACTCGGTGGTTAGTCTGCAACTGATTCTGAAGCATTTTGTTGTGTGCGTATTTTCTCTCTTTTAATAGCTAATACGTTTTCTCTCTCATGTACTGTCTTGTGCAAAGCGAAAAGCCGTAAACCCTCTTTCTCTGTCTTCTGCTTCCCTTCTTTCCCTCTCATTTTCTGTATTGAGCAAACCCTCTTAATCTCTCCTTCTCTGTCTTGTGCGCGCTCTTTCTTAATGCCGGCACCACTGGAAAATAATTTTTTCATAAAGGTTATGGAAAACATGGAAGAAAGTTTTATCACCGCCGGGTATGCAAGTTTACTTTGAATACAACAGCATATAATGTTCACTGCTCATCACCCTTTTCTTGTTTAACAGCAAATTCCAAGATTCATTGCATTACAGTTACCTGCGGAAGTGAATCTTGAAACACAGGATGGTAATTCTTGGCCGGTTTCTGTGAAAGAACGCAATGGCACCTTTTATTTTAGCAAAGGTTGGCATTCCTTTGTGAGGCAGAATCTTTTGAAGACTGACGATCAGGTGATATTTCAGTTAATTCCAAATGAAGCATCAAGAATAACGGTATCAATAATTGATAACGATATGCTCTATAATTTGTAAAGTGGTGCTGATGAACCGCAAGTATGTCATCATGACAACAAATATGTGAGTAAATATATCAGCCAAACCCTCACATTTGTCCTCTGAATTTGTGATCTTGACCAATTGTCCTATGTGTAGCTGATTTTTATTCATTTGTCGCCTTGTGTTTTATCTTATGAAATTCAGTTTAGTCAAAATACTGATCTATTTTAATTTATTCTCGTTGTCTGGCACTCTACTCTAAATTCAGTGCTTGCTTTTTTCCCACTTCGAAGTCTTCTTTTTTCTCCCAACAATTTGCTGCAAATAATCGCGATCGAACTCGATGGACAATGATGGCATGCCCTGATCACTGTTATAATAAGAGAGGATGTCATCAGCTGATGTCTCGTACAGGTAATTCTCGTTTTCTATTTCTTCCCGTTTTGATCTGGCTCATAGGTTTTAGTCGAAGTAGCTTGTTATTGGGTAAAAGCTGATGAATTTTTCACTTATTGTTGTGTTTATAATTTGTGAAATATGGGGTTTGATTCCTGGGGCTGACATTTCAAATCACACCTAATACCAATTTATTTGATCAGAAACTTGTAGGAGTTATCCAAAGCATTTTGGAGAGAAACACTTGGCAAGTAATGAATCTCTCTCCTAAAGTCATGGATCAGAGAAAGTCGATCAGAGTTGTATAATGGAACCAATCTTTTGTGTTGAATGTTGAACCGACATGTCTCATATTTATTTGAATTTACTTTTGAATGTTTGTGTAGGTCCATATAATGAATCACCATATACTGTTTCATTAAAAGAACATGACTCTAGAACTAAAACCACCAAGACTAGAAATAGCTTTGAAATTTGAAATTATTAGTCACTTTTTGACCCCTACAATTGCAAGCAGGTATCCAATTGACCAGAAGTACGACCTTTGTCACGGCATTTTCGATAAGTACGTATGTTACCTTAAAAATATTAATATTTTGATCGATACGTCTTAGTAATTATTAAATAATAATTGTAATATAAAGAGTGTATTTTATATTAACAAAATATAATAAAATAAAATCATAAGCACAAATTAATTGCATCTCCACTATTAACATATCCATGCCAAAATAGACATAACTGCCATTTAACTATTTGACCATATGACCGTGCCTAAAATATCACATGGGAAAATATCAGTGAGGTCCCAAGGTAGATAAAAAATATTAAAAAAGTCCCAACCCCAAATCCCTAACAAAAAGTCCCTAGAGACTTTTTTTATATGAATTACGAAATTCCTCTCGCAAAAAATCTCGTTGTCAAAATGGTTTTTTATGTTGTCAAAAATGACTTTATTAGTTGTTAAAATATCCTTATGAAAATTCTCGTTGTTAAAATGACTTCTAATGTTGTCAAAATAGATTTTTATGTATAAAAAAATGTCCAGGTTTCTAAACTTCTACACCCGGAGGAAAAACTTGGAGAATTTTTGACTATATGAAAAGTCATTTTGACAACATTAGAAGCCATTTTGACAACGAGATTTTCATAAGAACATTTTAACAACTAATACACTATTTTGACAACATGAAAAACCATTTTGACAACAGAACTTTTATGGGGAGGAACTCCATAATTAATATAAAAAAAGTATTTAGGTACTTTTTGTGAGGGGATTTGGGGTTGTGATTTTTTTGTTCTTTTTTATTTAGGCTATGTTTGGTTGGAGGTGAGGGAGGGAGGGGAGATGTCGCTCCCTAGTGTGAAAAGTCAGATATGTCCATGATGTGACATGTTTTCAAAGTTAATATGCGGAAAACGATGCAAAAAGCTATGTAATTTTTAAATTTTCCCATGGATAATTTGGTTAAAAATTTTCCTCCCCTTCCCTAACCTCCCCTCAAACCAAACATATTCTTACTGATATTTTCCAATATCACATTGTCCCCACGTCATCACTGTCATTATAAAACGCGTCATGTTTGCCTTCATATTTGTTTACATTCACGCCGGCACCCTGCCCACCAGCGGAAACCCTCCCCCATTTATTTTAAAGAATCAAACTTTGTTCTCAGATCCGGTGGCTTCTGAATCTGAATCTGCCTCTTCATCTTTCGCTGATCTCCATTACGTGCTTTTGTCTGGTTAAATCTCTCTCTTTACCCAAACCCTGCTTCATTTCCGAAAATTCTTAGATCTGTTTTTAATTCGGATTCCAATTCTTGTGCCCCTTTCCGATTCGCTTCGTGTTGATGTCATGTTGAGAGACGTAGGTGACATCGGATTTCGTTCTTGTTGACCACGACACGCGAATTCCCGTATCGGACGCGTGTCCGATACGTTAAAAAACAAAATTCTGCCGTATCGGTGCTTCATATTGCCGGTGAACTAGATGCCACTTTGTTTTCTGATGGCATCTGTTCAACTGGTTCCATGTACCTGGTTGTCTGCTTGTTCCCGGAAGCGACCAATCTTTGTAGCTATGTTATCCAGCTGACTGGATATTTTCACCACCTGATTGGATTGTTTGCTTTCAAAAGTGAACGCTGATTTTCGTTGACCTCTGAGTCAGCTTATTAAGTTACCTGATTGACTGGATGCCTACTGATCTGAATTTTCATAGTTTTTCCACTTTATTTGGTAAAATGTCTTTAGGAGGATAATAGAGTAAGATACTTAGAATGTATATATTATTACATGCTGTGTCATCTTTCACGTCTTTACTTCATAAATATATTAAATTATTCTCATCTCTCCAAGTGATACTGCTAGCTGTGGTTGTCAGAAACTCAGAATTGTATGTATCGATTTGATACCTTGCTCCTAGCTACTTAATCAGACAATTTCCAATATGCTTTCAAATGGCCTGAGCTATTCAATGCCACCCTTGAAGCCTTCTACAAATATGACAGTAGCTTTGGTGCCACCCAAGCATGTAAAAGCTACTTTACAATAGAAAGTAGTTGATTTTCTTGGAGAAACACATAAATGTATGATATTGCATCTATAGAGGCGCTTTTTCAATACTCATCACTAGCTGTATCTTTGCCTTTGTACATAGAGGGCGGGTCCTTCTGTGGGGATTTTCCAAATTATCTGATATCTGATTCTAAATGTTTAGACAATTTAAGGAATCATATTTTATTAGCTTTTGCCACATATTTTATGTGGAAATATGTGGCAAAAGCTAATAAGTTTTAGAAAAGCATGTGGATAGGCTTTGACCAAGCTGGTAGATATTGATTGAGCATATTAGATGTCGTGAATATTAGATTGGTTTCATATCATGATTGAGAGTAAAGCTACTGAGAAGAGCTGAGCAAGCTTGACCAGTGAGCTTCATCTTTGTAGGGCAGGGGTGTTTAAGAAGCTTTGATTTTTTGTTAAATCCTTTTCTACCTTTCAACGTGGGTTTTCTAGAGTGTGGTGCAAGAAGTAAACAAAGACTGGTGACTGGTCTTATGTGGATTGTGATATGTAATTCATGTATTAATTCTAGCTATATAGGTAAGTGGCAGCCACACTAATCCTATGAGGCAGCCACTTAGTAAATAGGAACCGCAGCACTATATTAAGTCTATGAGGCCAGCGGTTAGTATTAGTATAACACTTAGGATTAGCATTAGTTAGCTATTGGGCCTTTGGGCCTTGAGTCTAAGTCTAGCATTAGGCTATATATACCTAGCCATTAGGCTAATGCAAGCATGTCTAAACTGAAGCAAGTGCAATTTTTGGATCAGTTAGAGTCATTCTCTACCGTGTTCAAACGGCATTTGAAATTTTTTTAAAAAAAAAAAACCAGAACAAGGGGCTGAATATACCCCTCCAACTCGGCAAACTAAATTTGATTTCCCTAAATTTCAACGCCATGACATAGAGGGCTGGCTGTACAACTGCGACAGGTACTTTGAAATTGATGGCACACCTGAAACCGGAAGATGCGTTTGGCCGCCGTTAACTTGGATGATAAGGGGTACATATGGCACCAAGCCCTTATGGATGAAGACCAAGGCCGAGCTATCACGTGGCACGAGTACAAGAGGGCACTCAAGGCACGGTTTGGGGTTCCATATGAGTCTCCGATGGTGAATTGAAGCGGCTGTACCAAACGGGGTCTTTGGAGCAATACAATGACGATTTCGATGTTTTGCGTTGTAAACTAAAGTCGAGTGAAGATCATGCGATCCAGCATTTATCGAAGGTCTCCGAGGTGATTGTGCTCGACAAGTGAGATTACAAAGCAACCACGTTCCTTGTCGATGCTAGGCGGATTGCACGGATACGGGAATTTAATATGAATGAGGAGTCGGGTTCCAAGTCAACCTCACGAAAGCCATATGGTAATGTAACGAGTACTCAAACCGGGTGGAAGCCGACACAACGGTACTCAAACCGGTGGAAGCCTAACATAAATTCATCCCTTTCTACGGGACCACAAACGACAACCGCTAAGTCTTCAATACCAGCCAAAAATTCGTGGTATTCGGAAAATCAACCACGAATTTGAACTCGTGGTCATCGGTGGTCTCATCCGCCGAACAATGGATGTTACTACCAAGAAGGCGACTACGTATACCGGGATGATTTTGATGAGTTAAGAGCCCGAAATCTCGCTTTTATTGCAAGAACCCTTTCTCAAGGGGCCATACGTGCCCTCAACGCCAACTGATTTACATTTGCAATTCATTGAATTGGGGCTGATAGTTCAGAGGAAGAAGCACCACAAATGGCTGAAATAGAGTTGCAACCCGAAGATAATTCAGAATCAAAACCTAACCAATGCTTACAAATATCTTTGCATGCAATTCAAGGTGGTGTAGGTGTGGTTTCTATGCGCATTCAAGGGTATGTAGGTAGGCGGCCGTTCAAATTCTCATTGATAATGGAGCTTCGCACGGGTATCTAGACTGTGCCTTGGCTAAAAAACTAGGGTGGAAAGGAGATTCCACCGGGGCGGTGAAGTAGAGGTCATTTGGTGGAGCTAAATTGAAACTTTATGGTATCCGGAAGGGGTTCAAATGGAAGATGCAAGGGCAGGAGTTTGTCTTTGATTTGAGGGTCATGGAGATCAAGACATATGACATTGTGTTGGGGCTGCATTGGTTACGAGAGGTAGTTCATCATGCTACTTGGAATTATGAGGATCTATCAATGACATTTAAATATAAGGGGTCTGAGTGTACTCTAAGCCCAAACCAGCCGCATACCAGCAGGATAGTTAGCAAAATCCAGCAACCTAAACATGAAGGCAGCCAACTTTTCCTATTGCACTCCATTGATGACACAACCGTGACCACTTATACACTCTCTGATGGTAATGAGGAAGCAACCAGCAATGTTGAAGGGGTTCTTAGAGCTTTTGCAGATGTTTTTCGAACCTAAGACCTTGCCTCCCCTTAGGAAAATCACAACCATCCGGTGATATTAAAAGAGGAGCTGATCCGGTGAACTTAAGACCTTACCGGTACCCTTCTATTCGTAAAGATGAGATTGAGGGCAAGTTAAGGGGTTGCTTGAATCAGGGTATTACAAGAAAGTTCTTCACCATTCGCGTCTCCTATTGTCCTAGTCAAAAGAAGGACGGTTCGTGGCGCATGTGTATCGACTACCGGGAATTAAACAAATTAACAGTGAAAATAAATATCCTATTCCTCTTGTAGATGAGTTGCTAGATGAATTAAAGGATGCAAAATGGTTTACAAAACTAGATCGAGGGCCGGATACCACCAGATCGAGAATGGAGCCAGGTGATTCATACAAGACTGCTTTTAGGACTCATTCGGGCCATTTCGAGTGGCTGGTCATGCCCTTTGGACTCACTAATGCTCCAGCTACATTTCAAGGAGCTATGAATACTATCTTCGAGAGAACATTTGAGGAGGTTTGTTACGGTTTTTTCGATGATATCCTTGTTTATAGCTCTAGCATGTCTTCACACTTAGAACACTTGAGAACAGCTTTGGAAATTCTAAGGCAACATCGGTACTTTGTTAAGGAATCTAAATGTACATTTGCCGCTACGAAGGTTGAGTACTTAGGTCATATTATACAAGGTGGTGGGGTCTCTACGAGCCGGAATTGGGGCTGTACTAATGCAAGGAGGACAGCCCCTAGCCTTTTTCAGCAAAGGGTTGGCTCCAAGACATCATAGCCTATCTACCTATGAGAAAGAATTACTTGCCGTGGTCCAAGGGGTTGAGCATTGGCACCAAATATCTAGAGGGACGACACTTTGTGATCGAACGGATCAGCAAAGCCTTAAATACTTGTTGGATCAGAAATTGAAGACCTCTTTCCAGATGTATTGGATCTCAAAACTAATGGGATACGACTATGAAATTCAATACAAGAAGGGGGCTAACAATAATGTGGCAGATGCCCTCTCTAGATTACCGAAAAATCAGGTTTTTCAGATCACCTTGTCTACTTGTTCTGAGGAATTGTTGCTGGAAATTCAGAACAATTTGGATGTAGATCCCGAAATGGTGACACTTATTGATCAGTTGAAGCAAAATACGAAAACGGTGGGTAAGTTTACGTGGGATGGAGAGTTATTGCGAAAAGGGACGCGTCGGTAGTAGGGAATGAACCAACAATCGAGTAAAGATACTTGAGTGGTTGCATTCGTCGCCTCAAGGGGGCATTCAGGGATTCATGCTACCTATCAACGAGTAAAAGCTCTATTCTGGTGGAGACATCTATTCGAGGAGATTAAGGAGTTCATTCGTCACTGTGATGTGTGTGCTAGATGTAAATACGAGACTGTGGCATCTCCGGATTACTTCAGCCCTTACCAATTCCTAGTAGGGTTTGGGAGAGTATATCTATGGATTTTATTGAGGGTTGCCTAAGTCCCATGGCGGAGACACTATATGGGTTATTGTGGACCGTTTGAGCAAATATGGCCATTTTATTGCACTCTCCCATCCATTTTCAGCATCTAGTTTGGCTCAACAATTCCTAGATGGGGTTTATAAACTACATGGAGCTCCTACTGAAATTATATCGGATAGGGACTCGATTTTTATCAAGCAACTTTTGGCAAGAGTTCCTAAAGGTCATTAAGGTAGAGCAGAAGTTGTCTTCATCTTACCATCCCCAAACCGATGGGCAAACTGAGGTTTTGAATCGCTGTTTGGAAACTTACTTAAGATGCATGTGTTGGGAGTTCCCTAAGGACTGGTTTAAATTTTTACCACTTGCAGAATGGTGGTATAACACTACCTACCACTCTTCTACTCACATGACCCCTCATGAGTTACTATATGGGCAAAAACCACTGTTTATGTGCCTTATTTGCCTAGGTCAGCCATCGTTGAGGTTTTGTTGATGTGTCTTTGTGGCAAGGGAGGGGCATTATGGTAGCTAAACACCATTTACATAGGGTCGTGAACCCGATGAAGCAGAATGCGGATTCCCATCGCACGGATAGAGAATTTCGGGAGGGTCAATGGGTTTTGTGAAGCTCCACCTTATCGTCAAATTTCAGTTGCCTCTAGGAGCAACCAAAAGTTAGCTCCTAGATTTTTGGGCCCTACAAGGTGCAGCAACGCATTGGGGCGATCGCTTATAAGTTGGAGCTACCGGAGGTAACAAGGATTCATAATGTTTTTCACATTTCCTTGTTGAAATTATGTCCAGATCCAATCAGACGGGCCGGCATCCACCCCTTGACCGGCCGGAACCTCCCACTTTGAAGGAACCAGAGAAGATTTTACGAGACCGGGCGGGGTAGAAGAAAAGGACGCATTGTAATCGAAGTGTTGGTTCAATGGAAGCACCTACCGGAGGAGGAAGCTTCATGGACGCCGCTATACACATTTCGGCAGGTTTCCAGCGTTTGTCATTCCTAACCCTTGAGGACAAGTGTCTTTAAAGGGGAGTATTGATATGTAATTCATGTATTAATTCTAGCTATATAGGTAAGTGGCGGCCACACTAATCCTATGAGGCACCACTTAGTAAATAGGAACCGCAGCACTATATTAAGTCTATGAGGCCGGCGGTTAGTATTAGTATAACACTTAGGATTAGGATTAGTTAGCTATTGGGCCTTTGGGCCTTGAGTCTAAGTCTAGCATTAGGCTATATATACCTAGCCATTAGGCTAATGCAAGCATGTCTAAACTGAATATTGTGTATGAATGGAATGAGCAGTGCAACAGCACTTGTTTCGACTATGTTTCTTCTTCTCTAATTTCTTCTTCTACAACCTAGCTATCAGATTGACGTAGAGTTGGCTCCAGGGCAAGTGAAACCGTGGAGAAAAGTTTGCATATCTCATTTTCAATGCATGTAATTGTTTGCGAATGTTTATTGTTATGATTCTACGAATTTAGGAAATGTTTGGTAGCCAAAGGGAGAGGGAAGGATAATGGCGAGAATGAAAAATGAGTCCGAAATAATTTATACAATGCTATTCTATTAATGTTATTATTACACAACAGTGATTTTCATTTACATCCTTAATTCCCTCATCATTTTTCTACCTGACATTCTGCTTGTCTAACATAACCTTACTCAGGGGTGGATTTAGGAATTTATGGAGGGGGCACTATTGGTAGGGGGAGCGGGGGTCGGGGGCGCGCCCGATTTTTTATTTTTTTCACTTGTCATAGCAAAAGAAGAGAAAATGTTGAATTTTCCTTCTTCAACATAGAAGCGACCATATCAATTGTTCTACATTAGTGCAACACTCATTTCATCATTATCAAAAGCATAAGCATGTAGGGGGAACAAGGAAGAGAAAGCTAACATCTTTTGTTTGACCCAACCGGTGATGAGCAATACCCAGCTAGCACTGCTTCAATAATAGAAGACGTTGAAAATTTTTCTTAAGACGTTGAACTACACTAATTAAGCCTGAGCCTGGGCCTTCAAAAGGTCAGGCAAGGCTTGAAGCCTATTTAAAAACCTACTTAAAATGTAGGTCTTTATATAGTCTTAAAACATATGCATCCAAGTTCATATATAATTGATCAAGTCTATTTAAATGCCTACGTTATGTCTAAAAAGTTTAAGGATTCATTCTCATATGAAATAAAAGAGTTAGTAAGTGAAAGAAAAGAACACCTAGTGGCATCAATTGTTTGAGGAAGTATGAATAAGAAAAATCAATCATTTATTGACTAAGAAGATATATTTCTTAAAATCAACTAAGCACGACAAATGGCATGCAAAACTATATTTTACCTCTTATTTTTCTTGCAGAAAATGAGACAAACTCCACCTATTTGGATCATTTTTATTTGAGCATCACTAAAATAAACTTAATGCAATTTTTATGTTACATTAAATGACATAAATCAACGGAGGAGTAGTGAGCTAGCATTGCCACCTCGAGCGATCAAAAAGAAGAGAAGTATATGTGATCAATTGATGAACGAAAAGGTTAAGCTCATTGATAAATGGAGAAATGTGAAATTTAAGGTTAAGAATAAGTTCTTAATTTTATAAATAATCTAAGAATTAGTTTAGATTAAATTATATATAACTATGCATAATATAAACATTTAAAAAAAAACTAAATAGGCCAGGACTGTAGACCTAAAGGCTAGGCCTTATGAAAATAGGCCTTACCTATTTACCTAAATAGGCCTGACAATAGGCCTAAGCCTGAACCTGACCTATGTACTAAATAGGTCAGACTAGGCTTAAAGTAGGCTAGGCCGCAGGCCCCTGATAAGGGCCTGACCTATTTCCACCCCTAGGAAGGAGGAAGGAGCAGAGTAAGCTTCTGTCTCGCTAGGTCATAAAGAGAAAAGAGAAGAGTGAGCCGCGTGTTGAGGACGGAAGCATAGAAGGGATTTTTTTTTTTAAAAAAAAAAAATCTAAAAAAATCACGTGCTCCCCTTCTCATATATGTGCATCCACCCTTGACCTTACTGCTGTCTTCTGTAATGAGATAAAGTGGACCCATGCTAAATGAAGAAACAGTAATGGTGCTGATCTGTTTTATCTTATTTCCCCCCACTTCTTAGCATGCATTTATGGTTGCTAGGGGTCAGGGTCTTGCTTTAACCTTTTATTCTTTACCATCTCTTAACTCAAGATACATTTCGTTGTCCACTTTTATCATTATTGAACTGCCCTGCATTCTGTTCTGCAAATTTAGAATTAGAATTTGTATAAAATGTAATGAAAGAATCTATGTTAGCCTAGTGTTGCGCACAGATGAAATTATGAATGTTGTTATTTTAACCTTTTGAAATAATATTTCTAACGTATTTTTTTTTTGGCGGGATACATTTTCTTTTTGGGAAAAAACTCAATGATTTAAGCTTAGATACTTAATGTAGATTAGAATAAATGGATTTTAAATTTTTAAAAAGGTTTAAACTGTTAATAACAAGAATTAGTTACAGGCTATATCATGGATAAAAAATACATGCCATTAATCGGGATGAAAAAAGTTTCTTAAGTATATCAAGCTCAAGTGCCTAAGTTTTTTCTTTTCTTTTGGGTGTTTATTCAATGATTCATATTATCCCTATCTTGATATTTGGTTGTCCACTGTGCAGTTGTGGCTCCTGTGGATATCCTCAAAACTTGACATCCTCAAATCGAATCACATCTGACATAGGTTCTGAATATAAAAGGTCCATAAAGAAAGGATCAATATGATAGAGATCCAACTCTCTATGCTTTAATTTATTGTTTTGATTATCTTTTATTTAATTGAGTCTGTTTTAATTATATTATTTTTAGGAATATCTTATTAGATAAGATATAGTTGTTAGGATTTTTAGTTAGTCGGTTTTATCTTTTATTATATTTATTAATATCTTTAGGAATTAGGAAATAAGAGGAGTATCTTATTAGATATTATCTTCTATCTTTAAGAGTTATTATTAGTTATCTAAATCTTAGATTTAGATATATTTATGGATTTAGTATTTATCTTTTTGGATAGAGTCTCTCTCTGTAAATTCTTATAAATAGGCCTAGTGCCTCATCAATAAAGCATCGAATATTTCAGACAGTAAATTGAAATGTGAGATTCTCCTTGGACTTTATTAATTAGTGGAGTTCCTAATTATTAGAGAGTTGGCTGATCTTATCTAATAAGATCAGAGATTGACTGTTCTTATTGAAGCAGTGAGATTCTTGCTATTTCTCTAAGATCAGAGTTTATCCCATTAGAGGTTTTGTTGACTTTCCCATTCTCATTTAACCTTCCCATCAATCTATCATCATTCCCCAGTTACCTGCCTTGGGTCCTAACACAATCTCATTTGATTCAGTTGATCTCAACTGGTTCACACAGGTTGACTAAATAAGTTGTTTTCCTTTCTTTTTTTGTGGTCATCATTCAAAGACTAAACTACTTTGACGCAAATGCGGGGTTCTTATTGTTGGGATCCGTACACGCAGCGGAGTAAAAACATTTACGAATCCCTTAGGCGGATCGCTCAACGACGTTTAAATCAAGGTTTAAGGTTTCCGAATCGTACCTTTGCAGAACAATTTGAACTGGTGGGCTACCTTCTCGATCAGCAGAAGCCGACTCTTTAGAATCGCCTTCCTCTACCGTATCCACACGAATGCCTTCGAAACACGAACGGAGGCATGCCGGCGCCTCCGAACCGTGCGTCTCTATATTTTCTATCTAGGGTTTCTCGCGGCTTTCTAATACGCTCGACAAAATGTCCCGTAGGTTTTCTAAACCTTGCGGGCGTATTATATTCAAAACAAATTTTGAATCTAGATTAAAAATATATTAATTAAATCTATCGATAGATCTAATCAAATCTATTTATTTAATCGAATTAAAAGCCCTCTGATTTAATTTATATTTATAAATTAAATCAAGATATGATATCGTTATATTTAATTTAAAATGAGATCCGATATCTCTGTTCAAATTAAATCTGATATGCAATATCTTTATTCGAAAATTAAATCTGAGATACAATATCTCAATTTATTATAGTTATTTAATTTATCAAATAAATTAAATACTATATATAATAATATTATTATCAATAAATAATATCATTATTATTTTCAAATTTAATATATATTAAATCAAGATATGATATCATTACATTTAATTTAAAATGAGATCCGATATCTCAATTCAAATTAAATCTGATATGCAATATCTTTATTCGAAAATTAAATCTGAGATACAATATCTCAATTTATTATAGTTATTTAATTTATCAAATAAATTAAATACTATATATATAATAATATTATTGTCAATAAATAATATCATTATTATTTTCGAATTTAATATATTTATATATGCATATATATATATATATACACACACATCCTAGATTAAATAAGTATTCATTAAATCTTAAACACATTTAAGATTCAATGAATCTGACACTCTTGCTCGTGTTGGGCCATTCTTGTGTGCGACCTGTAGGCCCACATGAGATTGGTAGCGGGCCAATCTTGTACTAACCCACAAGTCGCAAGCGGCCTCTAGCAAGACATTGCGACTACCCAATTCATATGGGGATCGTTGATAAGTACAATGACTTGCCCCTAGGGCATAATTTCCAACAGACTCCCACTTGCACTAGGTGCAATCATTAATTACCTTAATTCCCATTGCCCTAACATGACGCTCATGTTTTACTTGTGCAAGCGGCTTAGTAAGAGGATCAACGTCATTGTTTATGCGATATAACCTATCGTACAACCATGTCACGTCCCTTTTGTCACGCGATAATTTGGTCAAGGATGAGGCATGGAAAATGTCAACTTCCTGTTCTTGACCATTACTTTCTCGATTCTTGAGTAGTCTTACAATTGAGATGGAAACTCCTTTCCATCATAGTATGGCCATACATTTCTCAGACTCACTCATCGAGGGGCCAGATATCTCTCTACAAATGTGAGGGACAAATCCCATCTTGACCACTCACATTCCTCCGCATGAGAACCACTGATCCCGATCCTAGCCTTTATCATCACCCGGTCAAAGGTGACTTTTGACTAGGTCAAAGACCAGCGACTCATCATCTAGGAATCCATGATGATCTCAGGTCAAAGGGCGTTGTGACGCGGTTATACATGAGAAAAGCTTATGACTTATTCCATGCAGCTTTCTCATAGTGGGTCGGTCCAAGACCTTGTACTCTTACAAGTGCCTATGACTTTGACTCGTATCCCCATACTCATCAAAGTCACACTGGTCTTATTTCATCTTTGCTCCCATGAGATGACCGACTGTGGGACATTTAGGATAATCTATTAGATATATCAAGGGATACAATTATCACTATAAACATGCAAATGAAATGATAACTAAAGGAGAATTCTTTAAATAACATTAACATTTAAAGTATAATGACTTGCTTTCTCCGGTACTTTGCATAATATTTCTTTTTTTTGTATCACCTCTATCATTGATTTCTCTGATAAGATGAAATCACTTGAGTATATGGTTGGTCCTTTGATGTGACCTAGGCTCCTTGGTCTGCGGAATAGCACCGCTATTGTCACAGAACAAGTCTATTGGATTTGAGATGGTAGGAACCACCCCTAGTTCATTAATGAACTTACTAATCCAAAAGGTCTCCTCATTGCATCGATCTTTGCTATATACTCGGCTTCTATTGCGGAATCAACTACGGTGCTCGCTAAGAGCTCTTCCACTCACCGCACCACCATTCAACAGAATACATATCCCGATTGCGATCTTGAATGATCTTGGTCAGTTTGGAAACTCGCATCCGTGTAACCAGTCACAGAGCTCATCCTCCAAGCCACCATATACCAAGAATAAGTCCTTAGCCCTTCTTAAGTACTTAAGGATATTCTTGACAGCAGTCCAGTGATCCTCACCGCGATCTTGTTGATATCTGCTGGTCATACTCAAGGCAAATGACACATCTGGTCGAGTACATAACATGGCATACATGATAGATCCAATGGCGGAGGCATATGGAATCTTACTCATGCGGTCTCTTTGATCTTGCGTACTAAGACACGAGATTCTTACCGAGATGGATGCCATGAGACATGGGCATATTACCCTCTTTGAATCCCGCATACCGAATCTATGCAGTATCTTGTCTATATATGTGCTCTGACTTAGGCCTATCAGCCTCTTAGATCTATCTCTATAGATCCTAATCCCAAGGATGTAAGTGGCTTCGCCTAAATCTTTCATTGAGAAAGACTTTCCTAACCAAGACTTGACACTCGCAAGGTAGGAATGTCATTCCCAATGAGTAGGATGTCATCAACATAAAGCACTAGAAATACAACTGTGCTCCCACTAACCTTTTTGTAAACACAAGGTTCATCTATGTTTTGAATGAATCCAAACTCTTTGACTACTTCATCAAAACGATGATTCCATCTCCGAGATGCTTGCTTCAATCCATAAATGGACCTTTGAAGCTTGCAAACTTTACCAGAGTCCTCTGGACGCACAAAACCCTCAGGCTGTGTCATGTACACATCCTCAAGGAGATTTCCGTTAAGGAAGGCTGTTTTGACGTCCACCTGCCATATTTCATAGTCATAATATGATGCAATGGCAAGAAGGATTCTGATTGATTTGGCCATTGCAACCGGGAAAAAGGTTTCATCATAGTCCATACCATGAGTTTGAGTGAATCCTTTTGCAACCGATCGTGCCTTGAAGATATTTACTTTGCCATCCATGTCGGTTTTCTCTTTGAAAACCCACTTGCACCCAACGGTTTTTACACCTTGGTGGATCGACTAAGGCCCATACCTCATTGTCGTACATGGATTGCATTTCGAGACTTCATGGCACTAAGCCATCTTTCGGATTTGGGTCCCACCATGGCCTCGCGATAGGTAGTTGGCTCATTGTGCTCAATGAGCAAAACATCACGGCTTCCAGTAATCAGAAATCCATATCTCTGAGGCTCTAGCCGTGTTCTATCGGACCTTCGTGGGTCTTGTGTTACGTGAGTAGGCTCAACAACTTGTTGTGAGTCTTCTCCGGTTTCCATCTGTGGTTCTACATTGTCCTGTGACTCTCGAACTTCTTCGAGGTTCACCTTACTCCCACTGGTTCTTTTAGAGATAAACTCTTTTTCCAAAAAGACACCATTCCGAATAACAAACACTTTGTGATCGGTGGGATTGTAGATATAGTATCCTTTAGTTTCATTAGGATATCCCACAAAAAGGCATTTTGAGGATCTGGATGATAATTTATCAGAGGCTTGTTGTTTAACACAAACCTCACATCCCCAAATTTCAAGAAAGGACAAACTGGGCTTCTTCCCAGTCCATATCTCATATGGTGTCTTTTCAACTGCCTTTGACGGAACACGGTTTAGTGTGAACGCAGCTGTTTCTAGGGCATGGCCCCAAAAGGAATGTGGAAGATCTGTTTGACCCATCATAGATCAAACCATATCTAATAGAGTTTGATTCCTCCGCTCAGAAACACCATTCCATTGAGGTGTTCCTGGAGGAGTAAGTTGTGAGACGATCCCACAACTCCTAAGATGGTCAATGAACTCTTGGCTCAAATATTCACCACCCCGATCAGATCGAAGTGTCTTAATTGTTTTTCCAATTTGATTTTGCACTTCATTTTGGAATATTTTGAACATTTCAAAAGATTCCGACTTATGTTTCATTAAATAGATATATCTATATCTACTGAAATCGTCTATAAATGTAATGAAGTACAAATGACCTCCTCTGGCAGATGTATTCATTGGTCCACACACATCAAGTATGTATGAGGCCCAATAAATTGGTGGCTCTCTCACTGTGTCCAGTAAAAGGTGCCTTTGTCATCTTTCCCAATAAACAAGACTCGCATGCATCAATTGATTCAAAATCAAATGAGTTAAGAAATCCATCTTTATGGAGTTTTGAAATGCGTTTCTCATTTATATGGCCTAGACGACAATGCCATAGATAGGTCGGATTCAAATCATTTGACTTGAACCTTTTAGTAGTTATGTCATAGATATGTCATTCAATATTTTTTTTTTACTGTCCTTGAGATCCTACATTTATTCAAATGTGAGATCCACATGTAGTATCCAATACCCATGTTGAGGAAGTAGAAAAGCGAATATCTATGACATAGATACTTGAAGCGACAGCCCCGCTATCCTTCTTGTTCTTCTCCAGATCTTCGAGGTAGAGTTTGCAATTCCTTTCAAATGACCAAGTTCATTGTAAAAGAAGCAGACTCTATCCTTAAGAGGTTTTGCCTTCTTGGCTTTCGGTTTCATTCCCTTTCCTTTTGAACGGACAAAACAACTGGGCCTCTCCAAGGCTCGGCTTAGCGATTTTGAGCATCTCATGCGATTCGAAATTGATTCCTCCATGTTGTTATCCATGACAAAGTTATCATAACTTCCTGGGAGTGAGTTCAAGATCACATCTGTAGCTAACTCCTAGGACATGGGGAATCTAAGCCTCTCAAGGTGATCAATGTAGCCCTTATCTTCAAAACATGAGGACTAACGATGCGGTCTCGGCCCACTTGTAGGAATGAAAGGCCTTTGTGGTCTCATACCTCTCTTGCCTTGCACATTATGGAACATTTCCGTAGGATGAACAATCATCGTAGAGGCCTCCACATGTTCTAGATCTCTATTGAGGTCTAAAAGCATAGTGGCAAGCATCAGGCATCCTGTATCCACAGAGTCATCCTTATGCTTCGTATAAGCATTAGTCGAGCTCTTGGATCAGCGAAATGCAGCTCGTCAGGAATGGGTTGATTGATGAGATATTCTTTTTTTTTTTTCGTGTTTAGGATCAACACTTAAGTTCCCAAACATGTCAAGAGAGTTTGTCTCATCGAGTTCGTCCTTTTATTGGTGGTGTTGAAGTGTTACTAGACTACATGATTCTACAACTAAAGATATGCAAAGTTTAAGTTGTAACCTCCCACTGAATTAACAACCCTCATTATAATTAGTGGGCTAAGACCCATATTTAGCTTAAAATTAAGTCCGCTTTGGCTGGACGCTTAAATTTAAGTTATTTAGGTAGGCAAACATTTGCCAATTACATCACATGTAATTCTTAGATCTTTATGGGATTCGATCATCATATGACCGCACGTTTAATCCCATCTAATGCCTTGAGATCCAAAACCGTTTTGATGATCTCAATTAAGTCAAGACAATAATGAATATAGAGTATCACCATTACTCTCTCTTGTCTCCCCAAGATTACTCAGATGCATCCACTTTGGTGGAACATGCAAATGGGTGATCTAGGTTTTGACAAGTATTCATTTATTGACTAGCAATGTGACTTAAGATTTTATTTAGAGGGTATTATTTGATATTTATCTAATTAATCCTATTAATTTTATTTATATGAATGCAATCAATATTGTATTTCATATAATGTCTAATTTAATCATGCAATGATCACATCAAACATAATTAAAAACTCGTGACACAACATGGCTCATCTAACCTAGAGTCCTCTCAAGCCAATGAGGGGACTTCTCTAAATAATAAAAGAAAATACATAATGAGAAACCTCGTTTAACATTCGAGGGGAGTGGGATGAGAAGAGAATGTACATCAAGATTATTTAGAGAGAGAGAGGCATGGCTCGCAGGCCATATTTAAAAATACAACATTTGTAAAATATCTAGAGCCATGTTGTTCACCATACCCAAACAACACTTTGAAAGGTAAATTAGAACATATTTTAATCATGAATTAAAATATTCTAATTTATATTATATTATATAATACATATAATATATTAAATTCTCCAATTTATATTATATTATATAATTATATAATATAATAAATTCTCCAATTTATATTATATTATAAATACAATATAATATCATGATTTAGATTCTCTAATTTATATTATATTATATACTATATATAATATAATATCATGATTTAAATTCTCTAATTTATATTATATTATAAATACAATATAATATCATGATTTAGATTCTCTAATTTCTATTATATTATATACTATATATAATATAATATCATGATTTAAATTCTCTAATTTATATTATATTATAAATATAATATAATATCATTATTTAAATTCACTAATTTAAATTATATTATAATATAATATCCTATACAGTCCGATCTGAACAATTCGAAAACGCCTAGAGAAACCCTAACGCGAATTTTGTAATTCAAACGCATAACAGGATTTGATTTTAGCATATATGTATCTCATACATAAAAGCATCTAAAATAACCCAATTTAAACGCTCTGTTGAGTTGGCTCTGATGCCACTGTTGGGATCCGTACACGCAGCGGAGTAAAAACATTTACGAATCCCTTAGGCGGATCGCTCAACGACGTTTAAATCAAGGTTTAAGGTTTCCGAATCGTACCTTTGCAGAACAATTTGAACTGGTGGGCTACCTTCTCGATCGGCCAGGCCGACTCTTTAGAATCGCCTTCCTCTACCAAGATCCACACGAATGACCTTCGAAACACGAACGGAGGCATGCCGCGCCTCTGAACTGTGCGTCTCTATATTTTCTATCTAGGGTTTCTCGCGGCTTTCTAATACGCTCGACAAAATGTCCCGTAGGTTTTTCTAAACCTTGCAGGCGTATTATATTCAAAACAAATTTTGAATCTAGATTAAAAAAATATATTAATTAAATCTATCTGATAGATCTAATCAAATCTATTTATTTAATCTGAATTAAAAGCCCTCTGATTTAATTTATATTTATAAATTAAATCAAGATATGATATCGTTATATTTAATTTAAAATGAGATCCGATATCTCTGTTCAAATTAAATCTGATATGCAATATCTTTATTCGAAAATTAAATCTGAGATACAATATCTCAATTTATTATAGTTATTTAATTTATCAAATAAATTAAATACTATATATAATAATATTATTATCAATAAATAATATCATTATTATTTTCAAATTTAATATATATTAAATCAAGATATGATATCATTACATTTAATTTAAAATGAGATCCGATATCTCAATTCAAATTAAATCTGATATGCAATATCTTTATTCGAAAATTAAATCTGAGATACAATATCTCAATTTATTATAGTTATTTAATTTATCAAATAAATTAAATACTATATATATAATAATATTATTGTCAATAAATAATATCATTATTATTTTCGAATTTAATATATTTATATATGCATATATATATATATATACACACACATCCTAGATTAAATAAGTATTCATTAAATCTTAAACACATTTAAGATTCAATGAATCTGACACTCTTGCTCGTGTTGGGCCATTCTTGTGTGCGACCAGTAGGCCCACATGAGATTGGTAGCGGGCCAATACTGTACTAACCCACAAGTCGCAAGCGGCCTCTAGCAAGACATTGCGACTACCCAATTCATATGGGGATCGTTGATAAGTACAATGACTTGCCCCTAGGGGCATAATTTCCAACACTTATTGGCTACGGACACATAGACTCATCAGCACTTTGTGGATTTAAATCAGCCAGTTGATCTAGCTCTGATAGAAGTTCAGTGTAAAGATTCGATCATTACAGCCTTATTCGGAGGAATCTTGAAAGGGTTAGCATGGAAGGTTTTACATCAATCATGCACCTGCCAGATGATTGCCTTGGCTTTATTTTTCGTTGTTTAAATAGTAGCATTGATCAGCAATCATTTGGCCTGACTTGCCGTAGATGGCTCCAGATTCAAAATTTGAACTTTCGATCATTGCGGTTCCAGCGTTTATTCAGCATCCATCTCAATCGGTTGCTAAGCCGCTTTCAACATTTAGAATCATTATCTTTATCTGTAGACATAACTGATTCAGGATTTACCTTCGTGCAAAGCTATGGTTCAAATTTACGGAATCTTGATTTGCGTTGTTGTTCCAATGTCACTGACAATGGTCTAACCTTGGCTGCTTCTGGTTGCCCATTGTTGACGTCAATTAGCCTCTATCGGTGCCTAAAAATTACTGATAATGGGTTAGAGACTTTAGCTAATGGTTGCCCCTTGTTGACAACAATTAGCCTCTTTCGGTGCCTCAAAATTACTGATTATGGGTTAGAGACTTTAGGTAATGGTTGCTTGTCCTTGAAATATGTCGACCTCTCATTTTGGTTCAAAAATATCTGACAAAGGATTAAAAGCTCTGGGTGGCAAGCAATCGGGTCGAACTGTCAGAATCTGGTGAGACTGCATGTCAGAATCTACTTTGTATAAGTATATATGATATGAATCCTAGTGATTCAAAAATCTCTTTATAACAATATAAAAATAGAAAAATAACAGGTAAAAATCTTAATAGAACAATAACAAAAAACTAAAAAAATAACAGGTACAAATATTAAATTGAGGTACCCATTCTATGACAACTCCCAGCAACTTACCCTATATTTTTGTGCCTTTAGTAGGCCTAGTATTCCTGGCAATTGCAATGGCTTTTTTATTTATCCATGTTCAAAAAAACAAGATTTTTTAGATACGGATAGCAGTAGGGTCTCATCTATTTTTTTTTAGATCTAGAAACAAATTACGCTTAAAGGTTTACATAAAAATAGTACTAGTTGATGAGAGTTACTTCGCAAACAAGGAAATTGGTCCTTCTTTTTTCTTCAAATATTTTTTTCCTCAGACATCAAGGTCCAGATTGTGGTACTGCCGTGGGTTAATCTTCCGGCTACTTTTGTTGTTGTTGTTGTTGTTGTTGTTGAGACTAATAGTAATCTCGGAGTCTCAGTGTCTCGCACTCTACCCTAAATTAGAGCTAGGAATCAGGGCCGGGCCGGCCTGGCCCTACAGGGCCAGGGCCTAACAGGGCATAGAGTAAGGAAAATATCTGTTTTTCAAAGCCCGGCCCAATAGTACTAGGGCTAGGGCCGGCCCTACCGGGCCTGAAAATTACTATTCCAAATTTTAACTATTTTTCCTTCGATTTTTTTTAAAGAAATATAATTAGTAAATTGCAACCATTAAAGTTCTAATCTATCAAATAAATGTCATCAACATTAATATCTAAACAATATAAATCATTCAACAAATAAACACATTCATTAATTCGTAATAAAAAACAAATAAACACAAAGAATATGTTTTTTCCTTTTTTTTCAAAAAATATTAGACAAAGATATTGCTTTATGTATGCCCACTACAAAATGTCTTTCCCTCTCGTAATTTTGTGTGTGTTTCCTTCGGTTCATGCATGATTTTACTGACAAGTAAAAATAATTATACTTATTTTACACAAAATATATTTATAATTTTTTTTTTTGGTAAAAAAATATATTTATAATTTATTACTTATATAATATTGTAATACCAAAGTATGTGTTTATTTAATATGAAAACATCCCTTCTTTAAAATTTATAATAACTAATTATGTGTTTTAATACAGAATAATAATAAACATAAAAAAAGGGTTATAGTTTAAACTAAAAAATCTAAATAATTACAAATAAACACATTCATTAAGTGGAAGTCTAAGTAATTATTATTATTTTTTTTTAAAAAAAGCTACAATTAAACGAGCCTAATGGGCTGACCCAATTAAGCCCGAGGCCCTACAGGGCCGGCCCTGCAGGGCCAATTTGAAATTTATAACCTATTTTTTAACCCCTAGCCCTCCAGGGTCAGGGCTTAAACGGGCTTGACCCGATTTCCCGGCTACCCTAAAATTCAGTGCTTGTTTTTTTCCCACTTCGAAGTCTTCTTTTTTCTCCCGACAGTTTGCTGCAAATAGTCGCGAACTCGATGGACAATGATGGCATGTCCTGATCACTATTATAATAAGAGAGGATATCATCATCTGACGTCTCGTACAGGTAAGTAATTCTCGTTTTCTTTTGTTCCCGTTTTGATCTGGCTCATAGGTTTTAGTCGAAGCAGCTTGTTATTGGGTAAAAGCTGATGAATTTTTCACTTATTGTTGAGCGATTATCCTTAAATTAATGGTGTTTCGAATTTGTGAAATTTTTATGGGGGGTTTGGTTTGTAGTAGAAATTTTATTTGTATATTTGCCAGAAATTGTAATGTACATATTTTTGTATGCATTGACTGATGTGTGATCGTGTGATCATGGCCAAGGCAAATAATTAGAATGTCTTTAGGAGGATAATAGCGTAAGATACTTAGAATGCATATATATATTATGTACATGCTGTGTCATCTTTCATGTCTTTACTTCATAAATATATTAAATTATTCTCATCTCTCCAAGTGATACTTCTAGCTGTGGTTATCGGAATTGTATGTATTGATTTGATAACCTTGCTCCTAGCTACTTAACTTATCTTGGGTTTAGTCTTTGAATATATGTCACAATCTATAGTCTAGGCAAAAACTCAGACAATTTCCAATATGCTTTCAACGTGGGTTTTCTAGAGTATGGTGCAAGAAGTAAAGAAAGACTGGTCTAATGTGGATTGCCATAGAGTTGGCTCCAGGGCAAGTGAAACCATGGAGAAAAGTTTACATATCTCATTTTCAATGCATGTAATTATTTGCGAATGATTATTGTTATGATTCTACGAATTTAGGAAATGTTTGGTAGCCAAAGGGAGAGGGAAGGATAATGGCAAGAATGAAAAATGGGTCTGAAATAATTTATAAATGCCATTCTATTAATAATTACACAACAGTGATTACCGTTTACATCCTTATTCCCTCATCATTTCTCTACCTGACATTCTGCTTGTCAAACATAACCTTACTGTCTTCTGTAATGAGATAAAGTGGACCCATGCTAAATGAAGAAACAGTAATGGTGCTGATCTGTTTTCTGTTATTTTCCCCTCTTTTTAGCACGCATTTATGGTTGCTAGGGGTCAGGGTCTTGCTTTAACCTTTTATTCTTTACCATCTCTTAACTCAAGATTCATTTTGTTGTCCACTTTTATCATTATTAAGCTGCACTGCATTCTGTTCTGCAAATTTAGAATTAGAATTTGTATAAAATGTAATGAAAGAATCTATGTTAGCCTAGTATTGCGCACAAATGAAATTATGAATGTTGATATTTTAACCTTTCGAAATAATATTTCTAACGTTTTTTTTTTTGGTGGGATACATTTTCTTTTTGGGAGAAAACACAATGATTTAAGCTTAGATACTTAATGTAGATTAGAATTAATGGATTTTAAATTTTTAAAAAGGTTTAAACTGTTAATAACAATAATTAGTTACAGGCTATATCATGGATAAAAAATACATGACATTAATTGGGATGAAAAAAGTTTCTTAAGTATATCAAGCTCAAGTGCCTAAGTTTTTTCTTTTCTTTTGGGTGTTTATTAAGTGATTCATATTATCCATATCTTGATATTTGGTTGTCCACTGTGCAGTTGTGGCTCTTGTGGATATCCTCAAAACTTGACATCCTCAAATCGAATCACATCTGACATAGGTTCTGAATATAAAAGGTCCATAAAGAAAGGATCAATCTCATTTGATTCAGTTGATCTCAGCTAGTTCACACAGGTTGACTAAATAAGTTGTTTTCCTATCTTTTTTTGTGGTCATCATTCAAAGACTAAACTACTTTGCCGCAAATGCGGTGTTCTTATTGGCTACGGACACATAGACTCATCAGCACTTTGTGGATTTAACTCAGCCAGTTGATCCAGTTCTGATAGAAGTTCAGTGTAAAGATTCGATCATTACAGCCTTATTCGGAGGAATCTTGAAAGGGTTGGCATGGAAGGTTTTACATCAATCATGCACCTGCCAGATGATTGCCTTGGCTTTATTTTTCGTTGTTTAAATAGTAGCATTGATCAGCAATCATTTGGCCTGACTTGCCGTAGATGGCTCCAGATTCAAAATTTGAACTTTCGATCATTGCGGTTCCAGCGTTTATTCAGCATCCATCTCAATCGGTTGCTAAGCCGCTTTCAACATTTAGAATCATTATCTTTATCTGTAGACATAACTGATTCAGGATTTACCTTCGTGCAAAGCTATGGTTCAAATTTACGGAATCTTGATTTGCGTTGTTGTTCCAATGTCACTGACAATGGTCTAACCTTGGCTGCTTCTGGTTGCCCCTTGTTGACGGCAATTAGCCTCTGTCGGTGCCTAAAAATTACTGATAATGGGTTAGAGACTTTAGCTAATGGTTGCCCCTTGTTGACGACAATTAGCCTCTTTCGGTGCCTCACAATTACTGATTATGGGTTAGAGACTTTAGCTAATGGTTGCTTGTCCTTGAAATATGTCGACCTCTCATTTTGTTCAAAAATATCTGACAAAGGATTAAAAGCTCTCACGCAGAAGTGCCGCCAACTTCAGGGGGTTAAGATATCAAACTGTGATGGTGTTGCCGGTGTGGGCTTTGAAGGGTGTTCAGAAACTCTAGCTTATGTTGATGCTGATTCTTGTAAGCTTACACCAGATGGGATAAAGGGAATTGTTAGTGGTGGTGGACTAGAGTATTTAAATGTTTCCTGTTTAAGTTGGTCTCCTTTTGGAGATCCCACAGCAGGAATAGGATTCTTCTCAAACCTCAAATTCCTCAACTTTCAGATGTGCAGTGTCTGTGACGCATCGATCATCACGATCGCCAAGGGATGTCCATTACTTGAGGAATGGAACTTAGTTTTGTGTGATGAGGTCAACCTATCCGGGTGGCAAGCAATCGGGTCGAACTGTCAGAATCTGGTGATACTGCATGTTAGCCTATGTCGCAATCTTTGTGATCTTGGGTTGCAATCTATACAGAATGGGTGCAAAAGTCTATCAATTCTTTACATGAATGGCTGTGTTCGCTTATCAGCTACAGCTATAGAGTTATTTCAGTGTTATAGAGCTGATGTTCAGATAAAAGAATTTGAGTTTATGTGTGTTAACCGTTTTTGGGAATGCAGATTAAATTCTTAAGCTTTCAAGAGAAGGATTTGCAAATACAATTATGTTTTTAACATTATTTTGATTGGAAGTATCTTTAAACCGAAATGTCTCAGACTCTTATGGGTGTTTTCTGGGTTATATACTTAATTTGGATGCTAAAAATGGTCCTTTTATGTTCATTACGATATGAGTGTGATATATTAGTAGATGATATGAATTTATGCCTAGTCCTTTAATTTTTGGTGACAAGTCCTTCATCGTAGATCGTATACAACTCCTTTAATACTGGATTATATATATAAAAAGTAAAATTAATTTAATCTTTTAGAAATATTTTTATCATCATCAATCAATTATGTTCTTGAAATCCTGTGAAGCCCAGTTCATTAAGAAATGGGTTGATTTGAATTTATTAGTTATATCTAGATAACTAAACAATACTCCCTCCGGTCCTAATTATAAGACAACATTTGAGAGTTGATTTTGGTCCTAATTATAAGACAACATTCTAATAATTGTTAATTTTTTCCTAAAATACCCCTATTTTATTCTCTCAAGTGTGTTTGATTTTTTGTGAGTATATGTATGTGGACGTGTATACTCTTACAGTCAATGAAACTTTTAGATATATATATGTGTGTGTGTATCTATGTATATATATATGAGTGTGTGTCTACACACAAATATCTATAGACACACACACACATATATGTGTGTCTACATATATGTATGTATATATGTGTGTGTCTACACACATATATTTTTGTGTGTGTGTATGCACATATATGTGTGTGTCTACATATATGTATGTATGTATATATGTGTGTGTCTACACACATATATTTTTTGTGTGTGTGTGTCTATACACAAATATATATATATGGGTGTGTGTGTGCGTGCACAAATATATATAAACACCCACCCACACATATATGTGTGTGGGTGTGTGTACATATATGTATATTTGTGTGTCTGTCAATATGTGTATGTACAAATATAAATACACACATATATACATGTATATCATTGTGTGTGTGTGTTTATGTGTGTGTGCCTATATGTGTTTGTCGATATATGTACACACACATGTGTGTGTGTGTATCTATATGTGTACACATATATATGTATATATAGTAAGACCATTATTTCAATTAGATAGCATGTGGAAAAAAATTAGGTTGGAGAGACATGTGGCAGGAGCTATTGATTTACTTTCACTTAGGTCATTTTAAATTTATATAAGGACATTTTAGGAAAATGAGTAAAATTAACTAATTTAACTTCTTTCATTAATCTCCCCAAAATCGGTTAAATATGTCCTATAATTAGGACCGGAGGAGTATAATTTATTGGTGCATTAATATCTCAAACAATAACCTAATAACTTCCTTATGTATATTCCTCAGAATCTTGTGTCAAATAAACCTATATCCCAATTAATGTTTATAACATTACAAATAATTATTGTCTAATATCTCTTCATTTCTGTAATTATCATTTATGTAATTATTACGAATATTTGAAATGAGATTAACATTCAAATTAATACAAACGCACGTGTCTAATAATTGACTAAGTTGGTATATAAGGATTTTTATACCCATAAAAACATGCACAGAGATTAAAAAGCTAATGTTAGAGTATTGAAATACTTCATTTTGTTTTGTTATATTGACTACTTTAGTTTTGATTATGACTATTTTTTTTCTGGTTACAGAAAGTTTTTAATTCATTTTTTGAATTCCCAAAATAAGAGTAGTTAATACCTAAACAAGAGTAGTAAAAAGTAAAACAAAAGTAGTTTTTAGAAATTACTTAGCAAAAGGGACCCTATCTAGTATACTATTCTAGTTTCGGTATTAACTACTTTGCTTTTGCTATTAACAACTCTTATTTCGGAAATTCAAAACGTATATTAAGAATTTTGTTGGTTGTCAGACAAAGTAGTCAATATGGAAATTTGAGTACTCCTTTAGTCCTTAATATAATACATGATTGACTTTTTTTGTGAAATTAAGGAAGTTAAATAAGCAAATTAATTATAGTATATCCGGTTTATCATTTGATTATATATTAGTTCATAAGTCAAATAAATTAATTTAGTATAAAAAGATAAATATCAATACTTTAAAGTAATTTATTTAACTTTAATTTTTCAAAAAAAATCAACTATGTTTTATATTAAGGACCGATGAGTAATTAATAGCGAAACAAAAATAGTTATTAAGAAATGTTAAACAAGTACACCATTTACTACTTTAGTTTCACTATGAACTACTTAAGTTTTCATATTGATTTTTTTGTCCTTGAGAGATTAAAAAACAAGTATATTAGATTGTATTGTCGGTCACCGGCAAGGACACCAGAGCTCCGATGACTAGCTGCCGGCGTCAATCACTAGCACCAGCAAGTGATACTAAGGATTTTTTTTTTCTTTTTTAAAGTAAGGGTAATTATATAATTTCCTTCATTTATCAACATTTTAAAATTATAAAATAATCCATTTGAATTTATTGAAGTTCAACATCTTTATTTATCCTTTGTATGTTGTAAATGTAATTTATCATCGTTTTCCCTTTATTTATTCACCATTTTATTGCTTTATCTTTTATCATCAATATTTCATTTATCCATTTGTTTTTTATTTTTTATGGGTAAAGGAGCAAAAATACACATGTGCTTTACTCCCAGGAACGTCCAACACCATATGCTTTTTGGGAGCAAAATACACATGTGGTTACATTTTAGGAGCAAAAATCACACCACGCTTAAAAATAGGGATGATCATGGACCAGGGCTAGACCGGGTTGGAGGGTAACCCGAGGTCTAGCTCGATTTTACCTCGGGCCGGAAAATTCAGCCCGAGGTCCGGTCCGTCTGCAGTACCGGCCCGAGCTCTGGGTGGGACCGGATCGATCGCTGGCTTTACTGGACCACCAGCGATCAGCTTTTTTTTTCAGTTTTTTTCCAATTTTTCCTTTTTTTTTTTTTTTTTGCCTTCTTGGGAGACAATATTTTAGCTCTAGTTTCACTTGATTTCCAAAAGTAATAAAAAGTGACTTAATGAAAAGTGATTTCTATAAATTAAAAAGCATATTAAGATGTTCAGACTCCAGTGAGTGACTCAGTGTAGTAGTGAATTATTTTTTTTTTTTAAAAAAAGAGAGCTCGGGTCGACCAGGACCGATCCTGGGGTTTTAAGTCCCTGGACCGAGGTCCATCCAACCCGAGCCGTTTGGTCTGTCCGGTCTCGGTCAAATTGTCCTGGACCAATTTTGGTCCAGACAATTCGGGTTGGGTCGAGACCGACCGGCCTGGACCAACCGGACCACGGGTTTTTGATCAACCCTAGTTAAAATCTAACTTAACAAAGCATTTGCAATGTAAAAATCATATTTACAATGTAAAATGTCATATTTACAACAACATTTAAACACTTGGATTTTGAACATAAAAAGGTCATTTACAACAAAAAAATACTAGATTTACAACCGGAAGTATTGTATTTACAACAAAATTTAAAATCTAGCTATATTTATAACAAAAATGTCATATTTACAACAACATTTAAACACCTAGATTTTGAACATAGAGAGGTTATTTACAACAAAAAAATGCTAGATTTACAACAGAAGTGTCAGTATTTACAATGAATTTAAAATCGGCCATTTATAATGAAAAAGCCATATTTACAACATGGCTAGATTTTAACGGTGGTGTGACTTTTGCTCATAAAATGTAAGCACATGTATATTTTTGCTCCCAAAAAAAGTATATGGTGTTGGGCGCTTCAGAGGATAAAATACATGTGTATTTTTGCTCCTAAACCCTTTTTTATTATTGTTATTGTAAAAATATAAGATATGGGCTTTTACAGCTAAATTACACTATTAACAAAATTAAAATAGATGTTTTGAAAGTAGTAATGTGATTAATTAATTGTCATAAAATTAAGAGAATCAGATAAAACTTATTTGTGTCATGAATATTAATTATGTGGATATTTATTGACTCATATCCAAGCCAATTTGCTTCTATGTTGTTTTTAAGCTAAAATATAGTTTTAGTCTTTTATGTTTGCATGAGATTTCATTTTAATCTTTTAAGTTAGATAAAGTACACTTTTATTCCTTAAAATTTAACACCCCTAATGTTACTATCAGAAAATGCTGACCAACCAAGAGAAGTTTAATGGTGACAGTGCAATGTTGGTTAAGCAAGCTGGACTTGCAACACAACACCGCAATTAATTTTAATCATACATGGCATTTACATATTTTATTTTATTTTATTTTCAAATAAATTATTTCAATCAAATTTGTCCTTCCTTTCTTTGTCATAACACCCCAGCCTTCTGCGGAATGAATTCATCACAAGAGGCGTCCATTGCTAAAGGGATCTATTTCACAATAGATATATATAATTTTGAGTAGTTTTAGAAAGGTTGCAGCAGAAACTAAGAGAGAATGTTCTCTATCCATAGGCGGCACAATTTGGTGTTCATCGTCCCTAACTCACAAACAAGTAACAACACAAGTGAACGAATCGATTCAAGATGTGGAGGTTTGGCTTGACTGCAAGAAATTAAAATTTTTGAAATTATTTTACGTGAATTGTAATTAGAGGTTAATGACAAAGAGTTGACAAGAACTTAGCCCTGTGGCATGAGGTCAACCTATCTCGGGTGGCAAGTGATGGGATCAAACTGTCAGCAGACTGTTTGACTTAGCGTTCTAGAAGCACATTCATATAAGTTGAAATAAAACTTCACTCACATATTTACTTTGTATACTATAAATCATGTTGGAAAAGCAACATCTACTGTTAACCCAAACATTGTAAATAACTTAATGTCGCAATTTTTGTAATCTTGGGTTGCAATCTGTACAAATGGGTGCAAAAGTCTATCAATTATTTACATGAATGGTGATATCGTTGATTGGAAAGAGGAGAGAAAAATTAAAGTAGTATTCGACATTTTAGATTGATTGGACGAATATAATTTAAAGATTACGAAAAAAATGAGAAAATGATAATGAGAGAAATTGACCTAACCCTCTTTGTGCTTCTGCTTCCATTCTTTCCCTCTCTTTCTCAGTCTTCGCGAACATGCTTTCTCTCTCCTTTTCTGTATTGTGCAAACCCTCTTTATCTCTCCTTCTCTGTCTTGCGCGCGCTCTTTCTTAATGGCAGCACCAATGGAAAACAATATGTTTTTCATAAAGGTTATGAAAAACATGGAAGAAAGTTTTTATAACCGCCGGGTATGTAAGCTAGTTTACTTTGAATACAACGGCTTATAATGTTCACTACTCATCGCCCTTTTCTTGTTTAACAGCGAATTCCAAGATTCATTGCATTACAGTTACCTGTGGAAGTGAATCTTGAAACACAGGATGGTAATTCTTGGCCGGTTTCTGTGAAAGAACGCAATGGCACCTTTTATTTTAGCAAAGGCTGGCATTCCTTTGTGAGGAAGAATCTTTTGAAGAGTTACGATCTGGTGATATTTCAATTAATTCCAAATGAAGCATCTAGAATAATGTTGTCAATATTTGATAGCGATATGCTCTACCATATTTAAAGTGGTGCTGATGACACGCAAGTATGTCATGACAACAAATATGTGAGTAAATATATCAGCCAAACCCTCACATTTGGGCTTTTCTACCAAAATATTTTTTTAAAAAAAAAAATTACCAGATTCAATCACATTCAAACTATTTACCAATGTAAGGCGGTTGGTGATGTGGATGACAAGATGCCATAAGTGGCGTAAGAAATGTTAACGGGATTGGATTTTTTTTTTTTTATCAAAGGCGTGGGAAATTCTCACACCATTAATGGCGTGAGAATTTCCCACGCCGCTGGGTCAAAATCCGACATTAGTTAGGATTCGACGCCATCTCTCACGCCATTAATGGCGTGAGAATTTCTCACGCCATTCATCAATGAATGGTGTGAGATTCTCATGCCCTTCATTGATGAATGACATGAGAATTTCTCACGCCATTTATCAATTAATGGTGTGAAATTCTCACGCCATTAAAATGTTCACGAAAAATTTTCACGTCACTTGGGTGGCGTGAAAATGTTTTACGCCATCATTGGCGTGAATAAGCACCCTATCCTTACGCCACAACTACGTGGCGCCATAAATCCCAGCGCTTTTAATGGCGTAAGCCTTGGTTTGGGAAATAGTTTCAAAACAAATTCAATCTGGTAAATTTTTTAAAAAAAAAAAATTTATTTTGGTAAAAGTCCTCACATTTGTCCTCTGAATTTGTCTTGACCAATTGTCCTCTGTGGTTTTTTTCTTTATATTCATTTGTCGCCTTGTTTTTCTCTTATGAAATTCTGTGTAGTCAAACTACTCATCTATTTTATTCTCGTGCAGAGCTAGTCAGCTAGAGACAGTGACAGATAAGAAAGATCCTATTGGTAAAAGCCTCCATTATATATGCTTGAAAATGTTCTTGTGATATGCTCTATTTTTGTTTGGAATTGATGAGTTGATTTTAATTTGTACTTTAAATATTTTTCGCAGATCTTCTCCCCATGGAATGCAGCTTGGAGAATCCATGGTTTCAACTGATACTTGAGGCATCTAATTTCGATATATACTTGTTTGCCAGTGCCCATGTATTTTTGTAGAGAGTACGACCTTTTACAGGGCCAAGGACATGGGCAAATTAGCATTCAGAGTGATAAAGGTACATGCATGGAAGCTGAATGTTGAAGCCAACTGGTTAATTAATTAATGGATGATATAAGAAGAAGTTACAGAAATGTGCCACCTTCACCACTGGTTGGATGAAGCTGGTGGACGAGAGTGAGCTGATGGTTGAGGATATTTGCCCATCGCTGGGACAGTGGTGCTCATACTTTTATCAAGGTAGTTTAGATTCCTACATTGGATATATTCTCTTTTCATTTGATTATGTAGTCATCATTTGACTTTTCTATTCTAGACTACTGCACGGCATATATTCTTTTCATTGGATTTTGTAAAGTCATCATTTGACTTTTCTTAAATTATATCAATTCATTCAAATCAAACACATCATCATCTTGTATCAATTGCATGTCCTCAATGTCCTCTTTTCTTGCTCTTACATCAAGTTTATTTGCAAAACTTAGAATGTTCAAATCATGACCATTCATAGATTTGCTCACTTCAACTTCAATCAAGCTTTTCTCATTATGAGTATCAACATCTAAATTGTCTACGTCTTTCCAATGTTCTTCATTTTTCACTATCCAATCATTATCGGATGGAAGATTAGCAAAATTATATGTACCACGATCTGGTCTTATTTATAAGTCATTTTTGACCAAATCACTTATTTATAAGTCAATGATTATGGGATAAATTTTCAACTTTACCCTTATTTATGAATGGTACCTTTTAACTTTTTCTTCTCTATCTATTTTCATTGGTACAATAATATAAGCAAAATTATCACGATCTCATTTATTTGGTCAAAAGAGACTTATTTTACCAAATTTTTTGGTCAAAAGGGACTTATAAATAGAATCGAGTGATATGAGAGTTTTGAGCTTTTTTTTTGGTCCAATCTTAAATTGACCATCACAAAAATAGCATCATTCATAGTCTTTTACTTCAAACGATTTATTTTCTTTGTGTGAACCTACACAAAGAAAAAGATAATGTGCATTTGATTTTGGGGAAATGAAAATAGGGTTTTATTTTTTATTTTATATTTTATTTTAAGTAAAAACGATAAAAACAATGGTTTTCAGTGTCCCGTATTTTTCTTCCTTTCTTTGAGTTGACAAAAAAATTTCAAAGTTTTATTAGTTACTGCTTTGCACTAGAGTTATAAATATGTTGTCCGTCAGAGTGTTAACTGAGATCTGTGAAGGCCTCATAGCTGTTTATCATTTTGACTTGCCTGTAACTGTAACAGTGGCGGAACCAAAAAAATTTTTAGCCGGGTCAAAAAACAAACATATTGATCTACTCTATTTAATTCTTATTATAATGCACCAACTATCAAGTATAGTTGGTTCTTTTTATAAAATACTTGTTTGTTTCCATATAGCATTAAATTTTTTTCCATGTATACCCATAATTAAAAAAGTAGTGAGTGAGAGTAATAATTAATAAAATTCATTATTGCTATTTTTTGGAGGAAAAAGAGTAATAATTAATATGATATTAGAATTTAGTGTAATTAATAGGGATAATATTAAAAATGACTTAAATTTTAGGACAAATTTAATGACTTTAACTGTTTTTATTGACTTGTGAGAATTGTTAGTTGGTTCCTTAAATAAGGACCAGAGGGAGTATTTACTAAATAGTATCAAATAACCTGAAAAATACAAACAAATAATAACAGATAATTATAAATCAAAACAATATATAAGATGATACTAATTTTTTCGGTATCTCAAACAAGAATTTTACTTTCCTCTCACAGCCTAATGAGTAATGAAACAAACATTATCCTTACCGAGAAGATAAAAAATTAGCTGGGGCCAAATTTGTGGCCAAATAAAATATCATATAATATATACATATTAACAAATTTTATAAGATCAGTCGGAGCAGTGGAGCCAAGGCCCTAGCTGACCATGACTATGTTCCGCCTCTGCCTGTAGCTTTATCGGTTGCTCTGCTTTGAGTATATGGTTTACGGTTATGGTATGTAAAAAGAGAATGGGATTGGACAAAGCTTGAGCCTTTGTGTTCTAATGAAATAATGCTAAAAATCGGAGCTATAATCTCACCCTCAGCCTCAGGGTCAGGGAAGGATCAATTAATTCCTTTGGGAGTGTGGCAGAGATGGTTCAAGAGAGCGTTTTTGGTTTGTTCTTTCGTAACCTGATAATATATCTCAAAGGTCAAAGCCATTTAAGCATTTTAAGGTTGAATATATTAGGATCCTAGTGACAATATTGTGTCAAAGACACCTTTAAGCAAAGAGCTACAAGATCTCAAACATAGACACCAACAATGTTATTAGGATCTTGATCTATCCTATCTAACAACCGATAACCCAGATAAATGAAAAATATCATACTGATTTTTGCTTAGAGAGGATATCCTAAAAAGAGAACCAAGTCTAGTAGATAGTCCGAGTTTCTTGAACTCTCATCCTTAACTCATACATAATGACACTTTAGGAATCAGACTTCTTTCCAAGACTTACAATACTGGTTATGTTGTGTTAGAGACAACTTCAAGCAAAGAGCTAGAAGATCTTAAACACAGACACGAACAATGTCATGGGGACCATGACCTATCCTATTTGATGAATGATAACCCAAATAAATTGAAAAATATCATACTAATTTTTGCTAGGAGAAGAGATTTTAAAAAGAGATCAAGTCTAGTAGACAGTCCGAGTTTCTTAAGCTCTCATCCTTAGCTCATACTCAAGGACATTTTAGGACATAGACTTCTTTCCAAGACTTATAATAGGACACATGTTTAAATCTTTGTCGTCACATGTATTCCCTCTAATTCTTATTATAAAGACCAACTAACAATTTTCACAAACCAATAAAAACAGTTAAAGTCAATAAAGTTGTCCTACAAATTAAGTGACTTCTAATATTACCTCTACTAATTATATTAAACTTTAATATTATATTAATTTGTACTCTCTCCTACTACCCTTATTAATTATGTGCATACATAGAAAAAAATAATTAATGTGCTTTGAAAATAAATAGATGTTTTACAAAATATAATTGTTAGTTGGGTAAGTTTTTCAATCCAATTCTTTTTTTCTTTTTTTTGATATAACAATCCAATTCTTCTGGTGTAGCGGTTCCAACCCAAGTTCGACAATAAATGGATCACTATTACGCATAACTCGGCCCAATTCAGCCGGCGCGAGTCTTTGTTCCGAAATTTTGTAGATCCAAGGAAAAAGCACAGGCAACAATGCTGCGGACTCGATTGCTTTGGTTCAGTCTAGGGTTTACGTTCTCTGCTGCTACGATTTCCCACTTTGTTTGGAAGGATCTCTGGGTTGATCGCCATGCTCTTTCTGCTGATGTAAGTCATTTGAATTGTATTATTTGTAATCCATTTCGACTCAGTAATTTACTAGAATTCATTTCGATCCTATTATTTCCAAATTGTCGCACTTCTGTTAGTTCTGGATCGTCACGGTCTTTGAATTTTTTATAGATGAAGCAGAAGTTTGATGCTCTGGAAGCTAGAGTATCCAACCTTGAATCTTTACCTCATCAAAATTCGACTTCGGAGCAGGTATTTACGTGTCGGCCACAACTTTTTTAGAGGGTCGTTTAGTTTGGAAACCCAACTTTTTAGAGAAATGTGAACTTCATCCCTATTTCTCTCCGAGGTTAATGCTATGAATGCTGCAAAGGCTATGCAAATTTGGAAGTACTAAAGATTTTCTTGTTTGTTTAGGGGAAATAGACTGTGGAATTTTCTAGTTTGAAGGCCTGGGTTAATGAATCCTCTGACTTTCTCTAACACGCCACGCATGATCATTCATCCCTTAGCTAATTCGAATAAATTTAGGGTAAGGAGCGGAAACTAGTGTGATTGTAAGTTGAAACATTGCTAACGTAAACTGCTTATTAATTTCTAACCACTTTGAATGTCATGATCCATTCCTATCAATGTTGAATAAATACTCTGAAGTTTTGATCAACACGTAAGATATGCAAGTGCCATATTTTTCAGCATTATCAATTGACTCTAAAGTAGATTTCATTGCCTTATTTATTTGTTTGCAACCTGCTCAATTCCTTAGAGCTCTAGCCTCTAGGCATGGTCTAATGAATTTATATCCTCAACCTGTCCAATGAAAGTTGCAGTAAATGCTATTCATTGAGAACTTTATTATAAAACATTTAGGAAGTATTTAGCTTCTCATACAGTCTTACCTTGAATAATTAGGAATTCTAGAGTATTAGAAACACTCTAGAGTATTATTTCTATATGGACCTGAAGTTTACTAGAACTACCTGTAATCAGTCAAGCTGCTAAGTTACTTCCTCTCAATATTGCTTAATATGTGGTTATGATTAACATTGGTGAGCTCAAGCTAATAAATCATGCATACATGCTCATCTTTTAGCCATATATATTGATGACTATGCTTGTGCTCATTGAATCATATATTTTATTTAAAACTTAGAGAGGCACATATATTTGTATGCAGTTGAAATAGTGGAACAGTACCCATAATCATAAAACAGCCCTCATAGTTGGTCAGAGAATTCTACATACTCACGGAGTTAGATGCAACTAGAATGGGTGCAGACTTATGCATAAGATCTAGGTTGCATTCTCATCTGTTGTGTAGTAAGATATGTAGTTGTAGCTACAATGGTTTGGATATTTGAACGAAGATGCAACTTTCCTGAACTCTTAAGCTATATTTTTTTCTCTTTCAAATTGCTAGCGAGCTATATGATAATTCTTATAACTGGACACATCTAAAGGAGAGAGATGTGCTAGCATATCCCTTGGCCCTTACAAGCTAATATTATCTGAAGCTCAAAATGTGTTGTTTACCTAGACTCCCTCTGGTTCTTAATATAAGATATATTTTGGGAGTTGATCTTAGTCCTAAATATAAGACATAATTTTCATATTTACTAAATTTTTTCTAATTTACTCCCATTAATACTCCCTCAACAATAATCAAGGAGGAGAGAGAATGAGGGGATTAAGGAAGATGACTATAGTATTTTAGAAAATATATATGTCTTATTAACTAACTTAATCAACTTTCATAATCTAATCAAGTTAGGCAAATATGTCTTATATTAAGGACTAGAGGAGTACTTAACTTCTAAGTGATTCCAAATCCTCGTTGGCTTATAAACTTTTATCAAATATCTTTAGCATCTTTTAAGTTTGTTCTTGATAGCTCTGATTTTCTTAGAAGTGTTATAATGATTTATTTTATTTTATTTTATTTACTTTGGCAGGTTGAAGGCTAGACATCATTTGGGGATCAGGGAAATTATTTACCATTTTTCCTTGATCTGGTCTGCTGGAAACTGATTTTGTTGGAGATGACAATAGGAACTTGAAATAATGTTTGTTTTGGCAATGAATTTCTAAATGTTAATATGCAGCCCAAAAAGTAAACAAAAAGAGGGGAAAAAATGAACTGGGCTGACATAAAGAGCTGGAGCTATTGAGCCAATCTAACTCTTTTGAAGTCTGGTTTCCTTAATTTTTGGCCCCGAAAAGGGTCTGGTTTCATTAATCACTCGGTGTTTTAAACATTGCATGGACTTGTTATATTGCTTGCCACTTAAGTTAACTTTGTTTTGCAAATAAGTCACAGATAGACACTAAACCTGAAACAGAGTTCTCTTGCTCCAACAGCGTCCTTAGGGTCAGAGTTCTTTCATATTAGCAATTAACTTTGTATTGCATGGCTTATAAGAGTCTAAGCGTGTCGTTGGCTATTGGTTTGGAGGAATAATTTTTTTAGATTTACAGGGTAAGCACTGATAGCATGAGGTTACTTGGTTACAAGTAGAGCGGAAATCGGGCCAAGCCCATCGGCCGGCCCGTTTAAGCCCTGGCCTGACAAGGGTCGGGCTTGAAAAATAGGTCGAATTTTGAAATTGGCCTCAGAGGGCCTCGGGCTTAATCAGGCCGGCCTTGCAGGGCCTCGGGCCGGCCCCCGTTTTACTGTAGCATTTTTTAAAAAAAAAAAATTAATTACCTAGACTTCCACTTAATGAATGTATTTATTTGTAATTACTTAAATTTTTTTAGTTTAAATTATAACCCTTTTTTTATGTTTATTATTGTTCTGTATTAAAACACATAATTAGTTATTATAAATTTTAAAGAAGTGATGTTTTCATATTAAATAAACACATATTTTGGTATTATATAAATATATTTTTTTATAAAATAAGTATAATTATTTTTACATGTCAGTAAAATCATGCCTGAATTGAAGGAATCTGCAGACACACACAAAATTACGAGAGGAAATGCATTTTTGTGGGCGTATAAGCAATTCCTTTGTTTAATATTTTTTGAAAAGAAGGAAAAACATATTCTTTGTGTTTATTTGTTTTTATTACGAATTAATAAATGTGTTTATTTGTTGAATAATTTATATTGTTTAGATATGTTGATAACATTTATTTGATAGATTAGAACTTTAATGGTTGCAATTTACTAATTATATTTCTTTGAAAAAATCGAAGGAAAAGAATGAAAAATAGTTAAAATTTGGAATAGTAATTTTGAGCCCTATATTTTGCAAATTCAGCTTTCATTGAGTACTTATTTGGTTTTTTCTTTCTTGTTTTTTTTTGGCTATTTTTGCTAAACTGTATTTTGTTTTTTAAACCTCAGTTCTTCAATTGCACATAGAATGTTGCGTTAACAAAACTGGATTTTCTCAATTGAATTTTACCCAAGCCATTTTATATAACTGGTTTTAAACATGCGCTAGATAGTCACGTGTATATAAAAACAGTGAAAGTATAGAAACGTACAAAAGATGAAATAAATATTTTCTTGATACGTAATTAAAGAGGAAAAAACACAAACACGTGACACCTATCCCATTCTAAAGAACTAGTTTTCCAAATACGTTTTCATTGATCAATAGAATGCTCTATCATGAAGACAATTACAAATCCACAAGGATCAAAATAGGACTATATCATAGTCATTCAATTCAAACCAAGAGACGTGAAAAGGTTGAATTATATGCTACATTTATTATTATCACTTGAACATCAGAAAGAAGATTCATGTTTAAAAGATTAATCTCTCCACACAGGAATAATCCCTTGTGCAGCCAACCGTTTCTCAACCCAGAAGATGACATGTTTTGCTGTAATTTTCTTTTCATCAATGAGGAATGGCTCAACAGTGCTTGCTTGTAAATTAAAAGATGACAGAGAAAACCCTTTAGGACCTGTTCAAGCACACAAATCAAATTGGTTCCGATAATGTTTGCTTATAGGGTTAATTAATTTGATAAAACAATAGCAATGGAAAATACACATACCAGTAAGCACTCCATTAGGAAAGAAAGCCCAAAATGAATAGGGATTTCCTTGTTTCCAAAAGGATCCTTCCAACTGTAAAGTAAAATCAGTTGAATGTGTCACCAGAAGAGGGGGAAGTCAATCCAGGTCAAACCAATGTGTAATAAAGTAAGTTAATCCAATAATTAAAGGAAAGTTTTATTTTTTTAAAGGAAAAAAAAGGATATCATTGCATGAAAAAATCACTGATTTGGGATTTTGAAATTTTAAAGGTATTTTTCTAGGATTCTCCTAAATCAAATGAGTGCATGAACTATGAGAAGGAATGAGAAGAGAACAATTTATTGTTTGTGTTCTTCTCTCTTCTAACACTCAGAATAGGAATTCTCATGTGCTCATGGTGTCCATAAAAGTTAACATTCGCTTCATACAACAAGTATATAAATCTAATCTTGATCATTAAGAATAAGGACCCTCCAAATTTTTTTCTCTCCAAATAATAGATCTATTGCTCTTGGCTTTAATAGTTGTCACTTCCTCTACTGTGTTAGTAACTCCTCAACTTAGCCCAAGTTTTAAGGGAAAGAAAAAGCATTAATGGGAACAATGCAAAGATACAAAAAAGCATCTTACTAACTAACCAACCTTATTGTCCTGAAAGACGAGCTCAATGTCAGAGATGTCTTGTTGGGCTTCAAGTATTGCTTTCAATGAAGGTATCACATCCTCCTCCATCATCTGAGGCAGAGGCTTGACTGGTGCTTTGGCAGGTGGTTTCTTTGCAGGTGCTGCTTTTGGAGCTGCATTTACCTCCTCCTCCTTTGTTTCAGTAGTTGCTATTACCAGAAATTTAAATCAATATCAACAATATATGTAAGAACAATTGGAGTGTTGGTATTATTATTCTAAAGTCATGAATAGTACTAACTTACCTCTAGCTTTGTATTTAATTTTGTGTAGTGTTCTCTTAACATTGTTTATACTACTATTTAATAAGGCCCTGTAAAGTTAAAACCACCTGTTTATTTGTATGGACACTTCACTTATGTGTAACTTTGATAAGATTAATTAGCTTGTGGCAAAGCATTCCATTATAGATGCAAGAAACTCACCTGTTGTACTAGTGGAAGATTCTTGAACAGCAGAGCAAGTGATCCTGTTTCTGCTTGAAGTTGCTAGCTTACTTGTAGTCTACACCTCAAGAAAAGCAGACATTGAAAGTAAATTTACTCATAAATTCACAATATCCAAGAAAAACATGACTATTAGGATTGAAATGAAAGAATTGTATTATGACACCTTAACCAAATCGAAATATTTCAGCTGTCAAGAGCTCAACCTCTTGAAAAGATGCGTTTCCGCCATTCAATTCTTATTTTTATACAAGAGATGTCTATATTTTATTTGATAAACAATAACTTCTACACAAAAATAAAGTAAGTACTCTAACTTTTCAAGAGATTGAACCTTTCATCAAGATTGAACAGTAAATTTGGAAAAATCCGGCTAAGAAAGTACCAAATCATGTTTTAACAACAGGGTTTAGATTATATTAAAGACCGTATACAGCTGAAACCTCAAAACACGAAAGGACATTAAATTATGTTAATCTCATAGAGGTCATGAAACAAACACATAGAAGTCATGAATTGTCTTGACAAATTAAACTTCTAAATTCACTTCATCCAGAAAACCCAGAAAAGAATAACTACTCAGGAAGCTGAAACAGATCAATAATCATAGTTGGAGCTTCTCACCAGGGGGGGTATCAATGATGACGAGGAACTGGATTTGAAATTCTGGGTAAAATGCAAAGAAGAAGAAGAACTAGTGGTTGATGACCAAGAAAGCCTAAAAGTAGAAGAATCAGCGACGGTTCCTCTTAAGGAAATCGCCATTTGCATGCTTTCTCTCGAACTAATTGTATCTTTTTTTCCTTCAGCTATTCTTGTACGTAACCCCCAACCATCGTTTTGCCGTCTGGTTTATTGATGTTCAGTCAAAAGAACGTTCATATTGAAAGAAACCTTCTGGTCCACATAGTGATTGAAACAATATGTACCACTGGATTTTTTTGCGCCCTTAGTTCCATTTATTTGAGGAAAAAATTGAAGATGAGCTTAAACACTAGAGGACAAGAATCGCATGGTGGTAGAAGGCGTATCTGTTTGTGGGAGAGTGAGCTTCAACCACATGATACCATACAAAGCCAAGACAGGTCAAAATCCTTGGGCTTGTTCTTTTCTGAGAATTACACTTGTTAGAAAGTGCTTTGCTTTGCGGGCTTAGAAAATTTAAGAGTAAATATTCTCTGGTCCCTGACAAAAAATATGGACTCAATTTTAGTCCCTGACAAAAAAATCGACCATTATTTGTCCTTTTTATGGAACTAAAAAGGACCTTTTGGAAATTTGTGAGGGATCAAAATGTCCACCAATCGACCATTATTCGTCCTTTTTATGGACTAAAAATGACATTTTTTTTTGTCATGGACCAAAATGAGGTCTGTTTTTTGTCAGGGACCAGAAAAGGGTATTTACTCAAAATTTAATGAAAAATTATAGGTTAGAGTATGATTGCTCGTTTTTTGTTTTTGTTTTGTTAAAACAATGATTTGATTTTTGTATTGTATCATATGCAATTAATGGGCATGTGAGATTCATATTAAAAGTCAACAATTTTTTTTTTTTTTTTAAATTTTAAAATAAGAAAGAAATCATGAAAGGAACTTTTTATTACTAGTGCAATATTATTTCTTAAATTTAAATTAAATTAATTTCTAAAAGTATTTATGATCATGTCAAAGGTTCTTTTTTTCTTGGAAAATCATTGATAGATCAAGGAAGGAAATAATTTATTATGTAATCATAAAAAAGTTTTACAACAATTAAACATTATGAACATGTTATCATTTCAAGTATCCAAACTTTGTTACTACATACAGCTAACTAGTGAGATTTTGTGATAATTATATTTTTTTCTTTGTGACCTCACGATGGTTTCCCATTTTTGGTTCATCAGACATTCAAAACACATGAATATGCATTAAAGCTTGAAAAAGGAAGACAATAGCATAACCATTCTTCTTCATAAATTAAAGGAACTCTGCAAAAAATTATAATTAAAAAAAATGCGTAAATTAAATTGGCCAGAACAAGCTCCTACCAGATGACTTCATGGTGTTGATAAAAGAGCAGCCAAAAATAAGGGAAAAAAATAAAATAAAAAAAGAGCAGCAAAAAATGCCTACCCTAACTGATTTGAATCTTCTGTATCCACATAGTTATACCATTACATTCCAATAAAGAATGATAGCAAAACTCATCTTCTCTCAACACCTATCACCTCTTTGTTCTTTTTGTCACAAAGTACTGTATAATATATGCGATTACAGGAGTGTCTGAAGAATCCAGAGACCACTGACTAATCTGGTTCTTGTCGTTAACACAATAGGATGATGTGGAAGAGCACTTTCCACAATTAAGTGCAACAAAATTATTCCAGCTTTTCTGTAGAAAAACTGCAATGAATAAGCACAGAACTCCCTGCAGACTACTAATTTAGTTTCTGAGTGGTTCTACTTCTCTTCTTTGGTTGGACTTGCTTACAGGGAAGATTTTTCTGTTTAAATTTCTGAACCATGCTGTAAACCTGCATTTAACATACTTCACATGTGTTAGGGGGCAAAACAATATTGTATTCTGTGCAGCATGAGTTCCTGAATGAGATAGAAAATATAGAAACTTTTGAAGAAAGAAAATAACAAAGAAAAAAAAAAGACTCATTCACTAACTTAAAGAAGGCCACTGATTACAAAAGATTGGTGAAGAATGTAAATCCAAATTACAAGTCACTTTCAAGTTTCAACCACCTTACCAGAATCAAGGAAGAGCAGTTAATTCATTAAATCTGTCTTAAATTGAAAGAATTTTCCAACTTTGCCCCTATTCAAATCTGTCCTGCATCTCTCCTCTTTCTTGTTATTCAATGTGTACCGCCAATAAATAGAGGTGAAATTGGAAAATGGTAATTAGTGACTCTCTAGGTGACTTACATTATGGACCAAAGATTTCTTCTATAAGGCGCCTTATATTTTGGATCAAAGGACTATGAAGGAGAAGAACTTGAAATAATTCTAATTTCTAAATAAACTAAATCTTTAGTAGGACAAGTCACATGCACAAATAAGGGACAGGTTGGTGCACAAAACTCACCCCATGCACGGGGCATGGGGGGCCTGATAAACTTGTAAAAAGATACTGACAAGTGCATTTTGTTTAAGGTCTATTTGTCTTTTCCAAATGAAGAAAATGCTAAACTCTTACACAGTAGCTTTGCAAATTCATAGCAGATTTACCAACATAATCACATACTATATACTATCTTACCTTTCTTACACTGGTTGTCAGTCCCATGCTTGAAAGGGCATTGCCATCTACCCATTTGCAAGTTATAATTTCATTGCCCTGGCTTTTGAAGGAATCGTCTTTTCGCCCTTACAAAACAAGAATTAAAATTAGAACAAAGAGCAGCCATGATGCCATCATTTTATTTGTTGATGCACATATATATAAAACCTGTTTGCAGAACCATTTTAGACTCTTTTAAACTACAGAATATAATATATTTGATGAATTTAAACATACATTTTCTTAAACAGTGGCCAGTCAAAAGATGAAGACAGCTTCCAACTAACACATAAAGACAGTATAATCCTTTCAGATGCATGGAATGAACAATCTGCAATCTGTTAAACTCTTAGATGCTGATTTTCCCTACAAGTTTCATGGATTTAGATAACTACGTCATGAAATTTAGTCCTTTAATTATGAAAATACATTAAATAAGTCCAGAATAAACTACTCTAGTGAACTCAGATGAGCCAAACCTTTCAATTGTAGCACTAGCAATTCAACATATAACTTGAGGCGAATATGACTGAAAATGTGAACAAATTCTCCAATATCTTCCCTCAAAACTATGTTGGAGGACTTTTTGGTGTCAATTTTGAGTGTACTTTTCAAGAAGCGATTAGCCGCTTCTCTTCTATCCAAGGAATCAGTTTCTCCATCCAGTGCGACTGATGGAAACTCCCAGAGACCAGCAAGCAGTCCTTCATTGGGCCTTTTTACAAGAATAAATTCACTGCTAGACTGGTTGTTGTCCAACTTTCCCCCAGATCCAAGTAACTCAACAACACATACCACACAAAAATCGCATCTTTGTTTAGCTTTTATGACTTTCACAGGATAATCTGTAACAAGTACCGAACTGTCATCTTTAGAAATCGATAGCACGTTACAAAATTTTGATGCAGGACAAGAGGAGCAGCTAGGATTCAAAGGGGTGCATATAGTCGCCCCAAGTTCCATAAGAGCCTGATTGAAGTCCCCGGGGCGGAGAGGATCAACTAGTTGAGCTGCTAATTTCCTTAATCTCCATTCCAACCCAACATAAAAGAAAATGAATATGAAACAATCCCAGGTTAGAAACTTATTGTAACATAACAATAGGAAAGTTGTCAAATTCTGAGATTAGCACAGTCAACAGAAAGAAAAACAACTCATTTTGAAGCGCATCATGTTAAATATCAACAACATAGATTTATTAATTTGCTTAAAAGGTGACTTCTGTCTCTTGCTATGTGAAAAACCAATTTTAGAAGAAACGATAACTTACATAGAAAAACAAGTTTCACCACCCATGTCAAATACCATAGTTAGGATTCCTTACAGAAAATCTAATTCAATATAATTCCCAAGAATTCCTTAAAACTCACCAAAATCTCTTGATAGTTACTGAATCTTTTGGATTTGCAGAAACAGCCTTCAGTCTAGCAGTCACCCTTACAACATTCCCATCAACAACAGGTACAGCCTGTTATGTTAAATCATGAGCAACGGGTTCTTTCCCATGAACAAAATTACACCAATCACCTTTACCTCTTGGAAAGCTATAGAGGCAATTGCTCCTGCAGTGTAGTCTCCAATTCCAGGGATCTTTCGTAGAGTAGAAACTGTGTTCGGAATTCTTCCTCCCTCTGCAACTATTCTCTTTGCTCCCTAAGAAAAGAAACAAAAGAAACTATGATTAATCTATGTCTTTTGCTTCTTAAGTAATAGTAGGAGTAGTTCAAGAAGAACCTAAAAAGGCATGATTGAAGACCCATTTATAGTACACAATTGTCTGCACCTTGCAGAATTAAGTCATAAGAAGGAAGCACAACTTCTTTTAATGGTTAGGAATCTTCATATTATATCGCCGTTATGTATACATTTATATTACAATAATTGGTATCCAGGATATCCCAGTATTTAAATAAACATATTTGGCAAGCTGTCATGGAAAATGGAAAGGATAAGATTGGTTTGTTTAGAGAAAAGCAAATTACAATTTACCACTATGCAGTTCAAAGTGTCTCATTCAACAGCACTATGATTTGTTCAATTACTGATTGACCACCCTATGGTAAATGAACAAAACATGCAAATTGAATGAGATGCTTAACGGCATTAGCCAACAAACTAATTTCATGCCAAGCCACACGTGGGTAAAATGAAACTAACCCTTATGAAAGCTGTTAATCTAGAACTCCAAGGATATAAATTCCCCATGTTTTCTAGTCAGCACGATTTATCACATAAATTGCTGTCATTTTACGTCTCTTATATTTGATGACAACTAATACATGGGGATGATTGGGCAGTGTACCCAACACCCCATAAAATAAAACTAGCCTTTAACCCATGCAGCACAAACAATAATTCATGACGATGGAAAGTAAGGGAAAACAATGTCAAGAGAAAGAATACCTCCAAAAGAAAACGAGCTCTACGATAGTAGCCCAAACCTGCCCACATTTCATTCACTTCCTGCATAAAGACAGAATGAATTATGAGGTGAAGAAACTACCGCTGCCCATTTAGGTAATTATTATTATTATTTTTTTCATTCAAGGTATTTTCTTTACTGAAAACGATATATACATAATAATCTTGGAAAAAAGTTATGACCGTATGATGCCCTAAGTTTTCTGTTAGTTCTATCTTCAAAATTAACCCCTTCTTAGTATCAACAAACCTAGAATATACTTCCTTGCATAATTTAGGCTCTAAAGTCCTAGTTTCTCGGAGCCTAGTTACTGTATGAGAAGACAGCTCTCCTCTCAAGCTACGTTTCAGCTCCAACAATCCCAAATAACGAAACTAGAATTGAAGCAGAAATCAAACTACAAAAGTTTTACATTATGTCAAATGCTTGATTTCTGAAAACAGAAAGGATTGGAACTGAATTACGCAAAATATTTACACCAAGCTCACAACTTCTCGTTACCATTGCATCTTTAGATCAGTCCGTAACAAAGAAAACACAAATTTGAAACAAAATTTCAGAGAAGAAATGACTAAGGCCTTCAAAACCGAAAGACAAGATGATGTAACCCAAAAAAAAGAACGAGTGTGAGTTTTTTTTTTTTTGGGGGTGGTAAAAGGGCTTTAGAACCTATGAAAGTAAAGCAAAATGCAGTAAATGAACCAAAGTCCAAAAATTTACGCACACAAACCTCAAGAGAAGCCTGCGCAAGATCGTGAATGGTAGGCCATTTCTCCATCCAACGATTGTAATAGTCAATAACAGTCTGAACCCTAGTTTGCTGCAGCATTACTTCGGAGACCCACACAGCATAGGCTCTTGAATCTACTTCCTCTTCTTCTTCTTCCTCCTCTTTACAACCATCATTTTTACTTGAAGTCCTCCTCCATGGAAGGTCTCTACGATTATGATCGTACCAGTCCAACAGAGCAACCCTTAATTTCTGGGTTTCGTCTTCGCTGAAGGACGATACTGCATCCTCGATGTCTTGTACTTCCGGCTGAGGGGATGGTTTTTTTATTATCCGAATCGCATTCTTTGTCCCTCTGTTCCTCTTCCCCTGCTGCTTGCTCCCGTCCGACATGTTTGGAAACACTTCTGAGCTTAACAACGTCAAACCGATTTTCTGAAATGCTGCAATCATTCCACTTCTAGGAGCGAAAAGGAAGGCAAGGCTCTCTCTTTTTCCATTTTTTTCATTTTCTTGTCATAATCTTATATATTTATTAGATTAAAAAAAATATTACATAAACTTCAAAATCACATACCAATCTTATTATAATAGGTATTGACTACAATAATATAATTGATAACTCATTTAAAAAATCACCTCTAGAATTTTAAAGTTCAAGTTAAAAAAAAAAAAAAAAAAAAATTAAAAACTTCATATAAGGTGTGTTTGGGATGACTTTTAGAACTAATTGAATGTCGTGGTATCGCATTCATATCAAGAGGAGGCAAGTTGCATTAATTTAATCCTAATCACACACTAAGTGGTTTTAAACAATATCTCGGGAGATAGTAGTTAGCTACGGTAGTAGAAGTTACTATTAATTGGGAATATTGGACTCAAGTGGTATCTTGGGGTTTTTCATCTAGACTTAGTGAAAATGTACTCCTATATTTAATTGAACTATGATAGTCATATTCCATTTCCAAGAGCATTCATACACATTTTCATATTCCATTCCATTTTTAAAAAGAAAATACCAAAATAATAGTTTAACATTTAAATTCAATTGCATTCCTATTTTAATTTGTTAATTGAAAAGCCAAAACCTATTTTCCCCTTGTTTTAATTGCATCTTCATGTCATTTAGATTACTTAGGATTCAATAAAAGGCTCCTCGAGAGAGAACGATCCTAGGTTTGCCTATACGCAATCCTTGGTTATTTTTATTGTGGACCCCAAGGCTAAAGATAAAAGGGCCTCATCAAATGGCGCCGTTCTTGGGAGCTAAGTAATTGGCTCCCTAGGTAATCTAATTGTCAAATTCACTTTTGACAAGGGGTTTCTCGTGTGAAGCTTGTTAGTTTTGCATTTTTGATTTTTCATTGCATATAGTTTAGGATTTTTGAATTTAGATAGTTTGCATAGCATTCATTGCATTATTGCATTGTCTTGACTTGGTAGCTTCTGTGTGGTGTGTTTGCATTAAATTTGATATGATGTTGAGCTTAATTGTTTGAATTCACCATGTCTCCAAGTTAATTCATAGATACTTGCATCTTTTGTCATTTTGATTTTCTTTTCATTTGCATTTGTAATTTTTTTTTTTAGATTTATTTTCTTAGTTAGATAGATACTTGTGATTCATTTGGGAATTAACTGAATTGAATTTTCATGGCTTGGTTTAATGGTAATCAAGATTCACCCTTTCAATCTCACTCTTTTGTAGGAGATTCAACCCGAAGGGAAGAGTCTATCTCTCAAAGCATCGAATCCATTCAACAAACAATACGGGCTCTTCAAGCTAACTTGGGAATTCAAGATCAGAGTCCAATTGGTCAAGAATGTCATGGTCCATTTGATCACTCATACCATGAACCTTACCACCAATCTCCATTTCAACCTAATCACTCACCACACCTACCATATAGATCATACCATGAACCCTACCCACAACCTCTATTTCAACAATATAATCAACCTTCTCACTTACCACACCGTCCTTCCTTCCAACAATGTCATCAACCACTTCATGAACCTCCTCCGCCTTCATTCCATACCATTTCCCAACCATGTCATCCATCTCATGAATCCATATACCCATTTGAGCCACCCTATGAACTCCGATTCTCAACCTTGTGTGCCAAACCAAGAACCTACCACTAGTGAAGTCTTTAGAAAATTGCAAAATCAAGTGACTCAAAAGGTAGACGAGGAGCGGTCATACAAGGCCAACTTTGACAATCAAATGGACTCTATAATGAGACGAATGGAACATCAAGAGAAAGAGAATGAGAGAATGGAAAAGAAAATTGAGCGTCTCACTCAAAGAATCACAAGTGTTGAAGACTAATTTCCAAGAAAACCCTCTTCCCATGTTCACACATACACAAGAAGCGGAGCAATTGAAGAAAGAAAATGAGGAGTTGGAGAAAGGAATGGAGTGGCCTACACAAGAGCATTTTATGTGTCATACTCCACAAGAGGCTTGCTCATCACATACACTTCCACATGAGCCACCCACTCCACCATGCCCCGAACATCTATCCCAACCTCTACTCTTCAACCTTCCGACTTGATGCTTTCCTCACTTTGCCATATATGGATGCTCAAACCCTTGCTCTAAGAAGAATGTATGACGAACTAAAGGTTCGGCATCTACATTTATTCAATCTCAAAGAGGTACTTCCTCGTGAATTCTCTGAGGAGATAGAAGAGGAAATGGAGGACATTGAAAAATTCAACAAGGCATTTGTTCACCATGTGCTATGGATTAAAACCGAAGGAGAAGAAGGAGCTCCATGGTCATGTACCACCAATGATGATGGGAAAACCGAAGAGCAACACCTAAATGCCGCTTCACAAGTTGAAGTTTCCAATCCTTCGGTATCTATTCCCACACAAGCACAAGAGGTGCAGCAAGTACAAAAGAGCATTGAAGAGTCTTCTACCATTTTGTAATGATCTTATCCTTATAGAAGTAGACTCTCCTACTACTTTAACTAGCGAAGCAATTAATGATTTGAGTGATAATGAGGTGGATGAGGAAATCATTGTTGAATCCCCTCAAATGTTTGAAAATGTAATTGCTCAACCCATTAGTTCTAGTAGCAACGATTCAATTGTACTTCTTGATGAGTGTGCTCCTACTTCTTCATGTGATGCTTTAATTGTTGAAAATGCTTCTCTTCATAGTATTAGGGATGATTGTGAAAAATTGAATGAAAAATTTTCATGTACTTGTGCGTAAGATCAAATATGTGTAGACTGTTATCATGAAAATGCCACTTCTCTGGTTGAGTTTGAAAGAAATCATTTAGTGAAGTGGTTGATTCTACTATTGATCATAATGCACTCTCTTGTACTATTGATGATTGTAAGCATGACAATTGTGAACATGTTGACTCTTGCATGGATGATAATGTGGTTGATTTGAGTGAAAAGATCATAGCCATAGAATTCCTATTGGATTACTTCCTTGTAGCTTTGTTGGTGACAAAGATTCTGAAATTTTGATTGATAAAACATTGCATGTAGGTGAATCTTTCCAACAAGTGCTTTCTTGTGACTTACCACCTGACTTAGAAAAGAAAAATAATTGTTTTGAGTCTTTAAAGGCTCCAGGTGGTAATGATTTGAAAAATTCTCTTCCTTCTTCCACTCTTTCGCCTTCTATCTCTTGCGATTGCAATGCGATGTGGTGTACCACAACACTAAGTTGGATTCCGCACTTTCCACTTTGCAAACACAAGAGAATTTTCAAAATAAAACTGTTTCTTTGACTCCTACCGATGGGAGTAATATTGATTTCCTTGGATGTGATAATTACTTGGAGAGTTTGATTCCTAAAATGTCTTTAATTCACTTGAAATCTCTCCATGTTTCTATTTTTGGATGGGATCTCGTGGTTGCTTGTCTTCTTTGCAGGCACATTCTTGGAAAGGTCATCGATGGAATCAACATCCATCGTACATTCTTGAGCCTCTTCCAATTGATCCTGAACCACCTCCACCAAGGAAATTCAATGCAGGAGAAGATGTTTTCAAAGCCAAATACATGATTCTCATCGGGGATGAGAACTTCTCTTTCAAGCGACTCAAGATACTCTAACACAGGTTGTCTCTTTCCTCACTTATTTTCTTCCTATTTCCTATGATTATTCGGGCTTAATTGTTGTATGAGAAAGATAAGTGTGTGGGAGGGACGCAATCCAAGAGAAAAGTAGAAATAATGTAGTTGCGTAAGTAGAATAAGAACCCCTATGTGTGATTTGCATTCTCTTGGTCACTCCTTACTTAATTACCACTGTGCCTTGAATTTCAACTTGTTTATCATTCTCTTTAGGGTGATTTTTCTACATTGAGGACAATGTGTTGATTAAGTGTGGGAGGAAATACATTTTGAGTCCCAATTAAATGGTTGTTTTTAAATGAGAAAATGCCTAAAACTAAAAAAATTCTTTGAGCTTTCATGAGATCTAGTGTTTTGGCAATTTTTTAAAACCATATTTTGCTTTTTAAGTGAATGGGAAGAGAAATGAACCCACAATTGGATTTTTGCTTACCCTTTGTTTTCAAAAGAGAATTTATATATCATTTGTGCATTTAAGAGTTGAGCATTATTTTAATCGAATGCAATGTTTTTTTTTGATAACATTGAGTAGCCACAAATTAACTAAAGATTATCGCAGCGAGTAATCCCTCCAACTCCAAGTCTCGCATGCGATACAAAGTGAAGGCACAGTAAGGAGGAAAGACTTGCTTTAGCCAGTGGTCTCGCCATGAATTTGCCCGGCTAATGTGATGAATATCGACGTTCCACCGCCGGTCCACCATTTGTGAAGCTCCTCGATCGCGAACATCCTCATGCGTAGAGTTGATACGGTGTTTGATGAGATGCACGCCTCTCGTAGAATCCGATTCGAGCACGACATCCCTAAAACCCATATCCCAGGCAATTTTGAGTCCATGGATGCAGCCCCATAACTTAGCAGTTAAACAATCTCCCTCTCCTCCTTTAAACATGAATCCCATAAGAAACTTGCTACGCTTATCATGTATGAGTCCGCCACTAGCTATACCCGAAGTAGACGCGAAAAGCTCCGTCAATGTTAATCTTGACTTGGCACGATGGTGGCGGATGCTAGCTTTCTCCATGCGAACGATCTTGGTGTTTAGATTTCGTGCAATACCGAGCTCGCGTCTTTCATATCATGAACCATGGCCATAACACCGGCTCGCAAGGTGATATTCGGGATTGCCTTGCCTTCGAAAATGACAGATTCCGGCGCCTCCACAACCACCAAAGACACAATCACAAACGTATGTCTCCACTCATCTATACTCTTGCTCTTCCTCGGTGGTCGATATTCCATCTAAACCAATGTTCAAATGGCATGGTTCGAATCGCCGCCGGACATGAGGAGGAACGAGTCGTTTCCGAGAGATCCAAAGTACAGGAAATCCCTAAGGACATGGAGCAGGGTCTCGATTCGGCGGTGCGGACACTGCAATGTGCGGATGTGCTCGGTCGCGTTTGTGCTCGGACGCATTTGTCAAAAGACGCTTATGACACGCAAGCCATGCAAACATCTTGCACCGCTCTGGGATTAATAGTTTCCATATACTTCCCATATCAAATCGATTGCCGTGTGTCACCGTTAAGAGAATCATAGGTCGACTTCACGAGAAGATGCCATCTTTTGCCCATTTCCAACGTACGCCCCCATTTGGTAAGTCCTCCGATCCCGCTCGAACCTTATCCCATGTGCGTTTAAGGCCATTCCATAAGTTTGACCCTGGGCGCCGCTTCTCAATCTTAGGTATGGTGTCAGAGCCACAACCATATTTGTTTCGAATGACCCTTACCCAAAAATCGTCCTTTTTAGTTGTAAGATGCCATCCAATCTTCATAAGATAAGCTTGATTATACAGATTAGTGTGGCGAATTCCCAATCCTCCCCTAGTCTTAGGCTGACATATCACATCCCAAGCGACCAAAGGGATCTTCCTTTGTTCTTCCGTGCTCCCCCATAGAAACCGTCGGTTACACTTATCCAGGGACTCATAAGTACTCGCGGGAAGAAGGGACGTCTGCATGACATACCCAGGGATTGTCGTAGTCACCGAAGAAATTAACGTAGACCTTGCTGCTGAAGAGAGCGATTTTGCTTTCCAATTGGAGAGCCTTACCTTGACCTTATCCACCACATAGTGATAGGACTCCTTGGTCACACGTTTATGATGCAGTGGGACGGCTAGATACTTGCCCAAATCACTAGTAATAGAGAACCCCAGAGACGTACACATCTCATTTCTTCTAACATGGTGGACATTTTTTGAGAAATATACTCTGGTTTTTTGATGATTAATCTTCAAGCCAGAACTCTCACAAAAGGTTTAGAGACAAGATTTAATGATGTCTACCTGATCCATTGAGGCTTCTGCAAATAGCATAATATCATCCGCGAAAAAAAGATGCGAAATAGGAGGTCCTGTTCTTGTGAGTCGAATTGGCTTCCAAAGACCTTCAAGAATAGCAGCTTGGACCAGATGCCTTACTCCTCTCGAAGGATTAAAGAACTCGGCTTTATCCCCATTCCACAACAATTGCATTTTGGAGGTAGAAACACACCGTTGGATAACATTATTCAGCTACTTGGAAGATTAATTTCTGGAGGCAACTCAACAAAAATTTCCAATTAACCCGATCATATGCTTTCTTAAGATCAATTTTGATTGCCAGGAAACCTTTTTTCTTCTTCATATTTCGCATAGAGTGAATAACCTCTTGCGCCACAATTATATTATCGCTACTATGCCGTCCAGGAACAAAGCTGCATTGGTTCGGGGCTATCACCAGGGGAAGGATAGGCTTTAACCTGTTTACAATAATTTTAGAGACTGCCTTATATATGACATTACAAAGGCTAATGGGTCTCAAGTCTCCCATAGTCTCTGGGTGGTCCTTCTTTGGAATGAGCACAATCAAGGTGCTATTTATCTCAGCAATAGCCTGTGGGTTAGCAAATAACATCTTTACATAATTAATGATAGACGTACATACCGTGCTCCATTGATTCTAATAGAAAAGAGCATTGAACCCATCAGGTCCTGGGGATTTAAGGGCCCCCATACTAAAAATAGCTTCCTTAATCTCAGATGCCGAGATCTCACTATTACACTGTGTATCAACTCTCTCGCCACACAAGGATATGTCATAGCACACTCCGGTGTCGGCTAGGTCACCACGTCCTCCGAAAGTAGGGTGGAGAAGAAAGAGGTGGCCATACCTTTAATGAGCACGAGTCGAAAACCCAGGACCCTCGGCATCTTTGATGGCCTCAATCTTTTTCGATTTACAACGGCGATTAGAACGAGCATGAAAGTACCGTGTGTTACGATCACCATGCACCGACCACTCTGCCCTAGCTTTTTGCGCCCTAATGAGAGATTCTTGAAGTAATACATCTTCAAGTTCACGCCAAATAGTTAATTGAAGCTCCTCATACTTAGGCAGCAACCCATGCCGCGTACCGTCGTAAGAGATGCTTCTTCCTTCCTTCCGTATGTTTGAACACATCTTTGTTTCACCGAGAGCACGCAAGAGTAAACCGGGAGATATTTTGCAACCAAGGGGTGTCTTGGAGCCAGGTTTTTCAATAAACTCATCAAACCGATCATGAAGAACCCACTCAAAGAATAAACCGAAAAGGACGGTTTGGTTTAGTTGAATCAACGATGCGTGTCAATGAGAAGTAGCGGTCGATGATCGATTTAAAGAAAGGTAAGTGTGCAACAGAGGCATTAGGATACATAGAACACCACCGATCATTAGCAAGCATCCTATCTAGTCGGCCTCGAGGCTCGCTTCCACGTAAATTCCGGCCCCACGAAGCCTACATCCTCATATCATGCATATCAACCCAACTAAGGAGATCCCGATCACAAGAAGTACGAAAGGTGGCGGATGACCGCCGTTCACAGTGAAGCATCGTGCCATTAAGATCTCCCCCAATCATCCAAGCACCCTGAATCTGCAAGCATTTGACGGGCTAGCATATACAACCGTAAGAGACCAAATACAACCTGTGGCACCAGTAATAGAAAGATGCATGTATTGGTGATGACGTTCCACCACAGTAACATGTGAAATGCTAGACTCCCAAAGACACCAGATACCCCCACTAAATCCCTCACTGTCCATTAGCTCCATATGGGAAAATCCCAACTTATTTGCACGAGGAATAGACGCCTCCTTAGAACAGCGAGTTTCCAAAATTGCAATAAAATCCAACTTATAGTAAGATTTAAGATCACGAACAAGAGCAGGAAAACTTCGAGCCCCGGAACCCCTAGAATTCCATATCATGTAATTCATTGGGAAACTAGTGGGGTGTGTTGGGGTATGGCAGGCTCCCCCTCAACCTTATCCTGGTCACTCATAATCGCATCCACTGGCTGGTGAGTAAGCATATTATTATCTGTGCACGGACTCGGACAGCCCCACCCTCGGTTCCTTGCGTCATTGACTTATGATCGGCTTGATCCAAATTACTATTTGGATCCATTCGATTAGGCTCAACGAGAGTATCTAGTCCGCCACCTAGGATTGGCTTTACACAAGGCATGGGCATCCGATTACACACGCCGGCTCCACGGCATTCAAGACTTCAAATTGGTTAACATTCATGGGCTTCACACCCGGCCCACATGAACATTAAACACAACTTTGCCACTGGGACGGAGCCTTATTCTCCTTCCCTTTCAATTTCCCTTTATTTGAATTTTTCGTTTGGCTCCAACTCGCACCCATTCGTTTTTGGCGGGCCCCCTTCTTTGACCAAATCCCTTTTAATTGTAACAAAACCTGGCGCAATATCCGTCTCGTGTCTTCATCCGTTGTGATTTGCTTTTAATGCCCATTATATCCTGGTCCACCACCCGATTTGCAATCTCATTAAAATCTTTCCTTAATCCAAACCAAATTATTAGCCCCACTAAATCTCGCCTAAGAATCTGAATTTTCTCAAATGCTATCACCGGTGATCTCATTATCCGGAGCTATCTCATGACCGCCGTCCGCCCTTGCTGCCTTCTCTGATTTATCCCCACCTCCATCTACATTGTCGGAAGCCACTTTCTGCTGGTTCTCCTTCACACCGTCATGCTCATTCTGCCTTAGAGGGCATTCTTTTTTATGTCCATATTTTCCACACCCAAAACAAACCTGGTGGAGTCCTTCGTAAATGATGTGTCGCTCTTCTCCAAAAACCATGTATGACGGCAATAGTGGTGCTTCAAATCAATCTCTACACATATACGTGCAAATCCACCTTTCTCATATATAGAAGTAGATCGGTCAATCTTAATCATTCGACCAACCATATTTCCTATACGGCGCAACGATTCAACATTATAAAACTCAAAAGGCACATCCGGTAGCCGAATCCAAGCTGCAATATTACATTGAAGGTCTGCCTTCCAAGGATTAAAGTTAGGACGCCATCTTTGAACGATTAGATAATGGTCATCAATCATCCACGGACCCTCCTGAAAGGCATATTCTTTATCCTCCTTGTTAGAGAAAGAGACAATATAATATCCATTATTTAGCGGGATTAGCTTTAAGGGATCCTTTGGCCGCCACATTCGATTGATACGGTCCCGGATAATATATGTCGGAAAACTCTCCCCCAATACCTTGATAATCAGTGAGTTCATCCACGGTAGACACCATGCTGTGTATTCATCCGCAGTGAATTTCAGAGCCCCTGGTTTGCCTTCTAGTCTTCGTGCCATCTCAGTACCTTCCTCATCTGATTCTTCTGCGCCACACCGGGTATCCTTCTCATTCATTCTATGGAAATACTCCTTCCAGCCTTGCACCGATCATCCTCATCGAATGCTTCACCAAGAAACCCGCACATCCAGGGAGAGCAGTTTATCTCGTAGGGCAGTTTGGATGGGCCACTTTGTGATCCCGGGTGATACTCCGAAGGGTTAGATGCCGATCGCATGCTCTTCTCACCATCCTTCCGAAAGAAAAGTTTGCTCCTCACCATCCACCTTTTGCCGTCCTCTCCTCCGCCCTTACCTTCTCCGTCTCCACCACCGACCCTCCTTCCCTCCACTCTCCGCCAATCGCTACACACTCTCACTCGTCGATTTCTCCATTCTCTCAATACAATTTGATCCAACCGAATGCAATGTTTTGATTGGTTGTGTTTGTAAGGTTAGCACTTGGAATAGTTAAATAGATGCTTTGTGGTTAGCGTACTATGCAATTGATTTTGTTAGAGTGAGCATTGGAAAAACCTTGTTGGAAGGATATTTGAGCCTTAAAGTCTTTCCATATGTGCATGTTCACTTAGTTTTTCACCTTCTAGAACTTGTTTCAACTCTTTTTCAAAACGGTATTTGCGTTATTGTGATGAAAATGAAAGAGGCATTCAATTCTAAACCATTTTCACCTAAACACAAACCTACATTCATCTACCCTTTGCTTCCCTTTTTGAGTCATTCCTATGTTGTATGCATGTCATTACTCATAGTGTTCATAGTATTCATAAAAAAAAAAAGAAAAAAAAAAGAAAAGAGAATTGCCAATAAAAATTTGAAATGGCATGTATAAAAAAAAAAAAATATTGAAAACGGAAAGAGAAAAAAATGGAAAATCTTTTGTAGATAAAAAAAAAAGAAAAAAGAAAAAAATGAAGAAGGCGTTTGTTCATGAATTTTCAAAAGAATTGGCAAAAGTTTGTAAAGTTATTTAGATACTAGGAACTTGCTCGTTAACTTTGACTTGCATATAAACTTTTTTCTTTTCTCATTAATTCATTCCATTTAGCCTTCATCCATCATTACAACCTTTTAAAGTCCTCTTGATTCATTACATTAATTGCTATTAACAGTGGAGATGTTAGAGTTGTTACAAGCCTATGGTAAGGGGTTGATTAAGTGAGCTAAAGTGAAATTATTCCAATAAGGTAAGATGAGTGAAACAGCTTATAATACATTGAGAGTTCTCTTGCGCTTCATTTTAATATTTCGGATTGTATGGTCAGCTAATTTCTTTTCATCGCTTGATTATCACTGGTGTTGGCTTGAAGAATTTTATCAATTAATCCATTGTTTTCTAAGTTATGAAATTGCTCATCTTTCAAATGCATTAGTGATTTGGACTTAGAATTTTGTACTTAATTGCCTTTGTTCAGGAGTACAAAGGTCTAAGTGTGGGGGAATTGATCAAACCATATTTTGATGTGTTATTTCATGATTAAATTGGGATTCTTAATGCATTTTATTATAGTTATTGGACTTAAAATGCCTTTCTTGTGATAAATTAAGATTAAGAGTAAATACATTAAATTATGACTAAAAAGGGCAAAATTGTCAAAAAAATTGTAATTACTCCCAATCATTGATTTTTATGAGAATATTTGATGTTAGATTAATTATTTTTTATTATAGATGCTTGAAAAGATTAGATCAGATTTGAAAATAAAAGTTTGAACCCAAGTTGCAAAAGTTTCAATTTAGTCCTCACTAAGAATTTTTAAACTTTACAAATTGGTCCCTGGTCAAAACTCTGCGTTTTGACCAGGAACCAATTGAAAATATTGAACAGAGGAGGCCGAAGTTGAACAAGGAAGAGGGAGACTCAGATTATTTGTGTGATTGAACTGATTTGTGCGATGACTGTGGTTGCGTTTTGCTTATTCGTTTTGCTTATTCGTTTTGCTCTTGGGATTGGGAAAGATGGACTTGAGTTTCAAAGCTTCAAAGGGGAGTTTATTTTGTTCAATCTATTTTCTCTAATTATATTTGGATTTCCTAGTTTTAGGGATGTTGGTTTGTATTGTTGAGACTTAGTTTACCCGTTTGGATAACTTTGTGGATTGAACCTATGTGATTGGATTTAATTTTGGTAGCTTGTTGGATTTATATATATATGTATTTCCTTATTGATTCAATGATATTGTGCTTTCTACGTGGTATTGTTAGATAGTACGATTGAATTGGATTAATTGAGTGTCGTGGTATCGCATTCATATCAAGAGGAGGCAAGTTGCATTAATTTAATCCTAATCACACACTAAGTGGTTTTAAACAATATCTCGGAGATAGTAGTTAGCTACGGTAGTAGGAGCTACTATTAATTGGGAATATTGACTCAAGTGGTATCTTGGGGTTTTTCATCTAGACTTAGTGAAAATGTACTCCTATATTTAATTGAACTATGATAGTCATATTCCATTTCCAAGACCATTCATACCTATTTTCATATTCCATTCCATTTTTAAAAGAAAATACGAAAAATAATAGTTTAGCATTTAATTTAAATTGCATTCCTATTTTAGTTTGTTAATTGAAAAAGCCAAAACCTATTTTCCCCTTGTTTTAATTGCATCTTCATGGCATTTAGATCACTTGTGATTCAATAAAAGCGCTCCTCGAGAGAGAACGATCCTGGGTTTCTTATACGCAATCCTTGGTTATTTTTGATTAATTAACTCCCTTTAAGCTTTGAAACTCAAGTCCATCTTTCCCAATCCCAAGAGCAAAACGAATCAGCCACTCTTAGCCATTAAAGGACTCACACACAAACTGCAAACCAGAACCAGCCATAACCGTGGATGAGAGCGTCGGATGTGATGGAAGAATGAACCGTGGATGAAGGAAGATGATGAAAGCTGGAGATGAAGGTCCAAGGTCGGAGGTCAGAGGTGATTCCCTGATCGATCAAGCTCGTGGCGCTCTCTCTGATTTTCCTTTCTTTGTTCGCGGTCTCCCTCGTTCTCCAGGATCTGGGCTATTGTCGCCGGCGACAGTGGGGCGAGAGTGGAGGAGGATGAGGATGAAGGTCTCCTTGATCGAAGGTCTGCTGGTTCTCTGGTTTTTCCTCTCTGTTCCCGTTCTGTTCGTTTGTTCCCTTCTTTAATGAATAATTCCCTCTGGTTCCTTTTTTTTGTTCGTGCGGTGCCCCCAAATCTCCAGCAAGTCTCCGCCCTCCTCACGCGTTTTCACCTGAACCTAATTAATTGGTTATTGGTCAAAACGCAGAGTTTTGACCAGGGACCAATTTGCAAAGTTTAAAAGTTCTCAGTGAGGGACTAAATTGAAACTTTTGTAATTTGAGTTCAAACTTTCATTTTCAAATTTGATCTAATCTTTTCAAGCATCTACAATAAAAATAATTAATCTAACATCAAATATTCTCATAAAAATCAATGATTAAGAGTAATTACAATTTCTTTGACAATTATACCCTTTTTAGTCATAATTTAATGCATTTACTCTTAATCTTAATTTATCACAAGAAAGGCATTTTAAGTCCAATAACTATAGGAAAATGCATTAAGAGTCCCAATTTAATTATGAAAAATCATATAAAAATATGGTTCGATCAATCCTCCTTCTCTCTAACCTCTCTCTACTTTTCGAAATGCTCTTGAGGAATTGGTGAGAAATGAAGAGAATGTGAAGGCCTATTTATAGGCAAACTTGTGCACTATTCATTACTTTCTCTTCTTGCATAACGACCATTGGATCTAGCTTTTTCATCAACTCCAAATCCTCACCCTTGGAGCTTCATGGCCGACCTACCTAGCCCTCTTTTCAACAAAGTGATGTCACCATTGTGATGTCACTCTTGCTTTATGGGATTTTATCCGATAAAATCCCCTATTCGGTGTTCTAATCGCGTAATCTTGAAGAATCTCAAAAATTCAACGATGTAGCCTTGGAGGACTATTCTTTCTCTTGAGAAATATCTGGTTCAACAAATATTTTGGTCCCATTAAGGGTATTTCCTAGTCTGCGACCATTTTAGGAAAACGCCGCCGATTACTGAAATGACTTCGGCTAATGTCAACTTCGGGACAAAATTATACCGATTCATAATATATCCAATCGTTTTCTACTTAATCCAAGGATTTTGAGATAAGATTTAATTTCTATCAGTTCTCATTTATCCTATATGTTTTTTCACAAAATATCTCTTTTTCCTTCTAAATATCATGATATTATCTCTTTTGCTTTCACACTACAAAATCATACATCTTTTCTCTTCCTCTTTTTTTTTTTTTCAAAAACCGTCCCCCCCCCCATGTTTGACTTGTCAACTTTCTATTTAATTACTTTTTTATACCTTAATTGTAATTATTCTATTTGTCAATTAGATAGCTAATTAGTCCATTGGTTAATTAGGCTTTTAGGTGTTTATATAATTCCTCTTATATTTTCCTTAATCAAACTTGATTAATTAGCAACTTTTCTTTTACTAATCTTAATCCCTTTTTGGTCATTTAATCCTCGTTCGGTGTAGAACTCGGATGTCGGCCTTATGGGTGGCGGAGGATTGATCTTGGATCGAAGTACTCCACTCGTGTGCCTATTGAGCAATCCTACGAGGGAAGTATGGATCACCGAACACAACCAAAGCGTTTCGCCAAAGGGTGCGGTGTGTGCTCAGTGTTGCTATATGTAAATAGTCTGGATAGTAACGTGTGTACCTTGGCGGAATATCTCTTCTACGTATATATAGAGAGTATAACTGTTGGTTGGATCTCTGGCTCCCACGTTGTGCGTGCTCCCAGATCCAGCTGTGCGTGTCCCACGATCTTGGTGAATGCCCTGGTGGGTAGGTCCTTCCGTTAGGATGCGGCTTACGTGGATTGCCCCATCTTTGGTTGGTTAGTTAGTGGGCCTTGACTAGGCCCGCAATGCTGCTCTGACTTGGTAGTTCGTGTTTCGAGCTACCGAGGTGATTTGCTTGATCGCTTATCCGAGCCGACCTAAAATCCCTTGGGCGTCGGTTTTGAGCGTTTGCTCGACTTTGCATTAAACCCAGCTATTGACAACCGAGGAGCATAGTTGCCCCAGTGGGTATTCCATTTTTGGGATGTCGGGCTGAATTTATCTGGAGGTCTATCACTCGTATGTGTTTGTCGAACAAGTATCCGAGTTTCAAAGAAACCGGAGTTACTTGTCTTATGGTTGAATTGCCCCCAGACGAGTAGTCCGGGTTAACTTGCTTTAAAATTTCATAATTTTCGTCCGCTGTGAGGCATTGAAATTCCCCCAAGTCCGAATTGTCCTGAGAAGGAAAAGACTGGGTTTGTGTAAGAACCGATGACGGCGACCACTGCGTCGTTTAGGACCCGGGCTAAGCCTTGGAAGCAACCAAGTTGCGAAAGCTTATCTTGGCGGGATCGCTTGCTGAAAAGCCGGGCTCCCATGCCCTGCAAGGAACCGTTATGTCCGCCATCATCTTTGATTATTCGCAACTGTTGGTGTTCCTCTTTGATGATGAGGAGCCACACGGCACTCTGTAACTCGATGTCTCTTTGGCTTACTTATTTGACGCACTGTGGCAATATCTTTACTTTATCGGGAACCGTCAGCCCCCTTGCTCTCTCGCGTCATAAATACCTATGCTTTAAATGTCACTAATCCTTTTTCGAAAAGAAAACGCCGTTTTGCATTTGAATTGTCGGCCGCCACGTGGACACGGCGGTTTTACCAGACGTATTTGCCAGTCTTCATTAACGCCGCTTGGTGGATGCCTGGGATCTCAGAAGTATTTTCCAGTCTTCACCTATCTGGCTCGACTTCGTATGGGATCCTGGGGGAACCAGATTTGCATCCTACTTCAATGGCCAGCGGTGGGAGGCCTTGGATAAGTTGAGCGGGTCTTCCTGGACCTGTCTAAACTTCTCTAAGGACTCCAACATATCCAACAAAGATCTTCACCAGTATGATGTCTTTGTTGGATAGGTGTTCGATCTCCAGCTCCAACTGTCCGGTCGTCATACAGAGGATCTGGTTCTTCGTCGCCTGTTGATCTATGTTTTACCTGTAGCCGCTCACTTCCAGTATTTTGACCTTTGTAATCGCTTCTGGATGCGAATAGCTTAGTTTATTTCGTTGTAAAAAGTTTGTGTAACCCGATTATTCATGAATAAAGGGCTCACTTTCGCTTTTCGATTATTGCCTCTGGTATTCAAATGTGACTCCTACAAGTATCAGTGTTGACCTTTCTTTCTCTCTGGCCAAGCATAGATAGGTATTTTATCTGAGTCGAGAACGTGCCCCCTTTTTGAACGCGTAACTTAGGTGTAGCCGGGAACCCGAATTACTTGTATCTGTATAGCCGAGCTATGACTAAAATTTCTCGAATGTACCCTGTTAAAACCTTAAAATAACCATAGGAGGCGTGACATCCAACAGGCTCGATGGGCAACATACTCTCGGTTGCTTGTCTGGATCCAAGATTTTCGGTTTATCCGAATCGGATGTCTATTAACAAGTTGTCAGGGATAAGTAATTCTGGTGAAATCTGGCCGTTATATCCGGGTTATACCAACGTTGTCCGAGTTTTCCACATATTTTCGCAAGACGCAGTAGGCGGGATCTCAAAGGCCGGGGCATTACGTCGGCAATTTTACTATCCGAGTGGCCACTATCCGTCGCTTCCACTTCCTTTGATTTGCTTCTCTCTTGACAAGCGCTCCCTCGACGTCGTGCGGCCGAAATCGAGGCGTTAAGCGCTACGGCCTGGGCGTAATCACGATGTGGGTGAGCGCGCATTAAATGCACATGTCACGTCACCCTTCCGTTATGGGAGAAAAGGCACTTTTGCCCCCGACGGTTGAGTTTTTTGAAAGCTTTATACCCGCCTAGGCTTTCTCTTTCAGGTTCACTCCATACAAATTGGAAAGTTATTTCTTCCTTATTGTTTTCTGCTCCACGAGGACATTCGTTCTGATTCCCGCCTTTTCCATTCCTCGAGTGAACCTCTCTTTCGACCGAGTACCATTGCTTTCCCAGTTGTCTCTTGGGTTGTATTTTTCTTGTGCTTTGTTCTCGCATCTCGGTTATTCAATTGAAACCTTCGTAGTACTTTGGTCGCGTTTTCCCGGGTTTTGTATGGGTTTGCTTGAGTTTCGGGTAGCTTTTTCGATTGATGCCCTTCTTGAGTGAATTCTTCCTCATCCGCACCTCATCGTTAGAAAAACCTCCCATTTTCTTTAAACATTTGTCCGACTTTGGTTTTGATTGCCGCACCTTTGGGAATATATCCATCGATGTCGAAAGACATAAAAGACATGACCCCCGAGGAACTTGAAGAATTATGTAAAGCTGTTGGGAAAAGCCCGTTGGTGGCTGCGGGGTGATAAACTTTCTTCTCAGAGAGGCTATCTGCTCTCCCCGCGCACTATGGTGGAAACAAGAGGCAAGCGCCTGGAGTTGCCCAGGACAAGTGGTTCGAAACTTCGAAGAGGCGGTTCCTCCATTGGGGAAGTTCCCCGTATCTTCCTTGTTCCCTCCAATCAGGGGGTCCCCGAGGCACGCCGACGTAGCGGCTATTCCCGCCCCTATCGATTAATCGGTTTGATGATCCCAAAAGAATGGGTTCTGGGGTGAGGTGGAAGGCTATCTCGGCCCGCTATGACTGTCTCGTACGAGTATACCCGGCTTCTTTCCATCGGAGATTCTCGCCACGACGGATTCGATTACGGGCTCCCGTCGTCATAATATTGACCGGGTCCCAAAGCCATCCCCCGAATCACGTTGTCATGGCTTCTAATCTTACTCCGTCAGTAGAAAGCGTCTTCCATCTTTAGCATTAGGTATGCTAGGACGATTTTGATCTTGTTTAATTTTATTTCGTGGTAGGTATTATGGCCTCGTCGTCCTCTTCCCATACTTGCGGAATCGAATGCGGTACTTCGCTTCGGTTAGTCCCTCCAAGCGTTGGTAGGAAAATATCCATGGGTTACCCACGAGGTGTTATCTTACGGTCGACGTTGAATGCCGCCGATCTTGAAGCGCCGCCCGTAGAAGAGTGAGAGCTATGACGTTCGCCTCCCGGATGACGATGAACCAATTTGCTCGGTTAGGGAGGGTTGCAAAACTCCTCCTCCTTCTTCTACCGAGAGTACATGACTCGGCTCGGTATTCGTTTTCCATTTACCGGGTTCCGAGATAGCCATCCTCCAATTCTTAGGCTTAGCTCCTTCTCGTTGCACCCCAATGGATGGGGATATATAATAGTTTTGAGTGGTTACTGTGGAAGCTTAGGCCTACCTTGTACGACATCTATGTTTTTCTATTTCTTTGCTCCCATACTGCTCGCTCGGCGGAGAGCCGGTAGAGCTTAAAGGTGGACCTCTATTTGGGCGTTGTAAATAGCAAGCTGTTTCACCCAGGTCTCGGATTCTTTTAAGCATTTCAAGATCGGGTTTTTTAAAGTAGATGCCAAGTACGGAGGTACACCTTGGTTCTCGACGGTCCCGATTCCAAAAACGTTATTTGTTTTCCCTTATATTGGAGTAAGGATCACCATGACGTGTCACTTGGGGCCTATAAGGTGGAGCGTTCCCACCTGGAAGCACATGAGAAAAAAGCAATCGACAGCATACTGGCTCAAGTGAAGGCCAGTGGGACTGTTGGGGTCGGATCCTTGGTGGCCCAATATCGGGTCGAAAATCAAAATAAAGACCAGATGAGGACGGGGGCGAGTATGAGTCGTTAAACTTACTGTCATTTCTCCCCATTGCTAACTCTCAATTGCATATAGCAGAAACTAACGCTCTAAAGCTTTTACAGGTCTGAAGATGAAAGGACCGGCTGTACTGTTTGGCATCTGGGAGGATGAGCCAGTGAGGGGCAAGAACAGGTCGGCTCCTCTTGTCAGTAAAACTACAGCAGGTCCGTCCTCCAAAACTCCTACCCAGAAGAAGCCTAAGAGCGGGCCCGAGATACTGACTCAGAAGGAACCTGCGTCGGCCCAAGTAGAGCTACGCCCTGAAGATCGCATGCCTCCGTCCTCGATTCTTGCGACTCGCCCGCCTTCCGCTCGGCGGTGCCGATCCTTCTTCTACACCTACGCCCCGCCATCTGTCTCTTGTCACCCTGGTCCCCGCTCCCATTTGTTGGAGTAAAGGACTTACCGAAGAGCTGAGCGTTGCATTTCTCCTCCTCGTCGATATGTTGAACCGGTACCCTTGCGGGAAGTCGATATGCGAGATATTCGGAGTCGTAGGCAATGAGCTCCTCAAGGCAGTTGGGTTGACCCAATCCTTTCTCACTCTACACCACAATTACGCGGAAGCGATTAGTCTGGTGAAACGTGCGAGGGCCGAGCGAGAAGAGACTCTGGAGAAATGGCAAGCAGCTTCGAACGAGTTCCAGGCTAACCAACTCAAACTTCAGAAGATGGAAGAAGAGTTGGAGAGGACCAAAGACATTTTGAAGGATACGAACATCCTTGTGTCGACTCTTAAGGCGGCTCGAGCGATGACCGGCGGGAATTAGATATCCTACAAAGCCGAGAACAAAAGTGAAGGCCAAGTTGGACACTCAAGGTAGAGAGATGAGCCGTCATTGGAGCCGAATTAAGTAAGACATCACTGCGAGGCGATGGGTGAGACGGCCGGGTTGGCGGCTTCGAAGGGATCTGTGGTGGAGGCTTTCGAGAATGCCTTAACCCAAATCCAGCACTTAAACCACTGGGTCGGGCGAAACCGCGGGCTATCGCTCCCCGCTCTACGTGGAGAACGGTGAATTCGTCCCCTATGTGGAGTCCGCCACCGCTTCAGAGATCTTGCTCGGCGAGGATGCCGTTAGAGGGGAGATCGAGATAGGGAAGAGGTCTCAACCATTGTGGATCCCCAACTACGCAAATCTGGGAGCCGATTTAAACTTCCTCTTTCCTTTTTTTTTTTGTTTTAGCTTTGTATGAGCCGGGTTTGTGGCGGCGTTTTGGTGTGGACAATTTGGCCAATTTGGCCCTTAAATGAAAATATCCAATGTATAACGGGAATTTACTTTGCATATGTTATCGCAATTGACCTGGGCCAGGGTCAGTAGATTGATGTGCAGAATCTGCGAAGCGTATGGTCTTGAGACCGTAATGTATTTGAGTGGTCCGTGTTACCCTTTGTATTGTATGGATCGGGATTGTCAACGGGTCATCCTAGGGTAAAGGGAATCTACCACCTACCCGGGTCTGGCTTTTTACCAAAGCGTCCGAGTATTTTGACCTGATCAGGGTCGATATGGCGATTCCTCTTGCTACCCCGGAGTAATTTGCAAGATGCTTTAAGCTGCGATAGCTCTTTGGTGTAGTAATGCGTAATGATAACAACGTTTGCAATTTAAAACGCTCTCGAACGAGAGTCTTACTTTTATTCAACAAATGCATTGCTAACAAAGGAAAAAGGCCATATGGCCGACATTTGAATCCAAATGCTGAATGAAATGAACAAAAAGGGAAATGATTAAAGCAGAAAGGCTAAGTCTAAGCGTAATAAGTCCTTAACTTGTCCGCATTCCATGTTATTTGGATTGGATTCCCGTCTAGAGTTTCCAATACGTACGCTCCTTTCTGAAATGTTTCCCGAATGCGATAGGGGCCATCCCAATTTGCCGCAAGCTTGCCGTCTTTGGCATTCTTGTTACCGACGTCCGCCCTTCTGAGGACGAGAGTTCCTGGCTGAAAAGCCCATGGTCTGACCTTCTTGTTATAGCGAGCCGCGATGGTGCTTTGTGGCGATGTCTCGGCGGTGAGCCGTTACGCGGGCCTCGTCTGCAAGGTCTAATTCGACACTCAATGCTTCGTTGTTGGCCGCTTCCCCTTGTGATAGAATGCTTCTCTGCGCCATGAAGGTAACCCTATTTATTGGAATCATGGATTCACACCCATAAGCCATTCTATATGGGTTTCTTGAGTGGATGTCTCAGGCCATTGTTCGGATCCCCCAAAGAACATAGGGTAGTTGATCTACCCAGGCGGTGTTTGCTTCCAACATGCGCTTCTTTAGTCCATCGAGAATGACTTTGTTTGCGGCTTCCGCTTGTCCGTTGGACTGCGGGTGCTCTACTGAAGCGAAATGATGTTGTATTCCGAATTCGTACGCCAGGTCTCAGAATCCGCCACCGGTGAACTGAGTTCCGTTGTCTGTGACTATCTCTGCCGGAGCTCCAAAACATGTGATGATGTTGACCTCAAAGAATCATTGTACGCGGGCTGAAGAAATTGTTGTAAGTGGTTCGGCCTCGATCCATTTGGTGAAGTAGTCAACGGCGACGATCAGCCATCGCAACTGTCCGGGAGCCGTCTTGAATGGGCCTAGTATGTCCATACCCCATTTGTAGAAAGGCCAAGGGGCCGAGATAAAGTGGAGTTCCGCTGGGGGTGACCAAATTACTCTGGAGTGCTTCTGACAGCTATCACATGTTTTAACCAGAGTCTTTGAGTCAGCTTCCATGGTCGGCCAATAGTATCCCGCCCGCAAGGTTTTTCTGGCGAGTGCTTTAGCGCCCATGTGCTGGCCGTTGGCTCCTCCATGTATCTCAGACAAAACATAACCCGCCTCATTCGGATTTAAGCACCTCAACATAGGGAATGAAGACCTTCCGATAGAGTGGTCCTCCACCATGGTGTACTTGGCACCTCCCGAACCATTTTCTTGGCTTCCATGGCATCGTCGGTAGGATGCCGCGTTCCAAATAATCTTCGATCGGCTTTTTCCAATGCGCTCCACCGAGATGGCCATGGTGCACGGTGGGTCCTCGAGGTTCGTTGAACCACCGTTCGATGACATCCGCGCTCTTGCATCTGGCCAACTTCGAAGGATGTCGGCTCTTACATTCTCCCCTACAGGGATGTGGGTTACACTTGCTCTCGAATTCAGCCATCATCTCCTTAGCTTTGAAGAGGTATTTTGCCATCAGCGGGCCTTTTGCTTGATAAGACCCCTCAATTTGAGCCGCCACAAGCCGTGAGTCGGTGAAAACCTTAACTCTTGCGGCGCAGTTCTCTTTTACTCGTTGCAATCCAGGCAATCGTGGCCTCATATTTAGCTTGATTTTTGAAGTCGGGAACTTTAAGTGGAGAGAGTGTTCGATCGTAACGCCCTGCAGGCTTTCAATGATGATCCCGACTCCGCTACCTTTGGTATTTGACGATCCGTCGACATATATTTTCCACACGTCTGCCTCTTCGCTTGGAGCCGAGCTGGATGGTGTCAACCTCGACAAAGTCGGCTAAAGCTCCGTGACTTAATTGCATGGCGAGCTTCATAAGTGATGTCGTATTCGGATAATTCTATCGCCCAATTTGTCATTCTCATGCCAAATCTAGTTTGTGCGGGACTTGTTGTATCGGTTGGCTGGTTCGAACAACAATGTGGTGGGCACAGAAAGTAAGGTCGCAATCGACGAGCGGTGAGTAAAGCAAATGCGACCTTTTCCAATTTCTGATACCGGATTTCAGCATTCTGTAAGGTCTTGCTAATAAAATATATCGGCAACTGGCTGTGGTCTGCCTCCCTTACTAATGCAGCGCTGATAGCTTCCTCGCCAATGGACAAGTATAAATAGAGGGTCTCACCGGGTCCGGGCTTCGATAGGACTGGCGGGTTTGCCAAACATTGTTTGATTCCCTCAAAAGCTGCATCACATTTTGCATTCCATTCGATCGAGGCTTCCTTCTTTAGCAACTTGAACAAAGGCAAGGCCTTCTCGGCCGATCTTGGCAAGAACCTGGTTAGCGCGGCTAATCTTCCTGTCAACTGTTGGACCTCTTTTTTATTCTTCGGAGCTTCCATATCAAGTACTGCTAGGCATTTATCCGGGTTCGCCTCAATACCTCGGTTAGTAAGCATGAATCCCAAGAATTTTCCAGCCGGTACACCGAAGGCACACTTAGCCGGGTTCAAACGGATTTTGTATTTACGGAGTTTGCCAAACGTCTGCTGCAAATCCTTTATATGATGCTGTGAGTCCAAGGACTTAACAATCATGTCGTCGATATACACCTCGACGTTAAGTCCGATCTAGTCGGCAAAAACCGTGTTCATCATCCTTTGATATGTAGCTCCTGCATTCTTCAGTCCAAAAGGCATGACGTTGTAACAATAGTTGGCCTTATCTGTTATGAAGGTCGTTTTTTCTCTGTCTTCTGGATGCATTGGTATTTGATTATACCCTGAATATGCATCCATAAAAGAGAGAGCTGAAACCGAAGAATTGTCCACCAAGCGGTCAATGTTAGGCATAGGGTATGAGTCCTTGGGCGAGACTTTATTCAATCAGTGTAATCCGTACACACCTCCATTTCCATTGGGTTTTTTGACCATGACCACGTTAGACTGACCATGTGGTGTATTGGATTTCACGGATAAATCCGGCTTAAGAGTTCTTGAACATGGATTTCCAGTGCCTTCCTCTTTTCTGGTCCGTGGTTCCTCTTTTTCTGGGATATCGGAATCGATCCCGGATAGATTCCCAACTTGTGACAACAAAACCCGAGATTGATTCCAGGCACCTCGGACGACTTCCAAGCGAAAACGTCTTTATTCTTCATAAGGAAATCAATGAGGCTTGCTCGAATTTCTGGGGGTAAGTGCTTTCCAATCTTTGTGGTTTTGGAGGGGTCTTCCAACACTAGATCCTCCAAATCCCCAGCTGGTTCTGGGCGTGGGTCCTCCTCGCGAAGATCCAACTCAATTGTATTTATGTCTAGGTCAGAAGATTCTTGATCCGTTTGTGGCGGCTGCGATGAAGGTCCGCCTTCACCAACTCTGACAGTTTCGAAATAGCATTGCCGGGATTCTCTCTGATCTCCTTGTACCGTGACCACGGTTCCCTGGTTTCCTATCGTCTTGAGCTTTTGATGCTTGGTGGATACCAGCATGTCCCAATTATGTATAGTTGGTCTTCCCAGGATTATGTTGTATGGTGAAACGAAATCTGCTACTATAAACCGCACTCTCTCTGATCTGAAAGCGTCCCTCGTTCCCAACGTGAAGCGGAGGTCGATAAACCCCTTGGGCGTGGCCCTTTCTCCATTGAAACCGATTAGAGTTGTCCTACAGGTTTTAAATCCTCCTATCCAGCTCATCCGTTTGAACGCCTCCCAGTGAGGATATCGGCGAGCCGCTGCATCTACAAATATGCGTTTGACTCGGCAGTTGACCAGTATCCCAGTTACGACTAGGCCATGCTGATGTCCGGGGACCACGTCCCTGAGCTCCTCATTTTTGAAAAACAAAGGCGAGCTGGATGGGCCGCTATGATGCTCTTTGAACTTTGGGCGGTTTCTCACGGAGAGGACTTCTCGCGGTATTTCCTTCGCCGACTTATTGTATCTCGCTCCGCCCATAGCTCCGCTTATAACATTACGGTCGAACTCGGTTTAGGAAACTCGTCGTCAACCTCTACCGACTTCTTCCGTTTGTCTTCTGTTTTTTGAACTTTACGGGAGGGCTCTTGCTGCGATTCTTGGGCTTGCGTTTGCCGCCCTTTTCTTGATGTTCAATGACATATTGTTGGAGCTTGCCCTCGCGGACAAACCTTTCGATAGCATCTCGAAGTTCGTAACATTCATCAGTGGTATGACCTCGTCCGTCATGAAACGAGCAGGTATTTGGATTGGTCGACCCGGATCTTCGGTAGGACAACCGAGGTCGGTCGATCCTTTTCATCTCTGGTCGCGAAACTTCCTTCCACACCTGTGACCGCGGCACATTTAAGGCTGCGTATTTCTCATACTTACTTCTCGGCTCAAATTTCCCACTGCGGTTCTTGTTCTCAGAACCTCTCCTGCAGGAGTCCCTTCTTCTTCCTTCCGTGTAATCTCTATCTCTGGGTGGAGTGGTTCTGCCTTGGTCCCTTCTGGGGTCATTGGCTACGCGCATCTGCTCCACCTCGAGGTACTTCTTTGAACGAGTTATGAAATCATTGAGATTCTTTGCCCGTTCCTTCAGGAATGATTCTGCCAGGCGGGATTCTTTGTCAAGGCCGTCGACCAACAAGTGGACGTGTACGTCCTCATTTAATCCGCGCACCTGGAGGGCTGCCTGCTTAAAGCGATCCAGGTAACTTTGCAACGTCTCGCCTGGTCGTTGCTTGATTTTGGATAGAGAATATTGGGACTTCGGTTGCCGCTTGCTAGTTGCAAAGTGCAATTCGAAAGCCTCAGCTAAGTCCTCGAATTTATGTATGGACCCCACTGGGAGAGTGTGGAGCCACTCTCGGTGCTGGTCCTTTGAGGGTTGCAGCAAATATTCGCAACGATTGGCTCCTCGAGACCCCTACGCCATATGCATGTCGAAGTCCTCCAAGTGAGTCGTCGGGTCTTGAGTTCCGTCATACTTCGTTAGCTCGGTAAGGTTCAGCTTTTGCGGAAAGCGAGCGTTGAGGATTTCGTTGGAGAAAGGGCTGCTGTGAAGCGGATCGACGTACCTTCGCGCCGGGAACCGGTTGGAGACCTTGGTGTCTTGTCCTTCCGGTTTGTCTTCTCTCGCTTGGAAATCCTGCCTGAGGAAGCCGGTTTTTTACTATGGGCGGTTCTGTCTAGTGATTGCCTTTTCGACGATCCAGCCGTCGTCTTCTTCGTCCTCCTTCCAAGACTTGTCTTCCCGATCTTCGTCGAGTAAACCGGGTTCTCTTTTTCTTCTGCCGCTCCTCCCATCGTTGGATGTGGAGGGTATGGCATTTGTCCATGTAGTCCATGCGTCTCATTATCGCAAGCATCCGGATTGGAGAGAACTAAATGCGGTTCGATGACTGGGTTCTCTGGCGACCACACGGGTTGGAAATCGAGGCTCATGGCGATGATTTCGCTTGAGTGAAGATTCCGTGTCGGACGGGTTGTCATTCGAGGGTTGGTCGTTGGGGACGCGAGGTTCTTCATTTGCGATAGCGGTCTTCATTATCGGGTTGATTGTTACTGCGTGAGGGTCCTCCGATTGGTCGGGGTGGTGTGGTTGCCGAGGTGGTAGACGGTGTTACACGCTTGGTCCGTCTCCATCTGCTTATGTCTTGAAGCACGTGTGCTTATCCTCATGGTCACGGGAATTGAAATTTAACAATCCCCACGGTCGGCGCCAACATGCAGGGTGTAGAACTCGGATGTCCTAGGCCTTATGGGTGGCGGAGGATTGATCTTGGATCGAAGTACTCCACTCGTGTGCCTATTGAGCAAGCCTAAGAGGGAAGTATGGATCACTGAACACAACCAGGCGTTTCGCCTAAGGGGTGCGGTGTGTGCTCAGTGTTGCTATATGTAAATAGTCTGGATAGTAACGTGTGTACCTTGGCGGAATATCTCTTCTACGTATATATAGAGTATACTGTTGGTTGGATCTCCGGCTCCCACGTTGTGCGTGCTCATAGATCAGTTTGTGCGTGTCCCACGATCTTGGTGAATGCCCCGTGGGTAGGTCCTCCGTTAGGATGCGACTTACGTGGATTGCCCCCATCTTTGGTTGGTTAGTTAGTGGGCCTTGACTAGGCCCGTAACAATCCCCAAATAGGGTTTTAATATATAAAACTTTGGATTTTCCCCTTAATCATGCTTAAACAATTAGCAATTAATTACTTAATTAATCACTTACTAATTGTTGATAATTTTCTTAATTAGGATTAATCATTTTCTCACAACTATTACACTGACATTGGTATTCTATGCACCATATTTTATTTTTAAATCATTGGACAACTTATGTCCCCCAAAATAATATTAAATTTTGCCTCATTATTTTCCAAGGGAAATAATCCCAAAAATTATCTAAATTAGAGACAACATACCTTTCTATTTTTAATAATTATTTAATTGCCTTCATCGATTTATCATAGTATTTTATGACTCATACGGGTATTCACAAGACAAATAAATGGATTTAAAGAATTTGAGGAGTTAAATTGTCACGCCCTGAAAACCAGCAGAGTGACTGGCATGGAATGTGAGGTAAACTCACTTCCCAAGCCATAAGACTTAAAAGAATCAACTATGTCTTTTGTTTATGATAATTAAATATTTAGGATAAGTTAGTCGCCCAAGTATGAGAATATCTTATTTTATATAGAAACACTATGGCCCAATCATTGAAGTTCATCCCTTTATTCTGGATTAAATGGAATCCCATATAGAATTAGTTTCCCTACTCGTCCAAAGGATGAGCAAGGGAGCTCGTCCCTATGGACGAGGTCCTGATTGTCCACATCTTTTTTTTTAATCTTTTTTATTTTTAAATGAGAAAAAACATTTTTTCAAAAAATGTTAATTGAAAGATTATTTTTATTTTGAATCCTCTACTTGTTAAAATTATTTTATATAAAAAATAAAAAAAAAATCAGTTCTGCATCTGTATGGACAAGCTATCTTTGGAAGAGCACAGTCCAATCCCATGTCGTGTCGTACGGTTTGGGTACTTGCCCATGAATGAATATATATTTTTTAACATCTGAGATGCAGTTTTGTAACAACATGATCGTGCCCTTTCGTAACCGCTCGGATGATGTGAACGGATAAGATGGAGACACCGCGGGCGAGGGATATCGAGAGAAAGCGCCGCCGAGAGAGACAAATAGGAAAACTCGATCGATCTCCGAAGGCGGATCACTCCTTCGGCCCCCCATTATTCTGTCACCCCTGGACGCTCCATTCGGAGTGGATCAAATCATGCAAGGTTGGTTGGTTTTCTCAAACCCAAATCCCTAGCTATTTTCTTACTTAGTGTCCGTTCGGTCGAGACTGAACGCGATCTTTGATTTGTGGGTTTTCTTGTTTTACGCTACAGATTTCATGGCTTTAATACGCATTGCTAATGAATTGAGGGGGATGCAGCAGATGGAGCCTCCCGTTCCCTTTACCCTTGGTACGCTTCAAAATCATCTCTTAATTTTTGTTTCCTTTTGTTCACTCATAGCTCACAACCTACCAGCCATGTTGTGCTGTACATAGTATGACTATAATCGATCAGGACCAAAACATATATATATATAGTGTGTGTGTGTGTGATGATACATGCTATTACTGAATGAGTATCCTGGGTAATATATGTTTTCTCTCTCCTTAGGATTACTTGTTAATCGGGAAAGGGAGGGTTTTAGTGGTGGTGATGAGTAATGTGTTGTGCATATATACGGACGTGCAGGCCCTGTTGGTGAAGATCTGTTTCATTGCCAAGCTAAAATTATGGGCCCAGCAGACAGTCCTTATGCTGGGGGTGTATTCCTGTTGAACATCCTCTTTCCCCAGGACTATCCATTAATGCCACCCGAGGTAAATAACTCACAACTCTTAATTTTGAGTAGAGTTTCATTGACTGATTGTGAATCAGCCAATGCAGCGAGTAATTGGTTACTCTGGACAGGTTTCCTTTGAAACAAAGGTATATCACCCAAACATTGACTGCAATGGAATTATCTGTCTTGACATTCTGAAAGAGCAGTGGAGCCCTGCTATGCAAACTATAAAGGTATGTCTCCTTCTTACAAGTCTCCCTTAACAAACCTTGATTTAACCAGCAGGAAGCGGTGATTTGTGATGCATGCAGACGCTGCTGTTAATACACGCACTGCTTGCTGATCCAAACCCAGATGACCCTTCAGATCCTGGGATTGCTGACATCTACATCAACGACCGTGCCACCTATGAGGCTACTGCCCGTTCTTGGACTCAGTATTATGCCATGAACTAGTCTAGCCCCCTTCTTTTCATTTGCTTTTCTTCAGCAACAGTTTAATTTCATAATAATCCATTCAACTTATGTGAATCTCCTGCCCAGTTGCTATTGATTTCAGTTCCAATCGAAGTTTATTTTACTTTTTATGGTTTATAAATAACATGGTGTCCTTATATGGACAGTGTTTTCTGCAAACTTGGTTGAACTTGATTCCAAGAGGCGCAGAAGAGCCGTGTTTTTAAACAAAGTTGTAATGGAAGAAGAGTCATTGATGATGCATATAAAATCTGTCCATGAATTGTGCATACATCATACTAGCCAATCGTTTATTCTTCTTAATGCGTTTCACTATTTAACACTATCTCCGTTTTTTGGTGATACAATTATTTATTACTTAAAATAATCGAGGAAAACAAAGGAAAAGAAGGTGGAGTGACACAATGTTGTTGATTATGGTCCCAAATTCTTAACTGAGAAAATATGCCGGACTTCTAATCTTACTATTATAAATAGCTCAGCATGTACTTATAGAGGGATTATGATCCAATGAAATTCGATCTACCAACATTTTGCATAATCCAAATGTCCCAGCAGTTTAATATGATAGTCAATTTGTATTTTGTAATACCCGGATAATTATTTATCTTAAATATTATCTTTTGATAAATAATACCTATTTTAAATAGGTGAATATGTTGTCTCAAATCTTGTGTTGTATTTATCTTATTTTTCTAGGGCAATTTCTCTTCAAATTAGAATGAACAAGTGCCAAAATCCCTAAATACATTTATGGGTCATAAAATATCCTGAGAATATTATAATATGTCTTAAGAGGCAATTAAATACCTATTAAAAATAGGAAAGTATGTTGTCTCTAATTTTGGTAATTTATTAAATTATTTCCTTGGAATTTAAATAGACAAAAATCTAATATTATTTTGGGGACCATAAGTTGCCCTATGATTTTTAAAATAATGCAAGGTGCATAAAGGACCAATGTAAACAACTATGGACCAATGTAAACACAATAGTTGTGAGAAAATAATTAATCCAATTTAATAAAATTGTCAACAATTAGTAGGTGATTAAATAAGTAATTAATTGCTAATTGTTTAAGTATGAATAAAGGAAATGTCGCATAGGATTAAGGCTCTAATCAAACTTGCTAAATCAACTTTGACAAGTCAAACCTAAATCAATGGTTAGGATTAAACAGCAGTTTAATATAAGAGTTTATTATTTACACTCCACATTTATTAATTCTATTTTTTTTCCCTTAAGGATGTCGGCACACACACAAACAATTCATATATATTTTTATTTTATTTTTTAATTAATTATTATATAATTTAATAATTATTTTTACATAATTTTTTTACAAAATTTTCCTATTGGCCCATACTTGTATTTAGGCTTAAAATTACCTAATCTCCCCAATTTTCCTTCATATTTCCCAATCAATTAGCAAATATATTTATGCTAATTTTTAGCCATCACCCACTAATTATAGGGTTTTACATAATTATTTATGGATTTTCCTTTGTTCAATTTTCCCCTTTATTTCTTTAAGGTAATAATTTAATAAATTACCTAAATTAGGGACAGTATTATTCCCTATTTTAAATAAATATTTACTTTCCTTTTTTATAACTTTCACAGGGTATTTTATAACCCGTAAATGTGTTTAGGGACCTATTTGCAAACTTCCAAACGTTTTAGGGACCTGATTGCAAATTATTCTTTTTCAAGTATTATTTACTCAATATGATACTTATCATAAGTGAGATTTTCAGGGTATTACAATCCTAAAATAACTAAAAAGCTAGTAAAGACCCCTAATTGGACCATAAACTTTGTTAATTCAAATATTTCTCAAGTGATTGCATAAACTTCAAAGATTACCTCAAAAAGTATTTGAGATTTATAAGCATATGCGATTAGAACACTGAGCAGGGGATTTAATCGGTAGGAGAAAATCCTTAAGGGATAAGGTGATGTCATTTTTGGAAGAGGATAGGGAAGAGAGAGGGGGAGGTCGGCTTTGACCTAGATCTAAAGGCCAAGAATGAAGGAGAAGAAGTTCATTATTGATTTTTCTATAAATAGCCTCCATTCCTTTGTAAATTTTCACACCAAAATCTCTTGAGCATTTTGAAACTTAAGAGTGAAAGAGAGGAGGAGGAGCTTTGGAGAAGGAGTAGCAGAGTTCTGGGTAAGTTCTTCGGTCCTTAGCTTTTAGATTCTAGTCTTTAGTTTAGTAGTTTTAGTAGAAATGTTAGTTAAATCTAAGAAGTAGGAAATGAAATTCCTATTCTTGTTTTTATGCCTCATTGCATTGAAAGATGCCTGACGAGGTAAAAACATGGTAGGGATTGAGTTTCAAGTCGAGTAGCGAAGCTCGCGAAATTTTATTGGGTAGCGATTACGCTGCTATTATCCTTATAGGATATATTATCTCCTCATAAAGCCTGACTAAGGAAGACTTAGATCACTAAAGTTATAGTCATGATAATGCCGTTATGTTTTCCTAGCGTTGAGGACACGACCGTACATCGTGGCACGGGTGAAGAGTGCAGACCGGAATTAACTTTACATGTTATTGTAGTTGTTAATAAATGATCATATGACGTACTGGCTTGATCATTGATGTAATATTAGAAATACCTGTTGTGCATATATTGTTTATATAAACATGAGGTTAACCGTTACCTGGGGTCCGATGGGCATTGGACCTCACCAATTGTTCAAGATTCATACGCCGCATATTATCTCCTCTAGTCCCCTCCTCACATAGGCTATATATGTTGCTGTGGAAATATAATCAAAAGATTTAAATCTCCTAACAAAGTGTGCATATCTAATTTAGGTCCAACTCCGAATTTCAAACTATGTCCTATATTTAGGATCGAAGAGGTACTAAACATGAAATGGACCGAATCGCTTGTTTCTACTATGAACGAATAAGTAAAAGCCTCTCAACTATTGGACATTGTGCTTTTCTGAATTGCTTGACTGAGTAGCTACCAGCAGTGTGAGGAGCATATGATCAACGAAAGAGATATTATTAACCAGAAAAACAATCAAAAGTAGCTAAATGAATTACCCAACAAGAAACTTTCTCAAAAAACCTTACATAAGGCATATAAATGTATAAAATCTGTGTGAAATTCTGAGTTTTAATTATACAAATGAAGTATGTATGTATGTATTAGTAGTATGATACAATTTTCAAGCACCATATAGTAAAGGAATCACATAAAATTCCAAACCTGACCGCAAAATGTCAGGATAAAATTTACAACAATTTATAGAGAAATAACATTTGTATCATATAACACGAAAAAATAACAATAATTATAGCAGTAGCGATGGGATAAATATAGATTAACTAACAATTTCAGTGTTAGAGCTTATTAACTCTTCAGTAGTAAAAAATAGAAAAGAAAAAGCCTATTAATTCTTCAGTCCTAAAAAAAACCTAATAATTGAAACATACATGTTGCAGTCATTTGTTGCCATTCTCATGATTGTGGACAGTACCAACGTCACCCAAAACTCCCATTTTGAACAATATGTTTGAAATGCCCAACAGTTATCCAGTGAATTAAAAATTATAATCTGCATAATATACCATGTTAACACCCTATGCATGTAACAGGTAATGAGGATAATGATTTATCGAAGCTACACACATAAAATACCACTATAGGTAATCAAAAGCCAAAAGGCCATACATCAGGATTAGTTAGTCTACAATATATATTTAGCCTATTAAAACCTTTTGCCGCACCTTTGCTATTATTTGTGTGTTTTGATTAATTTTTGGAGAATAACTTTTACGATTTACGAGATAAATATGTAAGAGAAGTTTTGTCTCAGCTTGCGGAAAAAGACTTCTAAAACCGTGGTTTCAGAAATTACCAAACACTCACACCTCTGGAGATAGCCTTGCCTCCTTGGGAAACTTCAAGTGAGATTTCCAATTTTTCGGTTGCCCATCCGGTATCTAGAACTTCGCCCTGACTAATCCAGATCCGACCCGGGTCGCGCACCTGGTGAGATTTCCAATTTAATATCCGCATGAAACACATTTATTTCAATTAATATATGGCAGACTCATAGGAAATGGTTTTCATAGGGGAAAAACAGGTTAGCCTCGTCATTACTGCACATTAGTTTACACGTTTAAATTTTCGTATACAAGAGCATGAAATTGCCAGGAACTTTAGTTCAATAAGATCTTTAAGAGGTTGTTACCAAAAAAAGATGCGTTTGGTGTATTATGATCTTGATCCCTATTTTCTCACATACCACAATACTTTGGATTGGATGACAAGGTTAACTCTCTCTCTCTCTCTCTCTGAGCTTCCCTGTTGGGTTATACTAGGACTTCCTGATGAGAAATTCCATGTTGCAACAGCTAATAAGCATTATAATGCCTCGAAAATCATGCATTTCCTTTCACCTGACACAAGACCTCCTCTTAAGTACTTATACAAAATGTTTGATCATCTCACCTTTCCAGAACTTTGATCAGGAACTCTGTAGCTAAAGATACTCTTCAAACCAGGAGTAGGCTCATCAACCGTGATTGTGGTGAAGAGCTAAAGAGCACCAACATTAATGAATTTCAGTCAAACCATCTCATAGGCATGTAAAGAGCATGATATAAGAAAATGGAGAAATATAAAAACATTGCCCGTTGTTATTTCCCCAAAAAAATTATATAGCGTCAACTGACACTGGTTATTAATTAAGAAATGAAAAGGCTATAGACCTTGATAAAAATGCAATTTAGAATATAGGGTTAAGGTGCAGATTTATCAACGAACTATTACCCGATGAGCATCTGGCACAAAAATCAATTGAGGGTATCATAATTACCAATTAACAATTAAAAAGTGAAAAAAAAAGTACCAAATAATTATTAAAAAAACAACTCTCACAATTACGTTAAAATATGAGGCACTGATGTAGGATGGTGGCGGAGACGCTGGAGAAAAAAGCGGTTAAGCCTTCTTGTTGGATAAGGCAAACACCAACAGAGAGGAGACCCATGCGAGCAGGCGCTGTGGCAGTGGCGGCTGCTACTTGTGGCATCGAAGGGATGAAACCAGGGTGTAAGGAGCATGCTGGTCGAAAGCTGTGGACTGCTGGATTTGGTTTCGGTGCGTGATTCTCGCCCTGAAGCTGCATACGGACCTTGATGAGTTCAAGAGGGTGAGTGAAACACCTAGCAACAATGGAAGCTTTGGAGATGCCAATGTCGCTGACACTGTGACAGTCAATGGAAGATAGAGACACCAAGATAGTGACGGGGTAATAGTTCGTTGGTCAATTGTTGATTGGTAATTATAGTACCCTCAATTGATTTTTGTGCCAGATGTTCCTCGGGTAATAGTTCGTTGGCAAATCAGCTCTTAACCCTAGAATATATCTTTTACATTCTGTTCACCCAAAGTTCATGTCTAAATGATCAACAAGCATATATAATTCTAAGAGAAATTTCAGCGTATCATGAATATTAATGACCTGGTAAGTACACTTAAATTGGACTAAAATAACGCTTCCCCAACATGACAACATCTTCATGTAATCAAGCAAAGATCAAATAACTATTATCACAGAAAACATAAAAACAAGAGAAAAATTATAAAGAATTAAAATATAATATTCCAAGATAACAGCAAGAATAGATATCTATTTAAGAAAAATTCTAATAATTAAAATCTAACATTTCAAGATAACAGCAGCGATCTCTCTGCATGCACAAACACATCCCAACATCGCCGTAACAGGAAAATGAGGAAATATCCTTCAGCTTTAGCCCAAGCTCATTTAACATGAGTATAGTGTAGAACATGTTTTTTCAATAACTTATTTAATTGACTTGTAAATTGATGTGTGGAGAATAAAAAATTATTACCCAACTTAGGAGTAACAAACTCACGGTTTGAAACACTGTTAGAAGTGCTTGAATTGACAAGACTGATCTAAACGTCAAGCTAAGGTGTGTAATCCATTCAATAAAACAGGGTAAAACACATGTCAATCACCACAAATGGTTTAATAATTTGTACCAGAAACGCAAATGAAAAAACGAGGGAGGAAAACGTCAAATAACATAAAGAAAGATAAAAAAGAATAACTGAAGAAGGACCATGAAACAAAACTGATTCGCGTTGATGCCAAGCGCTCTCTGAATATCGTATATATAAGCATCTTTTGAAAAAGAAAGGTTTTTTCTGTTTACATGGATATCACATCTAACCTTTCATCTATTTTGAAAACATACACTTAAGTTCAAATTCTTAATACAGTTAAGAATATTCGAAAAATATTTTTAAATTTATTTTTTTATTAAAATAAATTTTATTTATTAATTTACCCAGTATGATACTAAATCTATACTTTTGGCTAAAATTGTTATAGAAAATTTAAGATTTTTTTTTTAATTTTCCATAATTTCATTTTTTTCATTTTCAAATATATTTATTTAATATTTTTAATTATATTGGAATATAGTCTTAATTAATTTAGTAAATGTATATATAAAAACTTGATTGAAATTTGCTTAATCCTTTTAATTAATATATACAATTCGAATGTTGTTCTGGTGTAGAACTCTGATGTCCGGCCTATTGAAGGTCTGGTGATTTGATATAGGATCTGTGTGCTCCTCCTGTATGCTTATGGGACAAGCGTTCAGGAGAAGGTATGATCACGGTACACAAGCAGGCGTTTCGCCTAAAGGGTGTTATTGTGTGTGCCGTGTGACCGAATGTAGATAAGTCGTGATTAGAATGAATGTACCGGAGCCCGTCTCCTTCCTCTCGTATATATAGAGTATACCGGTTAGTTAGTCCCTTGGCCGCCACATCGTACGTGTCCCGGGATCGTGGCCGTGCGTGTCCGGATCGTGCGTGCATGCTCAAGGTCATGGCCGGGTCCCACGGATAGTGGTTGCCCCCGCACTAGCCAGCTGAGATAATGGGCCTAGACTAGGTCCGTAACAGCTTGCCCCCAAGCTCGGCTGCTCGTGTCTCGAGCCGCCGAGTTTAGATGTTCGCTTGACTGAAGAACGGAAGTCCGAGTCTTTGTTGATCGCGAAGTAACATGATATCCTTGCCCCCCAGCCGGGTTGTCCAGGTCTCTGGTTAACCGGGGTGGACATGTTGCTGAATCCTGATATTGTATCGGAGCTGCTGAGTCTTTGTTTTTAAATTTCGTTGTTCTTCGACCATCCGGGAGTCCGAGATCGCCTCTCGCACGGTCGAAAACTCCAAGTGTGGGTCCTTTCTCAGAGGCTGATTAGCCTAACCGGTGAGCCGGGATACTTGATTGTGAGCGCTGCCCCTTGTACTCGGGCGCTTTCTATTGTCGATTCCTCTTCTAAGTCATTATTAGCCTCTGCCAGCTGGCGTCCCTCGACTGTCGTGAAGCCGAACTGAGGGGGTACTAGCCTATACAGCCCTTGGCGTAATTAATGCCTGACAGATGCGCATTAAATGAACAGGTCACGTCAGCATTGCTAATGAATGAAAAGGCGCTTTTGCCCCCGTCGATTGGGTTTTAGAAAGGTTTATATCCGCCAAGCCTCCCTCATGCCATTTTACCCAAGTTATTCTGAAGAAATTCTCTCCTGACGATTTTCGCTTTCTGGAAGATAATCCGTCTCGTGAGCCATCTTCATTCCGCAACTTTCTTCGATCATCTCCATATCTTAGGCAGGTATTATTGTTTTCCTGCCTCTTTCTTTTGTTCTGCTCTGATTTGCTGTTTCACTATAAATTTGCGTCTGTACTTAGTTGAGGCTTTGGGTAGATTTCTTCATTGAGTGAATATTCGCGTAGTCCTGTTTTCAATTCCCACATTTGTGCAAAAATCCCCCTGTTTTCCGAGTGAGCCGTTTCCTTTTCAGTTCATTGATCGTTAATTCCTTTGAGAGAGTGATTCCAAATGTCGAAGGACATAAAGGATATGACCCCCGAAGAACTGGATGAACTACGCCGAACCGTTAGGGGAACAAGCCGTTGGTGGCTTTGGGGCAATGAATCTTCTCGTCCAACGTCCCAAACTGTTGCTTTAAGCGATCATCACCGTGGAGGCAAGGGAAAAGCTTCTGGTGGTGGGCAGGCGAAAACTCGAGACGACACATCATCGGTTAGGAGAAGCCCCAATGTTTCCTTCCCGCTTCTTCCCAATCCAAGGGTGTTTAACCCGAGCTTCGACGTGTCCGCTCCTCCGGGCCTTCCAAATAACCAGTATAACGAAGTGGCCAGTTCGGGCACTAGGGCCGAGGTTGATTCCTACATTGGCCCCTGCTATGACTGCTTGTACGAATGCTCACGACTTATTTCTTGCGGGGATTCCTCCACAGCCGACTTGATTTTGGGCTCCTGCCGACACAATTTTGTCCCGGCTCCCCAAGCTTCATCGCCGAGTCCTGTTGGCTTGGATTTTAATCTTACCACAACTGTAGAATCCCGCCTTCAATTTTTGACATGGACTGCCTTGCACCACCTCTATGTTCTTCTACTTCTTCACCCCCCATACCTCTCGTTCTGGGAAAGAACCGCCGGAGCTCAAGGGCTGGACGTCCATTCGTGGAATAGCCAACCGGCGTTTGTTTACCCCAGTCTCTGACTCTTTCAAACGCTTCAAGATCAACTTTTTTAAAGTTGTCGCTAAAACTGGCACAACTCCTTGGTTCCTCAAAGGGCCGGACTCTGCAAAAGTAGACTGGGAATTTAATTTGTATTGGTGTTAAGATCACCACAACGTGTCCCCTAGCGCCTATAAGGTAGAGCGGTCCAATGGCCGAAGCCCGAAAAGAAAGCCATCGACGCTATAATAGACCATGTTAGAGCGAACTGCATCTGTTGGGGCCGGCTCCTTGGTGGCCCAATATCGGGCCGAGGCTCGCGCCGAGATGAGATGGTGTCAAGGCCGAGTATGATACTTCGTTGTTTAAATATCGGCGTTGCTTCGCTTTAGCAAAGTATTCATCGTTTTTGCCCTCCTAGTAGCTAACACGGTGTATGTGTTTTGTGCAGTCTCAAAATGAAAGAGCCGCAATATCTTTCTCGGGATCCCGAGCCAACAACAAAGGGGAGAAAGAGGTCGCCAAGGACGCGGGCAAGTCGAAGGTCGGAGAGTCATCGAAGCAGGCCGAGCCAAAGAAACTCAAGGTCGGGGAGTCGTCGAAGCCCGCAACTGATGCCAGCCTTGTCTGTCCTATCCGAGCCTCCCCTACCACGGTCTCACCACCTCCCAAGTCGACCGACGTCGAGCCCTCCTCATTGCCTGATACCCCGGTTCCCCCTCGTCCTTCAACTGTCATTCCCCGTTCCCATTTGTGGAGTAAGGGAATTACCGAAGAGCTTAGCATCGCACTCCTGCCTCCTACCTGCTATCAAGAGCCGCACTTTGCGGGAAGTCGATGTACGAGATCTCCAGGCATTAGGAAATGCTTTCCTGAGAGGTGCTGGTTTGACCCAATCTTTTCTCACCCTCAACCACAAGTATGCGGAGACTGCTGCGGAGCTGAAGCGTGCCCGAACAGAACGCGATGAAGCTTTGAAACAATGGCAAATCGCTTCGAACGAGTTCCAGGCTCGTGAGGTTCACCGAGAAAGTGGAGTTTGCACCGAAAGAGACCGAGGGGCTCTGGCGACTCCAATGTAATAATTGAAGGCTTTAAGGCGGCTCTGCTAGAAGCGAAGAGCAGCTTGAAAGCCATGACAAATGAGAGGACGGTTCGAGCCGAAGTGGACAGGATCAAAGCCGAGGGGGAGGCGTCCTCAAGACATCTCGTCCGCGGAGATAACCCGGCCGCAGGAGTTGCTACCGGGTTCCGTGGTGGAGGCGTTTGAGAATTCTCTTGCCCAGATCCGGGCTTTGAACCCGGGGGTCGAGCTCAACACTACAGGGCATCATTTTCGGGCCTATGTGAATGACGGGCAGATTGTCCCCTATGTGGAACCTCCTGCTAACTCCGAGACCCGGATAGATGGCGATGCGACCGTGCTGGAGGCTGAGCAGGGTGAGGAAGTCTCGACCGCCCCCAAGCTTGTGGATTGATTTTCTTAATTTTTACTTTGTATATTCTGTCCGGTTGTGTTACCGGCAATGACTTTATTGAACAGATTGGCCAATCTGGCCATTTTTGGCTACGATTAATAGTAGATGGTAATTTAACAACCATAATGCATCGTATAAGAATATAACTTTACCAGTTATCGCGGTCGACCGGGCCAAGGTCATATGAAAGTAAGCAGAATCTGCGAACGCGCTTTTTGGTCATAAGACCATAATGTTTTAAAGTGCTAGTGTTTGCACTGTGTTATAAAATTCCTGGTATTGTAACCGGGTCATCCAAAGGTAAATGAAAATTGCCACCGCCCGGTTCGGTTTTGTCCCGATAGGTCCGAGCATTTTGACCTGATCAGGGTCGGCATGACATTTTCTATTGATACCCCGGAGTAAATAAGCGTGTCTGGGCTGCGATAGCTATCCAGACCTATTTTCTTCAGCTGAAAAGCTAATAACAATTGAATCTTGAAAAAGACAATGTTTGGAATTCAACAAATACCCTCCAACGAGAGTTTCATTCATATTCGACAAAGCAATTGTTGCGAAGGGAAAAGCCAGCAGGCCAACGTTGAACAAAGAACATAATGGAAAAAGATGCTTTAAGACAAACAAAAGATAAGCCTAACTGAAATATGCCTTTAACTTGTCCGCATTCCATGTTCGCTTGATTGGGGCTCCGTCCAAATTTTCCGTAATGTAAGCTCCTCTCTCAAGAGTTTCCCGAACGCGATAAGGTCCGTCCCAATTAGCCGCAAGCTTGCCGCCTTTGGAATTCTTGTTTCCAATGTCGCCCTTCTAAGTACCAAGCAACCGGCCGGGAATGTCCGCATACGTTTCTTCAAACCATCAAGGATGACCTTATTGGCGGCTTCAGCTTGCCCGTTGGACTGCGAGTGTTCCACGGAAGCAAAGTGATGCTGTATTCCGTATTCATAAATCAAATCACGAAATCCGACCCCAGTGAACTGAGTTCCATTGTCTGTTACTATCTCGGCTGGTGCTCCGAACCGCGTAATTATATTAACTTCCACAAATCGCTGTACACGAGCCGAGGAGATCGTTGTGAGAGGTTCGGCCTCAATCCACTTGGTAAAGTAGTCTACTGCTACGATTAGCCACCGTAGTTGCCCGGTGTGCGTCTTGAATGGCCCTGAATGTCCATGCCCCATTTGTAAAATGGCCATGGGGCCGTGATGGAATGCAGCTCTACTGGGGCGCCCAAATAACTCGGCATGTTTCGACAACTATCACATTGTCTTACAAGGGTCTTTGAATCCGCCTCCAATGTCGGCCGAATAGCCTCGCTCGAAGGGTTTTTTGGCGAGCGCCTTAGCCCCCATATGCTGACCGTTGGCCCCTCCATGAATCTCGGCCAGGACATACCCGGCTTCATTTGGGTTCAAACACCTTAGCATGGGAGAATGTAATCCCTTTCGGTAGAGTTGATCCTCCACCATTGTGTACTTGGCCGCGTCTCGAACCAACATTTTCGCTTCCATTGCGTCGTCTGGGATGAGTCCACGTTCAAGATAGTCTTCTATTGGCTTTTTCTAGTCAGATTCAACCGAAATAGCCATCATGCACACCGGATCTTCGAGATTTTGCTGGAAAACCGTGCGGTGACAACCAGCCTGCTTAGTGCTTGCCAATTTTGATAAAATGTCGGCTCTTGCGTTTTCTCCTCGAGGAATGTGGGTAACGGTTGCTTCATCAAAGCCTAACATTAAGTCTTTGGCTTTTAGGAGATACTTGGCCATTAGTGGGCCTTTAGCCTGATACGTACCCTCGATCTGAGCCGCCACAAGTTGGGAGTCGGTGAAAACCTTAACTCTTGTGGCCCCATTTTCCTTGGCTTGAAAAAGCCCGGCTATCAAGGCCTCGTATTCGCTTGATTGTTCGAAGTTGGGAAGTTAAGATGCAACGAATGCTCAATTGTAACCCCTCTCGGACTCTCAATGATGACTCCGCCCACTTCCTTTCGTGTTCGACGATCCGTCGACATACACCTTCCATTCGCCCGCCATCGTATCTTCGCCCTAGTAGCGGGGTGAGCTCTCGATGAAGTCGGCCAACGCCCGCGACTTGATTGCATGGCGAGCTTCATAGGTGATGTCGAACTCGGAGAGTTCTATCGCCCAATTAGTCATCCTCCCGCTAGGTCCGGCTTATGCAAGACTTGTCGAATTGGTCGGCTTGTTCTAACAACAATATGGTGACCCGGAAATAAGGTCTTAATCGACGGCCGCAACAAGCGGAGCGAATGCCACTTTCTCCAGCTTTTGGTATCGGATCTCGGCATTCCGCAGGGTTCTCGCGACAAAGTATACAGGAATTTGTCCGTGTTCCGCCTCTCTTACTAAGGCCGCGCGACGGCCTCCTCGCCGATGGACAAGTAAAGGAAAAGACTCTCGCAAAGTTGAGGTTTTGAGAGGACCGGAGGATTGGCCGACATTGCTTTATCTCTTCAAATGCGTCATCGCACTTTGAATTCCACTCCACCGATGCCTCCTTCTTTAAGAGCTCCGAACATGGGTAAAGCCTTCTCTCGCTGATTTTGGCAAAAACCTGGTTAGGGCGGCCAATCTTCCGGTTAACCGCTGGACTTCTTTTTATTACTCGGAGCCTTCATCTCCATCACCGCCCTACATTTGTCCGGTTGGCCTCAATGCCTCGGTTAGTCAGCATGAAGCCCAGAACTTTCCAATGGGACGCCAAAGGCACACTTGGCCGGGTTCAGTCGGATTCTGTAGGTTCTGAGTTTGGCAAATGTCTGCTCCAAGTCTTGTATATGACGTTGCTGGTCCAAGGTTTTGACGATCATGTCATCTATATACACTTCCACATTACGACCGATCTGGTCTGCAAAGACTTTATTCATCATCCTTTGATATGTAGCTTTAGCATTCTTCAATCCGAAAGGCATGACATTGTAGCAATAATTAGCTCTTTCAGTAATGAAGGCCGTTTTTTCCTGATCCTCTGGGTACATCGCTATCTGATTATATCCGGAGTATGCGTCCATAAAGGATAGGAGCTGGAAGCCTGAGGCGTTGTCCACCAATTGGTCGATGTTTGGCATTGGGTAGGAGTCCTTCGGGCACACCTTGTTCAAGTTCTTGTAATCTGTACAAACTCTCCACTTCCCGTTTGGTTTTTTTACCATCACCACATTTGATAACCAGGTTGTATACTGAATTTCCCGAATAAAACCGGCTTCCAGCAATTCTTGGATGTGAATTTCCAATGCTTTCCTTTTTCTCGGTCCGTGGTTCCTCTTTCTCTCGACATCGGGATTGAGCCCGGATAGACTTCTAGCTTGTGACAACAAAATTTCGGTCTATTCAGTGTACTCGAGATGAATCCTGTGCGAAGACATCCCTGTTTTCCTTCAGGAACTCCTCCAAACTACTTCTAAGTTCGGGAGATAGGTGTTTGCCAATCTTAGTGGTCTGGAGAGGGTCTCCTATCACCAGATCTTCCAGGTCTCCTGCCGGCTCTGGGCGTACCTCCTCATCGCGGATGTCTAACTCCACGGTATTAACTTCGTCGTCGGGAGAATCCCGGTCCGAACGGTCCGGATAGCTGCTTCTTTGGGGCTGTGATGAAGATCCGCCCTCCCCTATTCTGACGGTTTCAAAATAGCACTGTCGAGATTCTTTTTGATCCCCCGTTACCGTGACCACGGTTCCTTGGTTGCCTATCACCTTGAGTTTTTGATGCTTTGTAGATACCAGCATGTCCCACTTGTGAATGGTTGGCCTTCCCAAGATTATGTTGTAGGGTGAAACGACCCGGCCACTATGAACCGCACTCTTTCGGACTTGAAGGCGTTTTTGACTCCAAGGGTGAACCGGAGGTCGATAAACCCCTTCTGACGCGATTGTTCTCCATTAAACCCGATGAGGGTTGTCTTGCAAGGCTTTAAGTCGTCCCGGTCCAGTGCTCATTCTTTTAAACGCCTCCCAGCTTAGTATGTCGGCCGAGCTACCGGCATCCACAAATATCCGCTTGACTCGGCAGTTGACGACTGTCCCGGTTATCACTAGCCCATCTTGATGGCCGGGGACAACGTCCCTGAGGTCGTCGCTTGTGAAAAACAAAGGCGGTCGTGCTACCTCAGTGTGATGTTCCTTGAATTTTGGTCGGTCTCTGACGGATAGGACTTCTCGAAGGTATTTCCTTCGCTGGCTCATAGTATCTCCGCCTCCGCCCATTGCTCCGCTGACACGTTATGGGTCGAATTCAGCTTCTGGAAATTCATCATCGACTTCAGGGGCCTTGCGTTTATCTTCCTGTTTTTTGAACTTTCGGGGAGGAGTCCTGCTGCGGTTCTTGGTCTTTCGTTTACCACCTTTTCCTTGATGCTCTATGACATACTGTTGAAGTTTGCCTTCACGAACAAATCGTTCGATTGCATCACGGAGCTCGTAGCATTCATCAGTTGTATGACCTCGACCATCATGGAACGAGCAATATTTAGATTGGTCTATCCCGGATCTTCGGTAGGACAGACGAGGTCGATCGACCTTCTTCATCTCGGTTGTTGACACTTCCTTCCATACTTGAGATCGAGGCACCGTCAGGGCTGAATATTTCTCGTACTTGCTCCGTTGATCAAACTTGCCACCCCGGCTCTTGTTTTCATTCCCCCTTCTCCGGGAATCCATATTCCTGTTGTCAGAGAAGTCTCGACCCCTGGGAGGGGAGGTTCTATCTTGGTCCCGCCTCGAATTGGGATTGTTTGCCATTCGCATCCGCTCGACGTCCAAGTACTTCTTTGAACGGGTTATGAAGTCGTTGAGATTTTTGCCCGCTCCTTTAAAAAAGATTCTGCCAGGCGGGACTCTTTATCGAGGCCGTCCACCAATAAGTGAACGTGTACGTCCTCGTTAAGTCCGCGCACCTGTAGTACCGCATGATTGAAGCGGTCAAGGTAACTTTGGAGCAGCTCTCCCGCCGCCGCTCGATTTTGGAGAGAGAATACGGGATTTTGGTTGCCGTTTGCTAGTCGCGAAGTGCAACTCAAAGGCCTCGGCCAGTCTTCAAAATTGTGGATCGACCCAAAAGGAAGAGTGTGGAGCCACTTCAACGCCGGCCCTTTTAACGTCGCGGCGAAGATCCGCGGCACGATTGGTTCCTTGAGACCTCTAACCGACATGTGAACGTCAAAGTCTTCTAAATGAGTCGTCGGGTCTTGTGTGCCGTCGTACTTTGTCAACTCGCCCAAATTCAGCTTCTCGGGGAATCGGGCGTTCTGGATTTCCTTTGAGAAGAAGCTATTGTGCATTTGGCTGACATACCTCCGTCGCTGGAACCCACTAGGATGAATCGTCCTGTCACCTCGATGGTTCCTCGCCTGAGGTCGACCCTCTTCATCTCGGTTCAAGTTTTTCCTATTGGTCCTCCAGCTGTTGTCGGTTTCCGCCTTCTGCCTGTCTGTGCGACGAGCCGAGCTCTCGTTATCGTCGTCCTCTCTCCAAGTTTTATCTTCCCAGTCATCACTGGAAAGATCCCGGTTCCTTCTCTTCTCCCGTTCCTCCACCCGCTGGTAGTGAAGGGTATGGCGTTTGTCAATGTTGTCCACCCGCCTCATTATCGCTAGCATCCCGGCTTGAAGAGAACGAAAATCTGGTTCAGCTGGTGGGACGTCTCGGCCACCCCCTGGATTGGAGTTCTGGGGCCCACGGTCTTGGTTTCGTGGAGCCGAGGACTCCGTGTCGGACGGGTTGTCCTCATGGTTTCATTCGTTGCTGGGAACCAAAGGTTCCTCTGGCTGAGATAGCCGGTCCTCTTCGTCCTGCTGGTCGTCCTCGTACGGGTTGATCGGCTGCTCGTTGCGGGGTGGTTGTCGTGGTGGTTGACGGGTGTCTCCAGCTCGATCCGCCTCCGATTGTCTTTGGCTAGAAGCACGAGTACTAATCCTCATGGTCAGGGGAATTGAAATTTACCAATCCCCACGGTCGGCGCCACTGTTCTGGTGTAGAACTCTGATGTCCGGCCTATTGAAGGTCCGGTGATTTGATATAGGATCTGTGTGCTCCTCCTGTATGCTTATGGGACAAGCGTTCAGGAGAAGGTATGATCACGGTACACAAGCAGGCGTTTCGCCTAAAGGGTGCTGTGTGTGCCGTGTGACTGAATGTAGATAAGTCAGGGATTAGAATGAATGTACCTGGAGCCCGTCTCCTTCCTCTGTATATATAGAGTATACCTGGTTAGTTAGTCCCTTGGCTGCCACATCGTACGTGTCCTGGGATCGTGCTGTGCGTGTCCGGGATCGTGTGTGCATGCCCAAGGTCATGGCTGGGTCCCACGGATAGTGGGTTGCCCCCTGCACTAGCCAGTGAGATAATGGGCCTAGACTAGGTCCGTAACAAATGTGTTTATAAATGATTTAGAAAAACAAATTAGTTAAGAACTTATAAATTTAAATAATTCTCATAATCTCTCATATATTCCATTTATACTATATGATAAAATATAATCTATTTAAAATATATTTTTAACCATTTAAAATAAGCTTAAAGTATTTCTTAAACTTAACTCTCAATTAACGGTTGGATGGATAGAAATTAAATTTCAAATATTCAAGGATGGTTTGTGTAATACCCGGATTTTTATCTGGAATATTATAAATAAAATTGGATATTTCTGCTAAGCAAAGTTTTTACCTCCAATCTTGTGTTATCATAGTCTATTTTCTAAGTAGAATTTCTGCAGGAAATTAGGGAGTATAAGGGCCAAAGTGCCAAAATGACCAAAATGCCCCTGCAAAGGGTAATTAACTTAGAAAAATTATAAAAAAAATACCAGAAGGCAGTAAATGACCAAGTGAATTAGGAGAGTATATTATCTCTAATTATGGTAATTTAATAAATTATGAACTTGGAGAAATTGTATAAGGATGTGCAAAAGGTAATAAAAGACCAAAATACCCTTGCAAATTATGGAATAATGTAAGAGGCATGGAAATACTAAGGTTAATGCAAGAATATGAAGGTAATGAGGCATTGTAATTAAGGAAATTATCAACAAGTGATAAAAGAGTAATTAGGTAATATTGAGCTAATTACTTAAGTATAAACAAAGGAAATTAAGAGATAATTGTGTAAAGCTCAAAAATTGGTGGTATGTAAAAATTATGTAAAAATAATTATATAATTAATTAAATAATTAAATAAATAATTAATCAAAATAAAAAAAACGAAATAAAAAAAAAGGGCATAAAAAAAAAGAAAAAGAGAAAAAATAAATAAATAATAATAAATAAAAGAAAACTTAATATATAAGTTTTATTATAATAATATAATTAATTAAAGTGATAAAGGGTGAATAGTAAAATGGGAATTAGGAAACGGATCCTATCTAGAGTTCTAGGAATGGGATTCCCAAAGTCAAGGTAAAATATTGATCAGTGGGTTTTTATCTTCCGTTAGACTCTTGCGGAAGTTAATTCTGAAGCCGTTTGTGCTTTTTCCTAATAAGACGAAATAGGGAAATTCTGAGAAAAGGCCAGATAGCCAGGAGGACGAAAAGGTTATGTTGTGACATTTGGAAAAGAATTGGGAATTTTCATGAACATATTTGGATTCAGTGAATTTTTCTGAAGAGATTGATGTTTCCGAAAACAAGTTTCGACACCGGACGCGTTCGGACACGTTTTCAAGAAAGACTCAACTGGACTGTTGGAGCCCTATATGGAATCAAAATATAGGTTAACTTGGACATTTCTACTAAGTGAGAATATGTTTTCAGAGTTATAAATCCAGAATTTTGAGATTTCTCCGAAATTACGCGAATCGGGTACCGATCGGAGAAATTCCTTCGAAAGCTTCTGGAAGGTGACACGTGGCCACCTCCCATTGGCCAAGACCCTTGAATTTTTGGCCTAGTGTGAAAGCAAAAGGGGGAGAAAGGGTTTTTTCCAAAAGTTGTGTTGGACGGTCCAGATCGCTTCTCACAAAGTTGATCCGACTACCGAAACCCTACCACCGTTTCTATAAATACCCCCTCCCTTCACTTTCTTCATACCATTTTCCCTTGTTTGGCTGAGCCTAGAGGGAGAAAGAAGAGAGAGAAGCTCGAGATTTTTGCAAATAAGCCCCGGAAAATTGTTCTGAGATCTTCAACGGTAAGTCTTTCGGGCTTTAGTTTTTAAGTTCGAGTTCTTAGTTTTAGTTCGGTAGTTAGTAGAATTGTTAGTTAGATTTAGGAAGTAGGTGATGAGATTCCTATTCTTGTTTTAGGCCTTGTTTGCGTTGAAAAATATGCAGAGGTAAAAACATAGTAGGGATCGAGTCATTTGAAAAGTTGAAGCTGCAGCTTTTCAAAAGTAAGGGTAGAATTTGTTAGAATAGCCTTTAAATTTCACGTATGATTGGGTATCATATGGGAGGGCTATTTTAGTCTTTATTTTTGAAAATCAAAATGGCGTCGAAGTTCTGGCGAAATTTTGGGAAGAAAAATAGTCAGAGTAACGAAGTGCTGGCGAAATTCCGCCAATTAGGGGTAGAAGGGCAAAATGGTAATTTTTACCTAAAATGCCAGTTATTGTGTCAAATCACTAATGAAAGTGATATTACTCTTATAGGACGTCAGAAATCCTAATTTGCTGCCGTTACGCTGTCCAACGTGCCGCTGTCGGACAAACCGCTGTTTTCCGTCAGAAAGTACAGTTTCCGCCAGAAACATCTACGTACATCAACGAAGGTACGGACGCGTACTGTAACACTAATCCTATAGTTCTCATATACATATATGTCATAGATACGTTCATATACCGGGGCTCGCTTAGGTCGTCGCTTACATACAACTTTGTACGGGTTATAAGACATGATAATACCGCTTTGAGTTTTCCTAGCGCTGAGGACACGTGTTCGTGGCACAGGTAATGTGCAGGCTTTATATGTGTAGGACTTTACATACTGCTTATTGCTTATGTCCTGTCTGTGTCACAATGTTGTTGTGTAGGACCTTACATATTTGCTTCATGCTTATGTTCTGTCTGTGTCACACTTCTGATGAGATGTTGCTGTTATGTCATGAATATCTGTTGTCTATATACTGTTTTTATTTGAGCATAAGGTTAACCGTTACCTGAGATTCAATGCGGTGAATTGAATCTCAGCTATAGCTTCAGGATCCGGAGGACCACGGATCGGTGCTAGGGATAAGCAGCAGCAGGAGTAAGCTACCGGCTGAAGTTATCTTATCGTTTTCTGTTCTTACCTTTTGAACAAGTAGGATCACTGTAATGTCAATACTATATTACACTATGGATCATATTTTGTTATGATCAGTTACTCTTTCGCTCCATTGCTCTACTCTGATTGAAAAAAAAAAAAATCCGCTTTAGAAAATGGGATGTTACACTTTATGGTATCAGAGCAATCTTTCTGGCAAGTGTTTAACTATGTTACCACGAACGGTTTGGTGCCGAAGGCAAGGCTAGTCTACGTGGTTGTGCCAATCAGTCGCCGTATAAGTCGGTGAGGCCCCCATGGTAGACACTTACCTGGCCATTCTCGTTCGGGATAACGGAGTTAGGTTCTTAAGCCTTTAAACTTTGAGCACGTTTTGAAAAAGAGTACGTGATATGACCCCGTAATAGGTAGTGATGGACGTAAACAAAAATTCGTAGATCTTCTATCCCGACCCGTCGTGCTACCCTAAGTCAATGGCTATTATGCCCTTAGAACCCGAGAGAAACCTGTCGGCTCGATCATTCATCCGATGACGACAACGTGGGGACATACGATATAACCACCGGTCATAAACCAATTTGGATGATGTAGTATACGTTAGCATGTACATTACATCTAATATGAAAATATATATGACTTGATGCCATGTGTTGTGTTATTGTTCGACACTTATCCGTTATTTGATATAAAGGAAAAGTTAAAACATGGCCATCATAAGAGGTGCTTAGGTGCACCAAGAGGTAGGGGCCGAGGCAGAGGCCGAGGTCGGTGCGAGGGCAGCAGCCTCAAATGGACGTGAATACCCGAGCAAAATATTATACCAAACCAACTAGAATGTAACGAAGTACAAGAACCGAGGAGAACTCTCCCAGAGCAGAGGGCCTTTACGATGCTCAGTAGCAAGACAACATCAAGATGATTTAAGAAGCCCAAAGACAATTGACGCACGTCAACACGAAGAGGAAGAGCATAACAATGAGGAAAACGAGGAGAATGAAGAAGAAGAAGAAGAGGAGGACAATGACAATCAAAGCGAGGAAGACCATGAGGAAAATGCCGAGGAACTGATAGATCACAATCACCTCCACGACGAGGAAGAAAGGAGAAGAATACCTGAAGATTGGGTTAATCGCTTTGTAAAGTGAAGCCGCCAACTTTTCGAGGAAAGCCGGACTTGGCGGAGGATTGGTCAAGAGACTAGAGAAAGTATTCAGGGTGATTGACTGCCCTGAGAATCGCAAAGCCCAACTAGCGATTTACCAACTCGAAGGAGATGCCGACCGTTGGTGGGAAGTCACTGCAGTAAAACCCTACAGACCGATTACTACCGTCCCGTGACATGGGAGAAATTCTGAGAAATTTCATGAACAATATTTCCTCCTTCAAGTGAAAATGAACAAGGAGTCGAATTTCTCCATATCCAACAGGTCAAGAGGAATCTTTTGACGAATACTACGCCCGATTCACCAACTTGTCCCGATACTCGGCACATCTTCAAGGGGCAACGATGAAAGCAGATGGTGAATATACTAATTCACGGGTTAAATATGAAATTGGTGAAAGGCTCATGTCTCAAACGATTCCAACTTGACAAGCGCGGTGGAAACTTGCCGGATGATTGGAGCGCAACCCGAAAGGATTTCGAAGATCAGAAACTTCAACAACAACAATGCTGGTCGAGGTGGATTCAACCGCGAGAACTCTTCACTAAAGAGGAAGGCGCCCTGGAGTAACCCCCGTGGTGGAAATAAAAGGCCGTACCAAGTCAAGTCAACAAAACTATCCCGCATGTGGGATCTCAAACGTGCCCCAAATGCCGAAGCATCACCTGTGCGTGAACTGTGAAGGGAAGCAGATATGCTTCAGATGTCATAAGCCGGGACACTATAGCAGAGAGTGTACTGAGAAGATTGGAGAGGCGAGACCTCAGAGCACAGGCCGCATCTTTGCACTAACGAACACAGAGGCCAGACAGTCCCCGGAAATGGTCCAAGGTACAATTTCTCTCAACGGAAATCTACTTGAGGCATTGTATGATCCAGAGCCGATCATTCTTTCATTTCTTATGATTGTGCAAGTCGCCTAGGAATGCATGCCTCGTAGTTTACTTTTGACCTTGTAGTATCTACACCGCTTGGTGTAAAATCCTTAGCTTCTGATGCATGTATGAATTGTACTGCTAACACGTGGATGGACGAGTTTCTAAAGTGGACCTTATCCGTCTACCTCTTCACTAGCATCGACGTCATACTTGGCCTAAATTGGCCGACTCGCCAATGGTGCGATGATCGACTGCGTGGCAAGAAGAAGATATCATTTCCTGGAGAAAAAAGTTGAAGTGAGCTCGAACTTTCTCTCCGCTACGTAAGCCGATCGGTGCGTGAAGCAAGGATGCCATGCCTACATGGTATTCTTTTCATCAAAGCAGAAGCGATCTTTCACTCCGGTGATATCCCCGTGGTGAATGATTTTCCCGATGTATTCCCGTGAGGATCTCACTGTGAGCTACCTCCTATCCGAGAAGTGGAGATCAATATTGATTTGATGCCTGGTACAGGATCAATATCAAAGGCGCCGTATCGTATGGATCCTAACGAGATGCAGGAGTTGAAGAAGCAACTAGAAGAGCTTTTGAAGAAGGAGTTCATTCGACCCAAGATATCACCGTGGGGAGCCCCAAGTGCTTTTTGTAAAGAAGAAAGATGGAAGCTTCCGACTCGCATTGACTACCGTGAATTGAACAAAGTAACGGTCAAAAACAAGTACCCACTTCCCCGGATTGATGATCTTTTGGATCGTTATCTCGGGTCCACCTGTCTTTTCAAAGATTGATTCGCGTTCGGATATCACCGCTGCGAGTTAAAGATGGTGATATTTCCAAGACAAATTTTCAGACTGTGTACGGCATTATGAATTTCTTGTGATGCCCTTCTGATTAACAAATGCACCCGCGTATTCATGGATTACATGAACCGTATCTTCCGACAACACCTAGACCAATTGTGGTGGTGTTTATTGATGACATTCTCATCTATTCCAAGAGCAAAGAAGAGCACGAAGAACATCTCGCGAAAGGTGTTGAGCATACTGTGGGAGAAGCAACTCTATGCTAAACCGAGCAAATGCGAATTTTGGCCGCCTAAGTGAAATTTCTGGGCCATGTTATATCTAGCGACGGAGTTGCGCTTGATCCAAGCAAGGTAGATGCGCTTCGGACCGGAAACGGCCGTAGACTCGTGACGGAGATCCGTAGTTTTCTTGGTCTGGCGGGTTACTACCGCAGATTCATACGGGATTTCTCGCGTCTAGCCCTTCCATTGACAAAGCTTACGAGGAAGAATCAACCCTTTGTATGGGAGATGATCGCGAGGAGAGCTTTAAACCGAGAGAGAGATTGACTACAACACCCGTGTTAATCATCCCGATCCGATGAGAAGTATGTTGTTTACGTGATGCCGGTGGGCAAGGGTTGGGATGTGTCCCGATGCAACAGGCGCAGTGGTGGCTTATGCCTCGTCAACCGAAGCCTCACGAGTTAAACTATCCTACAAACGATCTAGAGCCGGCGGCTATCGTGTTCGCTTTGAAGATATGGAGGCATTACCTGTACGGTGTAACCGTAGAAGTGTATTGTGATCACAAAAGTTTGAAATACTTGTTCGATCAACGAGAACTCAACATGAGACAAATGGTCGTTGGATGGAGTTGATCAAGGATTACAACCTCGGAAATCAAGTATCATCCAAGAAAAGCAAACGTTGTTGCCGATGCTCTTAGCGTAAAGACTCGTGCAGGTGGCATACATGATGATACAAGAGCAGAAATTACTGGAAGATTTCAGAGATCTGAATCTATCTAACCAAATCTGCATGGGTCTGCACGCACCAGCTGATGTCTATCTTGCTACTCTTCTTGAAAGTCAAGGGGATTATGATTTGAGAGACGAAGTTGACAAAGCTCAGAAGCAAGATGATTGGGCAAAAGAGATACGTGAGAAGATCACTCGAGGTGAGACCCAAGACCATGACCTATCACTTAGTGGTTTGGTCGATACAAGAAGCGACCTATGTACCGCCGCTGATGAATTAAGGCGGAAGATAATGGATGAGGCTCACAAGAGTAAATACACTCGCATCCGTGCATGGTCAAGATGTACTGAGTATGAAATCCGAACTTTGGTGGCCCGGAATGAAGAAAGACGTTACAGTACGTGGCCAAGTGCTTGACCCGTCGAAGGTGAAGATTGAACACCGTCGACCCCCGGTCTTCTTCAAGGACTAGAGTTGCCTGAATGGAAATGGGAGAACATAACCATGGATTTTGTGGCGGGTCCGCCCAAAATCAGAATCATGATACAATTTGTAGTTGTTGACAGATTAACCAAGTCAAGACACTTCATTCCCATCGCATCCACTATTCTCCTGAACGATTGGCGGGGATTTATATCAAAGAGATAGTGAGATTACACGGTATCCCTAAGAGCATTGTCTCGACGGACACGCGTTTCAAATCCCGTTTCGGCAAGCGTTACATGAAGGTATGGAACTAAGCCGAGGTTCGGCCCGCTTATCACCCTCAAACCGACGGCCAATCCGAGAGGACGATTCGTACACCGGAGGATATGCTCGCGAGCATGTGCCCTGGATTTCAAAGGAAGTTGGGATCAACATATTTCGCTAGCGTAGTTTGCATATAACAACAGCTTATCATGCTAGTATACAAATGGCCCCGTTCGAGGCATTGTATGGGCGTAAGTGTCAATCACCATTATGTCGGGATGATTCATCCGAAAAGCAATTACTTGGCCTGATATGCTTGAACAAACCTCCGAGCGCATCGCATTGATCAAGAAGAGACTCCTAGCCGCACATAGTAGACGAAGAGCTATGCGGACAAAAGGAGGAGACCCTTGACGTTCTATGTCGGCGACCATGTATTCCTAAAGTTATCTCCTGTGAATCGTGTGTCGAACGCTTAAGAGGAAGAAACTCACCACTGGTATGTGGGACCATTTGAGATTTTGGCTAAGCGAGAAGTAGCTTATCGATAGCTTTACCCCGAATCCGAGTAATCTCCACGACGTTTTCCACGTGTCACAACCGAAGAAATACCAGCGGGACCGAGGTCATGTTATTGAGTACGAAGACGTTGAAGTACGGCATGATAATACCTTCGTGGTTGAGCCAGAACAGATCATTGATCATAAGGAGAAACGGCTCAGAAATAAGACTATTCCGATAGTGAAGGTGGTCCGGAAGGGTTTAACACCCGAAGAGGCAACTTGGGAAACCGAGAGTGACATGAAGGAGAAGTACCCAGAGTTCATGGCCCGAAGTAGAAGGCAGTAAATGACCAAGTGAATTAGGAGAGTATATTATCTCTAATTATGGTAATTTAATAAATTATGAACTTGGAGAAATTGTATAAGGATGTGCAAAAGGTAATAAAAGACCAAAATACCCTTGCAAATTATGGAATAATGTAAGAGGCATGGAAATACTAAGGTTAATGCAAGAATATGAAGGTAATGAGGCATTGTAATTAAGGAAATTATCAACAAGTGATAAAAGAGTAATTAGGTAATATTGAGCTAATTACTTAAGTATAAACAAAGGAAATTAAGAGATAATTGTGTAAAGCTCAAAAATTGGTGGTAATTGGCTTAAAATTAGTAAAAATATATTTACTAATTAATTGGAAATTTTGGAGAAAAATAGTTGAGTCTAGGTATTTTTAAAGCCTAAATGCAAGAATGGACCAATGGGAAAATTCTGTAAAAATTCTGTAAAAATAATTATTTAATTAAATAAATAAATAAATAAATAAATAATCAAAATAAAAAAAAAAACGAAATAAAAAAAAATGGGCAGAAAAAAAAGAAAAAGAGAAAAAAAAAAAATAATAATAAATAAAAGAAAACTTAATATATAAGTTTTATTATAATAATAATATAATTAATTAAAGTGATAAAGGGTGAATAGTAAAATGGGAATTAGGAAACGGATCCTATCTAGAGTTCTAGGAATGGGATTCCCAAAGTCAAGGTAAAATATTGATCAGTGGGTTTTTATCTTCCGTTAGACTCTTGCGGAAGTTAATTGAAGCCGTTTGTGCTTTTTCCTAATAAGACGAAATAGGGAAATTCTGAGAAAAGGCCAGATAGCCAGGAGGACGAAAATGTTATGTTGTGACATTTGGAAAAGAATTGGGAATTTTCATGAACATATTTGGATTCAGTGAATTTTTCTGAAGAGATTGATGTTTCCGAAAACAAGTTTCGACACCGGACGCGTTCGGACACGTTTTCGAGAAAGACTCAACTGGACTGTTGGAGCCCTATATGGAATCAAAATATAGGTTAACTTGGACATTTCTACTAAGTGAGAATATGTTTTCAGAGTTATAAATCCAGAATTTTGAGATTTCTCCGAAATTACGCGAATCGGGTACCGATCGGAGAAATTCCTCCGAAAGCTTCTGGAAGGTGACACGTGGCCACCTCCCATTGGCCAAGACCCTTGAATTTTCGGCCTAGTGTGAAAGCAAAAGGGGGAGAAAGGGTTTTTTCCAAAAGTTGTGTTGGACGGTCCAGATCGCTTCTCACAAAGTTGATCCGACTACGAAACCCTACCACCGTTTCTATAAATACCCCCCTCCCTTCACTTTCTTCACACCATTTTCCCTTGTTTGGCTGAGCCTAGAGGGAGAAAGAAGAGAGAGAAGCTCTGGAGATTTTTGCAAATAAGCCCCTGAAAATTGTTCGGAGATCTTCAACAGGTAAGTCTTTCGGGCTTTAGTTTTTAAGTTCGAGTTCTTAGTTTTAGTTCGGTAGTTAGTAGAATTGTTAGTTAGATTTAGGAAGTAGGTGATGAGATTCCTATTCTTGTTTTAGGCCTTGTTTGCGTTGAAAAATATGCGAGGTAAAAACATAGTAGGGATCGAGTCATTGAAAAGTTGAAGCTTTCGCAGCTTTTCAAAAGTAAGGGAAGAATTTGTTAGAATAGCCTTTAAATTTCACGTATGATTGGGTATCATATGGGAGGGCTATTTTAGTCTTTATTTTTGAAAATCAAAATGGCGTCAAGTTCGCGAAATTTTGGGAAGAAAAATAGTCGAGTAACGAAGTCTTGCGAAATTCCGCCAATTAGGGTAGAAGGGCAAAATGGTAATTTTTACCTAAAATGCCGATATTGTGTCAAATCACTAATGAAAGTGATATTACTCTTATAGGACGTCGAAATCCTAATTTGCTGCCGTTACGCCATCCAACGTGTCATTGTTTCGGACAAACCGTTTTCCGTCGAAAGTACGCGCGCGAAACATCTACGTACATCAACGAAGGTACGGACGCTGCATCGTAACACTAGTCCTATAGTTCTCATATACATATATGTCATAGATACGTTCATATACCGGGGCTCTGCTTAGGGTCGTCGCTTTACATACAGCCTTGTACGGGTTATAAGACATGATAATACCGCTTTGAGTTTTCCTAGCGCTGAGGACACGTGTTCGTGGCACAGGTAATGTGCAGGCTTTATATGTGTAGGACTTTACATACTGCTTATTGCTTATGTCCTGTCTGTGTCACAATGTTGTTGTGTAGGACCTTACATATTTGCTTCATGCTTATGTTCTCGTCTCGTGTCACACTTCGATGAGATGTTCTTTGTTATGTCATGAATATCTCATTGTCTATATACTGTTTTTATTTGAGCATAAGGTTAACCGTTACCCGAGATTCAATGCGGTGAATTGAATCTCGGCTATAGCTTTCGAGATCCGGAGGACCACGGATCGATGCTAGGGATAAGCGGCAGGAGTAGGCTACCTATGAAGTTATCTTATCGTTTTCTGTTCTTACCTTTTGAACAAGTAGGATCACTGTAATGTCAATACTATATTACACTATGGATCATATTTTGTTATGATCAGTTACTCTTTCGCTCCATTGCTCTACTCTGATTGAAAAAAAAAAAAATCCGCTTTAGAAAATGGGATGTTACAGTTTGTATGACATGCATTTTAATTTTAAAGGGTGTTTATATAGGTTTTCAAAATAGAGGGGAGCTTTTGGTAATTTAGGAAAAACAAAGGGTAGTTGATGTATTTTACTCTTTACATTATTTTGATGTACATATAGGAAATAATTTTCCTATTCTCCATTAATTGATTTATTACTTATAATATCAATCAATGATTTAGAATCAATGTGGTAACACATGAATGACGAATTGGCCATGGGTTGTTCTAGCTAGTGGTCTCATATTTGAACATTGGGTATGCAATCACAATAATTACTTAGAACTAGCAAGGTTTCCTTGTTTTGGGCCTATATTCCTTCAAACTGAACTAGCCAATTTTTAGTAATGACGGATACCGGTGGAGAAATAAAAAAACAAAATGAATGTAATAACAAATGTACATAATAAATATTTCCATTAATTTATAGTTTTAAAATATAACTTATTCAATAACAATAGGCTAAACTAAAAAATAAACAATAGAGAAAATCCCAAAAAGATACCTTCAAAATATCAAAATCCCAAATCAATTTTATTCCTCCAATAATTTAGGTATTGACTACACTTGATTAGTAATTTACAACTCATTTTAGTCTGAAATCACTTATTTAGATTTGCAAATCTTGAAGGTATTTTTTCGAAATTTTCCCAAAACAATAGTATTTGTCATTTTAATAATTTTGACATTTACCATACTATTTACTCTTTGCTGTATTTTTCTAGACATTAAATTGCAATTATAATTGTTCTTTTTATAAGCAGATTAAAGGTATTATCCTAAGGGCATGTTTGAATTAGCTTTTGAAAAACATCTTTTACGATTTGAGATAAATTTTGTCCGAATTTGTGGAAAAGGGCTTCTAAAACTACGGTTTTGTGGTTTGCGAAACATGCAGGGAGAGCCAAGTTATATGAACCATTCTGGATATATGAACCATTCGATATAGATTTCGAAAGTTTTCCCAAAAATGATCCGGGAATACAAAAACCATCGGCACGATATGATGTATTCTTGAGCTTCAGAGGCGAAGACACTAGGGCATCTTTCACTTCTCATCTCTCCTCCTCCTTAAGCAATTATGGAATTGTTGTTTTCAAAGATGATAATGACCTTCCTCGGGGGAATAATATCTCAATCGAACTGTAACGTGGAATTGAAAATTCTACAATTTCAATCGTTATCTTCTCCAAAGATTATGTTGGTTCAAGATGGTGCCTCAATGAGCTCTCAAAAATCATAGAGGTTCACAGAGTTCAAGGTCGATTAGTTCTACCTGTGTTCTATGGCGTGGATCCGTCTGAAGTTCGTAATCAAATCTCTAGTTTTGGAGAAGCGTTTCAAGATCTTATACAAAGAAGTTCAACCACACATGATCAAGTATTGAGGTGGAGGACAGATCTCCGTGAAGGTTTTGCTATGCTTAATTCTAGGTGATATTTTAATTACTAATGTTTCATTTAATTTTTATTTCTTTTCTATTTTGCAAAGGTTAAACAAACTTACGCTATATCTTCTTGCTTCCATGTGCACCTTTTGTAGAAATGACTATCAAATAACCTCAATACCTAATGAAAGAATAAGTTTGACGATCTTGGTACATCATTCTTACAGTCAGTGTACAGTGTCGTATTAGTTTCCTAAACTTGTTTTATTGTTTTCTTTAATTTTTTTTGTAGTTCAACGATTTTACAAGCACAAATGATGCTTTGTTTTGTTTCTTTACTCTTACAATGTCCGAAAATGAAGGTTTTAAAGGTCAAAATTAATTATTTGGTGTTTTTGAAATTAATAAAGGAATTTTAGCCATAAAGGGGTCCGAAGATTATTAATTCAAATATTATATGAATATTGGAGAATTTATATAAGTGATGAATATTATTTATAATTATAAGAATTTCCACCGCTGGGAACTGTTAAAAAGAATTTAGAAGAGAGTGGCAGTGTAAAAATCCATCAGGTAGTAGACACTTTGTATTCCTTTGTATGCATGTCCGTACCATGATTGTGAATCTATAATATCCTGCATTTTTGGGCCTAGAGATTTAAGAATTAGCTTGTGACAGGCAGATGAGCAGGCCTGGTTCAAGGATGTGGTAAAAGTGGAAACAAGGGAAGGAAGGAAATGTCCAAAACTATAAGTAGATATTTATTGTGACTATATGACAAAGCAAAAGTCTAAGACAAATTAATTAAGATGGCGATCAAATTTGGAATCTAACAAGGATCATTATTGCACCTAAAAAGAAAAGGCACAAGAGACAATGCAAAATTCAAGAACTAGCACACATAACAAAATTAAGAAGATTATTAACAAAATATCTCTTGACTTTGAATATGCTTATATCATATATGATGTCATCATAAATTGACATGTGAGCATAAGTTCAAATGAGTTCAAAAAGGCATAAAATATTCCTTGACTCATAAAGAATGGCGCATGACTAGAGGGGAAAGGATGAAGACAAAGCAATTTACACAAAGTAAGGGATAAGAATTATGCGGAAAACATCTAGAACATGGCTACTTGTATTCATATGAATTAAAGATTGATTTTTGGGTGCACATGGACACGTTCATCTAATAAAATCAACTTTATCTTATATATAGGACCAAAGAAAGTACCGTACATAATGCACCAGCCCAAGAGACTCATCGAAGAAAACAAAGCATTTGAAATGCAGATTTACTTTAAAGGTTACAAGTCAATTTCAACAATTATATTTTATATTTGTCATGACTATTATAATTATATAGATATTCATAACATTTAAGAATAAGGCTTTTGACCTTTCATTCTATATTGCATGGAATTATACCTTATAACCCTCAAATAGAAGGATTACTAACATTCATTCTTTATAACTTCTAATAATATAATTATGTTGTTTAATTCTCCTTTATGTAATTGTAACTCTTTAGTCTTTAGGATAGTCTTTAATATTGGGGTCCTATAAGTAAAGGTGATGTTACACATTTGAGATGACAAAATAAAATGAAAGAGATGAGTTGAACCCATATTTTAACTTGTTATCTTTCACATCCCATTGTAAAGAAACAACCCATATTTAAGTTTGTGATCTTCCATATTCCATTAGATATTTAAGTTCCTGATCTTTCACTTGCCGTACTAAATAAAGAGCCCAAATCTAAGTTTCTGAACTTCCACCTTCTATTATAAATAAAGAGCCTATATTTTAGTTTGTGAATTTTCATATTAATTGGAAATGTTGCAGTTTGCGCTCTTTCATATTCATATTCTTTTAAAAGTTCCGCTGGCTTGTAAACTTATTCCGCCAATACATTGCCTAAATTCTTTAAAACTGATCATCAATTTGGAAAAAGCAAAGAAAAACATAAACTTCTCGACAATAAAAAAACCAGCACATCAAGAACCTTATCTTGCCACATCCCAAAATGTACTAATCTATAAAAAATTTCAAGTGCAAACTTCGCATTTAGGAAGGGAATTGAGGATGATTATTGCAAACAATTCAGTAACATCCTAAGCTATTAGAGCATAAGCAAATTTAGAAGCCCCAAGATAGATTTGGTTTAAACTGCGTAGAGAACAACTTCCTGACAACAAAAATGCTAATCACTTTAAGTTATTGGGTGGAAAATGCGAGAGTGGGGAGATATTACATATTCCTTGACATACTTTTTAGAATTATTTGGGTCAGGAATCCAATGAATCTCACTCAAGTTTGGTGTCTCAACAAAAGCCATAGTAAACTCTCCAACCTTTTCTTCCCTCCCTCTCTTTCCCGCCCTTAGTACAAGATTACTACGGTGGTAAGAGAAAATACCATTGGCCAGATGGATGATGTCGCCCGGCTCAAATACATCACACTCATCTCCCCAGAACTGATAGTGAACTGCTGCAGTCTCATCAGCTACAAGTGCCAAGCATGTCTTATTTTGCCCTTCTAATGTTGTCCTTCCTTTGTCCAAAAGTATAAATCTTGTATCTATGTTGTTCTGTGCTGCAGGCACTATGTCTTTGAGAAGCAACATCAATGCTTTTTCTCTGCAAGAAATTGCATGAAAATAACTTCATTAGTGGACATGAAGGAGAGACATTGACACTCAATATATGCCTGCCTAACTCCAAGGCATTAGGCATCCCCATAATTAAAAAGCCTGAAACAGATATGGTTAGATCTTATCATCTTGATCATTCTGCCATGTTGGGCATGGACTTTGTCTCGGTGATCCATAAAATTTAAACAAACTTGTTTGATGAAAAGTTTGCATTTTCACACACAAAATACTTTAGTAATCAACATAATACAAATACAGGAGCTTAATTACTCAAGTAGTCAACCAACATTAGTTCCATTCCCAAGCAATCAAGAACATTCATTATCTATCAAGTAATCAAGAAACCTAACTATAGAACATAAAAAGAACATTCATTATCAACCAACAATAACACCACCACGATGCTTTCATTCTGAGTCGCAAGAAATACAGAAATAAAACAATGGGATGAAATAAATAATAAGCAACTGGTCAAGAAAATGGAGGGAAATAAAATCAGAACCAAAGTAATGCGTGAACCAGAAATTTGGAGAACGGGAAAGGGAGAGCTTACCTCTTCGAAGCAATAGAGAGCCAAGCACAATTCAAACAGCGAAAGACCCAGCAACTGGGCAATGGACCCAACAATGGAATTTTGGTGTGTGATTTCCACAATTTAAGCAATGTCGTTACAGAACCTGATCATTGAGATGGACAAAGCGCTAAGTAAATACTTTTCCGCCATGCCAAATCCTTTTTGTTCCAGTGGGTAAATTTCTTTTTAGTTTTTTCTTTGACTGCAGCTCCCTTGCCTTCCCAATAAAACCTGAAATTAGAGTCAGAGTCGGTGAAGCTTCCTTTCACTCCCCTTGATTCTTGCGTTTTGGGGTTGGCTACTCAATCAATAGAGTTCGTGGAGTGATTGATGTTCTTGAAGAGCCCTTCAAGGTCTTAGGAATCAATTGAAGAGATGTACTTTGTCACAGGAGTGATGTAAAAATCAATACAATAAGCACAAGTTTGAAGATGCTGTACAGAACAAACAAGCGACTGAAAAATTAAATAGAGGGATTTAAAAAAATTGTTACAATCTGACCAATGAAAGTCGACAGTGCTCCCCTCTCCTCTGTCCGCCGAAACTCAGATTTGGGATGAAGAAAAGGATGGATGGTGTTGGATGGAAGGGAAGGTCACCGGCGAGAGAGAAGAGCCAAGATGAAGGTGAAAACGAAGGTCTCCTCCTCCGCTCACGTCTCTCTCTGTTTCGAACTCCCTCCGCGGCTGCTGCCCTCTGTTTCTGATATATCGAGCTTCTAGTGCTTCCGCCGGAGATGAAGGAAGGTCGAAGATGGTGGTGTGAGAGGAAGGCGACGGTGGGAAGTCGTCGACAGTGGTGGTAGTCTGCGTCTCGTTCCCTCTCAAGCTCTCCGTTCCAAATTTTCTCGCGGCGCTCCCTCTAGGGATCGTTTCTCTTCCCCGTCTCGCGTTTTTTTTTGCCAGCAGAACCTAATTGGTTCCTGGTCAAAACGTGCGTTTTGACTAGGGACCAATCTGCAAAGTGTAAAATGTTTTGTAGAGGGATTAAACTGGAACTTTTATTAATTTGAGCTCAGACTTTTATTTTCAAATTTGATCTAACTTCTTCACATAAGCAACTGAAAAATTAAATATAGAGGGATTTTAAAAAAATTATGTTACAATCTGACCAATATCACCAAAGCAATCAAGACACCTATTTCTTACAAGGATTCACTGATTGGTTACAATGGATGCTATGGAATCAATGAAGCAACTGACGCCAACTGCATTGATGAAATGCTAATAGAAGAAATAGATTAGAGATGGACTTCCTCAAGAAGAGACCAAGATATGGTTCCGAGGTCAAATGAGGAATGGAAAAACTTGTGCTTGTCTTGGAATGCTCTAGTGATCACAACATTGGGTATCAAATAAAATGTGAGATCTCTAAACCCAAAGTTGGCCAAAATGTGGAACTTTAAAGACTTCGAATTGATTGATTGGGAAGTCGGCCAACGGTATATGAAACTTCCTAGTTCCGAGTCTTCATCCCAAAATCAGCAGCATTATTCTTTTTACTTCATCACAATAAAGTATATTGAGTAAAACATTTTTATAATTAAACTTTTGACGAACAACTAAAAAAAATTCAATTGTCATATAATTATATAAATTAAAATATCTGTATACATTACTTGTATATTAATAATAACTTACAGATAATTATCAAGTGTTACTCCAAATTGCTCTACAAGAGTCTAAAGATTCACAAACATAAATATCTATCTTCATATATTAGCAACTATGAATTGAAATACTTTATATTAAAGTTGAAGGTTCATTGATTTAGAAATTACCTTATAGCACCAACGTCCCCAAAATTTGTCGAACAGTGGTGGTGCTACAGGAATTATTCTTTCTCGAAGCCAGTGATGCATGCTTCATCTGCGCTCTTAACACTGCATAATTATTCTGTTAATTATTCTCTGTTAATTTTTTCTGTTCTTTCTCGAGCCCAGTCAAGACAAGACTCTCATCCCATCTGTTCATCCCATCTGTTCTGTTAATTTTTTCTGTTCTTTCTCGAGCCCAGTCAAGACAAGACTCTCATCCCATCTGTTCTATTAATTTTTTTCTATACAATGTATTCCCCGTGTCTCTCACAATTGACTTTGAGTTATTGAGACCGTGTAGACATGAAGAGAGTTCAACAGAGTCAAAAGTAGCAAAGAGTAAGGTAGTGAAACAGGCTGGAGGTGTGGGGATGATACTTATTGATGAATTAGATCTAAATCTTGCCATGCCATTTGTTATCCCTTCAGCCATCATAACAAGGAAAACTGGAGAAATGATTCTGTCTTATGTTAATAGCACACAGTTCGTTTTACAATAAAAAATAAGGACGTTTCTTTTGAGCTCTCTCAGCTACTCTCTAATCTAGCTTTCTATTATGCTGAACAGTAAGCCCACGTCAAGGATTTTTAGAGCAAAGAGTGTTTGGAACTCAGCCTGCACCCCTTGTAGCCACATTTTCTTCTGAAGGTCCCAACTCTTTAACTCTATAAATTTTGAACGTTAATATTCTCATTAACAATTATTGAAAAAGAGAAATTTATTTTGGCTCTTTGGAAAATGTCATTTCACTCACTTCATTCTTGAAAGATTTGTGAGTTTTGACCCGGTTGCTGCATAGCCTGATATAACAGCTCCAGGATTGAACATCCTCGCAGCTTGGTCACCAGCTAAAGGAAACATAATGTATAACATATTCTCTCCGGAACCTCTTTGTCTTGTCCCCATATAGAGGTTTTACATTTAGAATCAAGGCAAACTCATATACTAATTCTTTTATGGAACGGAAGAGAGTATTCTCTATATTCATGTTTCTTGTGAGAATAAGAGTTTTGTCAAGACCTACACTGAGGAGGGGGAAAAAGTAATCTCCCATAGATAGGGAGGACAAATTTAAGGGATGAGAGCTCATGTTACTCATTCCAAACTTGGTATATTGAGTTAATCATGGCTGCGTAAGATATTTAATTTCTTTCAAGTCAGTGACTGCAGATATCAAATGAGCTCTCACCCATAAAAGTTGTTAGTGACTGTTATATCAGATATCATGTTGTGAACTGGAAATACAAGTGTAACTATGAACTGGAAATGATTTGATGGCAAGTTCATCGTTTGTAATGCTCTTCCGGAATTTCTTTCCTATATTTTCTTGGTTTGATTTCTTTCTGTGAATAGTAACAATCAGTGCCTATATCATGTCCAATAGACTTGTAATGTGATACCCTTGAATTAAATTTGATAACATTCGATAATTGTTACTTTGCTCTGGATAGTATTGGTGAGAAATATGTATGAGATTTGCTGGAATGCATTTGATCAGGATAGAACATGTTTAAGTAGCTCTGTTTCTGTTTGATGCCTTATTTTTTGTAGCAAAAATTTCTGAAGTTTGTTATATGTCTGTTTCAGTAATAAGTGGTGGAAGTCATTGATTATAGACCAAGGGTTGTTTAGTCTCAAGAAATCAAACATTTGGTGGGTATCCAAACAGAGGAGTCTACGTCCCTTTGCATTTGATGAGTTTGTATCCCTATGTGTTACTTTAATGTCAGACTGAGTGATTACCATGTGGTTTTTATCTTTTTGTGCAGGAAGTTCCAGAAGGAAGCATGGTCTATTTTATACACAACCCATTTCATTTCGGAGTAAATGTCAAATTGATTACAGGTCTATTTTATACACAACACATTTCATTTGCATGTATAATGGTGCTGAAGTTACTGTTCTGTTCTCTATAGCTAATGAGTTTCTCGAAAGTTTTGTAGCAAGGTTTTGTGTAACAACCCGACTTTTCTAAAGCAGTATAAATTTTTTTTAAAAAAAATATCATTTCAAAATGATCAGAGTAGTGCACCGGAGCGATTGAGTAACTGATATATATATTAAACTACCCATAGTAGCATGTCTTCTTTGTTTAAACAATGCAGTACAAGAGTGTTTCAAAAGTATAACAGAAAGAAGTCTTCAGCCGCTACTCCTAGGCGTGCTGCTTGTCCTTCTCCTCGATCCTCGGTCCTCCCGAACCTGACGCTATGTTAAGAGCTGAGATCCAATTTACCACATTGGATCTCGGAGTAGCTGCTAACCTCATGTTTACAGACACAACATATGGACCACAGACAATCATATCAACAACAGTATATGTGCACTCATCGCCCAAAAGCATGCATACATATATCGCCCAATAGCATGTATACATATATCGCCCAAAAACATGCGAGATATATCGCCCATAGCAAACATGAACATATAAACAAGACATAGACATACCACGAGCTATAAGCTATCACATACAATACACCTAGCACATACATGCATTCCATAATCATCAGAGTTAATGTTACAGTACGCGGACGTACCTTCGTTGACGGATTACGGTATTTCTAGCACGTTTTACGGAAAACTGTACTTTTACGGAAAATCGTGAAACAATGCAGACGTCGGGGCGTAACGGCAGCAGATTAGGATTTATGACGTCCTATAGGAGTAATATCACTTTCATTAGTGATTTGGCATTATAACTGGCATTTTAGGTAAAAATTACCATTTTGCCCCTATAACCCTAATCGGCGGAATTTCGCCGGCGCTTCCGCTACATAGGCTATTTTCTTCCCAAAATTTCGCCAGAACTTCGACGCATTTATGATTCTTGAAAATAAAGACTAAAATAGCCCTCCCATATGATACCCAAATCATAAAAATAAAGACTATTCTAGCCTTACTAACTATTAAACTAAAGACTAAAAACTAAAGACCGAAAGACTTACCCGTTGAAGACTTCGGCAGAACTTCCCCCAGAGCTTCTCTCTCTACTTTCTCTCTCAAGGATTTCGGCCAAGAGGAGAGGATTTTGGTGTGAAGATTTCAAGACCCCCTCATGCCTTTATATAGGAAAAGATTGGGCCATTTGTGCAATTTTCAAAATCAACTTTGTGCCTAAAGTTGTAATTTCCTCTTTAGCATTTTGAAGACTTCTTCAACAAGTCTTTCTCTCTCCCTTGGTCGACATGTTTGGATGAGATGGCAGCCCAAGATTGGTCAAAGAATGATGACTCATTTTGCTTTATGGCCCTGCCTAACCGTTTTCCCCGATCGGTGCCGATTTGCGTGATTTCGGAGAAATCTCAAAATTCTGGATTTACAACTTTGAAGACAAGTTCTCACTTACTAGAAATGTCCAAGTTAACCTAAATTTTGGTTCCATACAGGGCATTCCGTGTTCAGTAGAAGTTTCTCAAAACGTGTCCGGTCGCGTCTGGTTTCGAACGCATTTACGAAATTATCAACTTCTTGAAAAATTCACGATTCCAAATATGTCAAAATAAATTCAAACTCATGCCTAGATGTTGAGTTAGAATTTATTTTCTTAATATCCAAAAATATACCTATATGCATTTTTCCTATTTTGTTTTATTAGGAAATGCACAAACGACTTTAATTTTCTCCTGGAAGAGTATAACGGAAGACAAAATTCCACTGATCATTATTTTTCCCGACTTTGGAAATCCCATTCCTAGATCTCCAGATAGGATCCGATTCCTAAATATTAATTTACTATTCATCATAATAAATTATATATTAAAATAATAAAATCCAAAACTTGCAAACTAAGTTAGCTTGGATATTTTGAAAATTCTTATCCTATTTCTTGTCCAATATTTCGGTTAATAGCTGGCCCAAATTTTAATTATTTTCGTTTTAATTTAATTAATAATTAATTAATATTATATAAAATAATTATCTAATAATTATTTTTATATAATTTTTACAAAATTTCCCTATTGGTCCATACTTGTTTTTAGGCTTAAAAATACCTAAACTCCATTATTTTTCATAGAAATTTCCAATTAATTAGTAAATACATTTTTACTAATATTCCACTAATTTCCACTAATTTTTGAGCTTTACCCAATTATTTCATAATTTCTTTTGCTCGAGACTTAAGTAATTAGCTAGAAATTACTTAATCACTTTATTATCACTTGTTGATAATTTTCTTAATTAGAATACCTTATTACCTTCATACTCTTGTATTAACATTAGAATTTTTCATGCCTCTTGCATTTTTAGAAATTTACAAGGGTATTATGGTCTTTTCAATACTTTTTGCACAATCTTATACAATTTCTCCAAGTTTAAAATTTATTAAATTACCTCAATTAGAGATAATCTACTCTCTCAATTTAAATAATTATTTCTTTGCCTTTTAGGATTTTTCACCATTTTCCTAAGTTATTTACTCCACTCGGGGTATTTTGGTCATTTGGCACTTTGGCCCTTAAATTCCCTAATTCAAATTTCGGGTATTACATTTCTCCCCGTTAAACAAAATTTCGCCCTCGAAATTTGTACCCATCCCACTATACTTTGTACTAACCGGACTCAGTCTACTCGGACTCGGGCTATACGCGTCGGATCTTCACTTTGTCACTGCTTGCTCCTCCCGGTGATCGAGAATTCACTTTGATTTGACTACTACGATCTTGTCATATTGTACCTTGATATATGATGTTTCCCGTGGTTCCCATACACCGCGGTTAACACCACAGATACCAAAATGTCTCCATGGTTCCCATACACCATGTTAACACAAGATTACCAAAATGTCTCCATGGTTCCCATATACCATGACAACATAAGATACCTCCTACTCAATGACATGATCACGGTAGAAAAAAAATAACGAGGAAACGCGGAATACGTCACTAAGATGGTTCACGTATCATACGATTTAGTTGAATAACTAACACATAATTAACGTACAGAGAAAAATTCCTTATTAAGAGAGATAGTACCTTGGACTCTCTCCGGAAGTTCTCTGTCCATGGTATCGGTTAGCGCGTACATTCGGCCGGGTTACGTGGCCTTAACTCCGTAGGTTTCTCGGGGCAGTCTCGGATAATGTGGCTCGGCTTCCGGCATCGTAGCAAACACGCTTCCGAATGCATTCACCGGGATGGTACTTCCCGCAACTGGACATAGTCGGGATTAGGTACTCGTGATTTGCTCTGCTGCTCAGACCAGGAATGGCATCTTGTTCTCTCTTTGGGAGTCACTCCGGTGCTTCTCTTTTCCGCGAGGAATTTTCACGGCTACCCTCGCCACGATCCATGTTGCTAGTGCTTAAGTGCGGGGTTTACGCAGCTCCTTTCGGTTGCGCTCAATCAATCGGCAAGATTCTACACTTGGGCTAGTTTAGGAAACTATTTGGGACACCAGACCTCTTCTTTATCTCATACTTTAGCCCATGAATCAGCCTATGTGCCTTCCGGCCTTCATCATTGTCACGCTTCAAATAGGAGGAATATCGTGATAAGTTGGTGAAGCGGGCAAAGTAATCGTCGAAGGATTCCTCAGGATCTTGTTGGATGCTAAGAAATTCCGCCTCCTTGATCACTTGTGTCGAGGGAGGAAAATATTGTTCATTGAATTTCTCTATGAACTTCTCCCAAGTGACAGGGCAATATTGGGTCTGCAACGTTGTGGCGACGCTCTTCCACCATCGATGCGCATCACCATCGAGCTTAAAGATCGCGAGTTGAGCTTTCCGATCATCCGGGCATTCCATAACTTCAAATATTTTCTCCAGACTTAGCAACCAATCCTCGGCCAATTCGTTCTTCCCGTGGAAACGGGGTGGCTTGAGCTTACAAAATTGAGTGACCCAACTTTGTGTAGTCCGCAAATCTCTCCCTCGTCGTGGAGGTGATCGGGACCTATCGGATCCCTCGGCTTCCTCATCGTGTTCATCACTCTGCTCGTTTTCTTCTTCTTCGAATGTTGTTCTTCCTCATGTCCGCTCGCCTTTCGGCTTGCCTTTCGGCCCGAAGTTCCTCTATCATCATTCTTTGTTCATCAAGCATCTCCCTTTGTTCACGCACTACGGCCATTGTCTCATGCCAAGCAATCTGTTGGTTTGGTACTTGATTTATTGCTCGGGATCCACTATTGGAATTGTCCGAGGTTGTCTACCTCGTCCCCGCCTCGGCCTCGCCTCGGCCTCTGGGAGCTCCGGCTTCTCTCAGATTCGCCATGTTTTGTTCTTTTTCCTTTTTCAAGGGAAAACGTTGGTTATAGAAGGAAAACAATTAACAGGTCGCAGATTTTATCGCACTAGTAGCTATCCCGCACCTAGTCTCTATCGCACCTACAGACTTTATCGCACATAGAATTTACTTGACACATAGACTTTATCGCACTTAGTATTTTCTACACATAGGCTTTGCTGTACGCAGTTTTCACACCATAACAAATAGACACTCGCAACTTTCCTTTTGTCAGATTATCGTTGATTCTTTCTTCGTGGATCGAAACAGGCACGAAATTACGTATCGGAAGTTCCTCTACATGAGTCAAATACTACATGTACTATCTTTATTGGTCTCGGAGTTTCATCCGGCGTGACCCAGCTCCGCGTATGAGCTCTGTGCTAGAATAGAATTAACGTCCAAGCATGATCGGCAATTATCGAGTGATGCACCGACGGAGGGTGGCACACCGGTTCGAGATGGTATACCGGCATGCATCGGTACACCGAGGTAAAATGGTACACCGACTCGGGCCATATCGTACTCATTTTCAAAATATGCTCCAAATTTTTGATACTGCTCTGATACCAAATGTAACAACCCGACTTTTCTAAAGCAGTATAAATTTTTTCTTTTCAAATATCATTTCAAAATGATCAGAGTAGTGCACCGGAGCGATTGAGTATCTGATATATATATTAAAATACCCATAGCAGCATGTCTTGCTGTTTAAACAGCGGTACAAGAGTGTTTCAAAAGTATAACAACAACATATGGACCACGGACAATCATATCAACAACAGTATATGTGCACTCATCGCCCAAAAGCATGCATACATATATCGCCCAATAGCATGTATACATATATCGCCCAAAAGCATGCGATATATCGCCCATAGCAAACATGAACATATAAACAAAGACATAGACATACCACGAGCTATAAGCTATCACATACAATACACCTAGCACATACAATGCATTCCATAATCATCAAAGTTAATGTTACAAGACGCGGACGTACCTTCGTTGACGGATTACGGTATTTCTAGCACGTTTACGGAAACTCGTACTTTTACGGAAAATCGTGAAACAATGGCACGTCGGGCGTAACGGACAGCATTAGGATTTCGACGTCCTATAGGAGTAATATCACTTTCATTAGTGATTTGGCATTATAAGCGGCATTTTAGGTAAAAATTACCATTTTGCCCCTATACCCCTAATCGGCGGAATTTCGCGGCTTCCGCTACATAGGCTATTTTCTTCCCAAAATTTCGCCAGAACTTCGACGCATTTATGATTCTTGAAAATAAAGACTAAAATAGCCCTCCCATATGATACCCAAATCATAAAAATAAAGACTATTCTAGCCTTACTAACTATTAAACTAAAGACTAAAAACTAAAGACCGAAAGACTTACCCGTTGAAGACTTCGGCGTAACTTCCCCCAGAGCTTCTCTCTCTACTTTCTCTCTCAAGGATTTCGGCCAAGAGGAGAGGATTTTGGTGTGAAGATTTCAAGACCCCCTCATGCCTTTATATAGGAAAAGATTGGGCCATTTGTGCAATTTTCAAAAATCAACTTTGTGCCTAAAGTTGTAATTTCCTCTTTAGCATTTTGAAGACTTCTTCAACAAGTCTTTCTCTCTCCCTTGGTCGACATGTTTGGATGAGATGGCAGCCCAAGATTGGTCAAAGAATGATGACTCATTTTGCTTTATGGCCCTGCCTAACCGTTTTCCCCGTCGGTACCGATTTGCGTAATTTCGGAGAAATCTCAAAATTCTGGATTTACAACTTTGAAGACAAGTTCTCACTTACTAGAAATGTCCAAGTTAACCTAAATTTTGGTTCCATACAGGGCATTCCGTGTTGGTAGAAGTTTCTCGAAAACGTGTCCGGTCGCGTCTGGTTTCAGAACGCATTTCTGAAATTATCAACTTCTTCAGAAAAATTCACTGATTCCAAATATGTCAAAATAAATTCAAACTCATGCCTAGATGTTGAGTTAGAATTTATTTTCTTAATATCCAAAAATATACCTATATGCATTTTTCCCTATTTTGTTTTATTAGGAAATGCACAAACGACTTCAGAATTTTCTCTGGAAGAGTATAACGGAAGACAAAATTCCACCGATCATTATTTTTCCCTGACTTTGGAAATCCCATTCCTAGATCTCCAGATAGGATCCGATTCCTAAATATTAATTTACTATTCATCATAATAAATTATATATTAAAATAATAAAATCCAAAACTTGCAAACTAAGTTAGCTTGGATATTTTGAAAATTCTTATCCTATTTCTTGTCCAATATTTCGGTTAATAGCTGGCCCAAATTTTAATTATTTTCGTTTTAATTTAATTAATAATTAATTAATATTATATAAAATAATTATCTAATAATTATTTTTATATAATTTTTACAAAATTTCCCTATTGGTCCATACTTGTTTTTAGGCTTAAAAATACCTAAACTCCATTATTTTTCATAGAAATTTCCAATTAATTAGTAAATACATTTTTACTAATATTCCACTAATTTCCACTAATTTTTGAGCTTTACCCAATTATTTCATAATTTCTTTTGCTCAGACTTAAGTAATTAGCTAGAAATTACTTAATCACTTTATTATCACTTGTTGATAATTTTCTTAATTAGAATACCTTATTACCTTCATACTCTTGTATTAACATTAGAATTTTTCATGCCTCTTGCATTTTTAGAAATTTACAAGGGTATTATGGTCTTTTCAATACAGGGGTATTTTGGTCATTTTGGCACTTAAATTCCCTAATTCAAATTTCGGGGTATTACATTTTGCATCTAGCGAACCTCTGATGCAATCTTTAGTACTGTTACATTAAGTCCTATTCTTGCTTATGAAAACATATAGATTAAGTAAACTTGTAGAATATAGTGATCAAGTTATATGGAATTTGATTGAGTTATAAGCACACACCTACTATCTGAGATTACAACTAGCTATATATATATATATAATCAGGTTAAGTTTGAATTTAATTTGGATGGAGTCATCAGTTACTAATATCGTTTCTCTAATAAATTATGAGAATCAAAATCAAAAGAATATTTTACTAAAATTGATAAAAATATATATTTTAGCTATTTGCAAATAAAGCCATGCAGCTTTTACAAGAACACCTTCGGAAGGACACCAAATGAAGTAATTAATGGGATGTGATAAGATTCCACTCAACAACTTGTTCTTTACATTTCATCCGTTCATTGTTTCAAATGGTACCAAGGAACGGATGAAATGTAAAGAACAAGTTGTTGAGTGGAATCTTATCACATCCCATTAATTACTTCATTTGGTGTCCTTCCGAAGGTGTTCTTGTAAAAGCTGCATGGCTTTATTTGCAAATAGCTAAAATATATATTTTTATCAATTTTAGTAAAATATTCTTTTGATTTTGATTCTCATAATTTATTAGAGAAAATGGTACCAAGTTTTGTCCAAAAAAAAAAATGGTACCAAGGGATTATTAAACTCCAATTTCTTATTTATATAGAAGATGCTCTTATCGACCACCTATATATAGAAGATTAATAACAGGAAAAGAGACCCACTTTGATTTAATGAGCAAGGAACAAGAATATATTCCATGTCACATTAATAATGAGCTCAAGGAGTAGGGCTATAGAAGTTAATTAGAATTTACTCAAAAAAAGCTTTTAAAAGGAAAATCGATAGGAAAAATTCAGAAAAACTAAAAGTCTCTCCTTAAAAATTTTATTTGAACGAAGGATTTAAAATAAAGTACTGGTATGTGAGCACAAGATTTGTAAAGTACAGTAATTTCTCTGTATAAATATTTACGAGATACTTCTCACCAATAAAATTTTTAATGGCATGATTTAAAATCAAATAAAACTATAAAGGCTAAATAAAAGAGTGAAAAAATATAAGTACATGACTAAAAATCAATAAAAAATATGGATATCTGAATCGAATCCACTAGATTACTGAGTTAAAAAGAATGTGTTTTAAACAAATCTGGAAATTGCAAATTAAAGAAATTAAGATATTGAAACGATTTTATATAATTATTCAATATTTAGTACTAAAAACTAATTTAATTTTAATATAATCAAATTGAATTATATTTAAGATAGTTTGGGGGAAATTATAATTTTAGTAAAAAAAAAGTGGATTGCATGTTTACATTTAGACAAAATAAATTTCCTGAATAGCTTCTATACTAGAGCATGAGGGAGTACCAATGAAATTTTTCTTCATCAGACACTCCATATATTTATGTAATTATATTCTGGCTCTCTTGATGATAAATTATAAAAGAATGCAAAATCAAATTAAAGAACCTGCGAGCTGGGGGAACTAGGCTTTTGGAATGGTGCAAGGCTAAAATTTGAATGTTCCATTTTGGATGACTAGTAACCATGGAATTAATCATGGATATATACTTTTGTAAAAGTAAATTAGTAAAATATGGTAAAACATACTCACATTCCCACTTAGTTCAAAACTAACGGAAGTTGTAGGAAGGGAATCTTCACGTACATGTTCCTCTTATAAACATATGGGAAAATCCACACACAAAAAAACCCTTTAAAAATAGAAAATGACAAAATGATGTTTTGAATATTCATAATACCATAGAGATGTTAGTACCTGATTTGTCTTTTTGAAATTTAAAGAAAAAACACAAATTCTCTTATATATATTTTTTAGAAAAAAATACACTACCAGTTGCCGCCGCCAGAGCTCTGCTGACCGGCCATTCGACGACTTCCGACGAATGGAGTTCTTGTGGCTTAGGAAGGAATATTTCGTCGGGAATAAATATTCCCAAAGTGGTAGGGGTAGGGTTTGAAACCACTTGGTTTACCTAAAAGATTGGTGGTTATTGGGCGACTAATAACTTTCAAGACATAATATGCAAATATATATATATATATAGGGTTTAATGTTTATGTTTTTACTGCAGAAACATTTTTTTTACCACACTCAAGAGTGAATGGGTCCCAATAATATTTTCTCTCTCTTCTCTTTACAATGGGACCCACCCAATTTTATGTGAGCGTGGTAGAAAAAATGTTTCTGCAGCAAAAGCAGAAACATTAAACCATATAGGAGTATATATTAACTTTCATCTTTAACACAAGCCTATTCATATAAACTTTAATGGTTTTCCCAATCCTGTTGCCTATTACTGTCAAAGAAACCTCATCATAATACTCCAGTGGCATTCTTGGAATCCTCACCCACACCGCTGCTGTATTGATCTCAGCTTTATTAGGTCTGAAATTTGCTTCCCATGGCTTAACAATTAGGTAGTGATCATATAACATCCAAGGGCCCCATGTAAGTGCATTCATATAATCTTCCTTATTAGTAAACTTCACAATAAAATACCCATGTCCAATGTTGATCAGAGTGAAGACTCCTCTTTTCGCCCGCATAGATTGTAGCATTTTTTCCAAAGCCCTATACCCAATATTTCTACCAAGCAGTTTAACAATAACAGCTGTGCCCCAGGCTTTATATAGCCTCTGCTTCATCTTGCTTGAGAAATGGAACGTTGGAAAGTTCCTGGATAGGCTTTCGGAAATTTTGCACTTCCAGCCATTGCCCTCTTGAGCAGATTCCTCATGAGGATGATCAGACAAAGAATCATCTGAAAGGTCCGCCTCCATACCGTTAGTCACCTTGTCATTCTCTCTATCAACTCCCTTCAGCTTGTCGGCAAAGGAAGGACCCCCTTCATTGAATGATGAAGGTTTTTCTCCTAACTTTGGCCAATGACCCTTTAAGAGATCTTCCTCATTCCCAGATATCACATTCTTGATCTTCTTAGAACTTCTAGTTAACAAATCTTCTTCCTCCTTTGAAGAAGCCACATTCTGTTTTTCCTGAACTGAGAGCATTTCTTCACTCATAAAAATTCAAAAGCCTTGTATGGGCACGCAGAGGTTTTAACAAAAATTCAAAAGTTGTTAGTTTATATTTGGTTCAAGAGGGAAAGAAAGGTGGCAATAATTAATTTACCATCATACTCTTACATATTAGTTTATATTTTTTAATTAGTGTTATATAAATTAATTTACACCTTAATTCAAATTGCATAATTTATTAATATTTATTCTCATCCCAACATGTTAGTATGTGTATAAAAATTGATAAAATATTATTTTTATTTCTAATTAATATAATAATATATTTTCAAAATAAAATATTACAAAAATGATGAAGTTAAAAAAATCAATAAATTGTTTTTTATTTCAAATTAATTTCCCTCTATATCTGGAATGAGTGAGGATTTTTTTTTTTTTTTATTCATGAGTATTAATGGAATATCGCAAAATCACAATGGTAACATTATTAAAAAAAAATTGGCCTCTTTTCAAACTCCGAATTTGGAGGAAAGCCAAAATGGAGGTCCCCTCCCTCCCATGCAAAGACATAGTCTTTTCCAGGAAAAATTCCACATATAGAAAGCTCGGTAATAAATTAAATGTCATTTATCTGTGGCCAACAACACCATTTTATGAATCCTATATTTGTGTGTTTGTGTATATTATTGTATATATAAGCATGTTTTGAAAAAGAAATTTTTTTTCTGTTTACATGGATATCACATCTAAACCATTTTATGAATCTCATGCATAAATGAAAGATATAGCACCACTTGCAAGCACAGTTCCATTCTAGAAAAGATCTTACTAGTTGGTTTCTTAGGAATTTTTTTTTAAAGGACTTCAAAACTGTAACTTCTTAAATTAATCTAAAATTTCATGTTTTTGGGGTTAAGGTGCATCCAGCACCTTAAAGTATTTTTTGGTTCATCTAGGACCTGAAATATTTTTTCAAGTGTGTCATAACAGTAACCAACAAAGGGGTGGGAGAAGAAGAAAAAGGGTATCATACAATAGGCAAAAGACATTAAAAAGAAAAAGAAAAAGATTATTAAATGCCAATATGGTTTTAATTTGTTCTAAAACCTTTTACCCTTTGATAATTCTCAGGTATTATTTCAGCTATTATTTCCCTTCTTCTTTTTTTACTACTAATCCCACTCTAATATAATTTGTCAATATCAATCCATTCATCTATCTACTCCCTCAAATAACCTCTCTTTTGGGTTGATCTTTTTATACGAAACTTTTTCCTGTGTCTCAAAATTTAACCTATTTTTTCTTTTTATACTTCTATTAAGTACACATCTTTATATTAATTAACCCCACTCATCGCTAATTCTCTTTCATTTACTCGTTTACTACACATGTTCTCTCATTTATAATCATATTCTCTCATATTTGTAACTCATTCTCTCTCAGCTCCTATACTTTTTCATAAATAGAGGCATATTTAAAAAAACATGACATTTTTATACATTTATTGTTTTTAACTAATTTTAGCCGTAAGTTCATTTTACGCAATTAGAATAAAAGTTGCTTATAAAAAGATCGAAGGAGTATTACTTAATCAAACACATATCCATTAATATATAGAGACACGTGTGTGCGCGCACACACACACATATCTATATTAATGGACATGTATATGTGTATATATGTATACACATGTGTACGTGTGTGTACACTCACAAATACATATATACACATATATATGTCCATTAAAAATATTATGTGTGTGAGTTTCTGTGGGTATATATACACACATATATGCGCGTGCATATATATACACACACACAGTTGGCTATATGGATCTACATACTAATACTTTCCACTTTAATTAATTTGCACCAATTCTCCATCATTTCCTCTTCCTTTCGGTAACTCAAAAATTTGAATTTGTTGATGAACTTAGGAAATTGTCTTTTGTAGTCAAAGCTTTCACCGACCAACATTGATGATATTCACACGAGCTCTTCTGATCTTGCTCTAATTTTCTGTGACTGACGTGTTGGATTCTCTTAGCTAGCTAGTCCGCCTAATTTTCTTTGTTAACTTTAAAGCTTACAAATTATTATTTCAAACTCATCTCATCATCATAAGCTCTTGTCAATGAAAAGGATGCTAGGAGGATATTGAATAGAAATTATGAGAAAAACTCTTTCAAAGGACGAAAATATTTTGTTTGCAATATTTTTAGGAAACTCCAGCAAAATTTCTAAATGATTTGATCCAATAATTTCCAGCTACAACAACACTTCTAACATGTCATAGTTCTTTTGAAACACTCTTTATTTCAAAAGAATTTGGTCATTGTAGTGTTAGAAACACCACCCAGATTAAGTGTTGTGGCTATTTCAATTGGAGCAGCTTGAGCATATATGGAATGATAATGACTCAATATCACATCCCTAGTTGGAAACCTTGAAGATCTTTATATGGGGGATTGCACAAGGATAATAAGATTGGCACCACCTTCTACATCTTTCAAAAATTTAACTGGGATATATAATGCTATAATATAATGATATTTCAGAATGGAAATATGCCAGAAATGTGAGAAAAGAATTATTACCAAGGTTCATAGAATCAGAACAAGTAAAACGGTGAAATGAAAGAATTTAAAAGACATCAAGGAAATTACTCTAATGATGAAATGTTTATAGAAGGACTAGAGAATCCCATTTGGTTGTGATTTCTTTCTATGTGAATGTGAAGATTCCCTCTCTGTTGGTTTTCTGCAACTTTCCTCCATTGGTTGCTTATCTTTTCTCTCATTTCTGGCATATTTCCATTCTGAAATATCATTATATTGTTGCATTATATCCCAGTTAAATTTTTGAAAGATGTAGAAGGTGGTGCCAATCTTATTATCCTTGTACATTCCCCATATAAAGATCTTCAAGGTTTCCAACTAGGTGATGTGATATTGAGACGTTATCATTCCATATATGCTCAAGCTGCTCCAATTGAAATATCCACAACACTTAATCTGGGTGGTGTTTCCAACACTACAATGACCAAATTCTTTTGAAATAAAGAGTGTTTCAAAAGAACTATGACATGTTAGAAGTGTTGTTGTAGTTGGAAATTTTTGGATCAAATCATTTAAAAATTTTACAGAAGTTTCCTGAAAATATTGCAAACAAGTATTTTCGTCCTTTGAAAGAGTTTTATCTCATAATTTTTATTTAATATCCTCCTAGCATCCTTTTCATTGACAAGAGCTTATGATAATGAGATGAGTTTGAAATAATAATTTGTAGGCTTTAAAGTTAACAAAGAAAATTAGGCGGACTAGCTAGCTAAGAGAATACAACACGTCAGTCACAGAAAATCAGAGCAAGATCAGAAGAGCTCGTGTGAATATCATCAATGTTGGTCGGTGAAAGCTTTGACTACAAAAGACAATTTCCTAAATTCATCAACAAATTCAAATTTTGAGTTACCGAAGGAAAGAGGAAATGATTATATATTTGTGTATATATGTATGTATGTACACACACAAACACACACATATATATATATATTATACACACACACATATTAATGGGCATGTATATGTGTGTATAAGTATACACACAGAAATCAATATATATGTGTGTACGCGCGGACATACACAGAGATATACACACACGTCTCTATATATTAATGGACATGTGTTTGATTAAGTAATACTCCCTTTGATCCTTTTTAAAAGCAACTTTTATTCTAATTGCGTAAAATGAACTTATAGTTAAAAGTAGTTAAAAACAATAAGTGCATAAAAATATCATGTTTTCCCCCAAATATGCCTCTATTTATGAAAAAGTATAGGAGAGAGAATGAGTTACAAATATGAGAGAATATAAGTATAAAATATGAGAGAGCATGTGTAATAAATAAGTAAATGAAAGAGAATTAGTGGTGAGTAGGGGTAATTAATATAAAGATGTGTACTTAATAGAATAGAAGTATCAAAAGAAAAATAGTTTAAATTTTGAGACATAAGAAAAAGTTTCTTATAAAAGGATCAACCCAAAAGAGTGAAGGTTATTTTAGGGAGTAGCTAGATAGATGAATGGATTAATATTGACAAATTATATTGGAGTGGGATTAGCAGTAGAAATAGAAGAAGGAAATAATAGCTGAAATAATACCTGAGAATTATCAAAGGGTAAAAGGTTTTAGAACAAAACCATGCTGACCAGTTTTTACGCTATTCAAACGGATTCCACAACTACTCTGCAGGATGGAAACCAGAAAAGACAAAAGAAATCCACTAAGTCAATAGATCTCACAACATTAATAGACACAGTGGAAAGAAAATCACAGAAATCAAAATAAGGAATAACTCACGTTTGCTGCTGCTTCTGAAACTATTGGGCAACGCAAGCTAGGGCTAGACACAGCTTGGGAGAGACCATGGGTAGAACGCGGGGACAACCGTGGTGAGACAGAGCGAAGAGAGATCTGGCAAAGGGTAGTAAGACGGTGGGATCTATCAATGATTGGGGAGTCTCGGATGCTCTGACAACTTTGCTCAGGCCCACAAAAATCGTCATGCTTCCTCTCGTTGGGTAGATCTTCAGTGACTTGGAGAGAAATCGGAAGAAAATCGTAAGAAATCACAGAACAAACAAAATCGAAAACCCAAATCTGGAGAGAAATCGAAAAGCTAGACGGAAATCAAAATCACAAACCTTTTGGTCATTCTTACAAACCCAGATATCTCTACATTCGCTGCTGGATGGTCTCCCTCGTAGCCTTCTGGGTCATTCTTCATCGATGATTTAATTTGGGTTAACAAATATATGAGTTAACATAATTCAACACTGACAAAACAAGTTTGTTCCTACGGAAACTATAACATAAAACAAATACATGTGTGTGCGTTCAAATTAAATCTGTGTGCCATTATATATACAGCTGGTAAATAAATACCATTTTGATAATGAATATTAATAGAACGTTGCTTAGCTTGTATGGTTAGTCACAGTGAACTGTAGTTTTTTAGTTACTCAAAAGGGTATTATGTGTAGTTCCGACTTTTTTGTTTTTTGATCAAAAGAAAATGACTGTAATGTTAAGTTAACCAGGCTCGTCCTATGCAGCGTAGCGATCCATCTTCTTTCTTTTTCCCTTTTCCAGGTGTGCCTCTCTCTGGTAGTCGTGTTTTTACCAGGTTCCAATAATGTTAATTTATAATGACGGGGACGGAAAGCAAAGTTCCACCAATAAATTAAAATAGGGTGAATCTTCATTAATATATTGTTTTCCAAGCCTTTTGCTATCTTTCCTTCTTATATTATCTTCCAGCTACCACCACCATAGCATACTGTATTTTGCTCTCACAAGAACGTACAACAGTGTTTGCCATTACATTTTTGGCCCTGAGAAGTTGTTGGGCAATACTGGTGATGTTTGGTTTTGCGATATAAATCATAAATGAAGGGCTTCAATTTCAATTGAAGCAACCCTCGCGTCACCCTCTGTTTTTTCTGACTTTCACCCACTCACATGCACTCTCCCTCACATTTTGACCAATTCCTCTCTCTCTCTCTCTCTCTCTCTTTTATTTTTTGCCATTTGACCAATACCGTCTCATTCTTTTATCTTTTTCATACTTGTGTACTCACTATTCAGTATTCTCTTATGCCACTATAATTGTAATATTTTCTTAAAATTCATATCCGATGAGGTTACACTAATATTGTAAATGCTATCGGCTAGGGCCTCACATTGATTTGGGTCCTTGTTATGTTAATATTAGAACTCACTTGCCTTTTAAGAATTGTAATACCTCAAAATTCTTATTCATAATAAATCTTATATTTTGATGAATAATTAGTATATAATGAAGGTGAATATGTGTCTCAAGTTATTGTAATTTATTAGCTGTAATTTTAGGCAAATTTCACTTGGAATTAAATTAACAAAATGTAAAATATAAGACTAAGATTAGGGATCATAAAATGTGATATAATTAGCACATAAAATGATTATTTTATAACCAAAAGAGGCAAGAAATGCTAAGAAGTCACCTAATCAAATTAAGGGAAATTAAAAAAGTTAATGAGTAAATTAGCTTGAATTAATTAACATTAATTGCATAAATTCCCCTAATTAATTAAGGACAAATTAAAAGTATCAATAAAAGGTTGATTATTTTCGAAAATTAAGGGTTAAAGATAAAAGATTAAAGCTTGAATAATAAAGCACTAATAACCATAATTAACTAACAAACCAATTATACAATAGCACATGAAATTAGAAGGCATGTAAACATTTGATTAAGGTGATGATTAAGCTTAATAAATCATCCCTAAAGTCAACAAAGGTGGCTCCTCTCAATTAACCATTGATAAAGCTTAAATCCTCAAAGAAATTAATTAAGTTCAGCTTTGAAAAGTCAATATTTTCAACTAGCCAATTAAGGGATTAAAACTATATGATATTGTGCTAATAAAAAATGCATTAAATGGCTGTTGAGTGGGAGGGATGTCAACCAGCCATGGAAGGGTGGAGATTTGTCTTCAAAAAGTGGTTCTTCATCTAATGGTTATAAGGAAAGATGGAGTTTTGCTTTACCTTGTTAATTACCATTTTAACCCTTGAATTTTCCCTATAAATAGAGGCACCTCCTTTCATAATTCTTCAAACCAAAATCAGCATAACATATCTGATTTAGAGATAGAGAGAGAATGGGGAAAATTCATAGAAAGCAAGGAGAAGGAGAAAAACTTCAAGGGTGAGTTCTTTAGTTTTGGTAGAATGTTAGTTTAATCTATAATATTGTAAAATAAATTCCCATACTTGTTTTTAGGCCTCTTTTGCATTTAAAATGCTGAATGAGGTAAAAATATGTCAGGAAATAATTTTGGAATCAATAGGGCTAAGTGGTGAAAGTTGGGAAAAATCCCAGATTTCAGTTTTTCGAGTCGATCACCTTGTGGATGTCATTTTATGTGGAAAATGATCTTTAAATATCATGAAATTTTCCAGGCATAAAGCAAACATCTTGGGCTTTTTATTGATATAAAATTTGTAAAGTTTTGAGTTATATTGACAACAGAAGTGCTATATTGACAACAAAATTTTAAAACCTAGAGCTATTTTGAATCTCAAGTCCATAACGTACAAAAGCCATTAACAAGAAAAGCCATATTGACAACAAGAAGTGTTGTATTGACAACAAAATATAAAAACTGGACCTCAAGTCAATATAGCACTTCCTACTGTTTATATGGTTTTTTCATTGTGAATGACCACTATGAGTTTAGGGACTTGAGTTTCAAAATGGCTTGTGTTTTTAAATTTTGTTGTCAATATAGCACTTCTCATTGTCAATATGGTTTTTTCTGTTGTGAATGACCTCTTTGTGTTTAGGGACTTAAGTTTCTAAATGGCTCAGGGTTTTTAAATTTTGTTGTCAATATAGCACTTATTGTCAATATGGTTTTTTGTTGTGATTCCTCTATATGTTTAGGGACTTGAGTTTCAAAATGCCTCCAAGTTTTTAAATTTTGTTGTCAATATAGCACTTCATGTTGTCAATATAGTTTTTTTTTTTTTGTGAATGACCGGGTTTTTAAATTCATTTGTCAATATAGCACTTCGTATTGTCAATAAAACTAATAAGTGATATTTTCCCAAAAGAATAATGCTGCTGATTTTGGGATGAAGACTCGGAACTAGGAAGTTTCATATACCGTTGGGGTTGATGTGAATTGAAAAATTGAGAGTAACAAGTAAATTGGTGATGGGCTCACATTGTTACAGGACAATATGCTAGAAGGCTCCCCCGCGGGACTGATGCAAGACGGTTCTTTGACCATAAATTTATCTCAAATTTAGATGTGCATATTTATACTTTTGCCATTTACCTTTTTCTTTGGGATTTAGTGCCCTGAAATCTTATTAAACTTCTATATCCAGTTGAAAATTGTTTGATGCTTCTCATAATAAATTTCGTGTAACGCATGTTACAAAATTTCAGTTTCATAAGCTCCACGTCAAGCATCATTGGGTGTATTTGAAATAGCTTAGGCCCTAAAAGTAAGATTGGAGGGGTAAAGGTAAAATTGCGGTTTCTGCAATTATTAGCTCAGATTTAGTACAGCTTTAGATTTATTGGGCTTATATGATATAACCTGCTTATTTTGATAAACCAAAATTTGGAGCTTATGAGGAAAGGAAAAGCAGGATTGGTAGGTTGGAAAAAGGAAAAATACCATTATGGCATTAAATGTCCATTTTAAAACTTTTACCCACCATTTATTTTTCTCTCTTCTCCCATTGCGCACCCTATTCCCTCTATTCCATTTTGCTGCACAAAATTATATCAAACTCATGTTTTTTAGGTCATTTTTCAAATAAACTTATTTTTCAAAATAATCATCAAAACAAGCTTTAAAAAGTCAGATTAAGGAAAAAAATTCACTTATGTCACCACCAATCCAAATATAAATCAAATTACACAATCAAACTTTTGTCCGATCTTAAGTTTGCAAAAGTCATACTAAAGAAAAATGTCTAAAATTACATAAAATTGACGTTTTAGAGTGAATAAAGAAGCTAAATAAATTGTCTAACCAAATTATATGTTGTGTATCATTAGATTATATGTTAGTTTATAAGTCGACAAATTATTTTGCGGAAAAATGATGAGTATAAACTCTTTAAAGTAACTTATTTAACTTTCTAAATCTTTCTAAAAGGCCAATTTGATCTTATATTATGGATCTAAGGGAGTTCCTTAATCCTCTATTTTATGATTAGAAGGGGATATTTTAAGAGAATTATAAAATTAAAGTTAAATGACACGCTTATATAATAGAGGAATAAGGTAGCTAAATTTAAAATACTTATACTCTTAATTAAATAATATATATTTTAGTGCATTTTATGTCTTTTGCATGATTTTCCAAAGGAGAATGACAAAAAAAAAAAACTTCAAAATTCGAAAAATATCAAATTAGATATTTCTTGAGTTCTGAACTGCTTATCAAATCTCATCATTACTTTATTAATTCTTGATAACAAATATGATTTGAGATTTTACAATTTCAATTTTTTTTTCCATTTTACCATTTCCAAATCCCATTTTTTAAGAGTAGCTTGGGATATTGAAATTAGAAGCATCTTTTTTATCCTTTCCTATTTTTAAAGATCTTTGAATGGGATTTTCCCTTTTGTTTAATCGGATATGAATTTAAAAACAAAATCTTATTATTATAGTGGCATAAGTGAATATTGAATGGTGAGGACACAAATATGAAAAAGATAAAAGAATGAAGGTTATAATTTGGGGTTAGATGGAGCGTGTGATTGAATACATTATTATTCAAGTGAATAAGGGTCATAATAATGAAAGCTGAGCTGAAGATAAGATGTACATAATTATAGTATCAGCAAGCATGCCCTCGTGATCTGCATCTGGAAAAGCATTGAAAAATATAGTGACCTAATCACACAGAATCTGAAGCCTAAAATAGCCGTGGGGTCAATATTTTTATGTCTAATTTAACTCCTCTTCTTAATCTCCCCAAAATCAGTTAAATATGTCTTATAATTAGGACCGGAGGGAGTATAATATTTTGAATGAGTTTAATCTTTTTCATAAACTACACTTTTGAGATATCTAAGCAATTATCAAGAGAAAATATGACCCCTCCTTCAATAGTTTAGATTGAATTTTAAGAAAATTAATTATTCAATCCTATAATTTTACTGAGTTCGTACGTCAAGTTGATCAGGATTCACTCCCTTTGAATTTGCTACCATGGGGGCTGTTTCAATTATATTCCTCCAATTTCTTTTATCAGCCACTTGTGGTCGATGCTAGAATAAGATAATACGGCCCTTGTCTTCAGTGTGCTATTATGTCCTAATATTCACTCTAAATCCCTTCTAATTTGCCTTTTCAAAATATGTCTCTCTGTTCTACTCAACTCCATCTTCAAGTCTACGTACATATTTCTGTGAATGGGAAAGAACAATTTTCATTTAAATTATTTCTTATCAATTAGCAAGAAGAATATGAATTATATGTGTGAGAAACACACATATAAACGCTAACAGATAAAAAGATTCTAACATTGAAATACAAGTCTAAATGCGCTACAGTTAATTTCTCCGTCCTTCATTTTCAAATCCACTGCTCGATATGGAAAGTGGTCCATTGTTCTAACTGTGACTTCTCTTACACATCTTTCACTCACATCCCCTCTATATAAGAGAGGCTATGAATAATAAAGTCTTTCTCATAATATATAAGTACGTCTGTGTTGTGTACGTGTGTGTATAGATAGAGATATTTTTAATCATACAAGCAGGACAACAATTGAAGGAACTGATGCACTGTCTGGTTTGAAAATTGAATCTTGCCAAATCTTTGAATCTTGCCAAATCTTGCATTCAATTATATAAATAATTGAATGAAAATTGTACGAACAAATAAAAGTGTCTATAAAATTTATTTTTCACATATACATTTTTACTAATATGGCTATATTTATAAGTTTTAAAAAATAAAACGTTCTAATTTCTAATGCATATATAGCCTCCACGTTCTAAAATTATTCTACGTGAAGTTATTTTAATTGGAACTTGACACCCCACATGGCCTCCCTTGTCTCATTGCCAAAGAAAGAGATACAAGTCTCTTTCATTCAGGAGTACAGTGACTTGCCTCTTTCATGTTATATGGAATCATGATATGAGATTGGGAAGGATACGAATAATGATGATGCAGATGAGTATGAGTACTTCCTTAATAATTTTCGGTTCTTAAGTATAAGACTTAGTTATCTAATTTGATTAGATTAAGAAAGTTAGTTGACATCACATGTATTTTTAAAATACCCTAATCATCTTTCTTAATTCATTCCTTCCATCTCTTTCTTGATTATTGTTGAGAGAACATCAATAGGGGTAAATTAGAAAAAAATATTGATAAATATAAAAATTATATCTTATATTTAAGACCAATATCAAGTCCCCAAATATGTCCTATATTAAAGACCTGAGGAGTATTAATATCAAGAAAACTACTAATTTCTTATACAAGTCATGCTTTAATTTTAAAAATTTTAAGAAACTTTACTGTCGTTAAATAAATAAATATGTCTGATCCTTTTTTCTTTTAGAACATGGTATAAAAACAAAGGTATAATTTGATCCGAACAGTTTCGGTTTAAAATTTTTATCTTTATTTTTCTAAAAACCTCATTTTAATGGGTATAAAATTTAAAATAAAGATAATCTCTTAAATATCCTTTTTTCTAATTTTTTTTTCAAAAGTATAAGGATGGATTGAAATAACATATGAAAAGTATAATGATTGAGTCGGGTTAAAATATATAAACTCAGTGAAACAATAATCACCAAATAAACTTTTGAAATAACATACAGAAAAGTATAATGATTGCAATTCATTAATGTCACAATTGTAGGGTTATCAATCTACTGTCAAGTTTCCAAAATGTTATCAATCTACTGTCACAAGTTTCCAAAATGTTATCAATCTCAGTGCTAATTTAAGGCAAAAAAGTAACATATTTAGTTGGAAAAAAAAATACTTGTTACATCTTTTTTTTTTTTTTTTACAAGGTATGTAATGTTGGGTTAGAAAATAGATTCACTTTCTTAACAGCAGTAGATAATTATTATTTTATTTTTACATTTGAACTTTTATACCATATTCAAATCATTCAGTTTTATTGTAAAATTCTTAATAACAGTCAAAGGATGAAAAATAGAACAATATTTTAAACACAAAATAAAAAAATAAATGTCTAGTTCTAATAAAAGAAACCCTCAACAGCTCAGCTCTTAGATAGAAGGACATAGAGCACGGACTTGTTTATAGTCCATACAATAGACAGCATTAATCTTCAATTCTTTTTCCATAAAAAGTGTGGCGCCTTTCATTATGATGGCCCAAAATTGGAGAAGTGGACGGATGATAATTTCAGATGTTTTTGAAATGAAGGGATAAGTAATCAAGGACAATAAATGAAGGACTTCTCTCATTTTCGGAATGTATACCTAGCAAATATGTTCAGCCATAAACATGGCAGTTGAAAGCAAAGTTATATATATAGATATATTTATTAGCTAGCTAGCTACTACTACTATATATCCCATCTTGTACAGTCCCTCTAATACTCAAGACAATTTTTAAATGACCCTTACCAAAAGCAACCCGCCCATTCTTTCTTTTTACACCATACCCCTCCATTAATTGTAACCCAAGATTACCTCAATCTTCTCAAATACTCATCATCGTTTACTACTCTTCGACTCCAGGAATCCCCTCAACTGAACCCTCTTTATCTCTTCCTCACCGTTTCTCTCCGTTGTTGTCACATCTAGAATACGGCTTCGGTAAATGCGACGGCGATGAAGGAACAGACTTGATCGGCCACCACATGTTTCATCAGGCGCCTCCGAAGATCACCTACGGAAGTTTGACTCTAATCCTCCTCCTCCGTGTTCATCGGTCAAGAAGATCGGAAGGTTTTGGATTTTCTCAAGTTGATTCAGATCCAGATCCGATAAATTCAAAGCGAATATGAGGATATCTACTCCAGAATCGCGTGATTCACCGTCATCAGTGTCTCCCTCATGGCTCTCGGCAAACGGATTAGGTAATGTCCCCTATGATTTCTACACTCATTATTTCGCGGTGCAGCTGTGTTCTCGCCGCCACACCCTCTCTCAGTCTCTTGTACGTTTTCCTGTTGGATTTCTGTGTCTTCTGTCTGATTCATGATTCTCTTATTGATCAATTCTATCTTTCTTTGCACTCTCCCATAGATTTACGGAGTTCTTCTAGTTAAATTCGCGTAGATCTGTGTTTTTGTCAAAAAGTGTGATATTTTCGGCTAACAAAATCGTGATATTATTATTCGAGAGCTTCATCTATTTTGAGATTTCTAGGTTTAAGGATGTAACTCAACATCGTTTGATTTTTCAGCGAGTTAATGTAAAAATATTTTATGTGTAGAAATATAGTGCTGTGCTGACATTATGATTTAGCTTTTTAAGGTATTAGAGTCAGGAGTAGAGGAGTCTTTTTCTTTTTGGTACCGATTTCATAATACTGGCATATTTGCTGATCATTGCATTTTGGTGCCATCTCATGTAATATGAATCCATTATATCTGTAGAAAACAACCTATTTTCTTTCCTCAAAGTTTGTATGTCTGGAATCAAAGTTCGCTAACTCTGTTTCTGTTCTATCCAATTATTTGGCTAATTTCTTTCTTTCTTTCTTTCTTTTTTCAGATTCATATCATAGGCCTAAGGGAATGGAGGGAATGGGAGGCATTGGAAAAACAAATGTTGTCAAAATTTCTAATGATTCATTTCGTTATCGCCAATCTTTTGGATATAAAGAACAAAAGTAAAACATTGTTTTAACTCAACTGTCAAATTATCATAACTCAATTTAAAATTGACATAATTGAGTTGTTACCTTCACATAACTTCCAAAAGTCGCCCTCTAAGTTAACTTCCTAGTCACTTTCCCGCGATTTTGATTGCAATAAACTTCTCATAACTCTTATTGCTAGTGGAACACCAACACATTTTCCACAATCTTTTGGCCAATAGACTCAAGTTTTGGGTCATTATTTTGAGAAGTTTGGAATTTGACGAAGATAAAATAATCACCCAAAACTTGAGTCTATTGGTCAAATGATTGTGGAAAAATGTGCTAGTGTTCCACTAGTAATAAGAGTTATGAGAAGTTTGTTGCAATCAAAATCGTGGGAAAGTGATTGGGCAGCTATCTTGGAAGGCCATTTTTAGAAGTCATGTGAAGGTATTAATTCAATTATGTCAATTTTAAAGTTGAGTTATGATAATTTGACAGTTGAGTTAAAACAATGTTTAACTTTTTATTCTTTATATTCGAAAGATTAGCGATAACGAAATGAATGATTAGAGATTTTGACAACATTTGTTTTTGCAATACCTTCCATTCCCCTAGATGATTGATACGTACCAGCGGTACCCATATATCAAGTTATGTCTTTTGAGTGGCTACGCTGTACACTTGTACCTTAAAAATTTAGGATAATTCTTTTTGGCCCCCTTGTATACAAGAAGATTCGTCCTTGCCTGCAAATGAGTTTTCACTTTTTAAAATAGCACTGGTAAAAATGGCTTTTCTTCAATCTGAATTTTGCAAACTTAAGATTTGACAAAAGTTAGATTATGTAATTTGATTTATGTTTGGATTGGTGGTGATAGAAGTAATTTAATTTTTTTTTTCTTAATTTGACTTTTGAAAACTTGTTTGGATGATTATATTGAAAAATAAGTTTAATTGAAAAATGACATAAAAGAACATGAGTTTGATATAATAAACATAGACTTTAAGGAAATATTACAATTAAAATTATAATAAAACTAGTTATTGTATTAATAAAAAATGTAAATACTAAAATACACTTATATATAATGTGAATTTAAAAAATAAATAAGACTAACGGGGGAGAAGAAGAAGTAAAAAGTAAATAACTTTGTGCATTAAAATGGAATAGAGGGAGTCGGGTGGGCAATGGGAGAAAAGAGATAAGAAGGAGAAGAGAGAACAAAAATAAAAGGTGGGTGAAAGTTTTAAAATGGACATTTAATGCCATAATGGTAATTTTCCTTTTTTCAACCTACCAATCGTGCTTTTCCTTTCTTGGTAAGCTCCAAATTTTAGTTTATCAAAATAAGCCGCTGATATATTATGTAAGCCCAATGAACCTAAAGCTGTACTAAACCTGAGCTAAAAATTTCAGAAGCCCCAATTTTACTTTTACCCCTCAATCTTATTTTAATGGCAAAAATGTTTGACATCAAACCACTTATAAAAGATATAGCACAACTTGCACGCACAGTTCCATGTTAGAAAAGATCAGCCAAATAGAGTTGACATAGATGGTAAGGGATTTGTTCAAGTCCCAAAGGGATGTGTGTTCGATCCCATTGTCGTCGCTGCGACTCCCTTGGTAGGGTATCTCATAAGTCCCCATTAAGTGCTCAAAGAGCCCGGGGCCGTGCCCCGGCCTTGGTGGGAGGCGATGTCGAACCTCTCCAAAACTTTTATATCAAAAAAAAAAAAAAAAGATATTAAAAGAAAGACTAGTTGGTTTCTTAGGATTTTTTTTTTTTTTTAAAATCTGTTTATTCTTGATTTAATCTAAAATTTCATGTTTTTGGGGTTTAGGTGCATCTAGCACCTTAAAATCTTTTCTAAGCGCATTGAATCCATAAAATATTTTTGGTTTATTTAGCACCTGAAATATTTTTTCAAGTGTGTCATAACAGTAACCAACAAAGGGGTGGGAGAAGAAGAAAAAGGGTATCATACAATAGGCAAAAGACATTAAAAAGAAAAAGAAAAAGATTATCCCTACAAAGCTTCACATGACTCATTATGGTCGCTAGCTTTCTTTTTGAATTTTTTTCCCGTTGCAAGGTGTTGGAGAGGTACGTTGGAGGGGGTATAGGATAAAATGGAAGGATAGGGAATAAGAGAAGAAAATTAAATGTGGTGTACGTACAAGGTAAGGTTACACTAATATTGGAAATTCTATCTGCTAGGGCCTCACATTATGCATGCATGCGTATAATTATTACCAAGGTTCATAGAAGCAGAACAAGCAAAACGGTAAAATGAAATAATTTAAAACACATCAAGGAAATTACTCTAATGATGAAATGTTTATAGAAGGACTGGAGAATCCCTTTTGGTTGTGATTTCTTTCTATGTGAATGTGAATATTCCCTCTCTGTTGGTTTTCTGCAACTTTCCTCCATTGGTTGCTTGTCTTTTCTTTCCTTCCGGCTTCCGCCAGGATAGTTCCTGTGATCGTTTGCTCCGAGCAAGGTCAATCACCGAAATTGTCCTTCTGGAAGCCGGAATGAGGTTGCCGGGTTGGGTCTCTGGTGGTTGCACATAAAATGAAGGCACAGAGGAATGACCGTTAAGCCAGCTTGGCACAAGCAATTCCTCATTCATATTCGCCATTGTTGTTCCTGATTAACTGGCTTCATAGAGAAAACTACACTCAACATTTGTGTAGAAAAAGAAAAATAACGAGTCTCTAGTTATATATAGCGCTAGTGAGCTGTACATGCCTATAATAAGAATTCCTGAACTCTTCTTGCAGTTGAATTGTCACTGTGTACAGTGTACTCGTGTGTGTGTGTGTGTGTGTATTCTTTCATATATATATATATTCAAAGTTTCAAAGACAGCTTTCGATGGTTAATTTGAATTCTCAAGACTTGATTTGGACCAATAATTCTGGTTTGATTATCCAATGAATTTTCGTGATTGAAGCATGCGATTGAGTAGGTAGGCTAGGAGCCACCTCACACATGCTCTCCGTTGGTGATGTGTAAGTAATAATAGAGTGGATTATTGGCTAAATTTAGTACTATTTTTTTCCTTTTAATATAAGAGCTAGTTGACTAATTTAAGTAGATTAAAAAAATTAGTTATGTTAGTTATTTGTAATAAATATATGTTGATTTTCTTAAAATATCATATTTCATCATGACGACTACCTTGGATAGAAACACTTTAATGTGTGCAACCAATAGGGATATTATGAGAAAAAAATTATAAATTTTGAGACAAAGTGAATTGAAGTCTTATATCTAAGACCAAATATAATACTTAACTGGCTCTTATATTAATGACTAGTCCTTGTTATTTCTCTTTTTATGAAACTTTGTTAAATTCTAAATTTTATAACAGAATCTCTGAAAAGGGCCGGGGACCTGCAGTATATCACATGGCCTTCTGGTACGTAGTACTCTCTCTTTGAAAGCAAGCATGCACGTACGAGTATTTTTGAAGTGGAGCCAACCCACTGTGTTAATGCTGCGAATCTTTTCCCTCACTTGTTCTTGTTTGTGGTCATCAGCATCACTAGCACTTATGGTTATTTATTACTATAAAGAGAAAAATCCGCTCCTATTTCTCAAATTCAATTAATGTCCAATTAACTGTGGTGTACGTACAAGGTAAGGTTACACTAATATTGGAAATTCTATCTGCTAGGGCCTCACATTATGCATGCATGCGTATAATTATTACCTCTAATGAAATGAAAGAATTTAAAAGACATCAAGGAAATTACTCTAATGACCGAATGTTTATAGAAGCACTAGAGAATTCCATTTGGTTGTGATTTCTTTCTATGTGAATGTGAAGATTCCCTCTTTTTTGGTTTTCTGCAACTTTCCTCCATTGGTTGCTTATCTTTTTCTCTCATTTCTGGCATATTTCCATTCTGAATCATTAGATTGTTACATTGTATTTTGAATATCATAATAATTCGTCTGAGCATTTCTAGGATTTTAATTTTGAGGTTAAGAAAATTTCCAATATGTTAGCCGAAATTGATGAGAATAATACATGTACGTGGAAAAATGATTATTTTGTTATGAAATAAAGAGATATACGGGATAAAAGATAGAGAACAAGAACATGAGAATAGAGAAGAGAGAAAGATGATAGTAATTCTTATTTCGGTGTTTCTCAAATACATAACATATGCCTTCTATTTATAGGCACAACTCTCTAATCTACAATTAATGTGATTCCATAATCATAGTGATTAATGGGTGAGAATAGGAAACTATGGAGAATAGGAAATAATGGGAGATATGGACATCCACAAATATAATATTCATAACACTCCCCCTTGGATGTCCATTACGAATGTGCCTCATTAAAAACTTTAACTAGGAAAAACCCGGTGGGATAAAACCCTAGCTAAAGAAAAGAGTACATCATTTATTGATACATTGTCAGTCTTTGTCTCATTAAAAACCTTTCTAGGAAAACCCGGTGGGACAAAACCTAGATAAGGAAAAAGAGTACGGCGTGTATCGACTCCCCCTCTTGACAACATCAATTGAGATCTTTGAGTCTTGAAGGCCAATGCCATGGACAAGCTTTTCAAAGGTTGTACACGGAAGTGACTTGGTGAATAAATCGCTAGATTTTCACTTGAACCGATTTCTTTGGATATTTATTTCACCATCCGAAGATAAATGACAAGTTGTTTGTATGTGATGTATTGCGATCTCAACCATACACATTCTCGACTTGCTTCATGCATTGCTAGAATTTACTGCATGGTTAGATGATGTGGCCGATATAGTACGCTTCATAGATCGCCATGAAATATTTGCACCTCCATATGTAAATAGATAGCTTTGTTTGTGATTTACCATCGTGAGGATCGGGCAAAAATCCATCCTTTAGTTACGCCCAAGTCTTTCATTTCAAATTCTTTCTTCAAACAATTAATTGCCCTTTGAAGCTTTTCGGGAGTTCAATGATGTTGATATCATCAATATAAACAGACAATTATAACAAATTCATATCAAGTATGAAAATGCATGGGCATATTGGGTCAATTTTGTACCCTTCTTTCATCAAATATTCCTTGATACTTTGATATGCACATTTTCTTCTATACACTTCATTTTCTATGCATACTTAAAGCCCAAAATAGGTAAAAGAGACAGAGAAAATGTCTTTGGAATGTTGTCAATTTCTAAGAGTTAACACACCCCAAACTTAAATATTTGCTTGTCCTCAAGCAAAAACATATATCTTCACAAAATTTCTTGATTTGCCATTGATGCATGAGTAAATTTGTCCTCATCTCTTGCTCAAAGAGTTATATAAAACAGAAACCAAGTAAACATGCACAAATGAACACTTCATAGATTTAAAACATGCTTTTCAAGAATTTCTAAATGTGAGTGTGTGAATGGAGTTGACATGTACTCTTTTGCACTTGCTAAAGTTAAAAGCAACAATTCAAGTCATATAACTATATTCAAACCATCAATTCCATCATTCTCTCATTTCTTCCTATTTTCTTATAATTCACTTCACTTGACTTAAAGATCAAAGGGACTTTTCGGCTTGTAATGGGGCTAGGGTTAAGGTTCTCAAAAGAAAAGGTAAAAGATAATCAACAAATACCTCAAGATAGATGATAACCACTCAAGGGGTTTCTTCCTTTTCTCATTAGACATACTCCCCCAAACTTAAGACAAATTGATCTTTTCCATATCAAGCCTTCTTGGACAACTACTTCCTTTTTTTTTTTTATGCACAATTTTTTTGTACCAATTTTTTTTTTTTGGCTTGATTTCTATACATTGTGAACCCTTTTACTTTCTACCCTCCTTTTTCTTATCATTTGAGTTTCACACATCACCAAATTCCACATCCCAATCAATCATCATCTATCTCAAAGCAAGGGAATCATGGTTTTCATATTGGCTAAGGTAGGTAGATGTTAGGTCTTTCAAAAACAATCTTTAATTGGTTTTCAATTAGAAGCTCAAAATAAGGGTTCAAAAGGAATAGAATCAATTAGGTAGGCTTGAAAGGCTCAACCTCATTTTATGAAGTGCCCAGATCCTTTCTTTAAATCTTATGAAACAAATCAAAAGCTTTGAAGAATTCCAAAGATTATTTTGAAACTAACAGTTTGAAACAAAAGGCATATAACCTAATTTGCCACAAAGCCCTTCTACAAGAACATCCGAATACAATTAACTCCAATAAGTGCTTTCTAGTTTAAAAATTCTGAATAACATGATTTATCACTACTAAACATCCATCAATGCACATTAAACAAAATTTCCTATCGAACATAGAAGATTGAGCAATGATTTACATCATCAGATTCATTCAAGCAACTTTGACAAATGACAATTCATTTTAACCTTCTTCACAAACAAAAATTTAAGCATGAGAGATTTCAAACATTCCAACAATTTTCTTATAGGAGCTATCAAAATTTTCTTTGTGCACTCATCAAAGTTTCAAAAAAAAATTCAGAATTGCGACAAACTTTCACCCCCAAACTTAAAGCGGACAATGTCCTCATTGTCAACTAAAAGGATGGGAAAGTAAGGAAGTAGCATATGTACCTGATTCAGCTCATATCCACAGCATTTACAAACTAACAATTAGGCCCTCAACAGATTAGCCACAATATTTTCAAAATTACTTCCATGACTAGCTATCAGTAGCTAGGATATTAACAATCAGAACAGGCAAGTCAGAGAAAATTACATGAACCACTCAAATTAGCCATCAATAACTAAGAAAGGTATATTCACATGCTAACAAGAGTGTCAAATAGTAGTGGCCATCAGTAACCATCAAGAACCATAAGCGAGATATCCCATCAAAAGCTATCAACAATCTAATTCAAAAGCAGAGGAAGGCACCGATTGTTAATCATTGGACACGGGATGCATGCACATCAACAACAACAAGATTGGCACAATAAAACATACATCCATCAACAAAAATTGCAGCACAATCTTAGCATGAGCCCAATAGTTAACTTTCACAAAAAAAGAATTTATTTAACCTATCCTAAAAAGAAAAGAAAAAGATCAGATCCCCAAAACTTAGAATCATGCTAATACCAAGCAGCCAATCAACATTCCAAGCCTAAACCTACTCCTCACGGCCTTAGAAAACCATGGACTTACTCCAAAAAATGAAATTGCAAACATTGCAGAGGCAGCTGATCAATCCATTTCATTGTGGTAGACCAAAGAAACCATTGTAGTTCAAGAGTGGACCAATTCAATATTCAAGAGAAAAGTAAAAGGTCACAGATTTAGTTTTGACAAAGTGAGCCAAAAGCTTTTCTCATATCAAAATCATATGATTCAAAACAGACATAGGTTCCACAATTGCAATCATCAGTAATTGCAAACAAGTAATCCCAGGGTATTTCTCAAAACCATGCTGAACTCAATGAGTGACAATTCAGTTTTCCATAATGAAAAGATTTGAGCACTGTTGAAGAGCACAACAGATGAATTCAACCGTGACAAGAATTCACACTCATTTTTGCAAGCAAACCGCAGTAATTGTTCAAGACTAAACCTCAAATCACCAAGCCAATGCAAGCTTAAAAGCCAGCATCCACAGAAACCTTTAGTGTTCATTTATAACAAGAATTCAAGGGAAGTTCACAACTGAATTTGCCAAAGTGGCAGGAAGGTTCAAAAAGAAGTAACCTTCTTAATTCTCAAGATAATAGGCAAAAATGTAGTTGTGAAAAACCATTAAACTCTTGCTATGAAGTTAGAAGCCTAATCCCGGTGGGAATCAAAAATTCTTTGAAATACTTCCATAGCAACTTCATGTTTCAGAAAGCAATGTCATTCTTTATTGTGGCTCTCATGATAACCAAGCATACAATGCAATCCAGAAAATTAAGGACTTCCATTCCTGTATTTCAAAGACTACCTAAACAAACAAACAATGCAAAACACAATAGCCCTCAGATCAAAACTCATCAGTTAAAGCCTCAGTTTAGCATGCTGTAAACACTGAATCAGAACCCACAAATGCAACATTTAATCAAAAATTGAGTTCAAGCCAACCACATTTAATCAGAACCACATTTGATAATATTCTAATCCTCAACCCAACCATATAAGTGCAATCCGAAGCTAAACATGCTTTGACAGTTAATGGAAACCACAGATACATCATACTGTTATTCAGCTCGAATCTACCCAACCGCAACCAAAAAGTGGGGAAAGGCATGGACTTTACCTAGTCGAACTCGGTCCTTGGGACGAACCAAACCGAATATTAAATCTAATATTCGAACTATTTTCGAAATCGGATCGATAAGATGAAAACGAGAATCGAGAAACCCTAATCCGATTAAGCCTAGGCTCTCGGGCCGAATCATGGAATCCTCACGTTGGATTAATCATAGAAGTTTAGCCGAGCATGGTTGGAATAGAAGAAGAAAAGAGCGAAGAACATGAAGAACATTTGAGAGAAAACTAAAACTTGTCTTTAATCCAAAGCGTGTAAAACGTGAATGAATTAATGCGTAGAATGAATGTGTGACTGCCTCACTTAAAGATAACCTAAAAACGAATTAGGTCTAATGGTTCAGCCCAAAACGAAAATAAAATAAAGATGGGCTTTAATTACAAAATTCGAGCCCAATTAAAATCCAGAATTGTTCATCTGACTTTGGCTCCAAAATTGACCGCCTTCTTGTCCGAATTGGCTCTTTATGTCTTCATAACAATTGTAGCTCTCTGAATCATCTGAAATATGAGACAAAAATGAGGCAAATCCGATGTCTGGTTCAAGAGTTATGGTAAAAATAGTGAAGCAATACAAAACTGGAATTTTATCGATAAAAATGGCTAAAATTACAATCTAAGGCCCAAAGCCTAAATGCACATAAAAGCCATTATTTATTAACTAAAGAGTCCTAAATATTGATCAAGAGATAAAAATAAGTGTATTAAATATTCAATTATCAAATTCCCCACACTTATCTTTTTGCACTCTGAGCAAAATCTAAAGAAAAAGACTAAAAGGAAAAACTCTTCTTTACTAATAATTGCTAATAATGCAAAAAGTGAATCAAGGGGCAAAAAGTTCCAAAAGACCAATCAATCAAGACCAAAATCCCTTCATCTCAAATTACAATTCATGGTAGTCTCAATCAATGATGCTAATCACAAAAGATGGTCTCACAAATGATGCGCTCAATCAATCGAGTCTCTCAAGTGTTTAAGGTAAATAAGTGTATCGCTCAAATTCTACTCAAGAAAATTGTTCTACCATAAGCTTGCTCAACTTCTACGTCTCCACTACTCACAACACGAGACATGCACAAATCAAGAGAGCTTGTAATTAAAGGTTGTAACGGGGCTAGGGTGAAGGTAGGTAATAGTATGGAATGAGAGGCTAAGCACCAAAGAAATCAAAAGGAAGAGCACTGATTAACACAATCATTCTCTATGTATGAAATTTTTATTCTACTAATATATCCATTCCTTTCTATGTATTTTCTTTTCTTTTTTTCTTTTTTTTTTCTTCTTTTTTTTTCTTTTTTTTTTATTTTTTTTTTTTATTTTTTTCTTTCCTTTCATTGTATACGTAATTACAATGTCAAAATCAAATATCTCCCCCCCACTTAAACTGTTGCACTCTGAGCAACCCACATAAACACAAAACAAGTTGAAACCAATGCTCAATAAATCTTCAAGGTGCGGAATAAAATGGTTTTACGCTTAGGCTTGTAATGTGGCTTAGAAAAGAATGGGTCAAAAGGCACAAAGGGGCTAGCAAGGGAATCATAATGCAAGGGAAAGCTATTTGGCCAAAGTGAGGAAAATAAAAGAAAGAAAACAAGCTTCCATCATACTTATGCACGTTCTAGAGAACAAAAATCATGAGAGATGCACACATGAAAGAAAGAATGGCAAAAGATGAATTCCATTCATGCAGGCCCAAAACCTCACAAGGTCAATACCAACTTAGGCAATCAACAACATCAAATCAACTATCAAGACTTGTAATCGAAGAGTCAAGAATTGTAGACGAACAGAATGATCCATTAAAACCAAAGTCTAATTCCACGTTCATAATATGTAGCAATCATAGAAAGAGAGACTTTTTTCTCAAAAATCAAGGTAGAAAAAAAAAGAAAACAAATAAGAGAGAAAGAGGGAGAAGGAAGAAGAATACTCCCCAAGGGTTTATGGAGGAGAAAGAAGAATCCTCCCGAGGGTTTATGGAGGTGAGCCAAATCCATGTTACACTGCTTAATGGCCCAATAGGCTCGATGTTCCAACTCAACCGGAAGATGACATGCCTTACCAAAGACAAGCCGATAAGGAGACATCCCAATCGGAGTCTTGTAGGCGGTGCGATATGCCCACAAAGCATCATCTAGTCGCTTACTCCAATCTTTCGGGGTAGAGTTAACAGTCTTCTGAAGGATTTTTTTAATCTCTCGATTTGAGACTTCACTTGACCATTGGTCCGAGGATGGTAGGGTTGTGGAAACCTTGTGTAGCACTCCATACTTGCGTAGCAAGGCACCCATGCTTCGATTGCAAAAATGGGAACCACGATCACCGATAATAGCTCTAGGAATGCCAAACTGCGCGAAAATGTTAGACCTAACAAAGTCCACCACCACGAAGAATCATTAGTCAGGGTGGCTTTCGCCTCAACCCATTTGAAACATAATCAACGGCCGACCAAGATGTAAGTGTAACCATATGAAGCAGGAAATGGACCCATGAAATCAATAGCCCAAACATCAAAGATCTCACAAAACAATATAGGGTTTTGGGGCATCTCATGCCTACGAGAAATACTCCTGCTCTCGACGGTTATCACATGATTTGCAAAACAAATGGGCATCATGAAACGAGGAAGGCCAAAATAATCCACATTCTAACACTTTTCTAGCGGTTCTTTGGGGTCCAAAGTGACCACCACGAGCGAAGCATGAGCAAAATGCAATATAGAGTGAAACTCATGATCGAGGCACACATCTCCTAACTACTTGGTCACTACAAAATTTCCACGAGATAAGGGTCATCCCAAACATAATATTTAGACTCACTTTTCAATTTTAGATTTTGGGCCCTAGTGGAGTCTACGGGAAAAATACCGGCTACCAAATAGTTAACTAGATCAAGCATACCATGGGGTCTTACCTTGCACTTGTAGAAGCCGCTCATTAGGAAATCATCCCGAATAGAAGAGGGGTGAGAGGGAGAATGGGTGATGCGACTCAAGTGGTCGGCTACCCGGTTTTGCGCCCCACTTGTCTCGAATCTCAACATCAAACTCTTGGAGCAAGCAACATCCACCGGATGAGTCGTGGCTTAGCATCCGCCTTTTTCAAAAGAAACTTCAAAGTAGCATGGTCGGAAAACAATGACTCTACTAGCTAGCGATATGACCTAAACTTATCAAAAGCAAATACAATGGCCAACAACTCCTTTTCGGTGGTGGTGTAATTAGACTAAGCGAGAATCCAAAGTTTTGGAGGCATATGCAATGACATGAGATGCTCTGCCTACCCGCTGTGCCAAGATAGCACCAACCGCATAATTGGAAGCATCGCACATCAACTCAAAAGGAAGGCACCAATCAGGGGGCTTAATCACTGGGGCTGTAGTCAGGCAACGCTTCAAATGATCGAAGGCCGCCTTGCAAGTATCATCAAATACAAATTCAGCGTCCTTATGCAGAAGGTTGGACAAGGGTCGGGCAGTCTTGCTAAAATCTTGAATGAAACGCCGATAGAAACCTGCATGACCAAGAAAAGAACGAACTTCCCGCACAGAAGCGGGGTAAGGCAACGCAAAGTAATTACATCTATCTTAGCGGGTCTACCTCAATCCCTTTCCTAGACACTATGTGTCCCAAGACTATACCCGACTCAACCATGAAGTGACACTTCTCATAATTCAGCACAAGATTAGACTCGGTACATCTATGCAAAACTCTAGACAAATTAGCCAAGCGGAATCAAAACTAGACCCATATACGGTGAAGTCATCCATAAAAACCTCCATGCAATCCTCTAGAAACTCGAGAAAATACTTACCATACAACGTTTGAAAAGTGCCGTGTGCATTGCAAAGGCCAAAAGGCATCCTTCGGTAAGCATATGTCCCAAAGGGGCATGTGAAGGTCGTCTTCTCCGATCCTCGGGAGCAATATGGATCTGGAAATATCCGGAGTAGCCATCCAGAAGCGTAATGAGACTTACCGACCAAACGCTCTAACATCTGATCAATGAAAGGTAGAGGATAATGATCCTTGCGAGTGGCTTGGTTGAGTCTCCTATAGTCGATGCAAACTCTCCAACTATTCGAACTCGAGTAGGAATGAGCTCATTCTTCCGATTGGCTACCACGGTGACTCCGGATTTCTTAGGAACGACTCGGAATAGGGCTAACCCACTCGGCTATCGAAATGGGATAGATGATGCCGCCTGCAGGAGCTTAGTGACCTCCTTCTTTACCACATCAAGGATAAGAGGATTAAGGCGTCTCTGGGGTTGCCTCACTGGCTTAGATTCCTCTTCCAAATGAATACAATGCATGCACATAGAAGGGGCGATGCCAACTATGTCGGCTAATGTCCACCCAATGGCCTTCTTGTTCGCCCTCAATAAGCTTAGCGGCTTCTCTTCTTGATCGGGCAAAGATTATTTGCCACAATGATCGGCAACCGCTCATTCACCTCCGAAATGCATACTTCGGGTGATGCGGGAGGGATTTCAACTCTAGTTTGGGCGGTTGCTCAATGGAGGGAAGAAGCTTGGGTGGTAACAACTCGATGTCATCACACTAGAAATCCCCGAAACCACATTCAAAGAAGCAAAAGCAAAAGGACTCGTGTCTATACGGCTCAATGTTAACATCGAATTCGGTTCATCAAAATCGAAGTAAGCTCATCAAAATCGAATCGGGATGCACGTTAGGATCGGGATGAAGCTCAAAGTCGAATCGATATCGAATCGACAAGTAATGCGAGAATCACTAAGCAAGTCAGAATCACCAAATAATGCATCATTAATTTCAGTGCAAATAGGACACCATTCATTATTAGCACATGCACAATTGAGAGAATCACTCATAGATGCAAAATTAGGGTAAGCAGCACACCAATCAGTAAGAACATCATCCACAACATCATCAATCACATCAATACAGAAAACAGAATGCTCTTCCCTAGGATATTTCATGGCATCAAAGATATTGAAATTCACAGATATATCACCAAACTCCATGGAAAGAGTACCAGAATGCACATCTATCTTAGTCCTAGTTGTTTTCATGAAAGGTCTCCCTAGAATGATTGGTGACCTACTACTAGGAGACTCACCCTCCATATCCAAGATGTAAAAATCAGCAGAAATATCAAGTCATTAACTTTGACTAATACATCTTCAACTAAACCGAAGGATGAGCACTACTTCTATTAGCTGGCGAACAATAACACCGTAGGACGCGAAGGACCAAGACCAAGAGATCTATAAACGAGATGCGAGGCATGACATTAATAGAAGCACCTAAATCTAGCATGCAATCATCAAATCTATAGTTACCAATGAGGCAAGGGATAGAAAATGTCCACGGATCTTTGCATTTACGAGGCATAGTAGGAATTTGGATGAGTCTTGAGACATTCGATTCAAACTCACTCTTTCATTCCCCTTCGATCGCCTCTTGTTGGTGCACAACTCCTTCGAAACTTGGCATATTTAGGAATTTGTTTGACTGCATCTAAGAGAGGAATGTTGATCTCTACTCTTCGAATGTCTCAAGTATATCCTTCTCTTGTGCTTTACCCGCCAACTTCTTGGGGTGAATTGCTCTCGAGGGAAGGGAAGAGGAATAGGAATGTCTTCCTCTTCACCTTGCTGTCTTGCCTTTTTCTTTTCGAGTCAATCTTCACATTTCGACTCGTTTCCCGATGTGGAAGTCACATCGTAGCGTGCTTAGGTTCCTCCAATTGCTTGCCGCATCAGTAGTGATATAGCACTCACATTTCCCTTAGGATTGGGAATTGTTTGTGAAGGAAGGAGTTGGATCCCCGAGGTTGAAGGCGGTTCAATGATGTTGCCAATTGCCCAATCTGTGTTTGCAAACTCGAATGGAAGTGTCGGTTCTTTGTTGGAACTGCATATTGGCTGTGACAAATTGCTTCATCATATCTTCAAGTGAGGAACCACCACCACTACTACTAGCTTCGTCGTTGTGCCGCTGTGGAGGTGGACATATGGTGGTCGAGGAGGTGGCGCTTGCAAAGGCAAAGGGGTGCAGGCTGTTGCTGGAAAGTCCGTGGCATGTACCGTCTCTGCTGGTAATTCCTGCACTCGTTGATACTTGGTTACTCGATTCGATTCCGATTCGGTTACTCCGGTTCGATTTTGGTTCCGGCGAAAGTTGGGGTGATTTCTCCAACCAGGATTATAAGTATTGGAGAAGGCATTATTCGTTGGTATTGTGGCCTTCCCGAAAACGCCCACTAAAGCTACCGACTGGTCTTGGTAGCGGATCATGCAAGGTAGGGCATGAGTCGTAGAATGATATGGGTCGAACAAAACCCACAGGAGTACCCACTCGAGGAGGTGAAGACTGCACCGTATGCAGTATTCTTGCCAACCGCCTCACAAGGGAGGCCGATCATCAAGTCTAGTCTCTAATCTCTGGGAATCATCTTGGTTTGGCGGTGCTGCTTGAATATGGTAAACAGGGTACTATTGGCCCCGGTGCCAAAACCTGAGAGTTATACCGCCATAATGGATATCAAGTCCCGAGCCTCTTCGGTGTCTTGTTGCTCATAGCACCACCGCTAGAATCATCCACCAATCCTTTGTCTACAAGCGCGACAGACCATCATAGAAACCGTTAATCGAGGTCTTTTTCATTTATCGATGGTGTGGATGCTTGCACATAACCTTTTGAATCTCTCCCAATACTCATGCATAGTCTCCCAGTGACACATTTAATGTTGCCAATTTCCTTCTTGATCGCAGCTTGCTCTTGATGAAGGAAAATATTTGTGTAGAAATAACCTCGAATATCAGTCCAGCTCCCAATAGATGAGGGTGAAGGTACAACGAGCAATCCTTAGCTCCACGATAGGGCAAAACTTTAAAGCCTTATAAACTCCGCAAGTATACGGGCCGTATCAAGTAATAAAGTAGTGAGAAAAGATCGTCCCACGAGGACTAGTATTCCACCCACTAATTCGTTATCTTAGCTTTAGTTGGACAAATGAGTAAAAGAGGGTGAGTTGTAACTTAACCGAATTTTAAAGAGTTTAATAGAAATCACGCATTCAAGATGAAGAATCTCAAAGATGATAGTTTAGAAAAGTTAATCGGTGGAGAAAAACGTTTTAAATGCACCAACATCTCTATTGTCATACACCAACCTATGAACAATCTAAAAGGTGATCATTCTTTAAGAAAGCTTTAAGCAAAGATAATTCATTCAATCATGGAAAATAACGTTCAATCAAGAATTCAAACAAATACTTAAATTCGCATAGGGTTCATCCTCTCCCTAACTACTAAAGAAAATTAGCCGAGCATGGCTAGGTTAACAAAATAGAAGAAAAGAGATGAAAATTGGAATTGTTCTTGCATCCTCTTTCTTCCTTGACTTTCATCTCCTCCTTTTCTTCCTTTTATCCTTTCTCTCTAAACCTTTGGTAAATACCGAAGTTTAGAGAGCATAAGGATATTATTTTCTCTCGTATGTACTCTGGTTGCTTCTGCGTGTTGTCTCTCTGTGTTCAAAGTGTGTATCTCCCTTGCTCTTTATATAGAAATTCCCTTAGTGACTTGGTCGTGATCCGATCTGTCTTAAATACAAGATATGCAATAAATTCCTTTAAAGTAGCATGATCTGCCTGTCTTTCTGCCATAACGTCTGAGTTAGCAAAATTGCTACTAGAATTAGTGAAAACAACAAGACTATCAGAAATACTATCAAATGATTTTTTTTTTTTTTTTAAAAAAAAAAAATAATTTTTTTTTATTTAAAAATAATAATAAAATCAAATAAAAAGATAAAATAAAAGATAAAAAAATCAAATCAAATCAAAATAAAATAATAATAATAATAATAATACAAAATTTCCAAATTGTTACTAATCAAACGATGCAAATTCCCACAACTGGCGCAAATTTTGAAAGAGATTTGCCGTGCCTCTCAAAATAACCGATTCAATAAAAGATTTGCAAGAATAGGGAACTGGATCGTTTCCCCAACGAACTTGCGCGGGCTTGATTAACAACAACGACGAAACCCTAACGGTGAAAAAAGGGGGATTTTTTTGTGATTCAACATGACTAAAACGAAATAGACAAGAGATAAACGAAATATTGAGAAACAGATAGAAAACGTTAATAAACTGAAATAGATTAAAAACGACCAACCCAACGTTTAGATTCCCGTAAACGTCCATCCTTGAAAGCGAAATATTAACGAACTCGCGTTTGGTTCTAGACGAACCGAGATCTACGCATCCGTCCGAGAAATTCCCTCGACTAGGCGATCGCCTAGCATTTATTCGAACAAAGTGGCGTCTCATTGTACGATCGCACAAAGAACACTTTAAACCTAGTCCGAACTCGGTTTTGGGACAGAACCAAACCGAATATTAAATCTAATATTCGAACTATTTCAATCGATCGATAAGATGAAAATGTAATCGAGAAACCCTAATCCGATTAAGCCTAGGTTCTCTCGGACGAATCATGGAATCCTCACGTTGGATTAATCATAGAAGTTTAGCCGAGCATGGTTGGAATAGAAGAAGAAAAGATGAAGAACATGAAGAACATTTGAGAGAAAACTAAAACTTGTCTTTAATCCAAAACTGTGTAAAACGTGAATGAATTAATGCGTAGAATGAATGTGTGACGGCTGCCTCACTTAAAGATAACCTAAAAATGAATTAGGTCTAATGGTTCAGCCCAAAACGAAAATAAAATAAAGATGGGCTTTAATTACAAAATTCGAGCCCAATTAAAATCCAGAATTGTTCATCTAACTTTGGCTACAAAATTGACCGCCTTCTTGCCCGAATTGGCTCTTTATGTCTTCATAACAATTGTAGCTCTCTGAATCATCTGAAATATGAGACAAAAATGAGGCAAATCCGATGTCTGGTTCAAGAGTTATGGTAAAAATAGTGAAGCAATACAAAACTGGAATTTTATCGATAAAAATGGCTAAAATTACAATCTAAGGCCCAAAGCCTAAATGCACATAAAAGCCATTATTTATTAACTAAAGAGTCCTAAATATTGATCAAGAGATAAAAATAAGTGTATTAAATATTCAATTATCAGGCTATAGGCACGAACACAGAAAAATGGACAAGAGAGATCAGGGCTGCACCGAAAGCATAGAGCTGGAGGAGGTTTGTGGTCGAACCTTTCAGAGCAGAGAAGAGAGAGTGGCGAGCTTCATCATGGGAGCACCACTTAGGCGTAGAAACAAAGAGGAGCAGCGAAAGGCAGCGGCATCTTCATCATATAAAACGATCAAAATCAAGAGAGAGAGAGAGAAGCTGCTGTTTGAACTTCAAAGGTGGGCGGAGGCGGACTAGTCAATCTCAAACGAAGACGAGGTAGCCACCGAGAAAAAAATAACACCGTTCGTAGTCTTCCTCTCTCCATCGCTGAACCAGCTGGAGACGCCGACTTCCCCCTGCTCCGTCATCTTCATCGGCATGTCTTCTAGGAATAGAGGCCGTCTGGAGAAGACAGAAACCTAGAGAAACCGACGGTGGAAACAGAGGTGAAAAGCGATGGAGGAACGATGCGGAATCGGCACGACTATGTTACGGGAAAACAAAAATTCTCGAGCGATGGCCAATCTTGAATCCCAAAATCTCGCTAAAAGCTCGCCGCGAGGTGGATCGAAGGTTATGGTAGTGATGGAAAATGAAGAAGGGGATGATGGTGGTGAGGTAGAACAACGGAGTGAGGGGCGCGGTGAAGAGCGAATGGAGGTGACGATAAAGCTGAGAGAGAAGAAGAAGGTCGCCGATGGTAAAGCGAGAATGATGGACGAATGAGAAGGAGGAAGAAAGGTGAAGAGCGGCGGAGTGGGAGAGACATCGTGAGAGGAAAGAGAGGAGCACGGTGAGGGGAGGGAGGTGAATGGCGACGAGTGGAATAGAACGGGGACGATGGTGGTTGTGTCGAACAATGGAGTGAGACGCGATTTCAAGCTAGGGATTTGAGGAGAGAGAGCCGTGGGTTTGAGATTAGAGTGTGTAGAAAGAAGGGATCGGATTAGGGTTTGAGGAGGGAAATTACAATTGGAGATTAGGGTTTTGAAATTGGGGAATGAATGTGGCTCAATAGGGGCTAAATTCATTGGGTAAAATGGGAATAAATTAAACAATGAAGGGCAAAGTGGGAAGAATTCCCTTTTTTTTAGAAATAATAATAATAAAAAATTTATAGTTTTTTTTTTATAAAAATAAATTTTTTTTTTTTAAAAAACGAAAATAATTTTTTTTTGAACACGGCCACGGACCGGTGGCTCACTTTCCATGGAAAGTGAACACGAAGAGCACTTTCCGTGGCGGTGGCCCACTTTCCGTGGAAAGTGAACACGAGAAGCAACTTTGAACCACTTGCCACGGTAAGTTGCAAAACTTGTTGTGGCAAGTTTTTTCTTTGTCAAAAAACCAAACACAAGAAACATTCCCAAACACCACAACAATCACCCAATAAGCTTTATACCAATCATTAACAACCAAATTACTCAAGATCAAGCATTATAGACCATCCAAGACCATAAGGCACACATTCACAAGGAATGCAACAACACATCAAATTTGAGTACTCAAGTAATGGTCACAAGTGGATTTCACATAGAGTATCAACCAAATAATCACAATAGCCACAATATTACTCAAAATTGACTAGTCATCCAAATTTCACTCCAGAATCACATATGTATGAGCTTAAAGTCAAATGAACTTCCCTTTTTAGCATTCCCCTTGGCACTCATGAGTTCTTTCTCCTTCATTGATATTCCTTCCAGCTGCAACAATCCATTTCTAAGTTGGGTACCTTTTCTTCCTACAAAACAAAAAGCCGGAGGAACTTCAATAGAAGGCTTCAATGGAGTACTTGAGGCATCAGACAGCTCAAGTGGTTCAATAGTCCTCGGTCTAGAATGAGGGAATGAGGCAAAATGAAAGAGCTTTTCAACAACACCTTCATCAAACTTCTCAAAGCTCTTCTCACCAATCAAGAATGCCTCTAAAGGGTCTTTGATCATGGGAGCATATGATTCTTGAGGAAGAACTGCATCTAATGTATCTACAAACGAACATTGAGCAGAATCATCATGAAACTTTGAAGCTTTTTGCATGTTGAATATCACTTGCTCATTATCGACCCTCAAAGTGACCTCACCCTTCTCTACATCAATGAGAGTCCTTGCAGTGGCTAAGAACGAACGCCCAAGGATAAGAGGAATTTTCCAATCAACTTCACAATCAAGCACTACAAAATCCACAGGAAGATAAAGTTGTCAACTTTTACTAGGACATCTTCAATGATTCCTCTCGGTCTAGAAATGCTACGATCGGCCAAGAGAAGAGTTACCGTAGTAGGTCTTGGCTCTCCCAAGCCCAATTGATTGAAATGACTAGAGGCATCAAGTTAATACTTGCTCCCAAATCACAAAGAGCCTTACCATTAAAGTTGGTCCCAATGTTGCAAGGAATGTAGAAGCTTCCTGGATCTTTGAGTTTAGCTGGTAACTTCCTTTGAATGATCGCACTGCACTCTTCAGATAATGATCTCAAATTCATTGAATCGCCGCTTCTTAGACAAAACATCTTTAAGGAACTTAGCATATTTAGGCATGCTCTCCAAAGCTTGACAAAAGGAATGTTCACATGAAGTTGTTTGAACATATTCACAAACTTTTGAACCGAGCATCTTCCTCTTTCTTCTTGAATCTTTGAGGAAAAGGTAGTGGTGGCATAAAAGTAGGAGTGGTGGGCTTTTTCTTTTCTCATCATTCATCTCTTGCTCCACCTTCTTGTCTTTGCTAACATCATGCAAACTTTCTTCAATTTGCTTTCTCTTCTTAGTTTTATCTTCCTCCCTACACTTTCTTCATCAACATGAACAATCACTTGATCATCTTGCTTTGGTTGAGGAGTACTTGAGCTAGGCACATCCGGTAGCACTTTTCCGCTTCTCAAGTTAATGGCATTGCATTCCTCTTTTCCAACTCGTTTTGGATTAGGAATTGTGTCACTAGGAAGATTGCTTCTTGATAAAACATTCACTTGTGATGCTAATTGCCCCATTTGCACTTTAAGATTTTTAATAGCGGTTTCATGGAGAGAAAAAGTAGCCTTAGTTTCAACCCTTGAAGATTCCACCTCGGACAACATTCGAGCTAGCATTTTGTCTGTTTTAGACTCTTCTTCCTTAATAGGAATTTGCCTTGATTGCATTTGAAAACCGGGTGGAATAGGCTTAGTGCCAGATGTAGACCCATGTGCTTGATTCAAACTATTACCTTGACTCCAAGAGAAATTTGGGTGAGTTCGCCAACCACTATTGTAGGTTTGTGAATAGGGGTTGCCTTGAGGATTTTGGAACTTGCCCATGTAGTTGACAGATTCAAGAGGCCATGTAAAGAGGACAATGGTCTGGCATATGGACATCATGGCATTGATCACATGCAATTGGTGTAGCATGAATAGAATGTACACCTTGAGAAGTGCTCTTTGCATTTGAGACTCTAGCACATCAAAACGCTTATTCAAAGCGGATAAGAGAGTTGCAATTTGTGAGGAAGAGTCTTCTTTTGCATTAGGCATAGCTTGGTTAGTCCTCCTATCATTGCCATGAGTATTGTTTGCGAGACAACCGATCCAACAATCGAATCACCTCATTAACAGGAACATTTCGGTATCCTCCATTGGTCATAGAATCAACCATTGCTTTGGATTGAGGATTAAGTCGAGTACAAAAATTTGGACTACAACCCATTTGTCCACCCCATGATTAGGGCATTGCTTCATTAACATCTTGTATCTCTCCCAAGCGGCATAAAGATGCTCATCAGGATGTTGTTTAAAGCTTAAAAATTCATCTCTAGCTTCCACGCATTTGTCATCGAAAAGAATAGAGCTCTAAACTTAGCCTCAAGATCGGCCCAAGAAGTGATAGACCCTTCCGGAAGATTGTTGAACCAATCTTGCCTTGTAGAGAAAGAGGGAATAACCGTAGCTTCAAAACATCTTGGGGAACTCCATTTTGCTTGAAAGAATCACACACTTCCAAGAAGTACATCAAGTGCTTGTTGGCATCTTCATTGTAAAGACCATGGAACATCCCATGCATTTGAAGCATTGTTATCATAACCGGCTTGATCTCAAAGGTACGTGCTTGCATTTCGGCATCCGAATGCAAGATTGAGGACCTTGCATATTTCGACTAGCAAAATCATTGACGGTAGCTCTATCATATTCATCGTCTGCCATGGTTTCGGATGCGATTCGTCTCTTCTTCAATGAGAGGCACCGCGTCAAGTACCACTACCAATCCGTCGGATGCAAGTTTTGCATATACCGAAATGGTACCTACAAGAGAAACAAGCAAGAGCGAGTATCAAACTAAAACAAAAATCAATAAAGGATAAAGAAAGAAAAATTGTAAACCTAACTAAAAGCTCAAGCAAAGTTTACTAACACAAGCCCAAGGTTGACCAAAGGATTTGTTTGCACAAATCCCGACACGGCGCCAAAAACTTGTTCGCCTCGCAAGTGTACGAGTTTCGCAAGTAATAAAGTGATAAATAAAGTATCGTTCCCACGAGGATTTGTTTAACGAATTGGTCAAGCAAGAGGCTTAGTGAATTTCATCAAGTTGAGCTAAAACAAAGTTTTGAGTTGGAATGAGAATTTTTAAAGACTATTTCTAAAACTTAAAATTGATAAAGGCAAATGACTCTTTGACTTCAAGGATAATTGAGCCTAGGGTTCTTTTCCCCTTTTGCATTTCATAAAACTTGGTTAATTTCCTCTCTAGTAGCATTTCAATACATATATGTGTTAGTCTAAGGTTCTAAAACACTTGACCCGCTCTCTCAAGTCAAAATCAAGTTTCTCTTCTCATTAAAATGCACAATCTCTTGCTACAATTAATGAGAATCAATATTTAAGCAACAACCCTAATGTGACAATGCAAGGTTAGTAAATATATCTCTATTTTACCAACAAACCATCCATTTATCAAGTAAACTTCAAGACAAGCATGATTTCAATCAAGTTCTACACCTAGATTAGCTCTCTCAAGTCAAAACCTAAGTGAATAAATCATCTAAATGGAGGCCAATCACTTAGAAGCATTAAGCCAAGGTTGAAATCAACACATACATATATTAATCCACCAAAAGAGAGGAATATTCAAGTATTAATCCATACAAAGGGTCAAAAGAACCCTAGAATGAAAGATTTAGCTACTCATGTTCAAATACAAAGAGAGGCTAAGCAAAGATACTGAATACATGAAGAATGTAAGAGGAGAAGAGGAGAAAAGAGGAAAACCAAGGTGAAATCCCCAAAAATCTCTTTTAGGTTGAGCACCCAAGCCTCCAAAGCTCCAAGATCTCTCTCCCAAGCTCTCTCCTTTGTTGCCCACTTGTTCCCTTGTGCAAAAAGTGTGTTTTTCGGCCCTTCCCTTTAGGTTAAATAGGGTTTTTATGTTTCTAATGTGAAAAAGCTACGCTTGTACAGTTCCTTCTAACTTTGTATTACTTCACTTCCTTTATTTCTTCCCTTGTTTCTTGGTTCTTATAGAGCTTTAAAACTTGACTCCATCCTCCTACAAAAGAGAAAGGAATTATCAATTCTCACTTGAATTACAAACTCTACAAGATATAACAAGAATTTCTTTGATTTTCCTTGATACTTTGATATGCACATTTTCTTCTATACACTTCATTTTCTATGCATACTTAAAGCCCAAAATAGGTAAAAGAGAGAAAATGTCTTTGGAATGTTGTCAATTTCTAAGAGTTAACACACCTTAAGTCCTTCAGGGACATGTGCTTCTAGCACCTTAAGTCCTTCGCGGACATGTGCTTCTGGCACTCGCTAATAGATTGCGGCTCATGATCCTCATTATCATTCATTACATCATATGCTATATTATAAGCAAAGATGTCGTCAACGTTGACTTCCTTTCGATCCTATCGGATTCCATTCATAACATAATTTATTGAGATCTCATAATTTGTTACATATTTCAAGTACTTGGGTCTCTTCTGGGACTACAACATTCTCTTCTGGAGATATCTTTGCTAGAAATCACAACTCTTCAGGAGCTGCTAACTTTCCTTGACTTGATCATCTATATTCTTAGCTCCTTTTATCTTTCGAGGATTTATCTTTGGAACCGATGGACTCGCCACGCTTCGGGCATGCTTTAGATTCATTTATAATATGTTATCCTATAGGGACATTAATTCAAATAGGAGCATTAACAATGGGACGTGTGACTTTGTCACTTTCTTTGGGTCAAGAAATGCTTCGGCATTCGAGTAGCTAAATTCGACAAATGAATTATCTTTTGAACTTCTAGTTCACATTATTTTGTACAAAGATCAACATGAGCCAATGATAATTCATTCCACTAGTCTCTTTACCTAACCGCTATTTTCTCCCCTCATGTTAGAAAAACAGTGTCAAATGACAATTGACCAATCATGCAAGATAAGTTTCCTAAATCCATCTGTGTGCATTATGGTGGACTTCAAGCAAAGTGCACATTCAAACCTTTTAAGATGGAATTTGTCTCAAGCACGACCAAAAGCCAATTTTATTGGGAGAATTTTGTTGGCTTATATAAGTCTTTGCAATATTTAAGATCAAATATACCAACATAGAAATTTGGTTCTCGTAAGCATTGATCTAGCTATTTATGAATGCTATAATACATGATTTCGGATCTTATAACTGAAATAGCGCGCTTAATTTATTCAAACATTATTGCAAACTTCAAAGTTGCAAACATTCTAACAAACTTCAGTTTGCAAGCTAATAGTCTCACATGTAACCATCTTATAGATGCATCTTTCAAATTTATATGGTTTACATGTTATTTCAATGGGCCCATATAATACTGTTTGATATATTTCCGTAAATATAATATCGATATCCATTACTAATCATGATCAATGAGAACAAGCGGCACATATATCATAAATAATATGTTGGTTATTTGTGAAGAATCTTCCGGTTCTTCAATGGATGTCAATACAAAATCTTATTATATATATATGACTTGGATGATCAAACAAGTCATGCCAACAATTTTTTTTTTTTTGGATTACTAAACTTACGGTTTATTGTAACATATACCTCAACCAATCATACACTTTTCAATTTCCATAAAATTATGATAACAAATCATAATATGATGACATCCATTTTGGGAGATCCATTAGACTTGTGTGAGAAGTATATAACTTCATACTTGTATTCTAACTCACACTTGTTTTCTAACAATCTCCCCTCAAGTGTGAGTCATCTAAACATACTTTGTTTATATCTATATTTCAAAATCACTTTCAAACCCTTTAAAGTTCGAAAGGAAAATCTATATTAGTTCTTCAGAACTATCATAGAATATTACATTATTGGATAATCTCATTACTCATTCATTATATACTTCAATTAACTTATTAACTTATATATGCAAAATATATAGTCCACCACATATGTAGCATTATACAAACATTAAACATATTACCTTCTGGGCTTTATTTTTCTTGATAAATCTAGACATTGCTTTGCAACTCTTTGCCTTTTAATATCTCATTGGTTGCATTATCAAACATTTGATTTGCTATATTTGTAAACTTCTGGTTTACAACTACAATCCCTTGCAAACATTATTGCAAACTTCTGGTTTATAGCAAAATTCGATTTTGTATATTATTTGTAAACTTCTGGTTTACAATAGCATGTGTTTTCTATGATATCCATTTTTGTAGATATCTTTAAAACTCAATAAGTTTCTTTTATACTTGGTAGAATAATCAATACAAAATTTTGTTTCTTCAAGTAACAAAATATTAGCTCTTCCGGAGCCCTCAATCAAATTTATGCTACCAAATATAGTTTAAACATTGGCCTCTTACATTATAAGTTGGGCAAAATATGCTAATTAGTCCTCAAGACTATTAGCCTTTAGAATTATTACTCTTGAGTGGCATAATTCTTTGCAAGTTATTTGTCTTCGGGACAATAACTAAAAACACTTTGTATCATTCAATATTTGATACATTAAACCTTCGTGGCCTCAATATTTAGATGAGTAAAATCAACATCTTCAAACTTGGGATCCTCAACATGATTCACTTCAATCTTTGACCATTTACTACACATTTTTAGTGATCCTTGGTAAAGTTCCACTAAGTGTCTTGGTGTATGACAGTGCACGGACCAATGACCTTTGCCACCACAACGATAGCATGTATGTTCGGCATGTTTCTTATGCCCACTAGCTTCCCTTTTATGGATGGCACCTTTCCTCTCTAAACCTTTGGTAAAGACCGAAATTTAGAGAGCATAAGGATGATTGGGGCCATACAATAAGAAGATGAAAGTTATATGACTTCCGCCATATAATATCAAAATTTTATGGCTTCGTGCCATTTATCTTTAGGACTAAATAAAGTTGAGCATTATTTCTTCTATTTATACAATAATAAGATGAAAGTTATATGACTTCCGGTCATATAATATGAAATCAAATGAATATGGCATCTTGTCATATAATTAATATATAAATATAAATTAAAGGAATGTGGCTTCGGCCATTTAATAGGAAAACAAAACAATATGACTTGGTTATATAATTTGAATATGAAATTAGAAGTGTATGGCTTCACGCCATACTTGAAATAACAATATTAATAATACAAATAATTCGTAAAGTAGATCAAAATAAGAATATAGAACTAGAAATTATCCGGGACCGAAGTCATATTAATTCCACTTTGTCTGTAATTGAATTAATTCCACTTTTTCTCCAAGATCACAACAAAAGTTTTAGCAATTATCTCCAATCTTAGCCATGGAAGCCTATGTATAAAACAATCAGTAAAAATATCTTTTTAATTCCATATAGTGGCTCAGATTATCCCAGATAGATAAAATAAACATATAACTAAATAACGTAGATTAAATCGTTAAAGAAACAATCATTCCTTTGTTAGAGCTCTCGTGCTGATAACGTGTTATGAAATAAAGAGATATGTGGGATAAAAGATAGAGAACAAGAATATGAGAATAGAGAAGAGAGAAAGATGAGAGTAATTCTTATTTCAGTGTGTATCAGATACATAACATATGCCTTCTATTTATAGGCATTACTCTATAATCTAGCTATGTGATTCCATAATTATAGAAATTAATGGGTGATAATAGGAAACTATAGAGCATAGGAAATAATGAGAGATATGTACATTCAATAATATCAAATTCATAACATATTTTCCTTACTTATGATTATTATTAAATGATAAAATTCACATGCTTATACCTCTAATGCTAGTTACAGTTCATCATACTTTAAGACAGCACATGTAAATAATGTACTCTAATTAGAGATTGAGTTTCACAGAAAAGAGTACAAGCCCAAACAATGAAAAAAAAAAAAAAGTAGTAGGAGAAATATTATAATATAAAGAAGCCCCACATTATTTAATTAAAGAAGAGATTAAAAGTATATATAATGTAAAAAGGGAGTTCTATCTATTAGTTCAAGTTATTTTGATAGAGAGACAGCACTAACATGCTAACTTGTATCTAAAAGTCAACACTAGGGAGATCTCATGGTACTAGGTTATAAGGCTATTGGTTTGTTTTTCATTGATCTGAAATTTTGTAAATGACGATTACAAACAGACACTTGTCATGATTGTCCTTAAGAAGCTATTCTTATCTATAATAAGTCACTAAGCTATTTATAAAGCTAATCGTCTTAGAGATGACGAATGGTGTATAGGGCTCTATAAATATTGTCGGCATATTGGGATGGATGCAAATAGAGAAAGCTAGGGTTCTTGCTGTCCAGACCATGGAAACTTTTAGCTTGCTCAAATATTGGCGAGCCGCTTCTTCCCTCCCTCCTGGGGCTCCTCTTCCCCCTTCTCTCAGCGCCACCACCATAGAGGGGTGCAGCTTTGTTCTCACCGCCACATCCTCTCTCAGTCTCTTGTACGTTTTCCTGTTGGATTTCTGTGTCTTCTGTCTGATTCATGATTCTCTTATTGATCAATTCTATCTTTCTTTGCACTCTCCCATAGATTTACGGAGTTCTTCTAGTTAAATTCGCGTAGATCTGTGTTTTTGTCAAAAAGCTAAATCAGTGAGTTAATGTAAAAATATTTTATGTGTAGAAATATAGTGCTGTGCTGACATTATGATTTAGCTTTTTAAGGTATTAGAGTCAGGAGTAGAGGAGTCTTTTTCTTTTTGGTACCGATTTCATAATACTGGCATATTTGCTGATCATTGCATTTTGGTGCCATCTCATGTAATATGAATCCATTATATCTGTAGAAAACAACCTATTTTCTTTCCTCAAAGTTTGTATGTCTGGAATCAAAGTTCGCTAACTCTGTTTCTGTTCTATCCAATTATTTGGCTAATTTCTTGTTTTTTTTTTCCTTTCAGATTCATTGCCTATGGGGAATGGGAGGCATTGGAAAAACAACTTGTCAAAATCATGGAGTTTTGGGAGGAACTAATGAAGGAAATGATGACGTGCAAAGAATTTCATGGGATGGTTATCAAAAAATGAAAAGTTGGAACTACACATAATACCCTGTTGAGTAACTAAAATACTACAGTTCATTGTCTTTGATTAAGTAAAACTCCTTCCTTCTAGTCCTTTTTATAAGAAACTATTATTCCAATTGAGAAAAATGAATTGACAGTTAAAATTAGCTAAAAACAATAAATGTATAAAAATGTCATGTCTCTTCCAAATATACACCTATTTATGAAAATAAAACATGAGAGAGAATGGGTAACAAATATGAGGGAATATGAGCATAGAATATGGGAGAAAATGTGTAATAACTGAGTAAATGAAAGAGAATTAGTGGTGAGTGAGGGTAATTAATATAAATATGTGTATTTAATAGGGGTATAAAAAAGAAAAAATAGTTTAAAATTTGAGACACAAGGAGAAAGTTGTTTATAAAAAGGACCAACCACAAGAGAGAGACAGTTACTGAGGGAGTAGATAGAGAATGGATTAATATTGACAAATTATATTGGAGTGGGATTAGTAGTAGAAATAGAAAAAGGAATTAATAAAAGTAATATTAGTGGCAGAAGACCACATGATGATGGAGGGACCATGAAGCAACAAGTTCATGAATGTGGATGCTCTTCAACACAGTCTAGTAGCATATTAGTGATTTAATATTTTTCTAAAAGAAGCAGCTAGTCACCTTCAATGGAATAAGTTATTTTCATTAATGTCACACCTACCTACGTTTGTTTTCATATTGCTGAACTTTTTGACCTCCTCCATTAATTATCTTATAATTCTCATTTCACACTCAAATCAAAGCCTCTCATTTTATTTTCACTTTCACGCGCCTATGATCCATCTTCTCCTTCCTAATTACTTATATATGAATGCTGATTGTGGTAAGACCCAAAGGTCCCACATCGAGAATTTTGTGAGGGAAGGGGAATCTTATGCTATAAAAGGAAGCCCCCTCCTACCTTTATCCTCATCCCACAATTCCCTTCTCATTCTTTAAGACATTTTATATTTCCCCTCTTGTATTATTTCACTTATAATTATTTGAAATGAAATTAAGTTATGATATTCCTTTTATTATTGTCTTATTTATTAGATGTTATAAAATATAGTAGTTGTGATTTGTTGTATTATTAAATTACGTTTAGAAACTTTGTTTTCTAGTATTATGAATTTGTAGTATAATCGGTTATACTCTATATATTCCGCTTCCACAACAATTGGTCTCAGAGCAGTACAGTCTAAACTTCCACATCAGAAAAAAAAATTACTTTTGGCTTTTATATTGGCATCTATTAAATAGTACCTAGAGCAAAAATGACGAAAAAATAGATTGAAGAATTCGCATCAAATGTCAACAATTCGTCGTGCGAAGTTTTCACTTGAAAATTTTGACAGAATAGTACATTTTGGGATATGACAAGATGAAGCTCTTGATGTTGTTTTCCAACAAAGACGAGATTTTGCTATTGAAGAAAGGAAACCAAACAGTGTAGGGGAGGAAGATTGAAGAGCCGGCTCTGGCCCTGGTACTATCGGGCCGGCCTTTGAAAAGCAGATGTTTTCCTTACTCCAGGCCCTGTAGGGCCAGGCGCTGTCAGGCTGGGCCGGCCCTGATTCCCAGCTCTAAGTATATCACACGGCCTTCTGGTACGTAGTACTCTCTCTTTGAAAGCAAGCATGCACGTACGAGTATTTTTGAAGTGGAGCCAACCCACTGTGTTAATGCTGCGAATCTTTTCCCTCACTTGTTCTTGTTTGTGGTCATCAGCATCACTAGCACTTATGGTTATTTATTACTATAAAGAGAAAAATCCGCTCCTATTTCTCAAATTCAATTAATGTCCAATTAACTGTGGTGTACGTACAAGGTAAGGTTACACTAATATTGGAAATTCTATCTGCTAGGGCCTCACATTATGCATGCATGCGTATAATTATTACCTCTAATGAAATGAAAGAATTTAAAAGACATCAAGGAAATTACTCTAATGACCGAATGTTTATAGAAGCACTAGAGAATTCCATTTGGTTGTGATTTCTTTCTATGTGAATGTGAAGATTCCCTCTTTTTTGGTTTTCTGCAACTTTCCTCCATTGGTTGCTTATCTTTTTCTCTCATTTCTGGCATATTTCCATTCTGAATCATTAGATTGTTACATTGTATTTTGAATATCATAATAATTCGTCTGAGCATTTCTAGGATTTTAATTTTGAGGTTAAGTAAAATTTCCAATATGTTAACCGAAATTGACGAGAATAATATATGTACGTGGAAAAATGATTATTAAATGATAAAATTCACATGCTTATACCTCTAATGCTTTAGAGAGGGGCAAAGAGGTAATTAGAGAAGAAGGGAGGGGAGGGACAAAAGTAGAGTTCACATTAAATGATTTTCCCTTATGTGATTTTTATGTGTTTTTCTCTCTAATTAGAGGGATTAGGCATTATTTTTTATTTTTTATTTTTTTTAGATTCTATTTATTTATATTAGATTATATGTTGCATTGTAATTTTTTGTTTGGACCCAGTATCTCAAATTAATTAATTTATATTCTTGCATTCAGAAATATTTTTCCTGTAACTCCAATATCCTGGAAATTAATTAAGTTAAGATATTGGGTGCAAGAAAAAAATCAAGATGCAGCATATAATCTAATCTAAATAAATAGTTTATATAAAAAATTAAAAAAAAAATAAAAATCCCTCTAATTAGAGGGAAAAACACATAAAAAACACCTCAGAGAAAAGCACTTAATGTGAATTCCACTATAATAGCTAGAGACTCTTTATTTTGCACCTTGTACACAAATGTTAAGTGCAGTTTTTTCTGCTGATCTGAAACTAATTGATAAGGAACAACAATGGCAAATATGAATGACGAGTTGCTTGTGTCAAACTGGTTTAACACTCATTCCTCTGTGCCTTCATCTTATGTGCAACCCCTCGACCCAGTAACCTCATTCCGGCTTCCGACAGGACAATTCTGGTGATCGACCTCAGAGCAAACAATCCAGCAGTTGTAGTTGAAAATATCATGAAAGCCTCCGAGGAGTTTGGATTTTTCCAGGTTTGTCCTGGTTTGGAAGAGGCTTGACTTGAATCCATTCGCCATCTTTGAGGATTTGAAGGCCATGGATGGTGAATGGATTCAAGTCGAGCCTCTTCCTAACGCCTTGGTCGCAAGGGCGGGACCCTCTTAGCTTGTTAGAGAGGGGGCAAGTGCCCAGCTTGAATTTGAGATTTTTTTTTCTTAATAATTAATACATGTTTGAATGATTATCCACCTTGATACATCAAGGCTACATGTCGTAATAGGATGGGGGATGAAGGGTTGAATGATTGCTTAGTGCCTTATATTGAAAAAAGATGTATTTGATAGCATTGATAATAAGACAATTATGATGGAATTCCAAAAAATAAGGCCTAGAAGGATGACATTATAATTATTTTTATTGTAATATACTTTTTTATTAATACACACACACACACTTGAACTTGTTGAGTACCCTCATTCATTTATGTAGCTGCATTTATTTCTAACAGTACTTAGCCTTATTTTTCTAAATGATAAGTTTGTAAAATAGTTGCATCTCTTATTACATCATCAGTATTCACTTGATTTCATAAATATTTTTTGATATATATTTTTTTCTTGTTTATATTCTTTTGTTTTTTAATGCATTTAAAACTTTCCTTAAAAAAAATTTGGGGGTAGTGAACCCTTGAATCCCGCCAATTGTGCCCTCCTTCTGTAATTTCCTGGGTCCGCCCTTTCTTGGTCGTCAACATATAATTATGGTTTGAGTAGTGGACAACATATAAGATGAAGGCACAGAAAAATGAGCATTAATCCTCCTTCTTCATCAATGTTGGTGATTCTCTTCAGGTAATATAGACTTAGATACGGTTCTGATAACAAAAGCATGCAAGTTGTTTGTGGTTTGTTTGTTCATTTATTTCTTTTCGGTCTGAAATGGCTTATGTTTTATTTGATGAGATGTAATACATGTAGTTTTGACTAAGAAGATGAAATCAGACTTTTTGAGATTCTCGAAGAAGAGCAAGTGACTTCCAATATGTTAAATAAGATTTTCCTAATGGCTTATGCACGTTCAATTTTTTTAAAAGCATTTTCCTTCTAAATAATAATTACTCCCTCCAAAGTTAAATGTAAGAGTTAAATAGAAAACCAATTTCTTGATGATTCTATGATTATATACATTGAAAAAGATTTTTTTTTTTTTTTGAGTTTTAGTATGGATTCAATTATAGATGAGTTTAACAATATGAAAACACGTAGAGTAAGAGTCAAGTGAAGTGATCTTAATTTTTGTAATAAATTTCATTCAATTTTTTGTATATAAGGTCTATATTATATTTTAAGTACTTTTATATATGATATGATATTTTTTTTATTTTCGTCCCCCCTCATTAAAATTCCTAGCTCTGCCACTGAGGGTGGGGCAAGAAGAAAAAGGGTATCATACAAAATGTAAAAGACATCAAAAAGAAAAAGAAAAAGGTTATCCCTACAAAGCTTCACATCACTCAGTAATGGTCGCTTGCTTTCTTTTTCAAATTTTTCTTGTTTCGTCCCGTTGTTATGTGTTGGAGAGGTAGGAGAGGTAGGAGAGGGTATATGATAAAATGGAAGGATAGGATAAGAGAAGAAAATTAAATGCTGTGTACGTTCAAGATAAGGTTACTCTAATGTTGGAAATGCTATCTCCTTGGGTCCTTACTTGTTAGTATTAGAACTCATATGCCTTTCAGGAATCTTCGAGCGCTTGAAATTGAAAAATACGGAGGCACCACCAAGATTTTAAATTAGGATGATTTTGAAACCTATTTTAAAAAATAAAAAAATTAAATACAATGATAATTTAATAATACATTTATATATTTTATAAAGTAAGTAATTATTATAATTTATTAATGCTACATACAACTCAATTTTAATGTCACAAGTTTCCAAAATGTTATCAATCTCAGTGCTAATTTAAGGCAAAAAAGTAACATATTTAGTTGGAAAAAAAAATACTTGTTACATTTTTTTTTTTTACAAGGTATGTAATGTTGGGTTAGAAAATAGATTCACTTTCTTAACAGAGTAGATAATTTTTTTTTTTTTACATTTAAACTTTTATACCATATTCAAATCATTCAATTTTAATGTAAAATTCTTAATAACAGTCAAAGGATGAAAATAGAACAATATTTTAAACACAAAATAAAAAAATAAATGTCTAGTTCTAATCAAAGAAACCCTCAACAACTCTTAGAAAGAAGGACCAATAACATGGCCCTGTCTATAGTCCATACAAGAGACAACATCAATCTTCAATTCTTTTTTCCATAAAAAAGTGTAGCGCCTTTTATTATGATGGCACAAAATTGGAGAAGTGGACTGATGATAATTTCAGATGTTTTTGAAATGGAGGAGTAAATAAGGACAATAAATGAGAGGGGCAAAGAGGTAATTAGAGAGGAAGGGAGGGGAGGGACAAAAGTGGGAGAAGTGTGTGAGTTGTCGGTTCAGTGATGACGCTCACACACAGAGAGAGGAGTCTGGTTTCTCTCATGGTCCCTTTTCTTATCATCCCTTATATTTTCTAAATCATATCCGTCTATTTAAATTTGAAAGGTCAAACATGAGTCACGTCATCAAGTTATCACTCCTTTGAATTTTCTCTCCTCTTTCTAATCGATGGTTCAGATTGGCTTATCTTCCTAATCAACGATCTATATAGGCTTATGAAAGATTATGAGAAATTGGGATAATGAGAGAATCTTCTCCCGAGAGATAGTGAGTACTAGAACAAAATGAGTAAAATGAATAGGATAATATTTAGGAGTTAGTTTAACTCCCAATTATAGGATAAAGTTCTAATTTTTGTCAATTTCTTCCTAAAATACCATTATTGATACTTTCTTAATAATCATTAATCACAATAATAATTTTTCTTAATAAAATGATTTCAGAGTATTTTAATTATCAGAGTGAGAGGAGGTTAAGTGAGTGAGAAATGAGAGGCTGTATGCGCTGATGCATTCAAGTATAGATAGTGGTATTTTCCGCTCTTGCTCCCTCAACCTGCCAACTTCTCCTTCCTCCAATTCGGTTGCACACGAGTTGAGTCTACACTTTTTAAATAGGGGCATTTTAGGAAAATGTATATAATTAACTAATTTAACTCATATCCTTAACCTCTCCAAAATCTGGTAAATATGTTCTATAATTAGGAGGGAGTATAATTAATATAACTACTATCCTTGATCAATCTAAAATCTGGTAAATATGTCCTATAATTAGGATGGTGGGAGTAGTAGATATACTATATATTAGCACAAAAAAAAAAAAATTAAATTTGTGTGCCATTATATATACAGGTGGTAAATAAATGCCATTCTGATAATGAATATTAATAGAACGTTGTATGGTTAGTCACAGTGAACTGTAAATTTTTAGTTACTCAAGAGGGTATTATGTGTAGTTCCGACTTTTTTGTTTTTTGATCAAAAGAAAATGACGGTAATGTTAAGTTAACCAGATAATTAAACTGCAAGAAGAGTCATGGAATTCTTATTATAGGCATGTACAGCTCACTAGCACTGTATATAACTAGATAGTGGCGGACCCAGGATTTTAGGTTTGTGGGTGCACAATTAGTGATGGAGTTTGGGGGTTTGGGGGCAGCGCCCCCGAAAATTTTTTTTTAAGGGGAAAAATACTTTTACCTTTACTTTTTTTATTGCATAGGTCAAATGCCATATTTAAAGCCAAGTATGAAACTTGCAAGCACATTACAAAATATGGAATCTTTGGTCTATCAATATATGGAACACTAGATAAGATTTGCCCCTACCAACAGACTAAATTCTAATTATATCAAATTATAGAAGGAGGGAACAAGCGATTGCATTAACTCAGTGATAGTTTCACCAAAAATCAAGACTAACCTCATATCTGGTTGAAGTGTTGCTGCAACTTTTCATTTGTGTAATTAATACAAAACTGCTCAAAACTGCAGCCAAGGAATTAAATATCAGCTTGGGAAAAGCTTAGTCAACAAAGTACGAAAGTGCAAAGGACAACCTAAATTTTGATAAGTTTTTACACAACTAACAACATCATATAGTATTGAGGGAGCAGAATAACATAGAAAAATAATAATCAAAAGTCAACTAACCTTTACATCAGAACGATTACAAAATCATTCTTCGATTCTTCATGCTTTGAAAATATTGTATTATATCTTCTTCATCAATCGTATCAAATATATCACGTTCAACATAAGTTACCATGCATGAGTTAAACCAATCATCACTTATCCGATTGCGCAACTTGTCTTTAACAATAGTCATTGCAGAAAAAACCTGCTCAACACTAGCAGTTGCTACCGGTAGAACGAGTGCCAACTTTATCAATAAATATACCAGTGGATAAACAATATCCTTTCTCTTCTCAACCATCTTCAAAGCAAGGTCAGAAATTGTTTGCAAATTGACAAAATGAGAATCAGCCTTCACATCAACAATAAAATTACCGAGACTTGAAGACAGAAAAGGAATATTTGCAAGCTCATCAAACTCCAAGGGATAGAATCTAGCAAACTCAATCAACTTTTCTTTGTTAAAATTAGCAAATGAATCACGAGGATCAAGACAACTCAAACACTCAAACAACTTGACTGATTCCAATCTCTGTCTCGACCTCCCTTTAGGACAATAAACATCATTCATATTTGGAATGTCAATATCATATTTATTGGCAAAAATGTTCGTTTCTTGAAGTAATTCATCAAAACCATTATCTCTCACCTCTTGTAAACGAGACTTGACTACCTTCACTAAACCAATTGCATTTAAAAGGTCTTGATCTTTTCTTTGTAGTGCTTGTGACAACTCATGAGAAATCCCCAATATCAATTTCATAAGATGCAACAAGAATGCAAATTCAAAATCCTCCATGGCATACAAAATGCAACCTGCATCGGTTCTTGCAACATCATTTTACGGCTCGTCTTCAATAATTTTCATCAAGGAAATTATTGGAGAAAATAAAGAGATAACACTTGTAACCGTACCAAAATGGGAACCCCAGCGAGTGTCTCCAGGTCGCTTTAAGGTTGTCTCTTGATTTAAACCTTTTCCAGTTGGTATTTCACCACTAGCAATTCTTTCAACTATTAGCTCATACTGATTCATTTGAAGAATTTCCTTCCGCTTGCATGAACCCCCCACAACAGTAGCCATCTTTTGAAGCGTGTCAAAAAATTCTTGAATCTTCTTGTGTTGTTTTGCAACCTTCACAAGAGCCAATTGTAACTGATGAGCAAAACAATGAATGTAGAATGCGGATGTGTTGTCGCGCAAAATCAAACTCTTAAGCCCTTTGAATTCACCCCGCATATTACTAGCACCATCATAGCCTTGACTGCGACATTTAGACAAACTTAAACCAAGTTTAGAAAATAGCCCATCAATCGATGCTTTTAGTGACTGTGCAGTAGTATTTGAAACATGAATTATGCCAATAAAACGTTCAACAATTGACCCTTTTTTGTTGACATACCGAAGTACAACCGCCATTTGTTCTTTAACTGCAACATCACGAGCTTCATCCACTAGCAAGGAAAAGTAATCATCACCGAGATCACTAATTATTGTTTTAACAGTCAAATCAGCACAAGCTTGAGAAAGATCTTTCTGAATCTTTGGTGAAGTCAGTTTGTGATTATCGGGGGCATTTTGTAAGACCACATCACTCATCTCTTTATTTGGCGCAGAATAAAACTTTAGAATTTCAAGGAATAAACCTTGTTGATTTGAACTTGCAGATTCATCATGTCCCCGAAAAGACAAAGCATTGCGTAGTAGTAATCTAGCACAATCTAAAGATGTTTTTAGCCGAATACGATAATCAATTTTTTTTTGTTCAGAAATATTTGAAAGAGCAATATCAATATGTTGCTTTTGCTTCATCAAATCTTGGCAAGCTTGATAACATCTATTGTGAGCACTCTTATGATCTCCAACATGAACTTTGAATCTATCCTTCTTATGCCAATTTTTGAACCCCACACCGACAAACGCTTCTGCGTCGAACCACTACCTCCAACCTCCATATCAAGTAGATAACAATATAAGCAAAAACATGCATCTTTTGATACACTATACTCCAACCAGGAACCAAATTCTTCATACCACTTAGGATTGAATCTACGCATTTTTCCATACACATCCGTTTGAGGGAATGGTTTAAGAATTGGTTGAGTTGGCCCCTTGAGCAAATAAGCTCTACGAATATCCTCTCTTTCTATAGGATTTGATGTCATTGAATAAATTGAAGGTCTTTTTCCCGGATCCGCTTCAAGATTTTCTATATTAACTTTTGCTTGAGGTGGTGATTGAAAACTTTGAAATTGAGATGCTTGTGGTGGTTGGGAGGATTCTTGGACAGTTGGGATTGAAATACTATTTGAAAGTTGCTCACTTTGAGATTCGGGTTCTGTATTTGTGGGTTTTAGACGTTTGAAATAAGATTGTATCGTTGACATTTTCTGGAAGAAAAAAAGGTTGACAAGATCAGGGAACATGTTGCAACCTATAAGCTATATTTGATACTTTTAGGATAAGGATAAGCTATATAAATCCCTTTTGAATTATAAGGATAATACTCTGGCTATCTCGAGTAAGAATCAAACTTTTACTCCTCCGGTTTTAAATACAAGGAAATTCGGGGGAAAAGATCAAGTAATTTCCTATTCATGTCAAAATTGGAAGTATTTGGAACATGACGCATTTTTATAAGCTTCCAACCGTTGACCACTAATTCATGAGTCTCTATGTTTTTTCCCCCAACAATTCATGAGTCTATTTTAATCAAGGATCTCGAATCCTTGCAAATTATCATAATATTCACAATGTTTCTCAATGCTTCCTCTATCGAAACCTATAAGATTGTATCTTTTTCATACAGAGGCACTAAGCAACTGAAGCTATGATTTCCAACTCCAAAGCAATTTAGGTAAAGCTAATCAATGAAGCTAATGTAGAGCAATGAAATTTAAAGAAAGCTTTGTTACCTTCGAAGCTTTTGTCAAGACTACCAGTTCTTTAAAAAAGTTTGTCAAAGTGTGGCTTGCAATAAAGAACTCCCTCAAAAGAATTTTGAAGTTGCTAAGCTGCAAAATACATTGATCAGTTGGTAAAGTTCCAAACAATGGAGAATTCCGGGAGATTAAATAATATTTTTAATATAGAGTGTTTTTCACATTAAAAACAAAATCTTATCAGTCCAATTAAAAACACAATCATATTAAAATCCAATTAAGAACAGGGAAACAGGGGAGGGGAGTCGTGATTCATGAATAGCCAAGAGGTTGGAACATATTATTGTGTTTCCTTGTTTAATCCAAACACAGAAATGAACCAAAACACAGAAAAGAATAATCCAAACACATAAATGAACCAAAAGCATTAAGCAAACAGAAGAAGAAACTGAAAGCCCCAATTTAGAATCAAAGTTAAGTATCTATCGGCAAATCCTGTACACTGTATAACTAATAATCCTGATAAATGAATGACTATGAACAAGATAGTCTGCATTGACGAGCACAAGCAAAGCCTTTAATCATCTCTCTCAACTCTCAATCGGAAGAAGCATAAAACACGTAGGGAGACAGTCAATCGGAACAAGACAGTCTGCATTTGCAATCATTGATTTGAGAGACAGGGAGAGAACCACAGAAAAGATGGAGGAAGAAGAAACAATCACAGTCTTAGATGGCGTCGCCGTCAAGTCCAGTCGCTTCGATTTGGAAGACAGGGAGAGAACCGCAGATCGCAGAAAACAATCACGCACAATTTGGGAGAGACGGCGAATCACGACGGCGTCGTTGGTTTGGGAAATGGGAGAGACGGAGGCGTTTCGATTTGAGAGAGTCAAAGACGACTTCACCGAGCTGAGAGAGATGATTTGGGAGAATGGGAGTTGCTCGACGCTCGTTATAGTCGATTAGGGACAAAAATTTGAGCTGCCTTCAGTTTTTGATAAATTTACAAAACTGAAATTTGACTTGTTGATTACCTTAATTCGCGAATCGAACTGCAATTCGCGTGTCCGATACATTCTTCTACTCAAAATTGCCGTGTCCGTGCTTCCTAGGTCTCCAATGCCGAACACTTTCAGCGTCTCTGGGAAGTTTGAGCAGACTGAAGGCAGAGATGGGACGTCGGCCAGAGAGTCGGAAATCGGCCAGAGAGAGTCGGAAATTTGGGGAAGAAAGACGATCGGGGCAGACTGCAGAGGCTTTCGGAAAATTGGGGGAAAATAAATTGGGGAAAAGAAAGACGGGGAGGGCAATGGAAAGGGGGAAAAAAGGCCATGCGGATTCGAACCCTGGACCTCTGAGAGGAGGAATAAGAGTTTTAACCATCCGCCCTATCTATACATATTGACAAAAATTTCTTTCAAATTATATATATTTTGTGTGTTCACTTGCCCACATTGGCACTGATATGGGTCCGCCCCTGTAACTAAAGACTCGTTATTTTTTTCACTTTGCACACAAATGTCAAGTGCAGTTTTTTCTGCTGATCTGAAGCTAATCAATAATGAACAACAGTGGTGAATATGAATGAGGAGTTGCTTGTGTCAAGCTGGTTTAACGCTCATTCCTCTGTGCAGACAAGCATATCCCAACAGCACATAACCCCTAGTATATGTGTCACACTTAGCTATCATGTCACACCTAGCAGCCGTTTCACACCTAGCAATCGTATCCCAATACCCAGCAAGCATAAAAACAGTACATGAACATATCACAGAGCTAACAACTACCTCATATAAGCATACCATACACCTAGCACATACACGCATACAATAAACATCAGATTAGTGTTACAGTACGCGAACGTACCTTCGTTGACGGTAAACGGTACTTCTGTCAGAATACGGTACGTTTGACAGCGGTACGACAGCGATACAACAGCGGTTTGTGATTACAGATATCCTATAAGGATAATATTACATTTTATTAACATTTGACATCATAACAGGCATTTTAGGCATAAATGACCATTTTGCCCCTGATGCCCCTAATCGGCGGAATTTCGCCAGAGCTTCGCTACTTTGACTCTAATCTTCCAGAATTTCAACATATCCCTTACTCCAACATATTTTCCAAAATAAATATCATATTAAATCCTAAAACATGATATCTAAAATATACTGGAAGATTAAAGATCAAACTAACATTCCTACTAAAACTACCGAACTAAAGACTATAACCGAAGAACTTACCCTTGAAGAACTTCACTACAACTTTCTCCAGAGCTTCTCTCTCTAAAACCTCTCTCTATTTTGAAATCCTTAAGAGGTCTTGGTGTGAAGAACTCAAATGAAGGTGGTGGCTATTTATAGAAGAAAAGCGAGGGCAAAACGATAATCTTCCATTTGAAAACTTAGCAAACAAGTTTTCTCCTTCATTTTCCACCACAAAAAACGTCCCCTATGTCATCTTTCCCACCAATGAAGTCATCCCAATGATGTCATGCATGATGGCATCAACTTGCCTTAGAAGTTTTCTACCGATAAAGTCCCGGTTCGGTGTTCGAATCGCGTAATCTTGTAAAATCTTAGAAAACCGGCAACATAGCCCTGAAGGTCTATTTTTCCTCTTTGGAAATATCTTGGTTAACTAAATTTTTGATCTCATACAGGGCATCTCCTATTTCGCTGAAGATTTCAGGCAATCGCCGTCGCGACGGAAATCGTTTCCGGAAATGTCAACTTCTGGACAAAATTACACTGAATCATAATATGTCCAGTTGTTAGCAACTTAATTCAAGGATTTTGAGTTAGGATTTATTTTCTATCGGTGGTCATTTATCCTGTCTGCTCTTTCACAAATATCCCACAGAATATTCCTTTAGAATATTCTCTAAACCTAAACTAGAATATTCTCTAAACCTAAACCCTTTTCACACTACATCTTTCTTTCCTTCTATTTTTTCGAAAATTCATGGCCCTTTTTTGTTGACTTTTCAACCTTTTTAATCACTTAATTATATGCCTTAATTACCTTAATTAATAATTAGTCCATTGGCTAATTATTCCTTAAGTCTTTATATAACTCATCCTATTCATTTCTTAAACAATTAGCCAATAATTACCTATTTAATCCCTTATTAATTGTTGATAATTTTATTAATTAGAACTAATCATTATCTCACAACTATTGGACTGACATTGGTATTTTACGCTCCATGTAAAACATTAAAAATCATGGGGTCAATTATGGCCCACACAATACTTTTTGATTTTTCTTTCTTTTATTTCCAAAGGAAATAATTTAATAAATTGTCTAAATTAAGGACAATATTCTTTCTAATTTTTAATAATTATTTTACTGCCCTTTAGAATTTATCATAATATTTTTAGAATATTTTATGACCCTAAAAATGCATTTTTAAGTCGTTTTGGCACTTCATTTCCTTTAATTCCCATAATATTTTTCTTAGAAAATAAGATAATTATAACTTAATATTTGAAACCTCATATTCACCTATTTTTAATAGGTATATTTTGATACGGATTTTTAGGGTATTACACAACACACTTCCACTTCATCTTCCATCATTTTCTTCCGACATGGTCACCGTCGAGGAGGTGGAACCTTCTTCTTTTGTGATTTACTCCTCTGAATCCGAACCTAATTCCAAACCACAGTTCACTACGTCATTGTTGAAATCCACTACCAAGTACAATGCAGCATTTGATGCGGCGGCCCGAACACTGTGGCAGGTATGGCCACCTCGAAGTGTGTTGTCCTCTGAAACAATGATGGAGCTTTTAAGGGACTAGTGGGGTCATGGCCCCCCCCCCAAAAAAAAAAATTTGTTTGGAATTTTTTTGTTAAAAAAATTTAATATAATGTAAAATTAAATTTTGGCCCCCTCAATTTTCCCCCTCTTTTTATATCTTTGGGGCTTATAATTCAATTTGTGTTTCATGTGAGGTCTTGTATGATTTGTTTTAATCTTGTCATTTTTTTCTATATTTCATTCTAATTACCTGAAATTTTTAGCTTATCAGTGAAATTTACTTTTGTGGTGTATTCTTTAGCATGCTTTTGCCCATTTTACACTACATCTATGAATGAAGTTAATTGATTTTTCATTCTAAACTTCAGCCTCTTGCCTTCCAATGTTGTGGTGTTCAATTACATGAAGTTTATGGTTGAACCAAAGATTCACAATCACATAAATTAAAGCCTCTTGGCTTCCAATGGTTGTGGTGTATTTTTTTATATTCTTTTCTTTTCTTGTTTATATTCTTTTGTTTTTTAATGCATATAAAAATTTCCTTAAAAAAAATTTCGGGGGCGCTGCCTCCTAACCCCTGAATCCCACACCACTATTTGGCCCCCCTAAATTTTTGTCCCAAGCTCCGCCCCTACTCTGAAAGCCAAGTAGCAGCAACCTTCTGTGGCTTCCTCGAGCTCACTGGAAACAACGCCGGTAAGCACCACAAAAGCACCAACGGCCTGTCCAGGGCACAGGAAGTCAAACTCCAAGAAGAACAACTCTTTGGTGATTGGATGAAAGTACCACCTCGGGGAGGACGTTTCAGAAGCAAAAAGATCTCTGACACCCACACACCAAACTATGAAAATGGAGGCAATAGGTATGGTGTGTTATCAAGCTTGGATGCCAACAGACAAGACAACTGCAACCTCCCTGTGAGTCTGTCTTAATCCTCCACATAAAACATCAAAAGGTTGAAATTGTAAGACCAAGTTCACTTGGATGGATTCATAATGAAGAAACACAAGAAATAAACATTGGGAAGTTATTATATATAAGAGTTAATTAATATTGCAAATCTAGATCGAGGCACCCTTGTTGAAGTAACCCCTACGAAACTCAGCGAATGTCATGAACCTGTACTTAGGAGTGGTCAGGTGGCTACATCGATAAGAACTTGTGCAGGTTCTGTGACACTTTCATTCAATGGATAAAACATGCACAAGTTCTTATCAATGAAGCCACCTTGATCACTCCAAGTACAAGTCCATGATATTTGTTTAGTTTCGCAGGGTTACTTCAAGAAGGTGCCAACCAAGCAGATTTGCACTATTAATTAAACTTTTATATATAATGAGCCTGTTTGGATTCAGCTTCTGACTGACAGCGTTGGAGAAGTTCAGCGAAAAAAAAACAGTCCAGTGTTTGTAACGGTTTGGTTTAGCGTTTTTGTTACTGGACTTATGGTAGAAAAGCCCGATGAACCTAAAGCTGAGAGACCTAGCGTTCAACGTTGAGGTTGCCCGTTGATGCTGAGCGTTCAGATCTCCTCCTCTCTCTCCTGGTAGGTCAGTTCTTTTTCGGTTTGTTTCTGGATTCCTTCATCTCTATTTCTATTTTGTGCTTTCATTTTGTTGCAGATTGTGTTCGTTTTTCCTCTCGGGCTCCATGCCTTAGTGGTGCTCTATTTTCTCCTCACTCTCGGACTCCATGGCTGATGAAAGCTCTTGTTTTTCCTTCGCCGTCTTGCCTTGAAAGCTGGAAGCTTTGTGTTCATTCCTCTGGTCCAGTGGTGTTTTAGGTCCGTCGTTCAAGCTTTGGGTGTTCAATGTGCTTGAAAATGGTTCTGCTTTGGGTCCAGAGGCGTTTTGGATTTTTGGGTCCGTCATTCGTCTGTTCCTCCGCCTTTTTGCTTTCTGGTTGTGTTCATTTTGCTTGAGAACAGTTTATTGTAATTCTTGTGTTCATTTTGGATTCCTTTTCGCGGCCTTTCTTTGCTTTTTCTGCTATCATTAAGTTACTGCAGCATCATTGTCATTCTTGGAGTAGGGAAAAGAAATTCATATGTTGTATGTTCGCTGGTCAAATAAATTTGTAGTGTTCAACAGTAGCTTGGTTTATTTTAATCTTAATCCCTTTGCTTTCTTATCCTAATTTCTATAATTCTTGTTTTTTACTGATGTCCAACTACATACACGTATATTTGAGAGAGAATGTGTGTTACTGTGATGTGAGTATAGAAGGTGGTGAGGATTAGTTATTTGAAGGAGAGAAGAAACAAAAATAGTAACCATGTACAGCGAATGTGGGGCAGGTTGTGAAATTTAAAATAGAAAAAATTAATTGGTGTGATCAGTTTAATAATAATTATTATATAAAAATATATTTAAGTAATAACTTTATTGTTTATTACTATATCTGGCCCTAATTATAGGAACACTTTTATATTACAATTTACACTCCAAAAGTGTTCTCATAATTGAGACCAGAGAGTTATTTTTTTAATAATTAGTTAACTTTTTATTTTAAATTTTAAAATCGGGCCGAAAAGGGCCGGCCCTGATTCCCAGCTCTAATAGTTAGTAGAGCCGGAAAATCGAACTAAGCCCGTCGGGCCAGCCCTTTTAGGCCTTAGCCCTTCAAGAGCCAGACTTGAAAATTAGAGGAGCTAAATGAAATTGGCCCTGCAAGGTCGGCCATGTAGAGCCTCGAGCTTAAAAGGACCGGCCTTTCAAGACCTCGGCACCTTTTGTAACATCCAACATCTTTACTAGCACAGTGAGGCGAACTAGGCTCTGATACTATTTGTAGATTAACTCGAACCAAGTTCTGATACCATTTGTAACATCTTATCAATTATTTCTATAGCATTCACATCTCTTGAGTGTGCATGACCAACATCTATCTCCACACACAAACTTTCTCATTCGGACCAGATTTTCAATTCCAAAAGCTTGGTTGGCCTTTCCCTACAGTCACACAGTAAACCCTACCTGAGGAAGAAGAAAAAGGTAATAAGGTGCATAGTACCTTATTGCTTTCATTAATCCTGTGTTTTTCTGCGCTCTCGCTTCACTCATTTTCACCCTCGTATCCATTATTTTTGTTTGGCGTTAAGTGCTTAGTGCTCAGTGAAACCGTTGTATTGTTAAGGTAAAGATTGTTTCTTAAAGCGAAGATCATACTAGTATTTTCTTCGTGGTTAGGTGTTTCTCTTTGTCATGGTGAAGACTGCGAAAAAGAAGTTCTATTCTAGGTAGAAAATAAATTCATTGGCGAGCTAGTCTTTTGATGCTTTTCACAAAAAATCTTACCAGGGAGTCTCTTCAATTGTCTGGGAATCCATAGCCTTAAGCTATGGAACTGCCATATATATATATATATATATATATATATATATATATATATATATATATATATATATATATATATATGCGGGAATGTTACAAATTGTATCAGAGTATGGTTCGGGTATGAACGCTGTAAAAATAATCGTTGGGATGTTACAAATGGTATCAGAGTCTAGTTCGCCTAAATTTGCTAGTAAAAATGTTGGGATGTTACAAATGGTCTGGTTTGGGTTGATGCGCCATCGAGGATGCTGGGATGTTAAAAATTGTATCAGAGCATGGTTCGAGTGTGAGCGCTATAAAAATAATTGTTGGAATGTTACAAATGGTATCAGATCTTGGTTCAGGTCGATGTGCAACTTGGGGGTGAATGCTATAGAAATAATTCCATTTTAAGTTTCACAAACATAGCATAAATTAATCAGACAATAATTATGTGAAATAAATGGGTTGTTAGTTTATTTTATAAGTGCCACCTGTTTTTTATACATAACAAGTGTTGGAAACAAAATACCCACGATTATTTTTGTTTCTTTACCACTTTTTTTACAAGCGTGTCAGTCGTGGGAAAACTTAAACGCAAGTTAGGATATGAAGTCCTTGAGTATGCCAAAGAAAGCTTTGATATCTTTCCATGTAGATGTAGACATGGGCGTCGAAGCACCTTTAGGTGGCAGCTTAAGGCTCATGAAGACTGGTTTCATGTTGCCGCTATTTCTGCACGCAACTGCTGACATCCATTCAAGAAGGTATTTCCCAGCTCTTAACACATTTTTTGGATTAAGAAAAAGTTATTTTATTTCATAATATCTTCTTTTCTTTGTCTGCAGGATCTTCGTTTTACAAGACAAGTCTGTGTCAATCTATGGAACGGATATGGAAACATGATGAAGGTGAAATAACCGAAGGTGAAATAGATACCTGTTGTTTGAAATATTGTTATGAGACCTGCTGTTTGAAAAACTGTTAGGAGAAAAGGATTATATAAAGACCCTACATATTCATATTATTCAAGTGGATCATCAAAAAGTGAAAACGAGAAATGTTCGTATCGAAAACCAGTAAAAAAAATATGAGAATAATAATCAAGATTTTGAAGGAGGATATAATCTTAATTGAAGTACAAAATAATCAACGAGAATATTGGGATGTTACAAATGGTATCAAAGTCTGGTTCGTCCAATGTGCTTGGAAGGACATTGGAATGTTACAAGTAGTATCAGAGCCTAGTTCGGCTTGAAGTGCCAATGAGGATACTGGGATGTTGCAAAAGGGCTAGTTTTGGTCGATGTGCCAACCAGAATGCTGCGATGTTACAAATGGTATCAGATCCTGAATCTTTGGAATGTTACAAATGGTATCAGAGTTTGGTTTGGGTCAATGTGCCAACGATGACATTGGGATGTTTTAAATGGTATCAGAGTCTAGTTCACCTCAATGTGCTAGTAAGGTTGTTAGGATGTTACAAATGGTCCAGTTTGGGTCAATGTGCCAACGAGGATGCTGGTATTTACAAATGATATCAGATCCTGAATGGCTGGGATATTACAAATGGTATCAGAGCTTGGTTCATGTCGATGTGCCAATGAGGACATTGGGATACCATTAATAGTATCAGAGCCTGGTTTGCATCAATGTGCTCGTAAGGATGCTGGGATGTTACAAATGGTCTATGTGCCAGTGAGGATGCTGGGATGTTACAAATGGTTTCAGGGCATGATTCGGGTGTGAACGTTATAAAAAGTAATTGTTGGAATGTTATAAATGGTATCAGAACCTGGTTCGGCTCAACGTGCAACTCAATGGTGAATCTTTGTGCTATGTATTTTAAGTGTCACATATATAGCACAAATTAATTAGGCAACTAGAGACACAGCAGAAACACATATATGTGTATACTCACCAATGTATTCTTGCATCATATTTTTAGTGTTTGCCACTTAAGGCCCATTTGGATGGGTTTTTTTTTTTAAAATTAAAAAAAGCACTTTTTTAATGAAAAAAAAAATGTCTTTTAGTTAATTTATGTGTTTAGATGATATTTTTTTAAAAAAGCAAAAGTCACAAAAAAAAGCCAAAATGCTGCTTTTTTTTAAAAGCTCCAATTTGTAGCATAAAAAATCGCTACAAAAAAAGTATTTTTTTTAAAAGCCCATCCAAACGGGCCCTTACACTTTTGTTATTGGTTGATATTTTTCTGAGTTTTAAGTATGGCTATTAGAAAACGTGCACGCGTTAGAAAATCCACTCAAGAGTCCACATACAATACCCACCTTTAGAAATCCCCGATACATTTTGATTGTTACAGGAACATTGTGAAGGCTTCCAAAGACAACATTGTTGGGGAGAAATGATGGAAGTAGAAGCAGATAAATTTTTGGCAGTCATAGAGCGTCGAGGGTAGCAACAAGTCTGCCAAACAACATGCCCAAGTTTCATTAAGGTGTGGAAGGAGTTTTATGCCAATACATTCCTCATCCGTACAAATGACCAAGACAAGCGCTTGAGCTTTGTTAAAGGGAAGGATGTAGCTTACGATCCAAACAGTATTGATCGAGCGCTTCAAATCAATATCCCTCAGTCAAATAGTGATTATGGGTATAAAACTGCTTTAGCAAGATTCAGATGGGAGAATCGGGACAATATTCCAGAAGAGGCTGCTGCTATTCTTAAGGCTATTGCACTCCTATGCACTGTAATCTGAGAATCTGAAAGTCGTATTAATTAAGATAAATACACGGGTATATATACCAGAGAGAGACTAACAGTAAACCCTACAATTGTGGATCTAACTTAATCCCTAATAATATGGATCTAACCGTAATATTATGACACTCCCCCTCAAGTTGGAGCATATATGTTTATCATACCCAACTTGTTACAAAGATACTCAACCCGTGTCTCATTTAAGGCTTTCGTTAAAAGATCTGCTAGCTGGTCATTTGATCACACATGCCCTGTAGATACAACATTTTCTTTTATCTTGTCACGAATAAAGTGACAGCCAATTTCAATATGCTTCGTACGTTCATGGAACACAGAGTTTAATGCTATATGGAGTGTTGCTTTATTGTCACACCATAGTTTCGCAGGTAATACTGTGGTAATGCCGATTTCCTTCATGAGCTGAAATACCCACACAATTTCTTGTGTTGATTGTAACATGGCTCTGTACTATGCTTCTGTGCTTGATTTTGACACAATTCCTTGCTTTTTACTTCTCCAAGATATCAAGTTCCCACCAACAAATACACAGTAACCTGTAGTGGACCGTCTTGTGGCCTTAGATCCTGCATGATCAGCATCACAAAAGCATTCGACTTTAGTGTGCCCATAATCTGTATAGGAAAGGCCATTACCTGGGGAACCTTTCAAATAGTGCAAGATATGCTCTAAGGCTTCCCACTGTGCCACTGTGGGAGATGCCATGAATTGGCTAAGTACACTGACCAAAAAGGTTATATCAGGGCGAGTTCTTGTTAGGTAATTCATCTTCCCAATGAGTCTCCTATATCTCTCAGGAGATGCAAATGGCTTTAGTTTCTCTGGATCAATCTTCTTCTTTAGGTCATCAGGAAGTTCATCAAACATGCTATCATTAAGATCCAGGAACGGATTCACAGTCATGGGAATGTTACTTGGTGCAGCTCCAAGCTTTCCAGTCTCCTTTAACAAATCAATAACATACTTCCTTTGAGTTAAAAGGATGCCTTTCTTGCTTCTCAAGACTTCAATACCAAGGAAGTACTTCGACGGTCCTAAATCTTTCGTTTGAAAGTGGGAGTTAAGAAAGACCTTAAGCTCTGAGATGCCAACAATGTTACTCCCAGTAATCACAATATTATCGACATACACTACTAGAAGAATCATTCCTGAATCGGACTGCTGGTAGAACACAAAATGATCACTCTTACTTTGGGATGTTACAAATGTATCAAATCTTAGTTCGCCCAATGTGCCTGCGAGAATATTGGAATGTTACAAGTGGTATCAGATCTTGGTTCGCCTTGACATGCCAGTGAGGACGCAGGGATATTAGAAACAGTCTGGTTTGGGTTGATGTGCCAAAAAGGATGATGGTATGTTACAAATGGTATCAGATCCTGACCCATTGGAATGTTATGAATGGTATCAAAGCTTGGTTCAAGTCAATGTGCCAGCAAGGACGTTAGTATGTTAAAAATTGTATCAGAGCCTGGTTCACCTCAATATGCTAGTAAGGATTCTGGGATGTTACAAACGATTTGCATTGGGTCGATGTGCCAGCGAGAATGCTAGGATGTAAGTAATGGTATCAGAGCATGGTTCACCTCAATGTGCTACACTAGTACAAAATACACTTTTAACGTCCGTTTTTAATATACTTAGACGACTGTTTTCAAAGGGTCGTAAATGTAATGGTCGTTAAAAGTTTGACTTACAACCACTGTTTTTTAAAAACAGTCGGTGTATCTGGAACAACTGTTTTTAAAATAACAGTCTTTATATGTTTTTTTTTTCAAATTGATGAGCTGTGGTAGAAAAGCATTCCAGCGGGAAAATTGGAAAAGCCAAAGATAATAATAATAATAATAATAATAATAATAATAATAATAATAATAATAATAATAATAATAATAATAATAAGAAAAAGAAGAAAACATCAACAAATTCCATAAAACAACACAACACAGACTTCTACAATTATGAACAAATGGGTAGGACCAAGATAGAAGAAAGGAAGAAATCAACTTGGTCATTAATTTCTGCAAAACACACACACACCCACTTTTATGGCTTCTGTGATGTTTCCAATCACAATATCCATGAATTGGTGCTTGGAGTAATGTTGAAGAACACTGATATTTGAGACAAAACATGCTCCATAGTCATTGGACCCAACGCTGAATAGGTTCATTGATCTGGACAACAATGATTTGGCTTCTTTATTCCCCAGTTTCTTCTTCCTCAGAACATCTGTCATATTCTTATAATATCTTCCAGCAGACTGAAACATTCACAAAGAAATGGATTTTGTGTAGGTATATCAAATCAAAGAGGAATAATAACATTAGGAATGAATCAATAAATGAGTACCAGGAGCTTTAGGGAGAGAACGCCAAGAGCCTTCACCATGGAGGCGAATATAATCGATAAGGCGTTGGTCTTCCTTTTTGGTCCAAGCACCTTTGTTTGTATCCAGCACAGGAAGAGAAGTTCATAGAGCGAAATTCAATTTTCGGAGCGGGAAAAAAGAAGATTCATCTTTTAGACTATTTTTCTTGAAACAGTCGTTAAATGTTAAGACAAAATTTCAAAAATGCCACCACCTCCCTTTTAACCTCTGTTTAAAAAAAAACGGACAAATTAGAAAGAGAAAAAACAACACCAGAGAATAAAAAACAATGGCGGGAGAATCAAAATGTATTTACGCGGCCAATGTTCCTTGGCATTTTTAATAAATTTAACCACTGTTTCTTAGAAACAGTCGTGTAATCTCTATTTTTTCAGACTATTTTTCTTAAAACAGTCGTTAAATGTTAAGACAAAATTTCAAATATGCCACCACCTCCCTTTTAACCTTTGTTTTCAAAAAAACGGACAAATTAGAAAGAGAGAAAACAACACCAGATAATAAAAAACAATGGCGCGAGAATCAAAATGTATTTACGCGGGCGATGTTCCTTGGCATTTTTAATAAATTTAACCACTGTTTTTAGAAACAGCCGTGTAAACGTCATTTTTTAAGACTGTTTTTCTTGAAACAGTCGTTAAATGTTAAGACAAAATTTCAAAAATGCCACTGCCTCCCTTTTAACCTCTGTTTTCAAAAAAACGGACAAATTAGAAAGAGAGAAAACAACACCAGATAATAAAAAACAATGGCGAGGGAATCAAAATGTATTTACGCGGGCGGTGTTCCTTGGCATTTTTAATAAATTTAACCACTGTTTTTAGAAACGTACAGTCTTGTAAACGTCATTTTTTAAGACTGTTTTTCTTGAAATAGTCGTTAAATGTTAAGCCAAAATTTCAAAAATGCCACCGCCTCCCTCTTAACCTCTGTTTTCAAAAAACGGACGTTAATTGGGTGTCGTTAAATCTACCTTTTGTAGTAATGCTAGTAAGGATTCCGGGATGTTACAAACGATCTGGATTGGGTTGATGTGCCAGCGAGGATGCTAGGATGTAACAAATGGTATCAAAACATGATTTAAGTGTGAACGCTATAAAAATAATAGTTGGGATGTTACAAATGGTATCAGAATCTAGTTTGGGTCGATGTACGACTCAGGAGTGAACGCTATAGAAATAATTTCATTTTAAGTGTCACATACATAGTACAAATTAATGAGGCAAAAATTATTTGAAATAAATTATTGTTTGTTTATTTTATAAATGAATATCCAATCGTATAATTTTTGTAAAAAAATCGTATAATGGATATGTCACTAGTCATTTTATTTTTTATTGCACACCTAAAGTAATAGTAATAAAACTTTTGTAACTCGGGGTATATGCTATAGAAATAATTTTGTTTTAAGTGTCACATATACAATGGCAGACCCACAGGGGGCTAGGGTGGGTCCTTGCCCCCCTAAAATTTTACCAAAAAAGAGAGAGAGAAAATAGGAGCAGGATATGAGAATTCTTGTGTTCTGCATTCCCGCAAGAATTCATGGTGAGGAGGACGATGGATTTGCTTCTGATCATAGGCCATCTTCTTCTACTTCTCCTAATTCTTGTCTCTGAAACTACGCATTGTTGTTTAGTGCTCCATCCTTATGCATCAGGTACTCACTCCACTGAATACCCATTTCTCATTTGGTTGAAAGGTTTCAAAGACTGAAAAAAAAAAAGTGGAATAGGGAAGGAGCTAAGGACCATTTTCGTTTGATTTGTACAAAGATGGCATCTTTGGCTTTGATTGGAACAAATATTAAATAGTATTCATTCTTTCATACAATTTCCCATGCAAAATTACAAACTTACACAATTTTTCTTACAATGGGTTTGATATTTCTAAATATTCAGATTTGATTAATTAATCAACTACATCCAAATTATGTTAAGGGCTAGCAAGAATTTGAAAGTCCATCAGTTACTCTGTTCTTTCTCTACTATAAAGATAATCAAGAATGGGCTTCAAAATAGAACGGAAAATCAATTTCTTGATGATTCTTTGATTATATACATTGAAAAAGAAATTGTTTTGAGTTTTAGCATAGATTCAATTATATATGGTTTAATAATATAAAAACACGTAAAGTAAGAATCAAGTGAAATGATCTTAATTTATGTAATAAATTCCTTTCAATTTTTTGTATATTAGGTTTGTATTTTTTATAATATTGTATTTTTTATTTCGCCCCTTGTCATCAAAATTCCTAGATCCGCACATTTATAACACAAATTAATCATGATTATGTCACGATTCTGTATTTATTATAGTGCACGTCTGTGTTAACAATTTTAGACCATCATCAACATCAGGGTTGCCTGAAGACACATGCATGCTAGTTGTGCTTGCCATTATTAGTACCATGCACATGGACCATATTAACTCTTACGTACCTTTCTCCATCATCCCTGTCGTTGGCCCACTCTTTCTGTCTCTTTTTCATATTTATCACACGTAAATCTTACAAAATTGAATTCAAATTTATATTGTAAACCATACTACTCCATTTGCCCTACAAACTAAATCTTATATTTAAAATTAGAGGTGCTACTACACACTGACACACACACACGAACTGAAGTTTTTTTTTTGCTCGAAGAAGAGATGTATTACCACTTCAACATAACATGACAATACAACAGATAAAGATAGCAACTAAAAGAGTCCACAAAACAGCAAAAGACAACATACAAACAGAGGCCAAGGCCATACAAAAGCTAGACAAACTAAATAAAATCATCACCCCATACAAGATCTTGGGTAGAGAGCCATCATTCATGGTGGAACAGCGCTTCGCATCCAAAGTTAGAAGAGGAATCAAAGAAGGTGTTGGTTGGAAAACCCACCCCACAGGGCACACCCCCTTATAAGCAATTGCTGCAAGATGATCAGCAACACAGTTACCCCCACGAGGAGTAAAGGAAAGCGAGAACCCAACTTCGGAAGAGAGAAGGTTAATAATGTCATGAATAATGCCTCTGCAACACCAGTCATATAAAGCAGATGACTTGGACTTAACATAATTAATTAGCATAAGACAATCAGATTCAAAAATAGCTTTATCCAGCCCTAAATCCATAGCAATCAGCAACGCTCTTTTAAGCGCTAGGGCCTCAGTCATGAAAGCAGAAATTGATTTCAACTTGTCCACAAAACCCCACATAAAGAAACCAAAGCGATCCCTGCAAACAATACCAATGGCTGCCGCCTCATCACCCAAATGAAAAGCCCCATCACAATTTATTTTCACACTATCCCCCACCGGCGGAACCCACCAATCCACACTTCGAGGTGGTCTATCAGATGAAACAGATTCTGGCTTAATAGGATCAGCATTAGCCAAAAATTCAGAGGCACTAGATCTAGCCATTTCAAGCACCACTAATGGGTTTGGTTCAACAAAATTAAAGACTTTTGCATTCCTTTGTTTCCAAATAAACCACAATGTCCAGCTGATTAGAGATATATCATAAGAGTTCAAGGAAGACATACCAAAGATACTAAGCCACCAATTGTTGAAGCTGGATACAGCAGCACAATCAAATCTGCCACCTAAGTGGCAACCAAACCATATGCGGCGGGTCCATGAACAATGGAAAAGAGGTGTTCCGAGTTTCCTCTACCTCCTCACAAATGGGACAAGAGCGGTTCACGATCTTCTCCTTCTAAAAAGAGCATCATTAGTTGCAATGGCATTATTTAAGAGCCTCCAAATGAATTGTTACACACGCGGAATTATCTTAATTTTCCACACAAATTTCCAGCAATCTGAGGGAACCACTGTGGAGGATCCAGCCTTGCTAGTTCCCAGCGTCAACCTGTCCTTTTCCACCTTATACCCCAACCTTACCGTAAACTTCCCATTCTTAGCATTGTGCCACACTAGTTTATCCTCTAATCCATTGGTAGGTATGGGTATATTGTTGATAGCAGATTCGACCTCATTCGAAAGGAATTGAGAAATGGGGTCAAGATGCCAGGCACCATCAACGATCAAATCACATACACGTCCCTTTTTAACATAGTAGTTATCACTGTTCTTAGGTTGAACAGGTAAGGAGGCTCCAGGAATCCACGGATCACCCCAGATGCGGATTTCAGTACCCGTACCAACATCCCACCGAAGATCTTGCTTGAGGATATCCCTCCCCTCAATGAGACTCGACCAGCACCAAGAAGCTTTATGGCCTTTACTTGCATCAATGAACTCTCCTTTCGGAAAATATACACTTTTCAGAACTTGAGCCCATAAATCATTAGGACGCTTCAAAAGCCGCCAAGCTGTTTTGGCCAACAGAGAATTATTCATAACAATAAGATCCCTAAATCCCATACCACCCTTATCCTTTCCCACAGTAAGCAGATCCCAAGCCCTCCAGTGGGTACGACGCCCAAAAGCATTTCCATCCCACCAAAATTAGCAACCAAGCTGTGAATCTCCTTACAAGTTTTATTAGGAAACTTGAAGCAATTCATTGGAAATATCGAGATAGCTTGAATAACAGCTTTAATCATCACCTCACGGCCAGCAAAGGAGAGAGAGGAAAGACCCCAACTCTGCAACTTACTAGTAACACGCTCACGAACATAGGCCAATGCTTGGTGTTTGGTCTTCCCCCAGATACTTGGGATGCCCAAATACCTTCCCGGGTCCTCGAGGCCGAGATGCCCAAAATGCTGCCAACCATGGATCTCACCCCAACCGGTGTATTAGAGGAAAAGAAAATACTAGACTTGTCAAGGTTGATAACTTGCCCCGATGCCGCACAATAGAGATGTAAGATTCGTGCTAAATGTAAACAATCCTTTCTATCAGCCTTCATATATAAAAGGGAATCATCTGCAAAGAAAGTATGAGTAAGTACCGGGCATCTATGACTAAGTTTAATCCCTTTGATCAATTTAGCACTCTGACTCTTGCCAATCATAAGGGATAGAACTTCTGCAACCAGGATAAAGAGATACGGAGAGAGGGGGTCCCCCTGTCGGAGGCCTCGACTAGGTGAGAAGGAGCTGACTTTTTCTCCAGATACACACACATTAAGATGAACCGATGTGACACACTGCATGATTAGAGAAACCCACTCAGCACAGAAACCAAAGCGAAGCAACACTTCTTCCAGAAAGGGCCACTTAACCCGGTCATAAGCTTTGCTCATGTCCATTTTCAGCGAGAACTCAAATTTACCCCCTGATTTCTTCCGACGGAGGTAGTGGTAAACCTCATGAGCAATGATGATGTTATCTTGGATACACCGGCCGGGAACAAAGGCGCCTTGGGTTTGAGAGATACAACCATCCAGTAAAGGCCTCATTCGATTAGTCAAGAGCTTGGAAATGATCTTGTATGAGAAATTACATAACCCAATGGGTCTGAAGTGTGCCACATGCTCAGGTTTTTCCACTTTAGGTATCAAAGTAATATTTGTTTCATTGATAGCAGAAAGCGATGATTTACCCTCAAAAAATTCCCTAACCAAAGCAAAGATGGAGTCCCCAACCTCGCTCCAAGCACTGTGGTAGAAGGTACCAGAAAAGCCATCAGGGCCTGGCGCCTTAGAGGATCCTAGGCTAAATGCAGCTGCCTTAACCTCCTCACGAGAAACAGGAATCATAAGTCTCTGGTTCATATCAGCTGAAATTTTGGGGTCAATAAAGTTCAACACTGTATCCATATTGGTTGGATCCGAGGTAGTGAAGAGTTGCTCAAAAAACAGAGAAATATTCTGTGAAATAGCCGACTTCTCCACAAGCCAAGCTCCCTCATCATCTCTGATGCATAGGATGCTATTCCTATGCCGCCTTTTTAAAGTAGACATATGAAAAAAATGAGAATTTCTGTCCCCAAACTGCAGCCAATTGACCCTTGAGCGTTGCCACCAGAATTGTTCTTCAAGGGCATAGATTCTATCTAGTTCCAATTTTAACCCAGCTATAGTCCATGCAGAATCAGCATCCCGGTCCCCCTGACTGAGCCTGGCAAGTTGGTTCTTCAATCTTTCTATTTTCCAAGCATTATTAGGAAATTCCTTGTAGCTCCATTTAATGAGATTTTGTCTACATTTAACCATATTCTGCACAAACACATCAGATGCAGTCAAACCGACTTCAGGACACATACACCAATTCCTACTAACCAGATGGGGGAATCTGGGGTGGGCAGCCCAACATGATTCAAACCGGAAAGCACGTTTTTGCCTATGACCCTCAGGATGACACTGTATCCACAGTAAGTGATGATCAGATCCTTCTGGATCAACATGAAGAACATTTAGATTAGGAAATTGCTCTCGAAGCAAGCTGTTACCCAAAGCCCTATCAATTCTTTCTCGGACAGTATCAGGATGTAGACATTATTGCACCATGTAAACTTGAAACCATGAAAACCCAAATCATTCAAACCACAATCAGCCACAAATAGTTTAAAATTTAGGATTTTCCTCCACGCCCTTGGATTACCTCCACATTTCTCAGATTGTGATAAAATGTCATTGAAGTCTCCCACACACATCCACGACTCACAGATATGACTACCAATACGACGAATTTCCTGCCAACAGAGAAGTCTCTCCTCCTCACTGGGTGGTCCATAAATAAAAGTAATATATGCAGGAGTGGAGAAGGCAGAGGAGTTAATTCGGGTGTGGATTATATTAGGGGAAGAGAATAATATATCCACCATAACCCTGTCCGACCACCACAGAGCCAGTCCGCCACTCAAGCCTAACGGATTAACCAGCCAATCCTCCGAAAAACCACAGCGATTCCTTATCTTTCTTACATAAGTAGCCTTTTGCTTAGTTTCCATTAAAAACACCAAGTGGGGTTTTTTCCTGAGGCATTCAGCCTTCGGGTTTCGGGTCGTCGTGGCAACCCCAAGTCCCCGACAGGTTCCAGCAGAAGATTCATGGCGAACCGGCAGCTGGTTCCATCCAGCCACCGGCTTGGGGAGAAGAAGGAGATCTTCGACTTCCATACTTATTATCAACAGGAGTTAACCAACTTGCAGGAAATTCAACTTCTCCAATCACAGGCACAGGACCATCCGCAGGAACATCAGAAAGAATACCAGAGAAGTTAGAAGAATTACCGCAACTATTATTTCGGATTGCAGCCTTAATCGAACGAAAATTCCGACGACGTGCTTGCGTTTTGTGAGCAGCTTTGGGAGCAGCTTCGGGGGTGGGACTCGTCAGATCCTCAGACTCCTCGAAAAGGAGCTTGCGTGGCCTCTTAATTGAAGGTGGGTCAAGATCTTCCAGAGAAGGCCTCTTAAGATGAATACCCCGAAGAGACAAAGACACTGCTGATATAGGTGAGAGACCCACAAGAGGATTAGCACAGGTTGGAATGGGCTCAGATTTTGCATGGGGCTCAGACCAAACTACAGATCATTACCACTAACAGATGGGCTTGCTATCATACCACTAACTGGGCCATCAGATTGGGCCATGTGCATAAAGGACCCACCAGCCACCTCAAATACAAATTGACTACTTCCTTCTGCAGAGACCGAATTACCCCTAAGAGTATCACGTGATAAGATGATCTCACCTGCATTAAATATACACTGCACACTATGAGACTTTTTCCCTGCAAACCGCAAAGTCTCCGCCGACTTGGGCAGATTTTCACCAATATCTTCAACTCTGACAATTCCTTTATCCAATGTAGCTTCTACCAACCTCGTATCTGGCCGAGGACACAGAGATTCATTCGGAAACCTAGATCGTTCCGATGGCTTGCCCGGTTGGCCTTGGGTAGCCGGAGGTACCTTCACAGCACACTTAGCTTCAATCCACTCCTCACAGCACACCTCCAACAACTGCTCAAATGTTCGAACAGCAGGGGTACTCAACCAGCTGCCAAAATCCAACCCCACTTCATCTTCATCACTCTGAGCACTAGGCTTCTTGCATCCGCGAATATCATGGCCTAGCCTCCCACACTTAAAACAAAAATTCTGAAGCCTCTCATATTTGACGGAAACCCAGGCCGGACTCTTCCCTTCCCGCGGAATCCAGAAGCCAGGGAGCAGAGGCTCATTCAGATTAATGAGAGCCCTTACTCTAATGAAACCCCTGTTCATCTCACCATCAGACATTGGGTTTTCAAACATGAGCACCTTCCCAACTGAATCGCCTAGTGTTCGAGCATTTGCACTGTCAAAGGCCTCAATAGGCAAGCCGTGAAACTGAACCCAGAAGGGGGCCTCATCAAAGTTAACATCACTGAGTACCATGCATTCCTCCCAAACTTGGAGGTTAAGCAGGAAGCCCTGAATCGACCATGGGCGCCCTTTTAAGATACGCACAAATTCCTTGCTGTCTGAGAATCTAAAGAGGAAGATGAGTTTATTTCGGTCCAACTCAATGATATCAACCTCTTTATCCAAATTCCATCCCTTTTTAATCATAGACACAACAGTAGGGACATTCAAATTTTTGCTTGTAAGAATTCTACCAACCAGCGATCCACCCGCCTTCTCCACCTTCTGCGATAGATTCAGAGCTACCTGCTTCGAACCCTTACCCTTGCTACTTTGACCTTCTTCCAAACCACCTAACCCCATTAAAGACGAATCACAGAGAAACAGAAGAGAGTAAAGAAGGAAGAAGAAAATAAAAGCCACCCAGAAAAGAAAAAAAAAAGAAGTTCACTCATTACAATACCTTATTTGATTTGAAATTGATTTCGATGAAGCACAGTGACTCATTTGATTCTACTGCTTTCCTTGCAGATGCAGATAATAATCTAAGTAATCCAGTTCATGCACACAACAAATTTTATAATATCCGAAGAAGGAAGAATCAATTAAATAACGTACCAGAATCAAGTTGGGAGCTAACAAGTTGCAAGAGGAGAGATTTTCCCAGCAGGTCGATGATGTCATCAATTCGTCTATCTAAGCTCAAGCTGGAGAGAAAACCAACATTGGCCACCTTGACGTTTACTATGGCCTTAACCTTGAAGCTATCGTCCGATTCAGTGGTCTCATGAGTAACTAGAGCTTTTGTGTGTGTGTGTATTCGAGCCAGATTGGACCAGATGAAGGGGTCTAATCCCTTGGCCCGAAGTCTGGTCTGGTCTTCTCGAAATTGTTTCGGACCAATTTTTTCTGATCAGACCAGGTCGGGTCAGACTGGGTTAGGACATGTCAGATTGGACCTCGGGTTTTTTTGGACATCCCTAGTAAACAGGAAGAAGGAAAAATATTGAAGAGAGTGTCTACTTCAAGGGCTTGCGACAGAGAAGAGGGTACTTTTTTTTTTTTTGGTAATAAGAGAAGAGGGTATGTGAGAATGATATCTAGAGGCCTTCTTAGTTGGGTTTTTTTTTCCCTGATTAGGATTATAAGAGAGCTAAATCTTTATTCATCTTTTTTTTTTTTACTATATCTTACTGATCTCTCTTCTTCTTATTGTTTTTTTTTTTTTTAAATAAGGGCTTGGTTAGATTTAGATAACTTTTTTTAAACCTTAAAAATTTTGTAATTATTGTTTGCTTGCTATAATATTATTTATATCCTTAAAAAATATACACACATATTTATAAACAATTATTTGATACAAATATTTTTTTTTTATACATAGAGCAATTGTAACAAATTATTATACATCTTTTAAGCACATATAGTTATAACGGACTCTTTATGTTTCTAAAAAGTAGGTTGTTACAGTTTTCGTTTATGAGCAATGTTGTCTTAGAATTTTTTTGGGTTAAATATCGTACTCGAAGTTTTAAATCGTAATAATGTTACCCTGTCCAATAAAAAAATTAATGTTGATAATTAAAAAAATTGACGTTGAAAATTAACAATTCTATAGGTAAATAGAAAAATTGCTCTATTTTAACACATGGGGCAACCTTGAACAAAAAAAAAAACATCTTGAAAGTGAATACTTCCCGTGGAAATTTACATCTTAACCCATTATTTTACTTCCCATGTTTCCTCAAATTAGCCAACTAGGAGTTAGTACTATTTTTTACAACACATTTAACAAAAAAATTAATCCCAAATCAGTTTTCATATAAATGTGCAATTGTTAGTCCTATTTATAGGGTAAAGAGAGAGAAAAATTTGGTCTTATTTATATGGAAACGACAAAACAATTACAAGGCAAAGAGAGAAACATTTTATATGAATGTACATTTTGTCATTCATTTATTATTATTGTATTGACTTTATTCTCATATAATATAATATAATATAATATAATGACCATTCAATAGAAGTAAAGTTGGAAAGTTGTTAAATTTATGGAAGAGTTATTGAAGTTTATGATTTTTTTTTTTTTTGTGAAAAATGTTGAAAGTGTATGCTCTTGCTTCCACAACCATTCCAACTATTTTTACCAAAAAAAAAAAAAAACCATTCCAACTCTTTGGGCTGTGAGCCCGTGAGAACTAGGATTTTTAGTTCAACGTTTTGCCCAACTTTAAATATTACCTCTATCCTTAATATAAGACCTAGTTGACTTTTTTAGAGAGATTAAAAAAACTAAATAAATTACTTTGAATTATTTATATTTATCTTTTTTATACCAAACTAATGTGTCCAACTTATAAACTGATATATAATCAAATGATACATAACATATGCTACAATTGACTAACTTATTTGGCTTTCTTAATTTCTTTTGAAAAGTTCATCAGGTCTTACATTAAAGACCGGATGAGTACATTGATATAACTTCTATTGTTCTTCCCTTATAAAATTTATTTTGGGAAAATCCCAAACAAAGAACTTTACAAATCCTAAAAGACAAAAAGGTGTTTCGAATATTTATAACCCCATAAAAGTGTTAGTACATGATTTGTCTTTTTTGAAATTTAAAGGAAATGACACAAATGCCCTGATTAAATCTCATTTTTACTTTCTTTTGTCCTCTTTCTCTTTTTTTCTTCTTTGGGTTTCATGCCGAGAGGGTCTAGCAACTGCACTAAGACAATCTCTTCCAACAATGGCGATGGCGGCCTCGGCCTCTTGTTGACGATGAAAGGCAATGGCGGCGTCCTCTAGCAACGAAGCAGGAGGATGAGGGGTATGAAGAGTTGTGTGGAAGTAGTACCTTCACTTCTAGAATTCCCTTGGAGGTCTTCTGGTACTCACAAACTTGACACAATCCCTGAAAAAGATCTGGATTTTCAAGAAGACGATTCTTTCGACTTGTGATCTCACAAGTTGCAAATTTTCACAAGATTTGATAGGATTTCACTTGTTCTCATAGAGGTTTTACAAGTTCAGATGAGGTTTTCACAAGTTCTGAAAAGAATTTCACAGCTTCCTTAAAAAATTTAACAAGTTAAAAATCAAAATTCACAAGATTTGATAAGGATTTTTACAAATTCTAGTAGAGGTTTCAAAAGTGCGGATAAAATTTTTACAAATTCTGAAAAGAATTTCACAAGTTCAGATCAAGTTTTCACAACTTGCATATCAAAATTCAATTTTGATAAAGGTTTCACAAGCTATGGTAAAGGGTTCACAAATTTGGATAAGGTTTTCACAAGTTATCATAAAAATTTCACAACTTGCAAACCAAAATTCAATTCTAAAAAGGGTTTTACGGGTTCGAATAACGCTTTTACAAGTTCATATAAGATTTTCACAAGTTCTAAGAAGAATTTTCACCATTGTTCTTCCTCTCTAACGCCTTTCTAGCTCTTGCTCGTCTAATTCACCAAAAAAACTTCATTCACCATTACCATTGCCAACACTCCTCTCAACATCCAACACCTCCAATCCGTCATTTCCTCTCTTTCTTCTTCCTCTGATATTCACCTTGCTTCCTTTCCCCTTCGAACCCACCAGCTATGGCCTTCCACCCAACATAGAGAACGTAGAGAAACTCCCTCCTCCTTTACTTCCAAATCTGGGTCTTACAACTTTGAGCCTTCAACCCCATCTTCGGTCCCTAGTCTTTAGAATCACTAAAGAAGAAGGTCCTCGATCCTCCTCTCTGCATCATCTTTGATGTCTTCTTAGGTTGGATTTTTGACATTGCCAAGAACTTAATTTACTACTTGTGGTGCCTATGGAACCATTTATTACATGCATATTCGGATGAACCTACCTCATCAGAAAACTGACTCTGACGAGTTTTATGTTCTAAGGTTCTTGAAAATTACATATTTCATTGCTCTCGGTTCCTAAGACAAACGGATGGCACTGATACTTGGTCCCGATTCTTCCAAACTCAGATCTCTCATTCTATGAAATCCGATAGGTGGATTTGCAACTGTCGATGAAATCGAGCCGTTAGGGTTACAACTTCTGAAAATTTATCGGATCTACAAATTTCGGCATGGATTAAAAGCATCGCTCAGGTAAAGAACCAGGAATTCCTCTTGAAAAATGCATCGAATGGCTGAATATGCATCGTGAACGCTTTGTTCTTTACATTTCTTTCAAATCTCAGCACTCAATTAGTGAAACCCAGATGATGTTGTTGGCTTTAGCGCCAAAGGACTGGTTGCAGGCGGTCGGCACGGGTAGGGTCTTTGGGTGCCCACTCGAATCGCCAAATTGTGGGCATTGTTTGCTCTAGCGCTGTCTCCGGAAAATAATACTTTCTCAAAATCGATGTGACAAATGAGTAGGTCATCAGATCCATTCTTGCCGGAATGGGTAGAGACCAAAGTTATTAAACCTAGACTGGCCAATGAACTGGTCTAGGTAGTAGGTCGAGGGTCAGTGGGTTTGATTGGAGCTCACCTGGGGTTAGACATGATGAAGTGAACTTGAACGATAATATATTTTGGAATAGTTTTAGAATTTGATATTTTTTTAGCATCAAATGATAATATTTTTGAGGAATTTTTTCATTAGAAAGTAGACATTTCAAGCTTTCCACAGACTCTTAATTTATAATTTTTTTGGAAATATGTATAATTAGATATGAATTTTTAAAATCAAAAATTTAAAAATAAATATTGAATTGGTTAAACTGGTTGAACCGGATTGGTTAAATGACTAGTTCAATGGTTTCGTGGTCGAATAGGCCAACCCAATTTGCTTTTAATAACATGGGTAGCGACCCATTTGAGCGATGTCCAAGAGTCTCAAAAGGCGGTAGGAACATAGTGTTCTGGGGCTTTATGTAATGAACGGAGACGGCAACGATGTTGGCCGCCAACACGAACAAGTTGATGAGGTTGTGGTAGCTTGCACGGAAGGGGTTTTCAAAGACAAAGCCTCTGCCATGGAAGTAGTGGGCGAGGAAAGCAAATAGATGATGAAAATAGGAAAGCTGAAAGAGGAAGAAGAATATAAAGCAAGAGACAATGACATGGTGGTAGGTTGAGGCGGATGTGGTGGCCGTGCGGAATTAGGAAGAAAGAAAAGGGGTAAGGGGTATATAGATGAGAGACAATTTTGTAATTTCATTTTAATTTTCAAAAGGACCCATTAGGCACTAACACCTATTTAGGAATATACATATTCATTACATCTATTTGTCTTTTCACATTTTTGAAATTATTTTTAAGGGATTTTCCCATTTATTTTTGTAGGTCTAATAAGCAAACAATTCAAATTATAGTCGCGTTTTTAGTGTTTTCTGTATGGGGCTGTTAATACACAGTTTACAAAACACCAGACCTACAAGACTATGGAACGATGATTTCAAAGTTTTAGGGCCTGTTTGTTTGAAGGGGATGTAAAATTTTTGACTACTTTACCTTTTTAACTTATGTAACATTTCAATAATACCCATGATAAAAATATTATTATAAGAACATACTTTTATCTTTAAAAATATTATTATGAAATAAAATTTAAAAAATTATATTTTTAAAAATAAAAAATATTATTATAAAATTGATTTAAAATAATAAAAAATTAATTTTCATAAATAAAAATATTATAATTATAAAATATGTTAATATAATTTGAAATAAAAATATTTTTATAATGAAAATATATTAATTTTAATATATTTTAAAAATATATTATTATACAATAATTTTAAAAAAATATTTACAATTATATTAATTATAAATAAAAATGTTATTACATTAATTAGATAAGATATAAATTAATTTATATAACATATAAATAAAAATATAACCAAATATGTAAGGGTAAAAGGGTGAATTGCTATTATTTCTTCCCTCCCAACTTAAACCAAACAAGGGATCATTAAAATCCTGTCACCTCCTTCCTAACCAAACCAAATAAAGTAACCCTTTACCCTTTCTCTCCATTTTCTCCCTTTGAACCAAATAGGTTCTTCAAGTAGAATAAAAAATTATTAGACCCAAAGTTACATTTTGAAATGGGAAAACCCATTTGTAAATACTTTTCCTTTAACCCAATTCTTAACTTGATACATGTTATTTTTTCCTTTATTGAATCATTAATTTTTGTATTATTTTCTCTTAATTTATTAATTAATTTTTCTCGGTTTGTTAGAGTTAGCAGTTGTACAATGGATACAAACTAAAACATCTAATTAAAAGGAAAAACACACAAGTATTAAATTAAAAATTGGAGAAAAATATAGATACCAACAAATAGGTAGCCAGGTAGGGGTGTTTAATTATGTCCAATCTCGATTGTCCCATTCTGATTCTGGTCATTTTGGGACGGTATGGCCTCATACTGAAAAAATTAGGGACGGGACAAAGCAAGATGAGACAAAATTATTATTGGCACGGATGGTCTTTGTATTATTATTGGCACGGGATGGTATTTGTCCCATCTCCGGCTTTCTGTCCCATCCCGAATATATCTTAATTATTCAAGTAGTTTTTCTTTTGAATATTTAGTTTTTTTATTCCCTTTTGATTTTGAGAATTTCAATTTAAACTCAAGTAGTTTTTCTTTTGAATAATTTTTTTTTTTTTTCAATATTACAATCAGGTACATTTTTTTCCCCATTTTTGATTATGGCTCTTATTAAGTTCTTAAGTTTTTATTTTTATTTATTTACTATCAAGTGTAAGCTTTATTATTTTTTCATTTATGATCATCATTCTTATCAAGTTCAAGTTTTAATTATTCCTTATTTTTTTATGGGAAAATTAGAACCAAGGACCTAGAACCGATGATATTTATTAAGAAGGGCCGTAAAAGTTGTAATTATTTAAAAGGACCAATAGTCAAAATATAAATTTAAAAATACTAAATTGCCCTTGATTAAACTTCCTACATTCTCTCCTTCAATCTCTCCCACATTCTACTTTAAAAGTAATTTAAATTCTTACTTTCCACGAAAATTACAACCACCAAAATTATCATTTTTTAAACTTTAACTCACATCTACATAATCATATCACCAATATATTATTTAATCATTAACACAGATATTTGCTCATTTAAATCATTAAGTTGTTTTTTTCTTGATTTATATAATCTTATATAAAATAAACTCTGAGTATAGACCAATTGAGAAGATGTTAAATTTTTTTATCTAATATCTTAGTCATTAAAAAAGCTTTATCTCAAAAAAAATAATCATTATTATTATTTGAATATTATAGACTTTATTAATTATATTAATAGATTCCTACGTAAGTCGTAAAAAAATTAGAGAAATTGCATTTAATATAATAAAATTTAAAAATTCATATTGGTTCTAAAAATGAAATATGAGAGAAAATGTAGGAGGTTTAAATAAGGGCAATTTAGTATTTTAAAATTTTTATTTTGACAATTGGTCCTTCTAAATAATTACAACTTTTACGATCCTTTCTAATAAATATTATCTCTTCTAGGTCCTTCTTCCTAATTTTCCCTTTTTTTTTATTATGCTTTCGTTCTTAATTCTTTTTAAAAAGATTATTACCCATTCGTATAACATTTTCAATCATCCACCAACCAATACCCATACATTTTAGTTTTTAGAAGTCAAGGGGGAAAAATCCCATAAGAGCATGTCAAGGACATTGTGGTCCCGTTATCCTGATCTCAATGGGGAATGGGACCGAGACGGCAAATGAATATGCTTATGAGCCCCGTTATCCAGGATTAGCCTGGGTGGTGGGTTCGATCCTCTAGTCGTTGGGACTCGCTGGTAGGCGATCTCGTAAGTCCCGAGAAGTCTTCATGGCCGGGCCGTGCTTGTGCGCATGACGCGAACCTCCAAAACTTATGCTTATGAGAAGCTTCTAAAGTTTTCAACTGGATATAGTATTTTTAATAAGATTTCAGCACAGAAACAGGGCACTAAATCCCAAAGAAAAGGGTAAAAATATAAATATGCTTATGAGAGCATCTAAATAAGAAAAACCCAAAATTAGTGACCTAGAGAAAGAACAAAGAAAGGTAACAAAACTGCTGGGTAACCATGCTTTGGCTGAAAAAAAAAAAAACCTTCTAATGAAGGAGTACTTGAGCTCCATCCGCAAAAACCTATCTTTACTCATCATCCTCGTCGTCTTCAGCAGCATCAACTACAGAGTTGAGGGCCTGCACACTGGCAATCAACTTAGCCTTCCTCTCCTCGTATGTAAGTTTCTTCAGGTTGTATCTGCACAAGACACGCACAAGATTGCCTTAATAACTCACCTCTGCTCAGATACAATGAGAAAATAACACAACTATGTTGTGAAATCAAGAACAGTGAATTCTTTGTATATTCACAAAAATATATGCGATCCATTCATAGAGAGAAATAAGAGAAAATATGTAATTTTCACACACAAACAGCAGCCTACCTCTTGTGTTCCTTTGGTGGCTCCTTCTCAGACTTCTTCATTGTGGGGTCGGCACGAATGGCAGCATGAACCTTTTTGTACATCTCTTCAAGTCCATCAGCCTCTAATCCTTGCTTTATATATTCACTAAAGTGTGATTGGTATTTCTCTGGCTCATCCTCCATCAAAGTCTGCGAAAAGTATTGTCATAACTCATAATATTACCCATAATTCACAGAACGTTTTGGCAGCAAATAAACTCTTATCCAATACCTTCATATATGCAGCAACATGACCACCAAAGATATATCTCCGATGAACCTCAGGATCAAGCTCTTTCTTATCCTTATTAAAACCAGCAAACCTTTTGTCGCTATGAGGAATATCTAATCCACCATCCAATGCTCCCTGTAATCGTCAAATCTACTAAGCTCAACAATCATGAACTTATCAATCCAAATAACATCCATGTGCGTGTTAGTCAAAACTTCTTTTTAAAAAATGAGCACATAAAAACAAGCTGACCTAGAGCACACATCATTTAAATCATTCATGTGAACTTGTAAACTGAATTTGAACAACAATTCACACTTAGTAGAGCCAGAACTCAGTCTGCAACATCATTTAAATCATTCATGTGAACTTGTAAACTGAATTTGAACTACAGTTCACACTTAGTAGAGCTAGAAGTCCAGAACTTAGTCTAAATTTCAGAACCTAACTTTCAGATCAAATTAGAATCAGAACTATTTAAAGTCCAACGTATATGTGTATGCAGCTTCAAATATTAGTATTTGGCTTGACTCAAATCAAATCCACTCTTAATAAGAAGCAAGTCACAGTTAACGTTAGAGAAAGTGAAACACAAATCAAGCTTGTACCAAAGAGGAAAGCAAACAAGAATCATGACTATTAAGAAAAAAGTTGAATACAGTCAAACTCGGCAAGTAATAGTTAAAGGCTTATATTAAGGTATGAAAAGAGGGGGAGATAAAGGAAATTGCTTTTGACAGAATAAGAGGTAGAACCAAAGTGCAAATATTCAGTACCTTAAGGGCACCAAAGACACGATTGCCAGTTGTAGTCCTAATAAGACCAACATCAAGTAGAGCACGGAAAGGCCTCCTAGTATCAGAAGGTTCAACAGAAAAGTCCTCTCCTGAAGCCTGTTAAATAACAATGTCACTATCCTTGTGAGCACAAAAATATGAGTGAGGGGAAAAATCTGCAAAGATACCTCTACATTGCCCTCATACTCCTCTTCCATTTCAAGTGTTTTAAGGACTCGACGAGCCAGAAGAAGACCAGTGCAATAAGCTGGTCACATTCAAAAATATATGAATCACAAGAGTGATAAATAGTTGGTAGACATCATGAAAAATCAAATTAGAATTATGTCTAAGTACCTGCAGCATAGTTTGTAAGACCTGCTTCGAGACCATAGTGTGGCAACTCATGGGCATATGCAGCAGCAACAACATTATCACCAGCAATACTAGCTGATGTTATTTGTGCAATAATATCTTTGTTTGTCTAATAACGAGGTTAAGGTTTATAATCAAAGAAACATTAGCAAGGAAAAAAAGTTTCCCAGAACGCTTTGTTCAACATAGCGCATCTGTTTAGAGCACAAATTCTGTAATTAAGAGCAATGGCAATCAATTAGTTTCAATTATTTTACTCAGTTGCCAGCAAGTCACATGATACTTTGTAGAACAGTATCAACAGCAACGTTAACAATATACTGGTTCGTCTCATAATGAGGTTAAGGTTCATACTCAAACAAAGGCGAGCAAATGAAAGAAAATTTAAATCAAGTTTCTAAAGCATTTGGAGATTGTTTGTCTGATAAGAACAATATTTCTTCTTTTTACAGAAAAAGCATCAACATATTTACAATTTTTTCATTCAGTTGCTAGCAAGTCAAATATTAAGAGTATAGACTAATGGAAGGATACAAATCGAACAACAAAGCGATATTTGGGAGTGTTGTACTTGTTCTTGTCCTGATTGATCAACCGAATCCTAGCTCGATAATCAGTTTTTCCCTCTGCAGATGTTTATGAACAAAGAGGAAAATCACATAACAGGAAACAAATTAGTAATTAGTAATCACATAAAAAAGCAAAAATAGGACCTAAGATAAATATTGATAGTACCTCTTCTTCTCTTAAACTTAACTTGATATCTCTTGAAGTAGGCCTTTGATTTTTGAGCCTTAACAAATGCCTTCATTGGAGGAAAACAAAATAAAATAAAGACAACTTCAATAAAAGTTAAACGCCTCAGCCTCAGACAACCAAAACTATGAAAGTAAAACCACAAACAGAGCATCTGTAAGATTAAAATCTAACAAATGGGAAAGCATAAGTAAAGATGCCAAGCATCACAAGCAAATCACCGCAAAAGAATGAATCAGAAACCACGGAAACTCCCGTCACAGAATCCAAAACTAAAAAAAAAATGAACAGACTCGTGTCCAACTACAGCCCAAAAAATACACCATAATCTCCTCACAGATATAAAGTATGAAAACAAACAGAACCATAAAACTAACGAGAGATGTATATTCTCTCATTATTAGCCACCAACTATGGCCCGACAACACATTATCATTCCTCTAAAGAAAATGATAAAAGTCCACATTTTCACAAAAAAGACGTTAGAAATTCAAATTCCTCCAGAATCCGCTACAATATCATGCATCATGCGAACTCAGATGCGTACCATCGATGATCTGTTAGAAAGATACAGAAAGGAAACGACGGCTCCCGAGGCCAAGAGGGCCTTATATTTGGCACGAACAGGTTTATAAGGGAGCTCGAAGCGCGAAGATATGAATGATTTCTGCGTAGGGTTTTTAGAAGTTGAATGGGCTTGACCATATAGGCTCAATTTATCCTATTTGTCGGCCCAGTGGCTCCTCTTAATTTCAAAAAGAATTTCTTTTTTCCAGCCATCAAATATTAATATACCATATGTGGGAAAGGAGTGTTTTCACTAATTTCTCTATCCACTTCCTCTTCTCTTAATACCAACCATAGAATTATATTTTAATGGATGATATTTATTGATATGAAATAATATAATTATTTATTTTTATTATATTTTCTTTCAAAAGTGTATTCGTCAAGTGCAAAACACATGTCATTAATAATGGGGCGAGGCACACTAGTGCCTATGTGGGCAAGTGAACCCATAAAAAAATTTAAAAAAATATATTTTGTGAATGAATCTTATTACAATAGATCTGGTTGGATTAATTGGTTAAAGTTTTCGCCATCTTCCGTCTGACCAAATCGATTCGTCCCCAAATTGTTCAAACCAAATCGATCCGCCCCAAATCGTTCGGCCATGCCGCCGCTCCTCCGTCGTTGCATCGTGATTTTCGATCCACCCCATTTACGGGCATTTATAGGCAAATGAGAGGGTATTAAGTTTGGACATTGTGAAAAACTGCAATGAAGCGGTGGGCATGCAAGGTATGATATATTTTCTTACATAAAAATCTGAAATTGCCACTCGAATAAGATTGAATATTTGTTTCCATTACTTCCTTTTTTTTCTCGGATGTTTTGGATCGATGAACACGAGCAGGATGCTAGAAATTTCTAAGAACTTCACAATGATTTTCTTTTTTCCCTTTAGAAAGTGCAGCATCGTCTTCTTCTTTCGGGTGCTTCATTTTTTGTTGGGTGTGTGCGAGTCGGTAGGGCGTTTGGTCCACATGGCTTCCCTTTTAGTTCTTCAAGGCTTCCTCCTCCTTACTTAACGTTCTTCGCTTTATTTTCCTTTTTTTCTTGGACGTTCCATACGATGAAGGATTTTGGTATCCATTAGTCAAACGTTGAGGGGAAAGAGCTTCAATTGTGAGGTATTTTATTACCATTTTTTGGGTCATCATGAGGAAAATCGAAAGATAAAATCGCTTTTTTTTCAAGTTGGATTTCATTCTCTTTTAATGTTCAATTGTATCGGAATGTAAGGATTTTACATTTATTAATGAATGTAAGGATGATCAAGTCCTCGTGAGTTTGTTTTTATGCATTAGGTGGTTTGGATAATACTTAAGAAAACAAGTTTTCCTTTTGGCAAAAATGCTTGGTAGTTTATGACGTGTAGCTTGATAATTAAGAGGCATGCTTATTGGGTTATTTTGAATGCCTATAAGGTGTTTGATGAATTGTGTGAAAGAAGAATGAGGCTTAGGAGTTTTGTATATAGCTAAGGCATGGGGGAGTTTATTTAAACATGTTCCCTAATCTTGTCAAACTTTTTTCTTACAGAAAATGTCAACGATACAATCTTAATGTATTTAAAACTTTCCTTAAAAAAAAAATTCGGGGGCGCTACTCCTGAACCCCTACACTAATTGTGCACCCATAAACTCTAAATCCCGGCTCCGCCACCGACTAATACCATATTCTTTCATCACCCAAGTACTAAAAGCTGAGCTTGATGGGATCCTAAACACCCCAAAATTTTCTTTTTCCCAATTGAGCGTATGTCTCCCTCCATTAGGTTTTTCTGGCCGGCTTGGCAACGCCATGCCAAACAAATGAGTTGAGCTAGTGGCGAAACCAAAAATATTTTTAGCTCGCGCTAAAACAATAAACATGTTGAACTACCGATTAAATAATATCGCATAACATTAAAAATATAAATAAATAAGTGTCAGTATTAATTAGTATCTTTCATCACTAAACATGAATTATTATAGTACTATTCAATCTACAAAACTAACACTTAAATACATTTCACCTACCTCAAAACAAAATGATTGAGGAAAATAAAAGAAATATAATATGAACCCAAAAAAATATTTAAAAAAAAACATACAATTCTGATTCAATTTCAAATTTAAGCAAATAACATATTATAATCTATTTTTAAATAGAAATTCATTTTAAAATCATAAGACAACCCGTGATCCGGCGTAGAACCGGAACCCTAGCCCCGATGGGGCTAGGATGTTGATGTTGATTGGGACTTGACCTAGGAGCGATTCCTAGGGCCTACGTACTCGAAGAGGATCAAAGTCCACGTAGTTCGAGGATTAGATGAGGCGTTTAGCCAAAGGGGGTGGTCGTATGCTCTGTGACGGCGGTATGTGAATAGCCGGAGCGTAGACCGTGTAGAAGATGATGTACCTTTAGGGTTAACCCGCTATATATAGAGGCTACCTTAGGTTTAGGGTTTGAAGCGTGGGCTTCATGCCTCAAAGCCCAAGTGATGTGGCGTCATATACGTGCTATGTGGATTGCCCTTGTTGGGCCATACAGCAGAATATGGGCCTTATATAAATCCGTAACACAACCAAATAATAAATTCAAACCAATTAAAATTAGTCATTAATCATTATAATTGATGCGTCCAATGGCAAAGGCTACCTCTTTTTTCGAATTCTCTTTTAAACAAAACAGAGGGCAGCTTTTCCCTCGAACAGAGGATTTGTACTCATTGTACTCAGTTAATCAACAAACTAATAACTTTTCTTTTGAGAGATTCTCACTCTCATCTATTTCAACGGGATCGTTATACATTGTTTGCTGGCACGTGCCATGGCCTGGGTAGAGAATGATTACATATTTTCAATCATCCACAAACCCATGCATTTTTGTTTTTACAAGTCAAGGGGAAAAAAGAAAAGAAAAAGAAAACCCGTTCCGTTCCGTTACCGTCCCGGTCCAATCCTGATCCCGGCTGGAACACGGGACAACTTTGCAGAATCTGTCCCGTTTCCATCCCCTACCATGAACACATCTAAATTCACGTACAGTGTGAATGATAGCACGGTTATTACATAATTCCAATTCAATCAGAATGTGAGAGATTATTTTGTATGATATTCTAGTTTAATTAGAATTCTTATTGAGATATTTTGAAACATTTAAAAGTGGGGGTGCCAAAGATGTGTGGGGTACCTTGATCATTTTAGTGGAAGAAAACGTGTTAAATTTTTGATATAAAATTGCCATGTGTAGTGTGAGATGGTTAATTCAGTTGAGGCTTTGTTATTTGCTGTGAATAATGTTAGTTCTCAATTCAATACGTTTTAATGATAACAGATACTTGTAAAGAATATAGAGTTGATGATTCAAATTACTCAAGTGTGTATTAAATAGCACTTAGAGTGAATACAATTTGTTGCAACCAAATCAGAAAGTGTTTTTATGTGTCTGGTGGAGACACACTCGAGTTTCTATTCAAGACTTTACAAATCACTAACTAAGTAGTATAAACTTTATATTTCGTTTCTACGATTTATGTTTTTATTAGCCTCTTCCGTTTCTATGTAGAAACTCGATTTTGACACCATTGATTAAAAGTGCACTATGTGGTATGGCTTCAAGTAATCAAATTTTGGTAAATGGCTTTGCTAACACTTCGGCACCTTTTAGTCATATTTAAGAGTGAGAATTTAACATTATCATTATATTAACTTCCGACCCTTATTCGTCCCTTTTATGGACTAAAAAGGACATTTTTTGGTCAGGGACCAAAATGGGGCTTGTGTTTTTTGTCAGGGACCAGAAATGGTATTTACTCATATTTAATAGTAGGTTTCATCAACCAACACACGTATCCTTTGAATGGAAGGTATATTTTGAATCCCACATCCTATATTCACGGGGTTGTAGTATATGTGGACTACTGGGATCCTTTAGAACGACCTATATCACAACCACATATAGTTTGGGCCCGTTTGGGATAAATTGTAGGAGAAGTGACTTTTGTTTCGATGGAATTTTATTAATGAACTTATTTTCTGATGGACTTTTTCTAATGTGATTTGTGTTTGGGATAGCAGTGACAGAAGTGGTTTTTGTTTCTAATGGACACTTGTTTGGCATAGCTTTTAAAAAGATAGATGAGATGGAAAATGATAGAAAATGACTTGAATCAAATTCATATATATATAATATATATGTGGTACAAAATGTGATAATTTGAGATAAAAAAGTTAAAAATAAATATAAATTTACTAAATAAAATAGTAAAATTACCATTAAAAAAATTACAACATAATGAAGTAATTAAATAAACCTAGTCCCTACAAGTTGGTCTTTAATTTGATCACGAAGACGATTCATTTGTACGTGGTGAAGATAATGATGAGGATGCTTCATCAATTGGATCATCATTATCAAGTGGATCATCTTCATCACCCATATTTCCTTCTTCAGCTTCATCAAATTCCACATCATTTTGGGAATATCTCCGGATAACTATGCGGACTCTCTTCACTGATCACTTGGGGAAGGAGGTGCTGCATGGCACTTACAAAACTCATTAATACCGAGAGCATGAACAAGAGAATGCAAATTACCCTTGTAGTAGGTTTAGAATCGTCTAATTTTTCACTTTTCTTCTGCTCTTGTTGAAGTTGCTTGAATCTCTCCATGAATGAACCATCATTAACAAAAAGGCTTGGAGGCACTCCGTCATCCATCACCAAACAGAAAATAATGCAGCAAAACACTGTTTGACAAACAAGTTTAGAATGCTTGTCAGATAATGCAATTAATTGTGTGATTGTTTATTTTTAAAAAAAGAAACATTCTATTTGATGAAAAGCATAAAACTTCATGGCGATAAGAGGGTAAATAGGGTACCAAATCGCCTTCTTCGTTTGAACAAGATTAATCGGAAAAAGACAGGGCTCTTCCTACAACTGATGAATTGAACAATAATTCCGCTTTGATCATCAACGTCGGAGGCCGATTACGTAGACTTGGATCGATGGCGCGTATAGGCGGTGACGGTCTCCTGGTGAGAGGAACGAGCGGGCAAGACAAAGAAGAAAAAGAGGAGAGGAGAGGAGAGAGACACGAATTGAGGAAGGGTGGGACGGTAATTAACAAATAGGGCCCACTTGTTGTTTGATGGGGAAGAAGTTGATGGGGTAATAAGCTCCATTATGCAGCTTCAAAAAAACAACCCCATCAAAACATGAAGTCCATCAAATAATTAGGGCACCCAAACACTCAAATTTTTTTTTTATGGACTTATTATCCCATCTGATGGACTTATAAGTCCATCAGATGGTTTACCAAACAGACCCTTTGACACATGAGAAAATGTTATGCGTGTGCTATAATTGATGTTCAAATACGTGGCTAATTTTCTAACTGTTGCAATAAAAGCTACTTATAATTTGAGACCACAAACTGAAAGTAAAATGTTCCCACGCACCATCTTTTTATAACACCCTTTCTAACAATCATTTGCTTATTAGTCCTTACTTTTTGTTCTACATGTCCATTTTGGTTTGATCTTCACCAACATCCAGCTCTACGAGATGCTTTAGATGGAGTATATGTGTGTTAGCTTGTGACTACTCAAGAAGAGAAATTGAATGCTTTATATATATATATATATATATGCTGTTGAGATATTGATAGATATTATATATCATATTAATATTTTAACTTACTGTATCTATTGATTAGATTTAATTAAATTTGATTAGATTTTAGGGTTAGCATATTAGTTTGGGGTTTGCCTATATAAAAATTTATTTATACTCTCATTCATTAAAGGATCAATAATATTCATAGGCTGTCTAAAAGATTAAAAAGAAGAAAAGGATCGGAACAAGAATCAACATTTGAATAGTTCAAATTTAGTTTTATATAAAATATTATTTTTAATTTTTTTATTGTAGCATTAAATTATTCATATCAAAATTAGCATATTGTTTTTAATTAATTATTTTTATTTTTAAATTTAATATCTTAATAATAATTTTATAAAAGATCATACTCGCTCGACCCTAATTTTAAGAGCACTTTTGTAGTACAATTTACATTATAAAAATGCTCCTATAATTAGAATCGGAAGTAACATTTGAATCATTCACAAATGTTAATTAATGGTTAAAAAAGGAAGAGGAGGGAAGAAGATAGGAATGGAAGAAGTGGGTGCACTTCATAATACGAATTTAATTAGTTTTGTTCCCTTGTGACTACTTTACGGTCAACCGTACGCCCGGCCAGCTGAAAAATATAGCAGCAGCGTGTTAAGACTTCAAACCACAAAAATAAAAAATAGAGAGTACATACATGCATTATAAAAATACAGATATATAGGCGCGCGCCTAACACACATATAGAGTCACACGATCAGATAAACGAAGAAAACAGCTCTCAACATACACTTCCCAAATAAAATAGTCTCATCTCAAGGTGATTCTCCTGGAATGATCATGAACCCTCTCGACCTCGACGAACTAAAGAGGCAAGGCTACATGATGATTGATTTCCTCGTTGATTATTATCGTAATGTTGCAAACTACCCAGTTCTAAGTCAAGTCCAGCCTGGTTATCTCCGAAAACTGTTACCATCTTCTGCTCCGAGTAAACCTGAGCCCTTTGAAACCATACTCAAGGACGTTAAAGACCACATCGTACCAGGAATCACACATTGGCAGAGTCCTAATTACTTTGCACACGTCCCTAGTAGTAGCAGTGTTGCAGGTTTCATGGGAGAGATGTTAAGCACCGGGTTCGGTGCCGTCAGGTTCAATTGGATATCATCACCTGCTGCGACTGAGCTTGAAAGCATCGTCATGGATTGGCTTGGACAAGCTCTGAAACTACCAGAGAGTTTTCTTTTTCAAGTAATGTTAGTGGTGCGGGTGTGATGTTAGGGACGACTTGTGAGGCCATTTTGTGTACTCTTGTGGCTGCTAGAGATGACAAGCTTCGCCATATAGGCAAGGAGAATCTTGACGAGCTTGTTGTTTATGGGTCTGACCAAGCTCATTGTGCCCTTCAAAAAGCTACTCTGTTATGGACTCAAATAAGGGGCCAGCGAGAGGAGGGCCCAATAGGAGTGCTTTAGGCGGGAAGCCTTCCTTGAAGCAGTAAATTGCCAATCACCTCTTTAGTGTGCCGTTAATTCGGGGATCATGCGAATCGCACGACGCCAGAGAAGGACTGAAGGTAAGGAGGACGAAACCCTAGGTAATCTCTATAAATAGAAGGTTACCCACCAGGTATGTCCTCCACGTTCACCATTCCATTCTTTACCATTCGGTCTCACTTGTGCACACACACCACCCATCGAGCGAAAAGCCTCCCTTGTGTAGCACGGTGATCTCTGGCAGCTCTTTGATATCTCCTTCATAGATATCGGTGGTGTAATACCCTAAAAATACATATCATAATTTAGTAAAATATACCTATTGAAAATAGGTGAATATGAGGTCTCAAATATGGGAAGGGATTTATCATAATTTCTAAGGTAATTTCTAATGAAATTAGGGTGAATTAAGGTGCTAAAATGCTCTAAATGAACTAAGAGCCATAAAAATACGTGATAAATCCAAAGAGGCAATAAAATAATTATTAAAAATAGGAAAGTATGTTGTCTCTAATTTAGATAATTTTTGGGATTATTTTCCTTGGAAAATAATGAGACAAAAATAAAAAAGTATTGTGGGGCCATAATTGACCCCATGATTTTTAATATTTCATGTAAAGCATAAAATACTAATATCATAAAATAGTTGTGAGGTAATAATTAATACTAAATAAGAAAATTGTCAACAATTAGTAGATGATTAATTAAATAATTATTGGCTAATTGTTAAGCTTGGATTAAGGAAAAATTCAAAGATAATTATGTAAAATCCTTTAATTAGTGGTTTATGGCTAAAATTAGCATAAAATATATTTTCTAATTAATTGGAAAATATTAAGAAAAATATTTGAGATTAGGTACATGAAAATCCCTAATCCTAAAAAGTTGTTAATCATGTGATTAGGGCACTAATTAGACTTGTTAATCAAATGGGATAAATTAAATAATTACTAAGGGTTAAGATGTAATCTTGAAAAGTAAAATCAAAGGTCTGGAATTATTCTAGTGATTTTTAAAGCTTAAATCCATGTTATTTGAAGTAGACCAATGAGGGAATTTTGTGGAAATTATATTAGAAAATAAATATAATATAAATAGAATAATATATATTAATTAAAACAGAAAAAATAAATAAAAGAAAGATAAGGCTGGCCGAAATTTTTAGAAGATAAGAGGATAAGATTTTGGCAATTAATGTTATGATACTTTGATTATAATATTAATATAAATTGTGACATTTTTGTGAAAAAGCGAATAGGATAAATGGCCACCGATAGAGAATGAATCCTATCTAGAAAACCATGAACTAGGTTTCTAAGGTCGAGTATAATATAAACAAGTGAATTTTTATCTCGGAGTAAGTTTGTCTCAGAAGTCATTTCCGTGTAGGCGGAATGCTTAGGGAATAAGACGAAAAGGAAGGACAGATAGTAGGAAGGAGAAACTATGGAAAATAAATCATAACTCAATATACGGGGATGAGTTGATAAACATCTAGACATTTTATGAATCGGTGAATTTTTGTCCGAGAGAAATAGGAGATGCCCTGAATGGGATCAAAAATTTAGTTAACCCAGATATTTTGAAAGAGGAAGAAAGGATCTTCAGGGCTATGTTCCGGATTTCTGAGATTCTTCAAGATTACGCGATTAGAACACCGAACAGGGACTTTATCGGTAGGAAACTTCTCAAGCAAGTTGGTGACATCACCTTGATGATGTCACTTGGTTGAAATATGATGTAAGGGGGTGGATTGTATGGCCAAGATGAAGCCAACTCAATGAAGTGCGATCCGACGGTCAAGAATCCATCTGATAAAGCATGAATAGTACCTAGATTTTTGCCTATAAATAGATGCAACCTCCAAGCACAATTCTCACACCAAAGAGCTCTTGATCATTTTGAAATCTTGGAGCAGCAAGGAGGAGGAGGAGTCTGGGGAAATTTTCAGCGAAGTTCTGGGTAATTTCTTTGATGCAGGAGTCTTAAGTTCTAGTTTTCGATTTGGTAGTTATAGTAGAAATGTTGTTTTGATCTTTAATCTTCCAAGTTAGTTTAGATATCATGTTTTAAGGTTGAATATGATATATGTTTCGAAAATCATGTTGGAGTAGGAGTTATGTTGAAATTTTGGAAGATTAGAGTTAAAGTAACGAAGTGCTGGCGAAATTCCGCCGATTACGGGATCGGGGGTAAAATGGTCATTTATGACTAAAATTTCTGTCATAATGCTTGATCATTAAGGGTATTTCCTAGCCTGCTGATCATTTTAGGATAAACCCCGTCGGTTACGGAAATGACTTCGGGTAACACCAACTTCGGGACAAAATTACACTTGTTCATAATATGTCCAGATGTTTACTACTTAGTTCAAGGATTTCAAGATAGGATTTATTTTCTATCGGTTCTCACTTATCCTAGTCACTTACTAATTGTTGACAATTTTCTTAATTAAGATTAATTATTTTCTCACAACTATTGCACTGACATTGATAATTTATGCTCCATGTATTATATTAAAAATCATAGAGTCATTTAGGGTTCCCAAAATAATACTTAATTTTTCCTCTTTTATTTCCAAGGAAATAATTTAATAAATTACCAATATTAGAGACAACATACTTTCTAATTTTTAATAAACATTTAATTGCTTTTTAGGATTTATCATAATATTCTCAAGGTATTTTATGACCCATAAGTTCACTTAGGGATTTTTGGATGTTTTATTTCTTCTTATTTCAAGAGAATTTACCCTAGAAAATAAGATAGATACATCCCAAGGTTTGAGACCACATATTCACCTATTTCTAATGGTATTATTTACTAATTTATGATGCTTATCATAAATGAGATTTTTAGGGTATTACATTTTCTATTTTCTTTTAATTCTTTTCAAGGTTTGAAGTGCATCAAAAGTTTTCGCCTCTCCAATAAATGTACTTCTCAAGATTTCAATATATGTTATTCTTCTTTAGGTGTGAGGCCGCTACCACCTTAACAAAGAGTTTGTTGGTAGATCTTTCTTTATTAATAAGATGGTGCTGGTGAATTTTCAGTTGCCTCAATGTATATATAAATTACTTCAAGAGAGCTTAATGGTGTCAGGAATTACGAGTTAGGAGAGATGGCAAGAGCCTAGTAGATCTTCATGTGGCTTAATTACTCTCACAACTATACCATAAAAATAAAATTCAACTGGGAACTTCTGTTGTGCATGCAACAGGTAATACAATAAGGATGTTGAGGATGAGGTCCATGTAGAGACAGTGACAGTTCAAATAATAGCCTTCCTTTTTCTTTAATCAAGGGTTTTTAGTTATTCATTCATGTCTTTAATATAAGATACTTACCTAACACTACAAGAAAACAGAGAATTAGTGATGAAATTTCATTCCATCACTGATTCATCACTAATCCCTCAATTTCCATCACTAAAATTAGCCATGGAATTTAGTGTCAAAATTTTTCCGTCACTAAATTAGTGACAGAATCCATCTCTAATTCCGCCATGAAAAAATTAGAACCGGAAACTAGTGACGGACAAATTCCATCCTAATTTCTGTCAAAAAAATCTTGTGACGGAATTTTTCCGACATTGATTTCCGTCACTAATTTTCGTTTCTAAATGCTTTACCTTTATCGACCAACAATTGAGCTAGATTCCCACGGTTGAGGAGTTTCACCACTTCAAGCCTAAGGGCGATGCAGTCTGCTATCTGGTGGCCATGCTCAGAATGGAATTCACATCATTTGGACCTGTCTCGCTGGTCCGCTGGCTTCTTGTCTAGGAAGGCCATTTCACCAAGCTGACCATTTTAGTGAGGGTTTGTACTAATTCTCGGGGTTGACCAAGAAGTTATACTCTGTTATCCTTGGTGGAAGTGCCTGCTAGGGTGGAGCCGTCATACTGTGGGTCTTTCTCCTTTCCTGGTACGTCGTGGAGTATGGCTCCACCCTCCCATTATGCTTAGTACGTCTTGGGTTCTTGCTATGTCAATCCATCAACTTTTCGTCTGGGTGGTGGGTTTGGCCAGCATTCACTTTATCTTCCTCCCATTTGATTTGAGCCTGGGTTCATGCGAACACATCATCCATGATATGGCATGTGTACTTGGTAAGTTCTTTGTACAAGTTGGAGTTAGGGAGGAGGCCTTTTCTTAATGATGCGATTGCAGTAGCGGTATCACAGCTTGAGATGTTGATCTTGTCTTTATTGAATCTATCTACAAAGTCAAGTATTGATTCTCGCGTCCCTTGGATCACTACAAAAAATTCATTTTTGCGGCGGAATTTTCCGTCGCAAAAAGCATTTTCCGTCACAAAATAAGTTTGCGACGGAATTTGCGATAGATTTCAGTCCGTCACAAAAACTGTCGTCGCGGAAAATAAAAATTCTGTTGCAAATCCTTAATTTTGCGACGGAATTGTTTTTCCGTCGCAAATTTGCACCGGAAAAACAATTCTATCACAAATCCTAGGATTTGCGACGTAATCCATTTCCATCACAAATCCCTTGGAATTTGCATTGCGACGAATTTGATTACGTCGCAAATTCAAGATTTGCGACGAAATCTGATTTCATCGCAAATGTTGATTTTTGCGATAGAATCATTTTCCGTCATAAATCTCGACATTTTTAAAAAAAAAATTAAAAAGATTTTTTTAAAAATAATTAAAAATAAATAAAAAAGTTCATAAATGGATCCCTTCTTCGATGAATTTTTCGATTTGGGTTATCAAATTTGGTGTTCCAGAAGGACAATCACAATGCATCTCCATGAAGTGAGCTGCACAATAAAGAAGGACTATGTTGGAAGGTGTTATCACCATTTTTTTGGTGCTGCTGTAGCAAAATCGTAGAATGAGCTCAAAACCACGTGCTCCTCTTGGAAAGTCATTGAAGATAACTTTAAGGACGTAGAATGAGCTCAAATCTCAATTCCGTCGCAAAACCCAAAAGGGGTTTTACGATGAAATTTCCATTCCGCCACAAAACCCCTTTTGGGTTTTGCGATGGAATCCAAATTCCGTCGCAAAACCCTTGATTTTGCGACGGAATTTCCATTCCGTCACAAAACCCAAAGGGGTTTTGTGACGAAATTTACATTTCGTTGCAAATACCCCTAAATTTGCGATGGAAAAAATCCGTCGTTAATAAGCTATTTTCTAGTAGTGGATTACTTTGTACAAGTCATTCAAATTTTCTCGAGATTCCAACTACTAGAGAATTGTTTGATGAACAAGTAGTTCAGACTAGCGAATGAACCTATTATTGAATTAGTAGGCAAGTTGGTGAATCATCTTAATGCTGGTCCGACTAGGCTTGATTCGAACCCCTTGAACATGCAAGCTTCCCATAACTCCCTTGGCATTGCATGTATGCACTCTCTGACCGTATTGGGCCATTTGCTCATCTAGGACCGTTATACCATCATAATGGCGGATATGAGGAAATGTCAACTTCTTGGGCATGTTAATCAACACTATATTGTCTATGAAGGTGGAGTCTGCAAAGCTATCGGGGCACTCTTCTTCATGGGCGATGGTACGCTAGGCAACCGGAGTATCATAGCTTCCAACTCTTGACACCTCTTTTTCCAGTAGTCGTCGTCTTACGTACCATGAGGTGGTGCGTCTACTACTCGGGGTTTGTGGTTGTTCTCTGAGCTTCTCCCCTAAGTGTATCGTTGACATTTGTTGTGTTAGGAGGAGTTTCCTTACTAACAGGTGGGTCTTCCTGTCTATCAATAAGGTTTTCTTGGTCAGAGCAAAGACCTTCCTTGGTGGGGCAAGGTGTGTCTTGTCATGTTGGCTATTTAGTCTGGCCAACGTTGGTGCCTGCAAGAAGAGTTTCAGTAGTCGGATTAACATTCGTGGCACTGTTTCCACCCATACCTAGCAAATCTTCCAGAGACATGCCTCATGGCTAGACAAGCACGATGACAACGGACGAGAATTGGCTCTTGACCGATGTAAGTTGCGAGTAGCCTGCATGGTTAGTGATGTGAGTTGGTCTCGTTGGTTTGTATTCTCTTCCTCTAGTTGTCGAAGGCATTCTTGCTCTTGTTTGAATCGTTCCTCCTTTTGTGAAACATCTGGCCTGTGTAGCGAGTTATGTGCTTTGGTTTCTCACTAGCTCAGCTAGTTCGACGATGCTCACATCACGGCTAGCATCTACTTCTGCCATGATCAGTAGTATTAGGGAAAAAACGTAAAAGGAAAACCAAGGAAAGAAAAGAGGTTTTTTTGAAAAAATTTGTTGGGTCCCCACGATCAGTGTCAAACTGTTTGACCTAATTTCAGTTAGTTAGAATCTTACATACAGGATCACCAACAACAAAAGAAGTTATAGCAAAAAATGGTAAAGATCAAGGGAGATAATTTATTAATGGCTTATCAAACATGTACACAAAGAAAATATGCATAATAGAGTAAGAATTCAGTGATCCAGTGATACAATAAAGAAAAAGTCAAAGAAAAATTCGTTTTTTGCTGTGATGGTCCCTACCTCTTTTATCCCCTTCATTTTGTTGGTTCGTTCTTGTCTTTCTGGATCATGGGAACGTGGCCTTTACCATATTCACGGGTGCCTGGATCTTCTCTCACTTCGGCGGTTTGACGAGGTATCTCATGCGGGGCTATGTGCTTATTCAAGACTCATGGCTTCATTGGGTTGTGTCTTCCTTATTAGCTTTGCTTCGTACGTCAGCCTAAAGGTTGGTGTTTTGGGGCATACAACTATTATGGTTAAAAGTATTTAAAGCCACTAATGAAACTAACCATGATAGAAAATAGCAAAACCAATACAAAAGATATGTCATGGTTATATAAGGAATATACCTTTCACCCAAACAACTATTCAAATTATTCACTGAACCAAAACATATTTTCCACAAGACTAACAAGCTAGTCACATCGAGGTTCAGGGCACAAAACCTGCTCACAAACCACTATGGTAAACCAAGACTTTGGGCACAATAATTATGAATGAGGATACACATCCTAAAAGCCCTCCCCACAATACTAAACCCCAAAATAAGGTCTTCACAAAACAATTTCCAACAAGTTTACATCGTTGATCCACTAACAAAATACCAGTATTCAAGTAGAGGCGCATCATGCCCAATAAAGTCTCCATAATTACCAAATAATAGTTATCCAAAATACCATGCATCATAAAACATACTTATGGACCCTAGATGGCAATATAATAATAATTACAACATAAACACCAAAAAGAGGCCTACAAGGCTACCGGTGACTATGCCTTTGGTGCTTCCCTTTGCCCTTATCGAAATAGAGGGCTCACCGGAAAATATTAACAACAACAGGTGAGACATCAAGTCCCATTAATCAAAATTAATTTACAAAATATGCAAGATAGGAATCAATGTACCGTAATACTATTATATATTTAAAAATCTTCTCACCCATCCACCCTACTCCCCTTTATAACTTTTAGATGTGGTACAACCATTAGTGTTAGTATATCGGCCAAAGCCTAACTAGTCACTTTAAGAATGCTGATCCTTCCCATGCCACCATCGATATACTATAACATGGAGTGGTTTACAATCCAGCCAAGCACAAAGATTCTCCACAACCCCTACCCCAAATTTTCAAAATATTCCCAAGTAGTGAATACACACACACATTTTTCGAAACCTTTCACATCAATACAATTCCTCAAATACATTTCCTCCACGATATATCCATCAACACAAATATCATAGTCTTGTTTATACAAACTAAATACTCACATATAATTTGAAAGTACGCAACTTCACTAAATGAACTTCACATACAAAAATACATAGAGTTTTCCAAATCACGTTTAAATTTCATAAAAATATAAGGTTTAGAAACACCTTATATTCCAAAACAAACATATAAAATAAAATATTCTAGTTAAATGACCTCAACTCCAAGCTCAACCTTTACTTGAAGAGTCACATGAGCTATGACCTATTACAAAAAGCTCTACATTAACAATATAGATTGACAATCAATTACAATTACAAGTAAGGATAAAAGGGTTAAGCTTCACAACTAACGGGAAAATTAGAAAAGCCAAAGATAATAACAACAGTAATAAGAAGAAGAAGAAGAAGAAGACAACATCAACGATTTCCATAAAGACAACATCTACGCCCTGTAAAAAAGATGTGGATGCATCTTAAAATTGTCAGTGTCAACTTCTACTATGATTAAACTATAAAATGGCATAGTAAAAACCAAGAGAAGAGAAAACATGGACTTACTATCTTTTTCATATGAAAATTGACATTCAGAGCAGTCCAAACTCCAAAATGCCAAAGCTTTTTGGCATTTTCAACAATTTGTGCAGCCGTTCTTTTCAAGCTGGAAAAATAGGGGGCAAAACGTCATTATTTCCTGCGAACAATGCAATTACATATCTCTATCCACAAATTCAAAAATAGAAGAAAGTAGAATCGATGAGAAAAATCCGAATCAAGAATCGATGAGAGAAAATATAATGGAGAATCATACCCTAGGCGGTGAGGCGAATAATGGGAATAGCAGGAGGTTGAGCATGAACAAGAATGAGCTTGAAGAGACGATTAGGGCTTGGAGTGAAGAAGTGATCGAGAGTTAATGGATGATGAAGGCCGCTCTGCGATTCCAAGATAATAAAAAACAACAGCGGGAGAATCAAAATGATTTTACACGGGCACCTTTTTGTTTGTTTTTGCATTTTGTTAAAAAATTCAATGACTGTCTTATATAAAACAGTCGTTGTAATTTGAGATGAAAAAATTTAATCATTTTTTTCTTGAAACAGTCGTTAAATGTAAGACAAAATTTCAAAAATGCCACCACTTCCTTTTTACTTTTGTTTTAAAAAAAATGGACGTTTATTAGGTGTCGTTAAATCTACCTTTTATAGTAATGAATGTATGCTGATGAAAAAGCACGAGGATCAAGAACATCAAACCAGAAAAGTAGAATTAAATGAGAATGTGCATCTCAGAGGAGGACCAACTGTGGTGTTTAATAGGAATCGTTGTTATAATGTGCAGTTAGTCAAAAAAGACAATGATTGAGATATGAAGATACCAGATATCGAAGAATTCTAGGAGTACACCCAAATTGGCCAAGAATATAACATCTACCCTATCCTTTCTTCTGGTGGGTCCTCTAAACCACTACTCCTTATTACATACTAGTGAGTTTTTCATCATCTTTTATTGTAACTAGTAAATTGACCAATACAAGTAGCATATTTTTGGTTGTATTTTCTCAACACTGAAGTGAATCAAACGCCCACCATGTATGGTCTCATAAGCAACTCTATAAGATAGACAGTCAAATACCCACATTGCCAGACAAAATTCACAGCTTTGAGCTCATTTCATGCAAATTAAATATTCCTTTCTTATATTCTTTATTTCAGAACCACTTGACTGTGTTTTATTAAAATTAAAAACAATAAAAATTATTCCTCATAAAAAACAGAAAAAAAAACATGACCGCATTCTCACTCCTACGTAAGGAAATCAGGAGTTAAGAAAAAATAGATGTTTCAACCAAAGAAAAATGTTGCTAAACATAGGTCTTGTGAAAAGCTAAAAAAAATTAATAGTTACCGGATCCATGATTTTTGGAAATACTGAAACAAATAATTAAAAACTATAAGATCTACTTACAGAACCCTAAGCAGCCTGAAGAAAGCCGAAGGTTGCAACTGGCATCATTCCATAAACATTTATCTCAAAGAGCATAAAAACAAAGGAGAAGGATTAATACCTCCGAACCTTCCCTAATCGCCATTAATTAGATCCATCAGAGACAGGGACGGAACTAGAAGAGTGATTAAGGGGGGGCAAAATTACAGAATCGAACCCAGAATTTTAGGAAATCACATTTAAGCCTTATAAAAATTTTAATATATTCATTTTAGTCCTTCCTTAAAGTTTTTAATAGGAACTAAAGTAAAAATATTAAAATTTTTATGAGACTTAAATGTGATTTCCTAAAATTTTGGTTAAGTTCTGTAATTTTAGGGGGCGGGGCCACCCTAGCCCCCACCTGGGTCCGTCCCTGATCAGAGAGGAAAGTGATCAAGGAACAGCAGTATTGCATGATAATAGTTTCTTCGATCTGTGAACCGTAATCATCAGACCAAGTTTGGTTAAAGTACAATAAAACAAACTTTTCACTTCGACGTACTTGACTAATCTGAGAACCAAGAGGGACCGCGGTAAGAAATCGGATAACATCGACGTCTGGTAGGGAAGAAGATATGGAGTGCGAGCCAGGTTGCTGACGTGGACGAAATGGAGGTGCGAATGGAGGAGGAGTGCCACGTAGGAAGATATCTATCCAGGTTGTCATCATATATTTTGCAATGGATCTTGCAGACTTGGACGAAATCTTAATTGAACAGCTCAAGGGCAAACACTTAGAAAAGAAAAAAATGATCTTATTTAGAAGTTCGGTTTCGGGGTAGTAAATGAGATTGTGACAATTTTCTTTCATATAATTTGTACCAATGAAAAAATAAAAAGAGTTGAAAAATACACATTCATAAATGAGGACAAAGTTTGAAATTTACCGCATTATCATTCAACTAACTACCTCTTTTTGTGGTATGTGTGATTGATTTAGTTAAAAAGATTTATAAATAAGACAGGAGTAGCATAAAAAGTATGGTTTTCGATATAGATCTGAAATTGGATAGTAGACAGAAGTTCTCTCAAATTTTATATTATCAATGACATGTTAATGAAGCGTTTGTTTTCGTCGCTAAAGCAATCAAACTAGGTATTAACTTATTGTGCGTTTAGGGTCAATCTAGGTCATTTTCTCAAGGAGCAAGTTGTGGGTTTTCTTTAAGTTGAATTTAGGTGATGAAGAATGCAATGGAACGGAATTGAACCTAAACTAGAATGTAAGATACTGCTACCTATATGCAATTAACTTACTAAATGCAAGATGTAAATTTAATCTAAATTAAACCTAAATGAAAATGAAACTAATAAATATTATCTAATCACAAGATATTAATCAGAATATTAATGATTTAGGCCCAATAATCTTATAATTAATTCTGTTTATATTATTTCCTAAAATTGACTAACAATCCAAATATTATCTAATAATTCCAAATTAGCCTAAAATAATCCCCAAAATGAATGAATAAGACGGGATAAAATATATGAAAATTGGAATTTATCAATTAACTTTATAATAACTGCTCCCCCACTAAAAAATATAAGATTAAGTTTGTAGTGCATATTAATCGGCCCAAGCCCTGCACGAGAGTTTTATAGGTCAAGATCGAGCTCTTACATTATCAAGAAATGGTGGCGGCAATTGTTATATTCCATCATGTCGTGGCTTTCTGATGATATTTGTATTTATACAATATTGGAATAATAGAATTTGGCCTGGCCTTACTATCTTTGCCTCTGATACGGTATCACTTTGTTATATGTTTTCAGTTAACATGATAGTAAAATAAAAAGTTGAAATTTTCACTACAAACTTTAGGATTTGAAGTCACCATTATTGTTATGCAGACAGAAAAATGTTATTGCAATTGAATGGGTGAGTCGTGATATGGTTCCAGAGCTACTTTAGGCTTAAAGTTCAGCGGAAGGAGGTTTGGATTGCCGAGGAAATAAGTATGCAGATTGCTTGGCAGTTTCTCCCCAAAACTTGTAGATCAGATTCCTGATTTGTGTGTGTGTGGAGCTTAAGAGAAGAGATCTTATTCTAAATTAGCATACTCAAGAATGGTATGTATTTTTGAGAATTTTTCTATTATACGGATAGGTTAACGATAAATAGTACTTAAGCCAAAAATAACTTAAATTAAAGTGAGAATAACAATTAGAAACCTTACAAGAGAACTAATCCATAATACAGATATTCAAGTTATAAATTCGAATAAAAGTAAATAGTATAACACTTTAATAAGAATGAGCATCTTCCCCTTTTTCGAGTAAATACAAGCTTTCGGTGTGATAAGAGAAGAAAACACTGTTTTCCATAGCTGTCACTAGAGAGTGGGTTAGATTTGTTGGATTGTACTTATGGATTTGCCCACCTTCGATTTCAAGTATGAGGTCACCATTCTTCGTCGCGCCTAATATGTGATCGGGAACTATCTTTGTCGTTATTGATAAGGTGTTTTCCCAGAACTCTTGGTTTCCAAATTGTTTCAGGGTCCAAATGATAAAAGATGAGTATTTATGATTCCTTTGTATCAAGAGAAGTGATTCTCCTGTTGACACAATATAATTCGAATGACCACTAGGATAAGGACGGGCATCACTAGGAAACAATATTTGTCCAAACACTTCATGTGTAAGATCAAATGTAAGTGTAAAGTAATAATATTCTTCCCTATGAAAAGCATTCCAATAAAGCACACCATTGAAAAATACGCTTGAAGATGAAATGGAACAATGACGAAGGATACTACATGGCACATGTTTCCATTTCCATGACCATGTGACATATGAGAAAACCCATACTGAGTCAAACTCATTATCATTCTTAAAATGACCACGATAACGATAAACAATGTTCACAACTTTTATGTCATTGTTGATCCGATCAAAACCAAAGCCTACATGACATAATCTTTCATCCCAAGGGGAAGCCATACATATTTTCGAATAGTTGGGTTCCAAAGAATTAATTTGAAAGGTAATTCATTGGCAAGACATACTAACCCATTATTCATGCCTATCACCTTTTTGCCTTTAAAATTATCAATGTCAGGATTCTCTATGGTGTGAAGCAAATGGAAAGGATCATTATCTGAATGTATTGAATAGGTTACTCGACAATAAGGACAATATGAAAAATGAATATCCTTCCTTCCATAAGTTTCCACGTTCTCTGGGCAATGACAAAATTTAATAAGGATAATTTGATTTTGAGAACCAAAAGTTTGTTCTGAGCTGCAGGATATGAAATCGAGACTAGTAATAAGATGATTCCACTCTCTGCAAACAAAAGAGCATTGGAATAGGGTTTGGGCATCTAGTCTAAGCAAAATTTGTTCAACAATGTGGAGAGGAATATAAGGGATGTCGTCACGGGAAAACATGATGAGCTACTACGTAAGGAAATATAGAATACGAAAAAGGCTAAGGCGAGTAATAGGAATTGTAGAACACGAAGGAGGCTAACGATATAGGAAAAGGAAATATAGAATATCAAAGAGGCGTCTACGATTTGAGAATGGCTGATTGAGCTTGGGGCTATATATAGTTATTTTTAATGCATACTAATTAATTTTATACACAGCATGATCTAGTATATCGATCGGTTAATCATATCTAAATCTGTGATATGTTTTCTAAGAGTATCTTATCTCTCATCTATCTTCTATGTTATACCCGTCTTATATTCAATGTATATAATCTTTTACAAAACCATATCATATAAAAATTAAGAAATAAAGAAATAAAATTAGTATTAGAATAAATAAAATGAATCCTAACACCTTAAACAGCATATGAATGAACAAAAAAGTTGATTGCTTTTGATTGAAAGAAGTAAAAAATGAATATAAGAATTATAAAAATAAATCCAAGGCACATTATAGATATATATGATCCGGATTATGCCATGATCTATAAGAACTAAAATAAATTTTAAAACTTCTTATCTGTTTTTTTTTTTTTTGCTCGAGAAAACTTCTTATCTGTTACTCAACAGCATCTATCCATCATCTATCCAAGGTTGTCAAACTCATGTGTAATACCCGGATTTTATTATCCGGAATATTATGAATAAATTGGATATTTCTGATAAGCAAAGTCTTGATCCCTAAACTTGTGTGATCATAGTATATTTTCTAAGTAGGATTTCTGCGTGAAATTAGGGAGTTTAAGGGCCAAAGTGCCAAAATGACCAAAACGCCCCTGCAAAAGGGTAATTAGCTTAGAAAATTTATGAAAAATCCTAAAAGGCAGTAAAATGCCCAAGTGAATTAAGAGAATATAATATCTCTAATTATGATAATTTAATAAATTATGAACTTAGAGGAATTGTACAAGAATGTGCAAAAGGTAATAAAGGACCAAAATACCCTTACAAATTGTAGAATAATGTAAGAGGCATGAAAATACTAAGGTTAATGCGTGAATATGAAGGTAATAAGGTATTGTAATGAAGGAAATTATCAACAAGTGATAAAAGAGTAATTAGGTAATTTTGAGCTAATTACTTAAGCATAAGCAAAGAAAATTCACAGATAATTATGTAAAACCCTAAAATTAGTGGTTTTTGTTTTAAAATTAGTGAAAACATGTTTACTAATTAATTGGAAGTTTTGGAGAGAAATAGTTGAGTTTAGGTATTTTTAGGCCTAAATGCAAGAATAGACCAATAGGGAAATTTTGTAAAAAAGAATTATGTAAAAGAATTAAATAATTAATTAAATAATTAATTAAATAATAAATAAAAAAACGAAAAAAAAAAGGGCAGAAAAAAAAAAGAGAAAAAAAATAAAAGAAATAGGAAGCAAGTGGTGCAAGTTGCCATTATAATATTATTATAATTTAATTAAAGCAAAAATTGTGAATAGTAATTTAAAAATTAGGAAACGGATCCTATCTAGAGATCTAGGAATGGGATTCCCAAAGTCAGGGAAAAATAATGATCAGTGGAATTTTGTCTTCCGTTAGACTCTTACTAAGTAAATTTCAAGTCGTTTGTGCATTTCCTAATAAAACAAAATAGGAAAAATGCATATAGGCATATTTTTGAAATAGGGAAAATAAATTCTAACTCAACATTTAGGAATGGGTTTGAATTTATTTTGACATATTTGGAGTCAGTGAATTATTTCCAAGAGATTGGTAGTCCCAAAACGAATTCCGACAGGACACGATCGGACACGTTTTCGAGAAAACTTCAATTGGACTGTTGGAGCCCTGTATGGGATCAAAATTTAGGTTAATTTGGACATTTCTAATAAGTGAGGAAATGGTTTCAAAGTTGTAAATCCAGAATTTTGAGATTTCTCCGAAATCACGCGAATCGGGTACCGATCGGGGAAAATGGTTGAACAAGTTGCAATTAATGGGTTATTACAACTTTGATTTTCCAATCAAAGCCTTAAATTTGCCAAACAAGGCCCTTGTTTTTGCCTATAAATAGATGCCTTCCTTGAGAAATTTCACACCTTTTCTTCCTTCTCTTGGCCGAAATTTTTGGCTGAGAAAGAAGAGAAAGGAGCTCTGGGGAATGTGCGTGCAAGCCCCGTAGAATTGTCCGGAAAGTCTTCAACGGGTAAGTCTTTTAGTCTTTAGTTTTTAGTTTAGTAGTTAGTAGAATTGTTAGTTAGATTTAGGAAGTAGGTGACAAGATTCCTACAAATGTTTTAGAGCCTTGTTTGCGTTGAAAAAATATGCAGAGGTGTAAACATAGTAGGGATCGAGTCGCCGAAAAGTTGAAGCTTTCGCAGCTTCTTTTAGAAGTAAGGGTAGAATTTGTTAGAATAGCCTTTAAATTTCAAGTATGATTGGGTATCATATGGGAGGGCTATTTTAGTCATTATTTTCGAAAATCATAGTTATGCGTCGAAGTTCGCAAAATTTCGGAAGAAAATTTGTCGAGTAACGAAATCGTCACGAAATTCCGCCGATTAGGGTAGAAGGGAAAAATGGTAATTTTTACCTAAAATGCCGATTATAGTGCCAAATCACTAATGAAAGTGATATTACTCTTATAGGACGTCGAAATCCTAATTTGTTGCCGTTACGTTTGTCCAACGTGCCATTGTCGGACAAACCGCTTTTCCGTCGAAAGTACGATTCACTTAAACAACTACGTACATCAAACGAAGGTACGGACGCGCATCGTAACACTAATCCTATAGCTCTCATATACATATATGTCATAGATACGTTCATATACCGGGCTCGCTTAGGGTCGTCGTTATACATACAACCTTGTACGGGTTATAAGACATGATAATACCGTTTTGAGTTTTCCTAGCGCCGAGGACACGTGTTCGTGGCACGGGGTAATGTGCAGCTATATTTGTGTAGGACTTTACATACCGCTTTATGCTTATGTCCTGTCTCGTGTCACAATGTTGTTGTGTAGGACCTTACATAATTGCTTCATGCTTATGTTCATCTCGTGTCACACTTCGATGAGATGTTGTTGTTATGTCATGAATATCTATTGTCTATATACTGTTTTATTCGAGCATAAGGTTAATCGTTACCGAGATTCAATGCGGTGAATTGAATCTCGCCTATAGCTTCAGATCCAGGAGGACCACGGATCGGTGATAGGGGAAAGCGGCGAGGAGTAGGCTTCCCACGGATTTATCTTATCACTCTGTACTTATCTTTTGAACAGTAGGATCTCTCGTAATGTCATTACTCTATTACACTATGGTTCATATTTTGTTATGATCGCTTACTCTTTCGCTCCCATGCTCTACTCTGATTGAAAAAAAAAAATCCGCTTTAAAATTGGGATGTTACATCATGAGTTTAAGTAAACTCGTGATAGTGATGTAAACTCGTATCGTAAATTCGTAAGAGTTTACTTTTATGATAAAATAGGTATTAACAGTAAATAATTAAAATATAAAAATGATAAGAATTTGATTTAAATATATTTTAAATCCAAATAATTGAAATTAAATATATCAACATTCATAATTGTTGAGGATGACAAAATTGAAAAATTTAACACGATTTTTAAAGTGAATTAACATAGTTTTGTGAGTTAGAAACGTAAAAACGATAAATTAAGTGTGTAAACTCGTGAGTTTAAGCGAGTTTACAAATGACACAAATTTACTAGAAACTCGACTTGATTTAGTAAGGTAGAAACCTAAAAACGGTAAACTCGAGAGTCAACTAACGAGTTTGACAACAATGCATCTATCTCTTATCAATCTTATATTCATATATACAATCTTTTACACAATCATAATATATACTTTTAATTTCGCTTTGATTTTCCTTTTTTTAAAAAAAAAAATTGAAATCGATCAATCCTAAACTTTAATTTTACAGGAACCATTCCAAATTCAATTCAAAATGAATTTTAAATTTTGTAGTTTATTTAATAAAATTATTCTTGTATATTCAAGCAACTAATTAAAGATAAGATATCTTGATTAATCTATGTACCGACGTACGTCCCTACACTCCTTCTTCTACCGCCTATTTTTTCCTTTTGTCTTTTTTCAATCTCTAACTCTAAGCCACGGTTTGATAGGTTAAAAAAAAAAATAATAATAATAATAAATCTAAGCCAATCTTTTAATGGCCACTGAATCCAACATGTCATTATTATTAATCACAACAGTTCTTAATCCATGTCTCCGTAGCGCGCGTGTTGTCCAAATTTAGATTACGAAGGTTAGTTTTTCCTTCTTTCAAATTTTTTATTAATTCCAAACCTATTATTATTGTCACACCCCCTCGGATAAACGTCATTCATTGAACTAAATAGCGCAATAGAATATATAAATGGGTTTGGACCACTGAATACGGATAATAATAATAATAATAATATCACCAATAAATATTTGGACCAAACCTTCATAAGGTAATTAATAATACAATTATCCAAAATTAAAACTAATGCTGCAGCCACAACTCATTAAATAAATATAATTAAACTATTATAAAATATCTCCAAAATCTGCTGCCCCAGCAGCCCACCTCAATATTGGGCACTTACTGTTTTGCCCTTAGATCCAGAACCCTTTCCACCTCAACCCAAGGCAGTGAACGCCGGTAGCAACAGCTTCTGGAGATCCACTTCCACACAAATACGCGTGAACTCGCCTTTATCATATATTGACATTGAGCGGTCTATTTTGATCATTTTACCAATCATATTACCTATGACACCAAGCGATTCCACAGTACACAGCTCCATTGGTAAATCCTGGATCCATACCCATACAGCTATCCTCCTCTAGCAGTATGCTTTCCGATGGTTGAAATTTGGGCGCCATCATTGCACTAGCAAGTAGTGATCATCAATCATCCACGGGCCTTCATACAATGCATAGTCTCTATCTTCCTTGCTTGAAAAAGATACAATGTAATAGCCGTTACTCAGTGGAACTACCTTCGAAGGCTATTGGGCCTTCCACATTCACCTAACCCTGTCGAATAACACATGTTTCTGGACTGACATCCCCAATACTTTGATGATAAGAGAATTCATCAAAGGTCTACACCATGTTGTATATTGCTCCTGCGTCACAGGTAACACCAGGTACTTATTTAGCATCTTGTCATCCACATCCTCTTCCCTCTGCGTATCTACATTCCTCGCAGTGTTTTCTATCTTTGCATTTTGTTGTGCAAAGAACCCCCTCCACCCATGTACAATGTCGTCCACTTCTGCATGACTCACCAGATAACCCAGCCCTCTCGGAGCCAAGAGTTTCTCCTTATATGATACTGTGACTGGTCTCCGATCGATCCTCTGCGTCTTGGACCTCGGATCACCTTACCATCCCCTTCCCTGCCACTCCCAAAGGTGAACGTTGCTACCATAGGCTTCTTGTCTTAACCACCCCCTTCTCCATGACCATCTCCTGGTCCTTTTTCGTCACCACCTCTTTTCTCCATTCGCTCTTTCTTGCTTTCACCGTCGCCCTCTCCCATATTTGGTCTAATAGTAGGAATTTTGATCAGAGTTCTTAATTGCCCTTTAATTACCCTTGTCATTGTTGGATTAGTTTATTAGCTAATCATGGCAATTAATGCTTATTAAAACAAGTATTATTCAATTCTCTTTGGCTTAATTATTTTTGAATATAATCAGCCCTCTTTTGGTGCTTTTAATTTTTCTCTAATTAATTTGAAGAATTATGCAATTAACCTTAATTAATGCAAGCTCAATTACCCATTAGCTTTTGCTAATTTCCTTTAATTTACTTAAGTGTTTTCATAACACATTTCTTGCCTCTATTGGTTATAAAATAACCATAATCTTATGTGCTAATTATATCACATTTTTTTATCCCTAATAATAGTCTTATATTTTGCCTTTTGTTAACTTAATTCAATATATAATTTGCCTAAATTTATAACCAATATATTATAATTCTTTGAGATACATATTCACCTTTGTATTTTGCTAATTATTTGCTAAAATACAATGTTAATGATATTAGGGAAAATTAGGGTATTACAAGGACAAAATAAAAAATTTAGTTCATAATTAGTGTTAAGTTAACTAAATTTTCTTAGTATGTGAGAATCAGTTAATTTCAACATATAAATAGAATCAGAATGCCACACATAAGTCAAATTCCGCAATTCTAGTTTTAACGTTGCTTTTTGTTTTCAAAAAGGGAATACATACAGTGGGCATTGGTTAATGCTTATGAAAATTTGAAATTCTGGTAACGTACTACCAGTAATCAAGAATTCCTCGGTTAATTAGAGGAAGCTTTAAATTAGTTCGTTATTTGTTTTGTTGCTTGTGAAACATTAAAATAACATATATTAAAAAATTAATACCTTAATTACATAAAGACGACAAATAATAACATCGCATGAGGTGGTAATCAGCTGATATTACACATTGCTGCCACTCAACGGTTCAGCCAAATAATGCCAAAAGAAAGTGATCGATACGATGAATGCGATTAGTTCTGTTTAGTAATCTTTAACTCTCCGACCACACACTGAACAAGAATCCTTGCAAGTGATTACACCATCAGTTTATTTTATCTTTCCTATAATCTTTCTCTTAATCTTCCTTCTCTTTGTTGTTTCTTTGGATTTTCTCACACAACTCTCTGATTGCTATTTTCTTATACTAACCTCTAATGTTCAAAATCTGTTGAGAGTTTGTGTACGTAGTTTTATATATTTTGCCTCTCCATTGATCTGACGAGAAGTTAATATCCATTATTTTTCTCAAATTAATGCTTTTGGAAAAATGCATTTAATTTGTTAGTTTCAACTCTAATCTTGGAAGTTTGATGTGATGATAAGTTAATATCCATGATTATTTTCTTTAACATACAACTCTCCGATATCAATGAAACTTGCTTCTTTTTTTTTTCTTTTTTAATCTAAGGTTAAAAAATGGCATCATCCTAAATTTAATGAGAGCTAGGGGTGAATGAGAAAGAGTATAGCTTCTTTTATTTTTGCTCCAGCTTGAAGATCCTGCAGTAGCAAATATCAAATTGAACCTCTTTTCTAACTCCTATAAACATGTTCCAACCATTAAACAACTCCTCAAAACATTACATTAACCAAAGCGTCACAAGACCTAAATTAAATATCAAAACATAACTCATATTCTCATATAACTCAAAATCTAACGAAACTAAACCGATTAAATCTTTAATTTACTCCATATAACTCATTTAAACCAAAGAGATTCGGTTGATTCATATCCTGTTTCGAAATCCTCAAAGAAACCCTAGATTTCAAAACTTCAAATATGAAAAATGGTGTAGAAATGGAGTCAATCATGTTAAAATCACTTACAATGATGTTTGAAGACTTCAATATACTTTGTCCAAAAAAAAGACTTCAATATACACCCAAGAACCAAAATCTTCAAGCCCTAGCAGAGGACAATCGCCCCATCATTTCTTCTTTTTTATGGCAAAAATACCAACTGGTTTATTTATAAAAATGGTGCCTCACTTCAGCGAACGTGCCGTGCCGTTCACTAAAGCAAATGACAACTTCAATTTTTGTGTCGTTCGCTTCAGCTAATGACACCGAGGAACAAGGGCAACTTCAAAAATTCGTATCTAATTCTACATATTTTCAAAAATTAGAAATTAGGATTCTATGAAAAGTTTAAGATGCCTACTTTCTAATGAAAAAAGAATCATCCAAATATAATATCATTCGATTCTTGGAATTTTTCAAATTAAAAAAATGTTCTTAAAGTCTAAAGATATGACTTTCAATTATAATCCTTAATGTTTCTAATTTCACCTCTTAATACCTCAATCTCGTCAATAATCAAATCTTACTTAACTTTAAACCTCAATATTAGAATTTGGGATGTGATAGTTAGTATTTACAAATTTTGGTTTTTTTATGTAGAAAATGAACCTGGTCCTTTGAATTAATAATTTCATAAATTTAGGGGTTTTTGAGAAAAAATTATGAATTTCATAGTCTGATCATAATGCTGAGAACCCCATATGCTCACGCGCGAAACATTCAATATAACTGTCATTGTCATATTCTGGATTTTGGGTAACTTCAAGAAAAATTCCTAAAGACATAAGAAGGTAGAGAATAATCCCTCAGGTTATATTTGAAGCTTAAACGAGGTATAAATGAAAAAATTTCCCTCAGAAAGGAATTTTAAATAATTATTGATTTTTGGCTTAATATAGGATGATTAGCCAAATTTAATTATGAAAAAAATAAAGAGGCCTCAAATAAGTGGGCAAAAATATGGGAAAATAATTTTATGACAGGAATGAGTTCTTCAAAGAATTACGCCAACTTTATTGGTTAGGAATTGTCCAAGAAATTATTTGTTTAAAATAACTCCAGATAATATATCAAATAATTAATTATGGTAATTTGAAAATTTACAATGGTTAAAGTGAACGGCAAGATTAGTAAGTAGCACCACATCCAAGGATAAGTAGGGAAGTTTAAAATCTATCTCAAGGATAAGATTGGAAGATTAAATGAATGGCCAAAATTAAAAGGTAAAGCTAATTATTTTAAAGTACAAATGTGGGCATATTATGATTGGTTGAAGCTAGTTTTTTTTTTGGGGAAAATGATGTAATTACTCAATTAAACACATAATTCCTCCACTTCATTGATTAATTTCAGTGGAAAATCCAATGCTTCCTACAAGTACATTAGGTGGCGTGATGGGAGAGGTATCAGGAAATGAGAAGGATTATTGGTCACAAATTAGGGGAGAAGGAATTAAAACAATTACTGAATTGAGCTAACAATGATATAAAGCCATCTCATTCTTCTCATTCCCTCATCAGTTTCGGCAGACTTAAGCAGAGAAGTGTTTCTTGGATTTAATTTCTGTTTTGTACCTTCCCATTCTTTTTTCCCTCCTTTTATATTCTGTATCGTTATATCAAAATCTCAACGGTTTAAATTTAACATTTAAAAATTTATTATTATAATTTTATATAAAAAATAAATTTAAATTGCTAAAATTTGATCTGAGGATCTATATATTATTTTAGAGTGGAGTTTTTTCCTATTTTTTTACCACAGTTATCAATTGTTCAGATCAAATTTTAGCAATTTAAATTTATTTTTTGTATTTTTTAGTAAAATTATAATTATTTTTATATGATGTTAAATTTAGACCGTTAAGATTTTGATCTAATAGTGGAAAAGGGAAAAGGAAGGTAAAAGAGCGGAAAAGGATGTGAAGAGTCTTGGAAAGAAGCTAAATCCGAATTTTCCATGCATTAAAATCGAGCAATTAATTAAAACTATTTTTAAGGAGGTGGACACCAAACGGCTTTGCAATGTAGCTACGAGTTACATCAAGCCTCCAAAGCTCCCTTAACACTCCATAATGTCGGTCATTCAAGGAAAATAAGGGAGAGGCCGAGAGCAAAAAGGGGAGGAAGAGGAGAAAAAGAAATGAGGAAGGAGATGCAGAAAGAGCAAGTTCCAACCATCAATCTAGGTAATATCTTATGCTAAATCTGAATCCAAGCTTGGTTCTTATATTTGAGGCTTGTTGTAGTCTCTAAATCCTTGTTAACACTTGAATATAGAAAGAGAGGAAGTATGAAGAACAAGCAAACAAGTCTCCAGATTAGGTAAGTGATGAGTTTGATGGTTGTTGATGATGTTGTTGGTGTTGATTTGATTGTTTTGTGAATTGTTGGAAATCAAGAAGACAAGGGGAGCTGCTACTAAATTGTTATGAAATTATAGAAACTAATATTTAATTTTAAATCAAGACTAAATGGATGATTATAGTAGGCAATATGATTGTTGTCTGCAGCACGGAAGTGAAAATCCACTTCTCTTCTCCTTATGGAATACCGGATCTGGCTTCAGTCCTCTTCTCTTCCCATCCTCTTCCTCATTTGAACCGTCGGATGAAGATCTGGACGGTGTAATTTATTTTTCAATAAATTACCGCATGCGGTACACAATACTGCATGCGGTAAAAATGTAATTTTTAAAAAAAAAATTACACCGTTCATATCTTCATCCGACGGCTCAGATGAGGAAGAGGATGGAAGAGGATGAGAAGAGAAGGGACTGAAGCCAGATCCTGGAATACCACGGCCAAGACAGTGCAGTAAGAGGGAATAGAATTTTGATTGTTTTAATGCGTCCAATGAATTGTAAATGAAAAATTGTATAGGGTACGTAAGAGTGAGAGACTATAACATGAAGCATTAGAAAATTAAATGAAAAGGGATTTTTTTTTAACACTTTAATGAGGCTATGTATGAGGATTGAGGAAGAAGGAAATGGATTTTGTAATATTAATTTAAGTTTAGAAATAAATCCTACATCCAAAATCATGGGGAATAGCATGTGGAATTGAAGTTAAATTAAGTGGACAAAAATCTAAAGGTTAAGAGTTAAGTAAGGGGAAGCTATTTTATGTATGCTTTAAGTATGAGTTTTGAATAAATAATGATGTGCCTTATGTTATGTGATTATCTAAGTGTTGATATTTTCCAAAAGCCTAGGAAAACAAGTCAAGAGGAAAGTAAGAACAACAGAGAGAAGGGAAAGCAAAGAAAGAATTGAAGGTTCAAGGTAGCAACTTTACCTTCTTGTATTTAAGTTGTTTTTATGTTTTGTTATGTTCCTTAGTTTTCCATGAGTGAATAACTATTTTATCTTGAATATGTTGAATGTTTTCTTGAATTGTGTCATGGCCATAATTGACAATTCTATGTTTTAATGTGCATGTTCTTGATTACACGTAAGTTTTGGCAATGCTATTTGTTGATAAGTTCATTGATGAAGCATAATTTGATTACATGTATGGTATATATGTTAGATATTTATTATTTAAGATTATATATTTTATTATTATTTAATATAGATTATATCTTGATATTATCTTATCATCGTTTTTGAATAAACCTGATTGTGGCCTACACGTGATTTCGATAGAGATTTGGTTTAGGATTACCTGTCTAGTTGGTAAACTATTACAAACCTTGATGGGAGATTATAAATAGTATTATCCGGGTCTTGGAGCAGTAATGTGGAAAATCCACTTATTTGCGCTCCTTAGGGTTTCCCTGGCAGGTAACGGTCATTCCTAGACCATCACTACTGTGCCTCATCTTTCCATTAGAAGAAGCTCAGACCTATTTTTAATTCTAACTCTTTCTTGTTCTCTACATTCTTCAAGTTGTGAGACGTACACTACATGCAGAATGGCTATGACAGGAGGTATTTCATTAAGTCTTCCACTGCTACTCTTTCTTATAGAATTATGCAATATTGTCAGATTATTTCAACATGGGGCATCAGAGCAGGTTTTTCGATTCCCCTCTCCCTTGTATTTAATTCTATTTTTTCTGTTTTGTAACATAATATGAGAATAATTATGAAGCATTGTCTACGTGCTGTTTGCCATTATTTCTGAGTTTTCTGAATACTGTGCAATGTGATCTTGAGCTTTTCATATGATTTATTTATATGCTAATATTCAATATACGTCTGGGATGATTTTGAAGTGGATGGAAAGGTAATATTTATTCTCTCTAATAATCCCAGAGTGTTAATTGTTATTACCATGAATTCGTTGATGTTCATGGCATAAACCGTCAGGTCATCAATTACCCAGTTATTAACTCTTCTTAATGTTGTGATTTTTGCCATTCGTTTGGATTTTGCCTTTTGGATTTGCATAAGAACATCCCATTATGGTGTCCCGGTTTCGGGTTCAAAATTAATTACCTTTCTTTATTGTTTTTGCCAACCTCGGTAAATTCATTTTGCCATTAAAAATGCTAATTAACTCACTGTGAAACAATCCCATTGTTGCGTTAGAGTTTTCAATTTCACATAAATAATTTCATCTTTGACTTCATCATTGATGAAGTAATTGTTGTAAATTGGTTTTCCTGAATTTCCGGTGAATATCTCTGTTCAAACACTGAGAAAATGGTGCCAAAGTCCTCCGGAAAAGTTACCTGGAGTTGCAGACCGGTGGCTGTGACAGCTTTTCGGTTGGGTCGCGTTGGAGAAGTCGGGTCAGGTAGGGATCCGGCTAAAGGTAGGAGAAGGGACCGTACGACGTCGTTTGCTCCACTTTTTTTTTGGTAAAAAAAAAAAGGGACTGCGCGTTGGGCCTTTTGTTTTTGGGTTATATGCGTTGGATTTTCTGGTTTTCTTCATTTAATTTTTTCTTGCGTTCTGCGCCATTAACTTTGAGCTTACTATTTTAAATTTCTGTTTCAATTAGTATAAATAATAAAAAAAAAAAAATCTGTTTCAACTTTATTTTAAGGTCTCGGCCTTTGTTCTAAGCCCTTACTTTTCTCTTTGTTTATTTGTCCACAGAAATTGAGCCTCTTTTTGTTTTCGGCCATTAAGTTAAAAAATATATTTATTTGTAGATGTGTTGGGCTCTATTTGGCATCATTGGTGTTTTATATATATACTGAGCCTTTAAGTTTTCGGCCTTTAAGTTAAAAAATATATATATATTTGGAGTTGTAGTGCGCTCTATTTGGCATCATTGGTGTTTTATATCTGCGGTGCGTGTGTGTGTTGAACTCTACTTAAGAATGGTTAAGTAGTAAATTTGTCCTGCAAGTTTTTGCCGATGAACAATGTTACTTTAAAAGTTTTTCTTGTCTCAATGTTGTCCAGGAAGTTTCAAAAATTAGCAATGTTATCCATTTCCGTTAAAAAGTTCACAGTTAACGTCAATTTTTTTACCGTCAACGTTCATTTTTAATGGAATAAGGCAAAATTACTACATTTTGAAACTTCCCAGACAACATTGAGACAAGAAAAACTTTCAAAGCAACATTGCTTCTGGGCCTATACTTCCAAGGCGGATTTACTATGTAACCCAATTAAGAATTATTAATTTTTGGTCCATTTTGGTTCAATTCCAAGAAGAAGAAAAATTTGGGCAACTTTATTATTTCAGAATTTAGATGCTTGATTAAATAGTTGGATTTTATTTCTGTTTCATCCCATTAATGGTTTATTTGATCAAATATTTGAATGTTGATTTATTTTTATGTTCCATTTTAACTGTTTAAATGTAGGAAAATTAAATTTGGCTATTTTCACATTATGGTAATTTGAAAAAATTTATTTTGGCAAATTATTTAATTACCTTAATATTTATATAATTAATTTTGGACAATTTTTCAACTATTTGAATTTTCCAAAATTATATTTAAGTTGAAATATGCTAAAATTGATTTCTTAAACAATTTTTGGATACATAAAACAGTCGGCTATTAATTAATTAATTAATTTTGTTGATCAAATTAATTTTGTTAATCCCTCCATTATGATGTGCATATATTAGATTTAATTTGGATACACAAAATAGAGGGAGATTTTATCTATGATTATTATTTAGTCACATTTCGTTGATTAAATTATCATTAAAAATGTGTGCATGTTTGAAATTTAAAAGCACATAGTTGATTTTTGCAATTAACATGCATTTTGGTGAGTAGCCACAGCATCCTCAATATTGAATGTGTAAACAATCACTTATGGAGTTTTAAAGCATCTACTCCAATCACTAATTAATTAATTTAAGTTATTTAGCCACTCTTGTTCAATAAATCAATTGTTTAAATTATGATTAGGTTGTTGATGCATATTTATGTTAGCATGCTTGTTTCTTGGGAGTAGCCACAACATCCTCAATTTTGTTGCATACACATTTTTAATCAAATATTGCATTATAGAATATCAATTGTAACAAAATATATGGATATAATTTGTCTTTAATTGCCTACAAGTAGATACTTATTATTGTATATTTAATTAGGGTGGAATAGAATGGGCATTATATTTTCTAAGTAGCCTATAGGTATTAAAAAATATAATTGTGTCCTAGATTTATCAATTCGAGATAATTAGTGATACAAATTTATAACTGTATGGTTTACATTAGTAAACATGACACTTGTTTGTGATGGTTTATACTTTGCCTCTTATATTTGTTTTGTAAGCATGATAGAATTTGTTAGAGATAATTGTTGAGCCTAGAAGGAGATAAAATGTAACTTCTTCATCAGAAAGTTCTAGTACTCAATGATAAGAGCATGAAAGGTGAGATAACATTTTGAGATGTAATTGTCTCATTAAATTAATCTCATCAATTAAGAGATGGTCATCACAGATACATAAGGATAGAGTTGAGTTAAGGGTTGCTTATAGACTAAAGGACAAATTTAGAATTTCTTATAACTGTTATTACATTGTGTGTTGACCATAAAGTAATTCTCCATATTATGGCATAAGATCTCTCCATTAATTTTGGTGGAATGGATCTTCGATTTATTTTCTCATTAACATGAGTCATTATATGTTCTTCATGGATATTGAATATTCATTGAAACTATGTATATAAATCTTTGACTCAAATTTTGGAAAAGAATCACTAGAAAAAACCTCGAATTACCCATGGAATTACTAAAGAAAAAACTTCTGTCGGAAATTACACACAATTCCGTGGGTAATTTCCCTCAATAATTAAAATTATTGACGGAAAATTGCCGTCGCAAAAAAAGCCATGGTAGAATAAGCCTCCACTTTTTACATTACCCAAATGTTATTTGTTTTATAATTGATTATTGTCATTTGACGCATTTGGAGTATATAAAAGCAAAATTGAGTGGTTAATATGATAAACATATTAATATAGTAAAATTACTTGGAAGAGATGAGTGACATGATAAATACATCATTAGTGGACTGGAACTTAGTCTTTATGTAAAGTTCATACTTGAACTCACCTAATATAGGTGGTATTGTTACGAGAAGAAACGTAATGTTATAGACATTTTGCATGATACAATTTTCCTCTTAAAGCACTTACTAAAGACAATTATGTATATTTTAAATGAGATTCCAATAAAAATTTATGTTTTAATTCTCTTGAAACCTTTAAGGTTGGGAGCTCAATTTAAAATATACTCTTACATAGAATTGCCTTATTAAAGAAAGAGTGTGGAAGGAAAATATCCTAAGAGACTGGGAATGCATATTTTGGTGGGAATGCATAGATATCTTAGGAATTTAAGTTAGCTGTCTATTTTATATTATAGTTTTGTGTAGTATTTTGAAATACCAGATTATTTAGGAATGTCTAAATTAGTGGGAGTGATCAAACTCTGAGAGTGATCACATATGGAGGATTGTAACCTCTAATTGTTGTAGAACGTAGGTTTTACATGGGACTTACCTTGTAGAGCTTCAATCTATCAAAGAATTGAGTTGAAACCAATGGTGATTAAAATTTGGCAGATCAGGGCAACTACTGATGTGCTTTAGGAAATTAGACTAGAACATAAATATTAAGAGTGACCATAAATTACAAATGAAGGCATGAATTCATGATAGATGTAAGGTAAGAAACAACATACATAAGTCTATTTGTAAAGTTGCTAGTATGCAACATTAAGTAGTACAAATAAAGTTATTTGCTATAACTTCTCTATGAAGAGGGAATTTGTAATACCCTAAAAATCACACTTAGGGTAAATATCAAAAATTGGGAAATATACCTATTGAAAATAGGTGAATATGAGGTCTCAAACACATTGTATTGAGTTTACCTTGTTGTTAGGGTAATTTCCCTTGAAATTAGATAATTTGCAAATAGGTCCCTAAGCACATTATGGGTTATAAATACCCTGTGAAAGCTATAAAAGAAGCAAGTAAAAATCTACTTGAAATAGGGAAGGATATTGTCCCTAATTTAGGTAATTTATTAAGTTACAAACTTGGAGAAATTGTAGAAGAATACCCAAAAAGTATTGAAATGACCGTAATACCCCGTAAATGCTAAGATAATGCAGGAGATATGAAAACAAAGATGTCAATACAAAAGTTATGAGGTAATGAGGCATGCTAATTAAGAAAATTATCAACTATTGATAAGAAAGTAATTAGGTAATTATTGGCTAATTACTTAAGCATAAACGAAGGAAAATTCAGAGATAATTATGTAGAGCTCAAAAATTAGTGGAAAGTGGTTGAAAATTAGTAAAAGTATATTTACTAATTAATTGGAAATTTTGAAAAAATAGATGAGTTTAGGTATTTTTAAGCCTAAATGCAAGAATGGACCAATAGGGAAATTTTGTAAAAATTATGTCAAAATAATTATTTAATTAATTAAATAATTAATTAAATAATTAATTAAAAAAATAATAATAATAATAAAAAAACGAAAATCAAGGGCAGAGAAAAAAAAATAAATAATGAAAAGGAAAAGAGAAAAACATATATATATATATATATATATGTATATAAGTTTGCAACTTGCAATTAAAATATAATATAATTAATTAAAGTGAAAAAGGGTGAATAGTAAAATGGGAATTAGGAAACGGATCCTATCTAGAGATCTAGGAATGGGATTCCCAAAGTCAAGGTAAAATATTAATCGGTGGGATTTTATCTTCCGTTAAACTCTTGCGGAAGTTAATTCAAGCCGTTTGTGCTTTTTCCTAATAAGACGAAATAGGGAAATTCTGAGAAAAGGCCAGATAGCCAAGAGGACGAAAATGTTATGTTGTGACATTTGGAAAAGAATTGGGAATTTTCATGGACATATTTGGAATCAGTGAATTTTTCTCTAGAGATTGATGATTAGAAAACGAGTGTAAATGCTTAGGACCCGTACGGACACGTTTTTCGAGAAACTTCGGCTGAACACGGAATGCCCTAGATTGAATCAAGATTTAGATTAGAATAGACATTTCTAGTAAGTGAGAACTTGTCTTCAAAGTTGTAAAACCAGAATTTTGAGATTTCTCCGAGATTACGCGATTCGAGCACCGATCGGGAACTTATCGGTAGGAAACTTCTCAAACAAGTAGATGACATCACCACCATGACATCATGGCTTTAAATGATGATGTCAGCTGCCAAGTGGCCCGGTGAGGATCGTGACATGTGGCAAAGTGCGATCCGGTGGCCGATATCCGATATGAAAAAGTAGTGAATAGTGTCATATTTTCTTCTATAAATAGCCAAGTTTCCTCTTCATTTCTCACACCATTTTGAAGAGCAAAACCGAATCTAGAGAGAGGATTTTAGAGAGAGGAGCTCTGGGAAATTCTGCAGCGAAGCTCTGGGTAAGTTTTTCGGTACCGAGCTTTAAGCTTTCGTAGTTCTTTCAGTAGTAAGGGTAGTAATGCTAGAATAGCCTTTAATTTTTCAAGTATGATTGGGTATCATATGGGAGGGCTATTTTAGTCATTATTTTCGAAAATCAAGATGGCGTCGAAGTTCTGGCGAAATTTTGGGAAGAAAGTTAGTAAGAGTAACGAAGTGCTGGCGAAATTCCGCCAATTAGGGGTATAAGGGCAAAATGGTAATTTTTACCTAAAATGCCGGTCGTAATGTCAAATCACTAATGAAAGTGATATTACCCTTATAGGACGTCGAAATCCTAATTTCTTGCCGTTACTGTTGCCCGACGAGCCGTTGTTGGAGATTTCACGATTTTAGTAAAACGTGCTAGAAATACCGTAATCCGTCAACGAAGGTACGTTCGCGTACTGGTAACCTTAACTCTGATATTTATGGTATGCGTGTATGTGCTATGTGAATTATATGTTATGTATTGTTGTTATGATTGTTGGGTAATGGGATACGCATGTTAGAGGCCTAGGTGCGCCGGGATACGGTTGTTAGGGGCCTATGTCTTTGCTAGGGATCAAGAGGCCTAGGTGCTGCTAGGGTTACACCTGCGGGGGCCTATGTGCTCTTAGGGATACGTTGTTTGGGAGATGCTTGTACTATGTGCTTTTATACTATTGATTATGATTGTCGTAGTCCATATCTTGTATATGTAAATATGAGGTTAACCGTTACCCGAGGTCCGATTGCAATGGACCTCGGCTCTTAACATAGTATCCGGATCGGGAGGACCAAGGACCGAGGAGAGAGGCAAGCACTGAGTAGAAGACCCGGTGAAGACTCTATTTTGTTGTTCGGCGAAAGCTTTCCTTTTCTTGTTGTGTATCACTTTTGAAATACTCGGTTACCATACGTTGTTGTATTCCGCCAGACTTACGGTGTTTTATATATACATATCAGTTACTCAATCGCTCTGTTGCTCTACTCTGATGATTTGAAATGATGTTTTGAAAAAAAAAATTTATACTGCTTGTGAAAAGTCGGGTTGTTACATTTGGTATCAGAGCTAGTTAAGTTAACCATGATCGGGGTTCTCACGGTGTGATCCGTGACGAAGCATTGGCTCTTACCCGACATGGCCGGTGAGTGGTTGCCTTTGGCCAGAGGCGGGGCGTAAAACTAGCGGGCGAGGTACGATTTGTTGTCACGGCGTGGATTCGCCAGGAGACATTTTATGGTATCGAGCTAGTTAAGTTAACCATGATCGGGGTTCTCACGGTGTGATGTGACGAAGCATTGGCTCTTACCCCGACATGGCCGGTGAGTGGTTGCCTTTGGTAGAGGCGGGCGTAAAACTAGCGGGCGAGTACGATTTGTTGTCACGGCGTGGATTCGCAGGAGACATTATTTGGTATCGAAGCAGTGAACCGGTGTACCACCCTCTGTCGGTGCATCACATCAACCCAGAGCCGGTGAATCCATCACCTGTGCTTATATCGATATCAGTCTCTAATAACTCTGATATCAGTCCCCAATAGTTCTGATAACCCTGATAATGTCGCCTACCGACGACAACTTTGACTACCCGGGAGATCATAGATCTTGAAATCAGTTTGTCTTGAACGGTCATTCTATCCTAGCGAGCTCATATACGAGCCGGGCCACGCCGGATGAAACTCCGAAACCAGCAAAGATAAGTACATGTAGTATTTGACTCATGTAGCAAAACTTCCAATACGTAACTCGTACCCGTTCTCGAATATAGAGAACCAACGATAATTTGTGAAGGAAACGTTGCGAGTGTCTATTTGTTTATGGTGTAAAAGCTGTGTATAGCAAAGCCTATGTGTAGAAAATACTAGGTGCAATAAAGTCTATGTGCCGAGTAAGTTCTAGGTGCGATAAAGTCGATAAGTACGATAGAGCCTAGGTGCGGTATAGATACTAGTGCGAAACAATCTACGATATGCGAAATATTTCCCCTGTATCTAACGTTTTTCCTAATAAAGGAAAAGAACGAGACATGGCAAATTTGAGAGGAGCCGGAGTACCCAGAGGCCGAGGCAGAGGACGAGGCAGACAACCTCGAGTGGGACCGATACCTGATCATGACCCAAATCAAATACTGAATCAACCGGAGCAGAATGAGATACAGGAACTGAGAAGAACTCAGCAGGAACAACAGATTCTTATAAACATACTCCTAGAAAGGCAGAACAGACAAGATCGAGAAGCTGAGAGACAACTAGAAGAACGAAACGCTGAAAATGAAGAAGATGATAGACGAACCGAGGAAGCTGAGGGATCAGAAAGATCCCAGTCACCACCACCTCGACCACCCAGAGATGTAAATACGTCACAATATTGGGTTACTCGATTACGTAAGCTAAATCCCTGACATTTCAAGGAAAGTCGGAAACAGTGGAGGATTGGTTGAAGAAATTAGAGAAGATCTTCGGAGTAATGGAGTGCCCGGAAAATCGCAAAGCTCAAGCGGCGATATACAAGCTTGAAGGAGATGCGGGCCGTTGGTGGGAAGTCATGGCGAAACACTACGAACGCGCTATTGTCCAGGTTACTTGGGAGAAGTTTCGGAGAAATTCAACGAACAGTACTTTCCTCCCTCGATACAAGTGACCAAGGAGACAGAATTCCTTCACATCCGGCGGGGCCACGAGGAGACTATCAATGACTACTTTGCCCGGTTTACTAATCTATCACGATATTCATCGCACTTGAGGCGTAATGGTGATGAAAGCGGCATGGCAAACATACTAATACACGGGTTGAAGTACGAGATCAAGGAAAGACCGGTATCTCAACGGTTTACGGAGCCGATTCAAGCCGTAGAATCATGCCGGTTAATTGAACGGAACCTGAAGGAGCTGCGTAGATCCCAACATTCCAGCACTAGTAGTGCGAGGCGTAACGAGAGCAACCGTGGAAGTTCTTCGCGGAAAAGAGAGGCACCATGGAGTGATTCCCAAAGAGAGAGTAAGAGGCCATTCCAGTCTAGCGGTGAGCAACTCAAGAATGCAGGAGACTCGACCATGTCCAAAATGCAGGGATTACCATCCTGGTGTTGCCTGTGAAAGGAGACGGGTTTGCTACCGATGTCGGAAGCCAGGACACTTTATCGCAGACTGTCCTGAGAAACCTATGGAATTGAGGCCACAAAACCCAGGCCGAATGTACGCGTTGACCAACGCAATGGACAGAGAACTTCCAGAGAGGGTCCAAGGTACTATCTCTCTTAGTAAGGAATTTTCTCTATGCATTGCATGAACTAGGTATTAGTTATTCAACTAAATCGTGGGATACGTGAATTATTTATGTGACGTGATCTAAGTTTCTTAGTTAGTACAATCCAACGAAGGAAAGGATCGAAACACAGCTCGGTGGTTTGAAGTCGATAATCATATGTTTTTACGAATATCCTTGGTGGCGGTGTCGGTGGAGTACTTCAAAGGCGAACCCGTAGTCGCGTTACATAAGACCATTCGAACTTTCGATAGTTTTATCCCCGAAACTTGATTAGATCTTCGTGACGTGTTTCTTAGTTAGTACAATTCGACCGTGATCGTGTCATTATGTAGGAGGTATCTTATGTTACCATGGTGTGTGGGAACCATGGGGACATTTTTGGTATCCATTTTGGTATTTGTAGTGTTAACAGCGGTGTGTGGGAACCACGGGGAAACATTATATATCAAAGTACGAAATGATAAGATCGTAATGGTCAAACCAAACCGGATTCTCGATCACCAGGAGGAGCAGCGGGCAGACGAAGCAAAGATCCGACGCGTATAGTCAAAAGTCCGAGTAGAACGGATTTTAGTTAGTACGAAGTTTAGTGGGTCAAGTGCAAATTTCGAGGACGAAATTTTGTTTAACTGGGAGAAATGTAATACCCTAAAAATCACACTTAGGGTAAATATCAAAAAATGGGAAATATACCTATTGAAAATAGGTGAATATGAGGTCTCAAACACATTGTATTGAGTTTACCTTGTTGTTAGGGTAATTTCCTTGAAATTAGATAATTTGCAAATAGGTCCCTAAGCACATTATGGGTTATAAATACCTGTGAAAGCTATAAAAGAAGCAAGTAAAAATCTACTTGAAATAGGGAAGGATATTGTCCCTAATTTAGGTAATTTATTAAGTTACAAACTTGGAGAAATTGTAGAAGAATACCCAAAAGTATTGAAATGACCGTAATACCCCGTAAATGCTAAGATAATGCGGGAGATATGAAAACAAAGATGTCAATACAAAAGTTATGAGGTAATGAGGCATGCTAATTAAGAAAATTATCAACTATTGATAAGAAAGTAATTAGGTAATTATTGGCTAATTACTTAAGCATAAACGAAGGAAAATTCGAGATAATTATGTAGAGCTCAAAAATTAGTGGAAAGTGGTTGAAAATTAGTAAAAGTATATTTACTAATTAATTGGAAATTTTGAAAAAAAAAATAGATGAGTTTAGGTATTTTTAAGCCTAAATGCAAGAATGGACCAATAGGGAAATTTTGTAAAAATTATGTCAAAATAATTATTTTATTAATTAAATAATTAATAAAAAATAATAATAATAATAATAAAACGAAAATCAAGGGCAGAGAAAAAAAAATAAATAATGAAAAGGAAAAAGAGAAAAACAAAATATATATATATATATATATATATATATATATATATATGTATATAAGTTTGCAACTTGCAATTAAAATATAATATAATTAATTAAAGTGAAAAAGGGTGAATAGTAAAATGGGAATTAGGAAACGGATCCTATCTAGAGATCTAGGAATGGGATTCCCAAAGTCAAGGTAAAATATTAATCGGTGGGATTTTATCTTAGTTAAACTCTTGCGGAAGTTAATTACGAAGCCGTTTGTGCTTTTTCCTAATAAGACGAAATAGGAAATTAGAGAAAAGGCCAGATAGCCAAGAGGACGAAAATGTTATGTTGTGACATTTGGAAAAGAATTGGGAATTTTCATGGACATATTTGGAATCGGTGAATTTTCTCTAGAGATTGATGATTAGAAAACGAGTGTCGTAACTTAGGACCGCACGGACACGTTTTTCGAGAAACTTCGGCTGAACACGGAATGCCCTAGATTGAATCAAGATTTAGATTAGAATAGACATTTCTAGTAAGTGAGAACTTGTCTTCAAAGTTGTAAAACCAGAATTTTGAGATTTCTCCGAGATTACGCGATTCGAGCACCGATCGGGAACTTATCGGTAGGAAACTTCTCAAACAAGTAGATGACATCACCACCATGACATCATGGCTTTAAATGATGATGTCAGCTGCCAAGTGGCCCGGTGAGGATCGTGACATGTGGCAAAGTGCGATCCGCTGGCCGATATCCGATATGAAAAAGTAGTGAATATTGTCATATTTTCTTCTATAAATAGCCAAGTTTCCTCTTCATTTCTCACACCATTTTGAAGAGCAAAACCGATTCTAGAGAGAGGATTTTAGAGAGAGGTGCTCGGGAAATTTTGCAGCGAAGCTCTGGGTAAGTTTTCGATGCAGAGCTTTAAGCTTTCATAGTTCTTTCAGTAGTAAGGGTAGTAATGCTAGAATAGCCTTTAATTTTTCAAGTATGATTGGGTATCATATGGGAGGGCTATTTTAGTCATTATTTTCGAAAATCAAGATGGCGTCGAAGTTCTGGCGAAATTTTGGGAAGAAAGTTAGTAAGAGTAACGAAGTGCTGGCGAAATTCCGCCAATTAGGGGTAGAAGGGCAAAATGGTAATTTTTACCTAAAATGCCAGTCGTAATGTCAAATCACTAATGAAAGTGATATTACTCTTATAGGACGTCAGAAATCCTAATTTGCTGCCGTTACATTGCCCGACGAGCCGTTGTTGGAGATTTCACGATTTTTAGTAAAACGTGCTAGAAATACTGTAATCCGTCAACGAAGGTACGTTCGAGTACTGGTAACCTTAACTCTGATATTTATGGTATGCGTGTATGTGCTATGTGAATTATATGTTATGTATTGTTGTTATGATTGTTGGGTAATGGGATACGCATGTTAGAGGCCTAGGTGCCGCCAGGATACGGTTGTTAGGGGCCTATGTGATGCTAGGGATCAAGAGGCCTAGGTCTTTGCTAGGGTTACACCGCAGGGGGCCTATGTCTTTGCCGGGATACGCTGTTTGGGAGATGCTTGTACTATGTGCTTTTATACTATTGATAGGGAATTGATTTAGTGAGGTATTTCTTCCTATGTTCATGTATAATTCCTTCCATATCTTCATGGCAGTTAAATGTCTATCTTGAATTGGATGACATTTGTATCTTTCCATTTTTTGGATATAAGGAGATATGATACCATAAAGAGTATAGTCAAGTTATATGTTCAGATTCAGATAAGATTTTGGTATAACAATATGATCAACTACAAATAGAGCCCCAGGGGTTGACCGAATATGATCCAAGTCATAGAAGGAATCCTGTCCTCTTTCATACTGGAACTTTTTTACAGAGTCTCCAAAAATATGGTGTAATACCCTAAAAATCTGTATTATAATTTAGTAAAATTATACCTATCAAAAATAGGTGAATTGAATCTCGGCTATAGCTTCGTGGTCAGGAGGACCATGGATCGGAGATCGAGGCAAGCTGCACGAGTAGGCTCATGGTTGGAGGGCATGTAGCACGAGTGAGCTCTGAGACGGAGATGTCACTTTATCGTTTTCCGTAATTACCTATGAGAACAATAGGATGATGTATCAACACTGTATTACACTCTGGTTATCGTTTTAATGGGAATCAGTTACTCTTACGCTCCAAGGCTCGACTCTGATTTAAAAAAAAAAAAAAAAAAAAATTGGCTCTGGAATTGGGATGTTACATATGGGTAGAGCCAACCATTTTGCTCTTATGACTCAGACCTTCTTCCCCCTTCAGACCATATCGACACAACATGCCTTCATTTTTTTACGGGAAGCATAACTGGGTTCTATCATTTAGTCTTTATGTAATACCCTAAAAACCTGTATCAAAATTTGGTAAAGTTAAACCTATAGAAAATAGGTGAATGTGGGGTATCAAATATTAAGTTATAATTAGTATGTTTTTCTAAGGAAAAATCTCTTGGAAATTAGAAAGTCTAAGGGCCAATGTGTCAAAATGACCAAAATGCCCCTCAAAAGGGTAAATAACTTAGAAAAATTATGAAAAGTCCTAAAAGGCAGTAAAATGACCAACTAAATTAAGAGAGTATGCTATCTCTAATTACTGTAATTTATTACTGTAATTTAATAAATTATGAACTTGGAGAAATTGTTGGAAAATACTCAAAAAGAAGTGAAATGACTAAATTACCCTTGTAATTTCTAAAAATGCAAGAGGCATGAAAATACTAATGTTAATGCAAGAGTATGGAGGTAGTAGGGTATTGTAATTAATAAAATTATCAACAAGTGATAATAAAGTAATTAAGTAATATTGGGCTAATTACTTAAGTATAAGTAAAGGAAATTCATGAATAATTATGTAGAACCCTAAAATTAGTGGTTTTTGGCTTAAAATTAGTAAAAATATATTTGTTAATTAATTGGAAATTTTGAAGAAAAATAAATGAGTTTAGGTATTTTTTAAGCCTAAATGCAAGAATAGACCAATGGGAAAATTTTGTAAAAATTTTGTAAAAATAATTATTTAATTATTTAAATATTTAATTAAATAATTAAATTTAAAAAAAAACGAAATTAAAAAAAAAAAGGAAGAAAAAAAAGAAGAAGAAGAAAAAATGAAAATGAAAAGGAAAAAATAATTTATGCAACTTGCTAATATTATATATTATAATTAATTAAAGTAAAATAGAGTGAATAGTAAATTAATATTTAGGAAACGGATCCTATCTAGAGATCTAGGAATGAGAATTTCAAAGTCAAGGTAAAATATTGATCAGTGAGTTTTTACCTTCAAGTGACCTCTTCCGGAAGTTTATTAGAGAGGTAGTTAGTGCATTTTCCTAATAAGACGAAATAGGGAAAATGCGAGATAGGCATATTTTTGGATATGAAGAAAATAAATTCTAACTCAACATCTAGGAATGAGCTTGAATTTATATGGACATATTTGGAATCGGTGAATTTTTCGAAGAAGTTGATGATTTCGAAATGCGTTCAAACCGGACACATTCGGTCACGTTTTTCGAGGAACTTCAGACTGACAGTTGGAACCCTAAATGGAACCAAAATTTAGGTTAACTTGGACATTTCTACTAAGTGAGAATATGTCTTCAAAGTTGTAAATCCAGAATTTTGAGATTTCTCCGAAATTATGCGAATCGGGTACCGATCGGGGAAATTCTACTGGACCGGGCCATAAAGCAACCATTTATCATTGCATTGAATCAAACTTGGGCTGCCACCTCCTTCATGTATGTCGACCAAGCTTCCATGGACAAGAATAAACCACCATTTAAGTTTGATTTCCATGGTTAAGAACAAGTTGGAAAATGCCATCTATGTCCTTTGAAAATTCTATAAATAGGCATGCCATCCTCTTGAAATTTTCACTCCATTCTTCAAGCAAGAATCCGAAATCCTAGAGGGAGAAAATAGAGAGAGAAGCTCTGGAAAAATTTTGCAGAAGTTTACAACGGGTAAGTCATTCGGTCTTTAGTTTTTTAGTCCGGTAGTTAGTAGAATTGTTAGATAGTTTTAGTAAGTAGGGAGTGAAATTCCTACTATTTTTTTAGGCCTCATTGCATTGAAAGATGCTTAAAGAGGTAAAACTTGGTAGGGATTGAGTCCTAGAAAAGCTAAAATAGCAAGCTTTAAGCTTTCGTAGTTCTTTCAATAGTTAGAGTAATCTTGCTAGTATAGCCTTTAATTTTTCAAGCATGATTGGGTATCATATGATAGGGCTATATTAGTCTAGAATTTCAAAAATTATCATTGGGTCGAAGTTCTGGCAAAATTTTGGGAAAAATCGAAGCCGAAGTAACGAAGTGCTGGCGAAATTCCGCCAATTAGGGGTATAGGGGCAAAATGGTACTTTTTACCTAAAATGCCAGTTATGTTGTCAAATCACTAATAAAAGTGATATTACTCTTATAGGACATCAAAAACTCTGATTTGCTGCCGTTACGCTATCCGAAGTCTGCATTGTTGGACGTTTCGCCGTTTTAAGTAAACGTGTCATTTCGTCAAAAGTACCGAAGTACCATCAAACGAAGGTACGTTCGCGGCGTCTTGTAATACGACTCGATGCTTATAGTGTGGAGAGAGAGACCAAGGACGGAGGATAAGAGTAAGCATAGCGGACAACACACATGAAGATGAAGACCACGTGAAGACCGAGTAATGATCGGCCGAGAAGATTTAAAGTCGTAAACAGATAATGTGTTAATCTTTATGAACATGCGGATACGCCACTGTTATTGTTATAATCAGTTACTCAATGTTTTTATTCCGATGCTCTACTCTGATTGATTAAAAAAAAAAAATTGGCTTTGAAATTGGGATGTTACACTTTATATGATTATAACAAAACCTTAACCTTAAATATAATGAACATATAACCATGAACAATTCTCGTTTATAAGATCATAACAATTAGATATGATAATATTACTCCCTATTTTGACCCCTTATGAGTTTGGCAATTCATACCTTATATGGCTGAATTAAAGCCTCGAAAAAATCTTCAAGAGATAAAATGTTAAAACTCAAACTTTCTTACTCAGAAAATTTACAAGTACAAGAGATAAGAGAGAATTGAGCTAAAAGTTCAAAGCTCGAGGTGTCCCTCTTCGAACACTTACATGACTTTATATAGAATTAGCATCCCAACCCGAGTTACATGACTCTGATTAATTTTTCAACTCTAGTTACTGATCTTGTATTATTTGTCTGACATCTTTGCCTAATGCATTTAAGCATTTTCCTATCATTATACCTTATGAAGACTTTTTCTACTACCATATTACAACCTTGACGTAAAGGTTTTTTCATGCTTGTACTTACAAAGACTTTCAAGACACCTTACAAAGACTTATTACTATACTTTTTGCTCAGAAAAGACTAATTACTATACAAGACACTTAAAACTATCTTATGTAAAGCATCTTCTTTCCGACTTATTACTATACAAGACACTTAAAACTATCTTATGTAAAGCATCTTCTTTCCATTATTGTACAAGACTTTATTATGGTACCTTAAAAGACAACTTTCTCTTTCATATTTATTGTTTTTTTTTTTTTTACTTCTTTTCCCCCTGCCAGCTTGTCCCTTTAATAAAGTCTTGTACAATAATGGAAGGAAGATATTTTAAGTAAGATAGCTTTAAGTGTCTTGTCTAGTGATAAGTCAAGGTGTCTTGAAAGTCTTTGTAAGAACAAGCATGAAAAAAGCTTTACCTAAAGGTTGTAATATGGTAGTAGAAAAAGCCTTCATAAGGTACAATGATAGAAAAATGCTTAAAATTTTAGCGCATTCTCATACAAATTTTATAAATTAGTTATGATTTTATAAAGTTTGACCACTAAATTGGAAATATGAAATAAATAGTAACCCAAAGATTAATGTGCAAGTCTCAATTTATGGGCTTCAGTTAGTGAGTCACCTTAACCGCTTTGGTATGCATACTAAAGGTGATAAAATGGAGGATGTTACAGACATTGTGACATCATATCTAAAAAATGTTACTTTTTAATTTACTTTTTTTTTTGGTTGCCCACCCGGTTCACCAGAGCTTCGCTCTGACTAGTCCGGATCCGACCCGGGTCGCGCACTTAGCTGTGGTGGGTGAGTCTCCCAGCGGGGATTTTCTGTATTCACAAGGCTCGAACTCGAGACCTTGCTTAAGCGACACAAGCCGCTTACCACTTGAGCCAACCCCCGTTGGTACTTTTTAATTTACTTTAATTATAGTCAAATTAGACCCAAAGAATGCCATTTTCTAGGTTGGTTAGTGTGACATCAGGTATAAATTAAAGTGTCGCTTTCTATAAGCTAGTTATTCACTACAAAAAAAAAAAAAAAAAAATCTCGGATTATTCATGGAATTACCAACAGAAAAAAAATTTGTCGAAAATTACCCACAGAATTCTATCGGTAACTGATATTACCGATGAATTCCGTGGGTAATTATTATCCACGGAATTCCATGAGTAATTTTTTATAGAATTTTTTCTGTCGGTAATTCAAGGTTTTTCTGTAGTGATTATCAAATCAGGTTAAAATGAATGCTCATGCATGAAACTTATATGCCCATAAAAAAAAATTATACATACATACATATACATATACATATACATACACACATGACACATATGTGCATACATATAGACACACACACACACACACACACACACATATATATATATATATATATATATATTATTTTTATCTATAATATCCTTTTTTTATTTTAATTATTCTCCGCTAAATTAAAAAATATTGGAGAAGTGGGGCTATAAACTTTTAATAAAGAAAATATGTAAGTTAAAATAGTTATAAAAAAAAAGTAACTAACAACTTTTAACCTCACTTCTTTAATTTTTGAAAACCAAATTCATAAAAATTTTCTCTCCGTTCACTTCTAAATCTCTCTTATCAAACAGCCCCTAATGTAACATTTTTCTTTGGCAAGCAAGGTGATGTTAGAGTGATTATATTGTCAATTGTCATCACTTTTTTTTTTTCACAACTGAATAGTGTACTTCATTAGTTCACAGTTCGGTCATAAATGCGTTAGTTAATATGAGTTTGTTTTTGCTCCTTAATGTAATATTCAATCTATTTTGTTTATTAAATTTTTTTTTTCTCAAATCCATGTTTATACACATATTACATGGGGGTTCTATTCATGCAGATAGTTTCAATATCAAAAAGAGGAAAATGGTTTTTTTAGGAAAATAACATTTTTTATAAATGACCAAACTAATTTTCTTTTATTTTAAAATTAGTAACTTTTTAATATTTAAAAATTAATTATATATCTAACTTTTATATTTTGGATACAATCAAACATATAATACAAAACATATGCTCATGTACCGTACCCAAATAAAAGACATGAATAATGCGTGACAGATCACGAAGGAAAAAAAAAAAAAAGCACACAAGACAAACACAAAAACAGCCAAACAAAAAAGATAAAGAAATCACTATCGTTCCATTCCTACTTTACACAAACTAGAGAGAGATATAATCCTTCACATACTCACAATACCCTTCCATAGAAACATAAAATATTTTAGTGTTGAAATATAAAATATTCTAGTGTTGAAATATAATAATGATACCCTTATATATTATTCATATTGATATTGTTATTGATACTGATAAATGATAACAATATCAAATCTATAGTAACTTCCAAATATAAAACTCTCTAGTTTTAACGATTCCTCAAGCACTACAGATTCGAGCATATATAATAACACTTAATAAATAACAGTTACATCGAATAATCATCATGTATATCAAGGCGGATTTTGCGTAAGGATATATAACGCTTAAAAGTAACGGTTATTTATATGTACCGTCATACATTGTGAGGCAAAATTGAATTTGTGAAAACACAAAAATAACTAAGGTATATTATATGCTCAATTCATTCATATATTCATTTGGTTAGCTATATATTAAAATATCTAACTTCCATCTTGTTTCCTTTTGCGTAAAGTATTTTGATGCCTCTTACACGATGTTTAGCTCGCACATGATTTGGATAGAGATTTGGTTTAGGATTATCTGTCTAGTTGGAAAGCTATTACAAGCCTTGATGGGAGGTTATAAATAACATAGACCGAGTCTTAGAGCAGTAATGTGAAAAACCCACTTACTTGCTCCTTAAGGGTTTTCTTACAGATGAAGGTTATTCCCAAACCATCATTGTGTCTCATCTTCCCATTAGAAGAAGCCCAGACCTATTTTATTCTATTTTAATTCTAACTCTTCCTTGTTCTCTATAGTTTTCAAGTTGTGAGACATTAATTACATGCAGAATCGCTGTAGCTGGAGGTATTTCATCAAGTTTTCCGTTGCTACTCTTTCTTGTAGAATTAAGCAATATTCTTAGATTATTCCAACATGGTATTGTTTGCTACAGGGATTCTTTGAATCCCACCCCAAATAACTAACCATGATAAGTTACAAACTTGCGGAAGAAAGAGACAAAGCGAGAAGTAAGGGTAAGTGAATGGAGAATGAAATTCTCATACCAAGTGTTGTGCGAAGAATAGTAATATATATAATGGTTCCCATGAGTTATATAAACTCAATATGAGGCCTTGGCATGTATATATGACATGCAATGATGAATTGTAAATAGTTTTATGCCCTAGTATGGTCTTGAAACTATGATTTTAGATTGCTTTATTAAGATTGTACAGTTTCAGCTACTTTCAGAGCATGATCACTGTTTGATTTAATAAAGAATAGTAGACGACGTCCAATGCTCAAGATAATTTGTAAGAATGAAGTAGACATGTGGAGCTTTCCCACAAGTCTTATATCAAGTCAATTGAAGGTATATACTATGAGTTGTGAATTTTGGATGATATGGCACAGGTTTTGTATGAAAAACAGAGCCAGTTCACAAATGGAATTATCTGTACCAATTAGAGCATGTTTAGGGCAGAATAATATTTTTCACGTATAAATGACGTCAAGAGATTTCAATAAAATTTTAGCACATTATCATACAAATTTTATAAAATTAGTCATGATTTTTAAAAATTTGACCACTAAACTGGAAATATGAAATAAATAATAACCCAAAGATTAACGTGCAAGTCTCAATTTATGGGCTTCAATTAATGAATCGCCTTAACCATATTGCTTTCGTGTGCATACTAAATGAGGTAAAATGGAGGATGTTACACTCATTGGGACATCATATCTAAAATGAGTTATTTCCTACCTTAGTTATAGTCAAATTAAACCTAAAGAATGTCATTTTCTAGATCGGTTACGGTTAGTGTGACATCAGGTATAAATGAAAGTGTTGCTTTCTAGAAGCCAGTTATTATCAAATCAGGTTTAAATGAATGCTCGTGCGTGAAACTCATATGCCCATAAATAAAATTGGGTTAAATATCATTTTTGCCACGGAAGTTTTGGCTAGGGGGCATCCAGCACCTGGAAGTTTTTTGGTATCATTTTTGCCCCGGAAGTTTAGGAAAAGGAGCAAATATGCCCTGGAAGTTTTTTTTAGGGAAAATCCATACAGGGGCCCAATTAAGGCCCAAAATTTTAAAAAAGACCCCAACAACTTTCACATACCAAAAAGAGCCCTAGGACCTTTTCTGGTATAAACGTTAACAACTAAAACAGCCACATTAACAACAAAATCAATACCCGTTAACAACTAAATCAGTCGCATTAACAACAATATTTTAACAACTAAATCAGTTACATTAACAACAATATCAGCTCCGGTTAACAACTAAATCAGTCAGATTAACAACTAATGTTTTAATGAAAAATTTCAGAAAAGGCCCTAGGGCCCTTTTTGGTATGTGAAAGTTGTTGGGCCCTTTTTGAAATTCTGGGCCTTAATTGGGCCCCTGTATGGATTTTCCCTTTTTTTAGGAGCAACTTTGCCCCGGAAGTTTTTTTTACGAGCAAATTTGCGTAAACTTCGGAGCAAAAATGATACCACAAATGATCAATCCAACGGTTAAGATTAACTGATGGGCAAAATTGCTACAATTGTAAACTTTCGGGGCAAAAATGATACCAAAAAAACTTCCAGGTGTTGGGTGCTCCAAAACCAAAACTTCCGTGGCAAAATTGGTCTTTATCCCAATAAAATTATACATACATACATATACATATGTACATAAATACAAACATATATATGTACATACATATATACACATATGCCCGCACACACACACATTATAAAATTTAATTTATTATTTATATTTTTATCTATAATGTCATTTTTTTTATTTTGTATTATTTTCTGGTAAATTCAAAAAAATTGAAGAAGTAGGGCTATAAACTTTTAATAAAGAGAATATCTAAGATACAATAGTAAAAATAAAAAAAAAATTAATTAAGAACTTTTAACCCTACTTCTTTAATTTTTGAAAACCAAATTCATAAAATTTTCTCTCTGTTCACCTCTAAATCTCTCTTATGAACATTTTTCTGTGGCAAGGAAGGTGATGTTAGCGTGATTGTCAAGTGTCATCACTTTTTTTTTTCTTTTTGCACAACTGAATAGTGTACTTCATAAGTTCTTAGTTCGGTCATAAATGCAGGAGTTAGTAAGTGGGTTTGTTTTTGCTCCTTAATGTAATATTCAATCCATTTTGTTTATTAAATTTATATTTTTTTTCTTCTTTTTTTTTTTTGGTCAACAATTTATATTTTTTTCTCATATCCATGTTAATACACATATTACATCGGGGTTCTATTAATGTAGATAGCTTCAATATCAAAAAGAGTAAAAGGGTAGGAAAACTAACATTTTTTGTAAATGACCAAACTAATTTTCTTTTATTTTAAAATTAGTAATTTTTTAATATTTATAAATTAATTATATATCTAACTTTTATATTTAGGATACAAAGAAACATATAATAGGAAACATATGCTCATGTCCCGTACCCAAATAAAAGACATGAATAATGCGTGACAGAACATGAAGGGAAAAAAAAAAAATCACACAAGACAAACACAAAAACAGCCAAACAAAAACGAAAAAGAAATCACTATCAGTCCATTCCTACTTTACATAAACTAGAGATATTAACACCCTTCCATAGAATTATAAAATATTCAAGTGTGGAAATATAAAAATGCCTAAAAACTACATGTGAAAAATAAGTTGTCGGACAAAATCTTGAGATTAATTTCCTTCGAACCTAGGCTAAGAAATTTTAAACGTTTCTTATAACAGTCACAATGGAAATTGACGTAACTTATATATTATTCATATTGATATTGATACTGATCAATGATAACAATATCAAATCCATAGTAACTCCCAAATATAAAACTCTCTAATTAAGTTTTAACTATTCCTCCACTACTATAGATTCAGACATATATAACACTTAATAAATAACAGTTACATTGAATAATCGTCATGTATATCGAGGTGGATGTCGCATAAGGATATACCACTCTGGTCCTATTTATAAGTCCATTTTGGCTAAAAAATTTGGTCCTATTTTTAAGTCTATTTTGACCAAATAAATGAAATTATGACAATTTTGCCCATATTAATTGTACCAATGAAAATAAAAAGAAAAGAAAGAGTTGAAAGGTACCCAATCATAAATGAGGATAAAGTTAAAAATTTACCCCATAATCATTGAGTCAACTACCTCTTATTGATATGTGTGATTTGGTTAAAATAGACTTATAAATAACCGAGTGGTATATATAACGCTTAAAAGTAATGGTTATTTATACGCACCGTCATGCGGCATAATTTCCCCCGGGGGAGCTAAGGTATATTATATGTTCTATTCGTTCATATATACATTCGGTTAGCTATACATTACAATATCTAACTTCCATCTTGTTTCCTTTTGTGTAAAGTATTTTGATGATTCCTGCACAATGTTTAGCAACTCACAAATGAAAGAAGTTGCAGGAGAGTTGGTGACGTCTATGAAACATCAATGAGAGAGTACATACATATGGAATGACTGCAAATTCATAGGTACCAATTATTTGTTTGTTTTAAATTTTGTATTTTAATAGTGTATACATGTACAAAAACGACTGTAAATATATTCTGATTTATCTTATATTTAAGATTAAGATGGATCAAAATCAACTTCTCAAATACATCTTACTTTAAAGATACGAGTAGTTTGAAGCTTTGAGTCTGTGATCTGACCTCAAAAGTCAAGCACGCCATAAACGATTGTACTAATTCGTCGTGGTGGCATGATGCTTAGTTCACATTCGAAAAAGAGAGATCTTTCTTATGGATTATTGTCGGTGGGTGCTAAAAGAACGTTGATTTATCAGGTGACATCCCGTTCATTCTATTTATTTGGGATTGAGACCACAACCTGAAAAGGTTCCAACAACCCGTCCCTCTATATAAATGGCCGTCCTTTTAATAATGTATGGCCGAGTGATAAATCGAAATATAAATGAGTTAGTCACCTAATTCATATAAGTTAAAGAAATTAGGTAAATTATTTGTAAGAAAAATACTTTTAAGGTATTATTTATAGGCCAGAGACTAGAGAGTGGGGGTTTTTTTTTTTTGTCTTTAAATTTTTTTTTTTTTCTGGTCAATAAGAAATTAAATGCATTCATCATGAAACCTTGAGTACAAAAGACTCTGTGTTAAGAAGATATAATTAAATAAACAAATTGGACAACAAACACGTACTAGTATAAAGCAACGTAACTAAATAAAACAGAAGAGTAAAGAGATAAATCCAAACAACAAATCCTAAAGCTTTAGTAACAACTTCTAGAACTGAAATGATGGTTGCAGCACCCAAATTGAAGGGCAAGACCCATCCACTGAAGCTTTATCAACACACACGGTTACTAAATTTGTTTACCTGGGAATCCACTTATAAGAATGATTCCTGAAAAACATCGTAAAATTTGAGTTCCAACATCGTAAAATTTGAATTCCAACATTATAATTAAAATAATAAATTTAAATTATTTGAAATTATATAAAAACATTTGAAAGCAGTGATGGCCAACAACAATGAATTGAAAGCAGAAGAAAAAGAGAGCTAGTTAAGAGAAGTCAAGTTTTCATATGATGAAGCGTTTTTTTCTGGTATATAATTAGTTTAGGTCCACATATTAAACCACATATTAAAAATAATACTTAAAAATATAGAAGTTTCTGGAAAAGTAGCAGCGTGTTCCTACTTCAAACCACATATGTAGAACGTACGAGTGCATATATATAACTATGAAGATAACATCTTCTCACATACCCAGCAAAAAGCTAGCATATATAAGCACAGCTCACAAATTTTCAAAGTGGTTCCACAACAATCATCATGAATCCTCTCGACCTAGACGAATTCAAGAGGCAAGGTTACATGATGATTGATTCCATCATTGATTATTATCGTAATGTTGCTAACTTCCCAGCACTGAGTCAAGTACAACCTGGTTATCTCCGAAAGATGTTACCATCTTCTGCCCCAAGTAACCCTGAACCCTTTGAAACCATACTCAAGGATGTGAAAGACCACATCGTACCAGGTATTACACATTGGCAGAGTCCTAATTACTTTGCATACTTTCCTAGTAGTACCAGTGTCGCTGGTTTCATGGGCGAGATGCTAAGCACTGGGTTCGGCGTTGTCGGGTTCAATTGGATATCATCGCCTGCTGCAACCGAGCTTGAAAGCATCGTCATGGATTGGCTTGGACAAGCTCTGAAACTACCAGAGTGTTTTCTTTTTTCAAGTAATGTTGGTGGTGGGGGCGTTTTGTTGGGGACTACCTGTGAGGCTATTTTGTGTACTCTTGTTGCTGCTAGAGATGAAAAGCTTTGCCATATAGGGAAAGAGAATCTGAAGAAGCTTATTGTTTATGGGTCTGATCAAACTCATAGTGCTCTTCAGAAAGCTGCTCATATTGCAGGTATTAAATTTTAGTGAAGTAGTTATATACTACTTCCATTGTTTTTGTTTTCTGTGTCTAAAATTTGAATCCCCTTAATCCTTCTTAATTTGGAGTTATTAGAACATTTCACGTGATTTTACAATTTTTACTCCTAATTAATTCTATTCTCTCTCTCATCTTTTTTTCATACATTCTCTTTCATATTTTCTCTTATTATTATTCTATTTCTCTCTCTTACATGCCTTCTTATAAATATGGGCATACTTAGAGGAAAAAAAATTTATTTTCTAACATATTTATTATTTTTAACTGAATTCTTAAATTGTGTTATTTGAGTTATCAAGTTCTTGGAAAAAGAAAAAAAAAAAAGGATAGGACGGACGTCTTTTTATCAAAATATCTTAAGCCGAGTTTCGCACTTGCCTCAAGGCTACATTTTTAATTCATCGTCGACGTGAGACTTGATATATATTGCAATGGCAGGAATCCACCCAGAAAATTTGAGGGTAATCAAAACCAGGAAGTCAAGTTCTTTTGCTTTGTCACCAGATTCACTCCGTTCAGCAATAATGAAGGATGTAGAAAACGCGCTAGTCCCTTGTTTTTTCTGTGCCACAGTGGGAACCACTGCAACTGCTGCTGTTGATCCTGTTGGACCATTGTGTGATGTGGCAAAAGATTACGGAATTTGGGTCCACGTGGATGCTGCTTATGCAGGTGGGGCCCTCATTTGCCCAGAGTTAAGGCATTTTCTTGACGGAGTTGAAGGGGCAAGTTCATTTAGCTTCAATGCACACAAATGGTTTTTCACTAACCTCACTACTTGTTGCCTTTGGGTGAAAGAATCTTCTTGTTTAACAAATTCCCTCTCAACAAATCCTCAGTTCTTAAGAAACAAAGCTTCTGATTCAAACCAAGTGATTGACTATAAAGATTGGCAGATAGCATTAAGCAGGAAGTTTCATTCTCTGAAACTATGGTTTGTTCTTCGTAGCTATGGCCTGGACAACCTCAGAAACTTCCTCAGAAGCCACATAGAAATGGCCAAAACTTTTGAAAACCTCGTGAAGCAGGATAAAAGGTTTGAGGTTTTTGTGCCAAGGTATTTTTCTCTGGTTTGCTTTAGGGTTTCACCATTAGCAATCGCTAATAAGAAACCCTTCTGTAATGGTACCAATGAAGAAGAGGATCATTATTATGAGTTTGGTGGGAAAATCATAAATGACGATAAGGAACGTCTTGTTGTAAATGAAGTGAACAGGAAGTTGCTGGATTCAATTAATGGTTCAGGCAAAGTGTATATGACTCATGGGGTGGTTGAAGGAGCATTTGTGATTAGATGTGCGATTGGGGCAACATTAACTGAGGAACAACATGTGATTATGGCGTGGAAGGTAGTTCAAGAACAAGCTAATTCTGTACTCTCAGCGGTTTCCAAAGCATAAAAAAATGAATATTCCTAGCTACACATTTTAAAAGCATTATTTAGCAATTATTAGAGACAAAAGCATTATGGTGAAAAGTGGTCATCATTAACCACAGTATCAATATTTATATAATTGTTCTTATATTTATATCACTCTGTCTTGTATTTAAAAAGTGTTGCTCAAAATATAGTAAGTCACTTTTAGGGTAATACTCCATAAATAAAGTTTTATCAATTTTATCCCTATTCACTATTGATTGGGTACATGGGAAAGAGAGAAGAGATCGAAAGAAGTGTACCACTCTGATCCTATTTATAAGTCCACTTTGACAAAAAAAATTGATCCTATTTATAAGTTCAGTTTCATGTAATAAATGAGATTGTGATAATTTTACACATATTAATTATACCCATGAAGAGAGAGAGAGAGAGAAGAAACAGTTTAAAAACACTCAATCATAAATGATGGCAAAGTTGAAAATTTACCCCCATAATCATTGAGTTAACTACCTCTCATTGGTATATGAGATTTGGTCAAAATAAACTTATAAATAGGACCAGAGTGGTAAATGTATGAAGATAAAAAAAAATGTGAAAGAATATGTGCACCATTTCATAAATAAGGGTAAAATAGAAAGAAAAAAATTATTTATTTAATATTTTTCTTGACTTGTGAGAAAGGGGTACAAGTGACTTATAAAAAAATACATAGTGGTATCGTGTTTTGGGCTTCTTATTATGGTTATACAAAAATAGATATACCTCATTTGTCTTTAATATATGATATATTTACCTACTTTGATATAATTAGGAAAGTTAATTATAAGTTAGTTAATATGATATATATTTTCTAAAATGCCCTTATCATATTTCTTAATTCCCTCTCATTATTGATTATTGTTAAGGGAGAATAAATTAGAAAAAGATTGACAAATATAAAAAATATGTTTTATATTTAAAACCAACATCAACTTCTCAAATATGTCATATATTAAAGACCAGAGGGAGTACAGACATAAATTAAACAATACTTCCTTCGCCTTAAATTGTAGGAACATAGTTGGTTTTAGTCTTACATATAAGAGCTTAATCTACTTTATTATAATTCAATTTATCATTTTCCAAAATTCTATTAGTATTGAACTATTGATAGTCTCACAACAATAATTCAAATGCACTTATGTACACAAATATTAAGGGAGATCTCATAATGTCACATTTAATTTTCAACTAATTTAGCTCACTCCCTTAATCACCACAAATTAATTAAATATTTTTAATATCTAATACTAGAGGGAAGGGAAGTTATAACTCTAGTAAATGTGGATGAGGTGCTGATCAATACTCGTTGAGCCTCTTGAAATATTGAGAAAATATGGAAAAAGTCCCTACTAAGAATTTTATTGGTGAGAATCACACCGCCCATCGTCGGCGGCACTTAGACACTAAAGATAATTTTGAAAGTAAACAATGGTTAATTACATTCAACTTTGGTGAAATTGTTAACCCTCCCATCGAGGCTCTGGCAATGGAACTGAAGGCCCAAAATAACAATATTAGTTTTACAAGTATCTTGCCCATCGTAAGCCTTGTAAAGATAACTAATGGATTGTTAAACAATAAACGAATAGTAGTTATTAGAATCTACTAGCGCTATATCTCGTTTGTTGTTAATTATAGTTTGTAAATAGTGTTTTTTTCCTTATTTTCAGAAAAAAAAATGTCTTCATTCAATCCTTTAGCTACAATCTTGAGCCAAAAACCTATGGATGGTACAAACTACAAACAATGGAAAACTAATTTGGATATTGTTCTTCAATATGAAAAGCTCAACTTTGTTCTAACTACCCCTATGCCAGCGCAGCCTGCTGAAAATGCGTCTGATGCAATTCGGACTCGTTTTCAGCAGGAGAAGGAAAGATGGGAGAAGGCGAATGTGGCAGTTCCAGGGAAGTGCATTGTTTGTTGGTGAAAGTTCTGTGAAACCTAAGGGGAAACCCAAGGGAAAGAACAAGAAAAAGAAAAAGAAGAAATCAGGTATTCCGGTTGCCAAAGCAGTTGCAATGAAGCACCAAAGGCAAGTGCTTCAAGTGCGGACAGACAGGCATTGGAAGAAAAATTGCCCACGTTTGAATAAACCAGGTATGGGCAATTTACATGTGATTGAGGCTTGTTTAGTGGAGAATCACGATGATAAATGGATCGTTGATTCAGAGCCACTAACCATGTTTGTTACTCTTTGTAGTGGTTCAAACATAGCTTGCACGTGAGTAAAGGACAAAGAGATTTAAAGCTTGGAACCGGGAGCTTGTCTCTGCAATGTGATAGGACAAGTTATTTTATCTTTTGATAATTGCAGAACTTTGGTTTTAGAAGACTGTTTATTTATTCTAGATTTTCAGATGAATTTAATTTCTGTTAGTTGTTCGGATAAACATGGTTTGTGATTCAGTTTGATTCCTCGGTTTCAATAAGAAGTTCATCTTCTTTTATTTGTTCAGTGTAAAATTTAATGGTCTTTATTTCCTTAATCTGTTCCTGTGAAGTTAATCATGTTGAATTAAGAGATGTTGAGCATATTAATTCATCAAAGAAAAGAAAAGTTTCAATGAAACTTATCTTTGGCATTTAAGATTGTGTCATATTAACTCTAACAGGATACAAGTTTTGGCAAAAAGTGGGATTTTAAAATCCCTGAACTTTGAACCAATACCGGTATGTGAATCTTGTTTAGAGGGTAAAATGACCAAGAGATCTTTCAAGGCCAAGGGAAAACGTGCCACACTTCAGCTGGAATTGGTACATGCGATGTATGTGGACCAATAAATGTCCAAGCCGAGGCGGGTATCGATATTTCATCACATTTACCGATGATTACTCTAGATTTGGACATGTGTACTTGATGCGTCACAAGTCCGAAGCTTTTGGAAAATTCCAAGAGTTCAAGGCCGAGGCGTAAAAGCATCTTGGTGTTCAAATTAAGACTCTTCGATCCGATCGAGGGGTGAATACCTATCTCGGAGAGTTCGGGTCTTACGACCAAAGAGGGGATAGTTTCACAATTATCTTCTCCAAGGACACCCAGCGAGAATGGAGTTCTTGAAAGGAGAAATAGAACCCTTTTAGAAATGACAAGATCTATGCTCGATTATTCATCTCTTTCTAATTCATTCGGGATATGCCTTAGAAAGCGCTATGTATCTATTGAACTTAGCTCCGTCCAAGTCGGTTTCAAAAACACCAATAGAATTGTGGAAAGGGTGTAAGCCCACCATGAATCATATTCGGATTTGGGGTGCTCCGGCACATGTCTTGCAACAGAAACCAGATAAGATGGACTCGCGTACTGAAGTATGCATGTTTATAGGCTATCCTAAAGGAACCAGAGGTTGGTTGTTTTATAGTCCAAAAGAAAAGAAGGTCATAGTCAGCACTCACGCGACTTTCTTAGAGGAGGACTATATGGCAAATTATAAGCCAAGGAGTAAGGTTATTCTTGATGAGCTAGTCTCGGATCAAGTTTCACCGCAACCTCGGGCGGTTCCAAGCTTTTATTCCCGTGGTTGTTCAAAGAGGGAAAATATACCCGAACATACACAGGAACCGAGAAGATACAAGTTCAGTACCAGAAATTCAGCATGATGATGAACTTATCGAAGAACAAAATCATGAATTAGTTAATCCACTTAATGAGGGTCCTCATCTAGACATTGTTAACCCACATAATATGGACCCCCTGTAGATGCACAACATCAAGTGCGACAAAGTCGTAGTGGGAGATTGATTCGTAAACCTGCAAGATATCTCTTATTGGGTGAGTCAAATCAGGATGTCATCATTGATGAAGATGATGATCCCACGAGTTATGACGAAGCACTAGGAGATGTTGATGCTCGGGAATGGCTTGAGGCTATGAATCGTGAAATGGATTCTATGAATTCCAACTCGGTTTGGTCTCTTGTAGATTCACCTAAAGGGGTAAGACCCATTGGGTGTAAGTGAATTTACAAGAGAAAGAGAGGATCGGACGGGAAGGTTGAAACCTTCAAAGCTAGATTGGTGGCGAAAGGGTACTCCCAAAAAGAAGGTGTGGATTATGACGAAACCTTTTCGCCGGTTGCCATGCTCAAGTCCATCCGGATTCTCTTAGCTGTTGCAGCAAATATTGATTATGAGATTTGGCAAATGGATGTCAAAACTGCTTTTCTAAATGGAAATTTGGAAGAGGAAATCTATATGCAGCAACCAAAAGGGTTTATAGCCAAAGGGCAAGAAGAAATGGTATGCAAGTTGCAAAGGTCCATTTATGGACTTAAGCAAGCATCCAGATCATGGAACATCAGATTTGATCAAGCCATTGAGTCTTATGGTTTTGAGAAAAGTCCCGATGAGCCGTGTGTGTATAAAAGGATCCAAGGTAATGCGGTATCTTTTACGGTACTTTATGTGGGTAGCGGTTAAACATATACTCAAGTACCTACGGAGAACGAGAGATTATATGTTGGTCTATTCAAGTGGGAGTCTTGAAACCATTGGTTATACAGACTCAGATTTCCAAGGAGATATTGACTCAAGTAAGTCCACCTCGGGATACGTGTACACCCTTAATGGCAGTGCCATTTGTTGGAGAAGTGTAAAACAATCATGTGTGGTGACTCGCCACGAGGCCGAGTATGTAGCTGCTTCTGAGGCGGCAAAGGAAGCTGTATGGTTAAAGAAGTTCCTAACGGACCTTCAGGTGATACCAGGTGTTAATTGTCCTATCACACTTTACTGTGACAACAGTGGGGCAGTAGCACAGTCCAAGGAACCAAGGTATCACAAGAGACAAAAACACATACAGAGAAAGTACCACTTGATCCGAGACATAATTAAAAGAGGAGACACGGTGGTAGCAAAGATAGCATCGACGAGAACCTTCTTGACCCTTTTACCAAGAGTTTGCCTGAACGTGCGTTCGAGAGGCATGTTTCATCTATGGGTCTTAGGAGGATTCCAGATTTGCTATAGCTTTAAGTAGTTGTTATTTGATTTGTTATTTTGTGCCTATTGAGCAAGACATTATGACATTGCAATTTTTTTTCTGAATCTTAATAAATGAGGTCTATTTTCATTTATTTCGCACACTATTTACAAACTCTAAGGTCCGGATCAATTGTGGAGTATATGATCATATGGATACATTCATAGAGGACATGGTCATAGGTTCTCACAATTGATAAATAGGTTCACAGCTATTAAATTAAGTTGGGCACTTTATTTAGGCTGCAATATTTTATGAAATGGTTTTGTCCGAATCATTATAAAATATTGGTGTAAGTTAATACTTACATTGAATGGATCAAGGAGAGATTTGATTAAGGTTGTTCTTTCTGTCATAAGGAATCAAATCTCCAGCTAACTATAGTCATGTAGTTGCTCTTAATCCTGAGTTTATTTTAAATAGGTAGTCGAATAGTTTTCATTCTTTGATTTACCAAAGGGTGAGGTTTGATCTATATGACGGCCAATAACTCGGTATTTTGGGATTGAGACTATCGGTTATCGGTGTTTATGAGATAAACAACATGGAATTTATAGGAAATGTCCCCTTGGTATGTGTCGGTACTTGGATATTGAAGACACTGGCCAGTGCATGTAATCCATTAAAGAAACTATCACAGTCAAGGGAATAAATAATTGATTGGGTTACAGAAAACTGGTCAATCAAATTATAGACATTCTATAAAGGGGTAATGCATATTCGTGTTATAAGTGTCATTATTCTTGGAGTTCACATTCGGGCTTTTAGTGGAGTAGCACCGAACTAGATGATCTTCTGTAGATTATCATGAGCCTTGATAAATGACAAATGGTAGATCCCAGTGCTAGTTCGAGATAAGGGATGGGGTATATTATCGATGATGATGGCTTATGGGCTACATGGTCTTGGGTTTACGAACTCAAGTTTGTACCTTAAAGAGCAAGTGGGAGATTGTTGGGTTAAAGTCCTCTTAGTCACTTAAGCCCAATCCCAAGCTTGTACCTTAAAGAGCAATTGGGAGATTGTTGGGTTAATATGCTCTTTAGTCACTTAAGCCCAATAAGGCTTAAGTGAGACTACAAGCCCAAGAACCCTATGGCCCATGTGGATTAGGGTTAGGTCTTGGATGTAGTAGTATATAAACCTACTTTCTCCTCCTTGTGAAGAATAGACGTAACAAGGAGGCTTTCATCAGAAATAAACCCTAGAGGCAGACGTTCATCATCTGAACGGTTGCCCACACAACCATCCTATCCCCCTCGAGAGATAGTCTGGAAGATCGATCATAGAGTGAGCTTGGACTGTTCGAGCAAGCTTGGACTGTTCGTGGAGAGGCTTTCAGATCGCTGCATCTTTCCAGGTAATCAAAAGATGAAGGTTAAACTTTTCCTCTATCGTGTCGGTAAGATTCGCTTCCGTGTTTCTGGTGGATTTCCTACAAGAATCACCTAAATTAAAGAATTGGTACTACGCGTGTATAAAATTTGCAAAGAACATATACTTTTTGTGTATAAAAATTTGTAGTTCACTCTTATTATCTTGTGACCAGCATGTGAAAGGTGAGAAGGAAGTTGCATTGTTCACAGTAGGATTATGCGTATATTTTATAACATGCATATTGATTGATGATATATAAATATCGTGTTGAACCATTATTTTAAAATGATGAAAGCAATTGCCTTAAAGAAAAGGACACAACCTTCTCCAACTATCGCATGGATCGATTGGTATTAATTAAAGCACATTTGGCGTCACTTACAGTTGGGATATCCATTATACAAACCAAATTTCATTGATACAAAGAGGTTGAGTGAACCAAATTGGCCCTTGCTGCTTTGGTTCTATTTATAAAACATATATATTGATTGATGATATATAATTATCGTGTTGAACCATTATTTTAAAATAATGAAAGCAATTGCTTTAAAGAAAAGGACACAACCTTCCCCAACTATCGCATGGATCGATTGGTATTAATTAGAATACATTCGGCGCCACTTACAGTTGGGTCCGTTGTACAAATCAAATTTCATTGATACGAGAGGTTCAGTGAACCAAATTGTCACATACTACTTTGGGTTCTATTTATAAAATACAGATTATTTGTTTAGTCCAATTTACAAGTCATGTCATTAAATTTTATATGAATAATAAGTTTACTCTTCATTTATTATTGTGTAGATTTTGTTCTCATGGAGTATACTCTATATATTAAACAACAGTAAACTTGAAGAGTTGTTAAATTCGAAGGTAAAGTTAATGAAGTTTAAGGCATGTCATTAATTTTTCATTTCTAATCTCTCCTTTTAATTCCTCATCAAAACTCATTTTGTTTAAAAAATTATGTAGTTTTGAAGTTTTTCTTGATACCAATAAAACATACTCCCTCCAATCCACAATATAAGTCACGTTAACTAACTTATCAAAATCAAGAAATGATAGTTAACTCATTAAATTCATATTAAATTAAAAGAAATTTTCAACTTTACCCATATTAAATGAGATATTGAGGGAGAGAGAGAGAAAAAAAAAATACATACAAGGGAGCCATATTCCAACATTAATTATAGGGGTAAAATTGACATACGCATTAATTGCTCTCCAATTGACTTATATTGTAGACCAAGTCATTCTTCTAAAAGCAACTTCTATGTGAGATCGGGGAGAGTATTAAAAGTGACACAATCATAATAGTGATCCAAGTGGCACTATGTAATGTATTGTGATATTTTTAATATTATTTTGATCTCTTATGAACTCTAGTAAATGTAAAATATGATAATAACTTGCTTCTTTATTGCTTTTTGTAATTTATAGTATTAATGGTATTCTTAATATAAGACCTCATTAACTAATTTGGGAAAATTGTGGTAATTAAATAAGTTATTTAATCATAACATATATTATATGATCTTTCTGAATTACTTATTTGTATCATTATATTATATATATGTAAATAAGTCAGAACAATTAGTTTGGGGAATAATGATTACTTTTTTTTCTTTTGCCTAGTGAGAAAATTGATTACTATTAATACTTTTAAATAATTTATTTAACTTCATTAATTTCTCCAAATTAATGAATTGGGTCTTATATATTAAAGACGGGATGTTAAATATTGATTTTAATTTGAAAATAGTAATAATTTCATTAAAAAATGTGGAAATACTTGTACATAACAAAATCACCAACTTACTGCCCAAAATAACCCCAACCATTCAATTATTAGAGGCACCGGTTTTAATTCAAGTCATTCTGGCTTCACTTGTATCTTTTCAAATCGGGTCCATCTCGATATAAATTCAAACTAAATTTCATTGACCAAGGATTTATGAAAGAACCCACATTAATTAATTGCACAACTCAGCATTGTTTGTCAATTGACTAGGTATAAATACTTTAGAAAATGAGAAAAATCTATAGGGTATCTTTCTATAGGGTATCTTTTTCCCAATGAATTACTGCTCTATGCCTGAATATAAATAATCACTGCTGGCCCCTCATTTTCGCATATCAAAGAATGTATTAAATTGATAAAAAATTTTGCAATTGCCCTTATTAAATTTTTCATCTCCCCCTACTTTATAAATGATTATCACATTTCTCTCTCTTATTTTTCTCTTTCCAATAAAAATTATATTTTGAACCAAACTTTTTCCTACAATAAGTCACTTATATTTAAGCACAAAGTAGTATAATTACAGAGTGGGGTGTCAAATGAAGAATATAACTTGTTATCAAATTTCAAAAGTGGTTAATTAGGATTCTTTATCGCAATTTCTCTCCAAATGTAAGTATTAAAATGCAATTTATAATAAGTGTGAAAATTGAGTCTGAAAAAGAAAATGAAACTTAATGAAAACAAGATTGAAACATTAAAATTAAATAAATCGTGTTTGATAAGTCTATAAAGTTTTTATTAACATGAACTCATGATAGTTAGAATTAAAAAACGCTAGGTTAAGAATACAAGGCGAAGGTAGAGAGTTATTAATATTATGGTGGAGAATTTATGAAGAGTTTGATGGTAGCTTGATACCCATTATACCCCATATGCTTCTTGTTATAAAGCACCAGCTAGAAGTAATTTTTGTCTCTTGTCATTAACGTATGATTTAAATTAGGAAGAAACATGAAGGTGAGAGAAAGTGAGAAGAGAGCGAGTGAGCAACGCCGTCGGACGGTGATCGGAGGCCGGGAGGGGTCGAAGGAGGGGAACGGGGATGGGGATGGAGGGGGGGGGACAAAGCCAAAGGCAGTTCTGGTTTTGATTTTGGGGGGATGACGGGAAAGAAGGCCGGTGATGCTGGTGCCCAAGGCTCTCAGCCTAGCTTGAGGAGTGGAACACCACCACTATCGTACCGGGACAAACTCTTGTCTCCTGGGTGTGCCGGCTTCCTGATGAAACACTCGGAGGAAGATGATATTGTAAAGGGATGGAAAGATTATTTTCATCGTATGAATGAGAGGGACGGTAAGAGGGTGTCAGGAGAGGTGGAAGAGGAGGTTGATCGTGCGGAGGGACGGCTTGAAGGGAGAACAGGAGTGTTGAATTTCACTGCGGATGAGTATACCGCTTGGTGCCTCCCCTGGATGAACTCTCTCATTATCAAAGTGCTGGGTGCAAGCTTCCCAACCTACATCATTAGAGACCGTATTAACCGTATGTGGCGGCCAAAGGATCCACTGAAGATTGTGCCTTTGAGTAATGGCTATTACATTGTCTCCTTTTCCAACAAAGAAGATCGAGACTATGCTTTCCAAGAGGGCCCATGGATGATAGAAGATCATTACTTGATTGTCCAGCGATGGCGACCAAATTTTAATCCTTGGAAGGCTGATCTCCAGTGTCATATTGCGGCTTGGATTCGTCTACCGGATGTCCCCTTTGAGTTTTATAATGTTGAATCATTGCGCAGAATTGGCAATATGATTGGAAAAATGATCAAAGTTGACAGGGCTACTTCTATCTATGACAAAGGAGGATTTGCACGTATTTGTGTTGAGATAGACCTGCAACAACCCCTGATCCCATCGTACACGGTGTTTGGGGAAGAGCGTCCAATTGTATACGAAGGATTACATCAAGTTTGCTTCCAGTGTGGGAGGTATGGTCACCGGAAGGAAATCTGTCCCATGAAGAAGGAGGAGGAAAAGTTGACTAACCAACAACCCTTTGACCCTGCTACAGTAAGTACCGGCGGTGAGCACACTGTGAAGGAATCTGAGCTAGGTAGCGGAGGTGAGATGTTAATGAATGGTAAGGAGGTCGGCTGTGACGGTGTGCAAACTGAGAAGAGGCAAGAGGTAGGTAGCGGTGGCGAGAGGCTAATGAAAGGAATGGAGGTAGGTAGCGGCGGTGTGCAAACTAGGACAGGTTCGGCGGTTGGGGGTGGCGCAACTATCGTCACCGGTGATGGGAATGTTGACAATTCCCCTTTTGGAAAGATTCAAATCCTAAGGCGTGATCTTCGCAGGCCATTATCCTCGGCAAGATTGAGATATGATGATAAAGGAAGGTTAAAGTCAAATGTTACAACAAGGGAAAAACCGGATTTCAAGGACCCTAAGTTAGTGGCTACGAAAAAGGCTACTCAATTGGGTTTAAATTCAATTAAGATGGAATTGTCAAAGGATCAAGGCTCACAAAAGGACAAACCGGATGTAGGGGATTTTGTAACAATGAATACGCAAAAGGACATGCAGTAAGGATTAAATGCAATCAATTTGGAAGCATTAAAGGATCAGGGCCCACAAAAGTATGAATGGGTCAAGGTGGGAGCAAAAAGGAAAAGCACAATTAAGGGGAAATTAAAAGACAAGGAAAGCAAGGGAATTCCGCGTGAATGCTCCTATGATTTAGATCAGGTTTTTATTGCAGCACCAAATAGGGAATTCTCTATTGATCATGGAAAAATGGAAGGATCTTCCTCTCACCAATTAGAGGTGGCATCTTGCGACGTGGAGGCCGTTAGCAAATCTGCAAATAATGGTGTTGACGTGGACCTGAATTTTGCAGCGCCTCAAGCCTTTCATTCGGATAATGTGGGCTCCTTCGTTGCTCTACCACAGAGTCAGGACGCTGAGATTAATATTCAAGTGAATATGGATGAACTAATGTTTGAACAGGATAAAACCGAGGGTGAGGTTACCACACCCAAGCACACACCAGTTTCCCAATGAATTACATGATATGGAATTCACGTGGTACCGGAGCACGGACTTTTCCCGCTCTTATACGGGAATTAAAAAATCATTATCACTTGAATTTTATGGCTATTTTAGAAACTCGGTGCACTCAACAAATGGCCCAACCAAGAGCTCAATCGTTGGGGTTTCCAAATATGGAGCTAATTGGGAGTGAGGGTTATAGTGGTGGTATTTGGTGTGTATGGGACGATAATATTGCCAATGTGACTATTTTGGAACGTAACTTCCAATTTTTGCATTTACTAATTACTAGTTCTGCAGGTTCTACGTGGTCTCTCACAGTGATTTATGCCAGCCCTAATTGTAATACTCGTCAGACGCTGTGGGAAAATCTTTCTCGAATAGCTCTCACTATGCAGGGTGCATGGATCGTTGGGGGTGATATGAATGGAACCTTACTTCAAAGCGAAAGGCACTCTAATGCCTCTTTTTGCAGTTCTTATGATCGGGACTTCCTTCGGTGGGTGGAAATGCAAGATATGATGGACCTAGGATTTGTTGGGCCAGAGTTCACTTGGAAGAGAGGTACCTCGGAGGCACGTTTAGACCGAATGCTTGCTAACGAAGCATGGGTGAATTTGTTCCCTGATTCCTCAGTAACTCACCTGCCTTTTTTCAAATCTGACCATAGACCTTTGCTCGTCCGTCTTGGTGCGGAGCCAGTCTCAAGCAGGCCCAACCGTCCGTTCAGATTCATTGCAGCTTGGGTCCTTCATCAGAATTTTGATGAATTTGTTCGTCAGAATTGGTCTAATGACCCTTCCTGGGTGCATAACATTTCTGTCTTTTCAGATGCTTGTTCTACCTGGAATAAAGAAGTGTTCAAACATACTGAGCTAAGAAAGAAACGTTTGCTTCGTCGACTCGATGGGATTAATCGGGTTGTAGCTCGGTTTGGTATGACATCCAAGTATGCAGAGCTACAATTATCTCTTTGGAAGGACCTTGAAGATGTTCTGCTACAAGAGTCCCTTCTCTGGGCACAGAAAGCTAGAGCAGAATGGACGGTCTATGGTGATCAGAATACTCGCTTCTTTCATGCTCGCGCCAACCGTCGAAGGAAATCCCAGAAATTAGAGGCCATAAAGGATGATGAAGGCAATTGGGTTTATGATAACGCACAAATTAAAGGTATGGCTACTTCATTTTTCTCTCATCTCCTTTCTGAGGACATTGAGGTCCGACCTGTGATCCAAAGCTCCATGTCATACCCAAGTGTGGATGAGAACCTGCTACGGTGGTGTGGTAGAGATGTCTCGGCAAGCGAAATTAAAGACGCCATTTTTAGCATGAAGGCTCTCAAAGCCCCAGGGCCGGACGGGTTTAATGCGCTATTTTACCAGAACCAATGGAACACGGTCGGTGCCTCAGTTGTGAATTATGTGAAACTCTTATTTGCTAATCCATGAGCTATCCGTGAGGTTAATTGTACTCTAATTGTCCTCATCCCGAAGAAAGATCACCCAGAGACAATGGGAGATTTGAGGCCGATTAGCTTGTGCAACGTCATTTACAAAACCGTAACAAAGATCATTGTTACTCGGTTGAAATCATTCCTTCCCCAGGTGATTGCCCCAAATCAATGTAGCTTTGTTCCGGGAGGCACAGCAGTGATAACATGATTGTGGCTCAGGAAGTAATTCACTCCATGCGTAACATGAAGAAGAAGAAGGGCTTTATGGCTATAAAAATTGATCTGGAGAAAGCTTATGATCGAGTCAATTGGAGCTTCTTATCTTCTTGTTTGCAGGAACTCCAGATCCCAAGCTCTATGCATGAGATCATTGCCCAGTGTGTCTCCACACCTAGTATGCAGCTATTATGGAATGGTGACAAAGCGGAAAAATTCAATCCCTCCAGGGGAGTGCGCCAAGGGGACCCTCTGTCACCGTATTTATTTGTTATATGTATGGAGAAATTGGCTCACCTTATTCAGGCTTCCGTTCAAGAAGGAAATTGGGAACCAATCCGACTTACAAGGACAGGACCATCGGTTTCTCATTTATTCTTTGCTGATGATATTTTTTGTTTGCGAAGCCTCCATGGATCGAGCTCTTATAATTAATAAGTGCCTTAAGACGTTTGTGATAGCTCGGATCAAGGTTAACCACCGAAAACGCGGGTTTTTTCTCTAATAATGTTAACCACATCCGCCGTAGTGAGCTTTGTGTATCTCTCGGGTTTCTCTATTACGGGGATTTAGGGAAGTATCTTGGAGTTCCATTGCATCATAGAAGGGTAACCAAGGACTCCTATCAGTTTGTGGTAGATAAAGTTAAATCAAGGTTATCCACATGGAAAGCAAAGTCCTTGTCGGCTGCTGGGAGAACTACTCTTATCTCTTCGGTAACCACAGCTATTCCTGGGTATGTTATGCAAACCTCTTCCCTTCCAATATCCACCTGCGAATCCCTGGATAAATGTAACAGGAAATTTTTGTGGGGTAGTACGGAGGACCAGCAGAAGGTTCCTTTAGTTGCATGGGATGCCATATGTAAGCCTAAATTAAAAGGTGGGCTAGGCCTTCGGCATGCAAAGGATCAAAATAGTGCCTATCTCATGAAGCTAGGTTGGCGACTAGCAACCAGAAGGGATGACATGTGGGTGAAAGTGCTCCGAAATAAATATAACTGCGGAAATGACAGTACCTACTATTGATATGAGGAAGCCAGGTCAAACTTGTGGAGTGGCATCAAGCGAACACGGGGAAGGTGCAAGAAGGGATTGAAAGCTTAGCCTGCAGGCGGTTGAGATGGAGATGGACCAAAGGTGGGGAATTTTCAGTCAAATCGGCTTATGCTTCTCTAAAAAATGATGTTGATATTCCTGATCCACTATGGGGTAAAGTCTGGAAAGTGAAAGTTCCAGAAAGGTGTAAGGTCTTCTCATGGCTTGTGATGCACAAACGACTTTTAACTAATGCTTCGAGTGAAGAGAGGGTCGAGTAATGATAGTAGGTGCATTGTGTGTCAGCGGAACCGAGACTCTTCAACATGTGTTCCGAGAATGCCCGGAGACGCTCGACCTCTGGAAGTCTGTTGTACCCTTGCGGTTATGGCATAAATTCAGCTCGCTTAGCTTTGATCACTGGTTCAAATGGAATATTACGATCGTACTGTGGAGGAAGGATTTGGAGAACTGGAGCCAGAGGTTTATTCTGATCTGTTGGTGGATTTGGAGGCGGAGGAATGGTTTTATTTTTGAGGGAAAGAAGATCTCGAATTTTGCATTGCTGACCAGTGTGGATGCCTTAAAGGGTAGCTTACAAGAAGCTCAATCCCGGTTTCTCACCAGGACCGTGGGTCAGCTCACAGGAACAGAGAGCGAGCTTGGTTGGAAGGCCCCACCTGTGGGATGGGTGAAAGTTAACGTTGACGGAGCTTTTTCTTTTCGCAATCTCGGTGTTGCGTGTGGAGGAGTTATCCGAGACGCACAGGAAAATTCCTCAAGGGCTTCTTGTTTAAGGGGATGGAAGGGGATAGTCTATCAGCTGAGCTTTGGGGGTGCCTACACGGTTTGAAGATGGCGTGGGATTTGGGATTCCGGCAGGTTCTGATGGAGTCCGATTCTGCAGAATCCGTTGAGCTGCTGAAGAGAGATCTTAATGCTTTGCATGAAGATCACCACATCGTCGAGGCAATACACCAGCTTATGGGGCGGGAGTGGAAACTTGAAGTGCGGCTCATTAGCCGATGGGCAAACTCCTGTGCAGACTACCTGGCGAAAGCTGGCCTCTCAGCGTTGCAAGGATTTCACGTTGTTGCAAGCATGGATGTGGAGCTGCACAATCTGTTAGTTAAGGATATGGTTAGAAGTAATTTTTTGTCCTAGATATAAGGCAATAATTGCCGCATTAATTACTTTTTTCCTACTTTACCTTTGTTATTAACTGAGGTTCAAAGTTGGAAAAATTAAGTCACATTATTTGAAGAGGTGTAAAGTTGAAAAAAATTATCAATTTAGGACAATTTTAATGGTTTAATTGTCTTTCTTTGGTCCACAAGAATTAATAGTTGGTGCCTTACACTCCTTCTAGTATTTTTTATAAGCAACAACTACCCAAATCACACAAAACAAATTGATGATTAAAATTAGTTAAAAGCAATGAATGTACAAGAGATTTTTCTTTTTTTGAAACATACCCTTATTTATAAAGATGATGAGCGAGAGAGAATGAGTGAGAAAAAGAGATAAAAAGGACATACAATTAATTGAGGGTAAAATGAAAATACTGAATTAAATTTTTAGACAAAGCAAATTTTTTGCTTATATATAGGATCAAGCCCCTAAGAGACAATGTTGCTTATAAATAAGACTGGAGGAAGTAATTAACAATGATCAAAGAGAGTAGGTGGATATGCTTTGAAAGTTTGATTGTTTGATGATGGAGAGTGATAATAAGAGATTATGAGTGTCTAACATTTGATAATGTTGTGTGCCTTTTGTCAAACATAAACATGGGAGAGGAATTTTATTTTATAAAACGCAAAAAACACTTGTTAATCTCAGCAGCAGTGGAAGCGCAATAACCGATTTTCTGTTGGGCAGATTTCACCTATTCCTAGTAAAACAACCATAGAGAGGGCTCTACTTGAGACACATCAATTTTCATTAGATTTCTCCCATAAAAATTATCAGTTGCAAGAACATAAATTGGATCCTTGTTCCTTCTTTTGGAGGAATTTAACAGTACCTTGTTAGCAGAATACGAATTTGTAAGCATTGTGCTACAGAAAAACATAAGTGGAGAGACCATAGACACCAGCGATTGCTCACACCTCTGTTGCTTTGTTACTAGCTTCTTCATCCAATATACAGTCTCCTAAATGTGTCGGAGACTTTTTTTTCCTGGCAGACTTAACAATCTAACAACCTCATTCTGCTTGGCATCTGCAACACATTCAAGATGATGATCACCTACTGCTCTTAAAACTGGTCCCCATCAAACAGATAAGACTAACATCAACCTTCTTCTAGACCTTGAAAGGCATTATTTAATTGACCATTTATTACCACCACAATTTTCTGCATCATAACAGACCAGCTTTCTTTATCCCCTCTCACTTTGGGAAGTAATGCTAGGCAATGAGCAACTTACAGTTGGGTCCATTGTACAAATCAAATTTCATTGATACGAGAGGTTGAGTGAACCAAATTGTCACGTACTATTTTGGTCCTATTTATAAAATAGAGATGGTTTAAGTTGTAAAAATATATATGTGGTTTTTCAAAAATGCACTGAAAACCAAGTGTTTTTTTTATTATGCAAAAGTGACTGTGTAATTACAAAAGTGAGGCAAAAAAACTCATTGACTGTTAGTTTGACTTTTTTTATATCTTTAAAGCTGACATGGACGATGATTCAGCTAAATTTCATCTCAGCTAGCAATGGACAACTAGAGAAAATTACAAAAAAAAAAAAGGGCTCAGATAGTTCTAAAAATTACAGAAAGGCGGCAACGGTGGCGAGGAGGCAAAGATGGGCAGCCCAATCGATAAGATTGGGATTGGGAGAGAGAAGGGTTGCACTGTAATTTCCAAAATATCTATCTTATTTTCTGTAATTTTCTCCAGTTCTTTACTGACAGCTGGAATGAAATTTAACTGAGTCATGTCCATGTCAGCCTTAAAAATACAAAAAAGTTAAACTAATGGTCAATGAGTATTTTTGTAACTATATAGTCACTTTTGCATCCAAAAAAAGCACTTAGTGTTGGGTGCACTTTTAAAAAAATCACATATATATTTTTGCACCTTAATCATTTAGTCCTATACTCCTATTTACAAGTCATGTCATTAAATTTTATATAAATATATAATTTTATTGTTCATTTATTATGGTGTATACTTTGTTCTCGTGGAATATACTATGTATATTAAACAACATTAAAGTTGAAGAGTTGTTAGATTCAAAAGTAAAGTTAATAAAGTTTAAAGCATGTCATTAATTTTTTATTTCTAATCTCTCCTTTTAATCCCTCATCAAAACTCATTTTGTTTAAAAATTTATTTAGTTTTGAAGTTTTTCTTGATTCCAATAAAACATACTCCCTTCAGTCCACAATATAAGTCACGTTAACTAACTCATCAGAACCAAAAAATGATAGTTAACTCATTAAATTCATCTTAAATTAAAAGTTCCAACTTTACCCATATTAAATTAGATATTGAAGGAGAGAGAAAAAAAATACATACAAGGGAGCCATATTCAAACATTAATTATATGGGTAAAATTGACAAATAAGCATTAATTACTCTCAAATTGACTTATATTGTGAATCAAGTCATTCTTCTAAAAACAACTTATATGGATGATGGGAGAGAGTATTAGAAGTGACACAATCATAATAGTGATCCAAGTGGCACTATGTAATGTATTGTGCTTTTTTAAATATTATTGTGATGTCTTATGAACTCTACTAAATGTAAAAATATGATAATAACTTGCTTCTTTATTGCTTTTTATAATTTATAGTATTAATGGTAAACTACCTCTTGTTCTTAATATAAAACCTTATTGACTAATTTAGGAAAATTGTAAAAATTAAATAAGTTATTTAATCATAACATACATTATATGATCTTTCTGAATTACTTATTTGTATCATTTTATATATATATATATATATATATAAAGTTGGAACAATTAGTTTGAGGAATAATGATTATTTTTTTTTCCTACTGAGAAAAATGATTATTATAAATACTTTAAATAATTTATTTAGCTTTTTTAATTTTTCCAAATTAATTAATTGGGTTTTATATTATAGACATAATATGTTGAATATTGATTTTAGTTAGAAAATAGTAATAATTTCATTAAAAAAATGTGGAAATACTTTTTTTTTTTAAATGTGGAAATACTTGTAAATAACAAAATCATCAACTTACTTCGGCCCAAAATAACCCCAACCATTCTCTCTGGTTTTTTTTTTTTTTGCACCAACTTCAATTATTAGAGGCACAGGTTTTAATTCAAGCCCATCTGGCTCCACTTGTATCCTTTAAAATCGGGTCCATCTCGATATAAATGCAAACTAAATTTCATTGACGAAGGATTTATGAAAGAACCCACATTAATTAATTGCACAACTCAGCATTGTTCGTCAATTAATTAGTTATAAATAATATAGAAAATGAGAAAATTCTATAGGGTAGCTTTCTATAGGGTATAATCACTCGTAACTCATTTTCGCATATCAAAGAATACATTAAATTGATAAAACTTTTTGCAATTGCCCTTATTAAATTTTTCATCTCCCCCTACTTTATAAATGATTATCACATTTCTCTCTCCTATTTTGCAAAGGCGATGGTAGAGAGTTATAAATATTATGGTGGAGAATTTATGAAGAGTTTGATGGTAGCTTGATACCCCATTTGCTCCTTGTTATAAAGCACAGAGAGAAGTACTTTTTTGTCTTAGATATAAGGCACCAATTGCCGCATTAATTACTTTTTTCCTACTTTACCTTTGTTACTAACTGAGGTTCAAAGTTGGAAAAATTAAGTCACATTATTTAAAGAGGGGTAAAGTTGAAAAAAATTTATCAATTTAAGACAAATTTAATGACTTAAACTACCTTTCTTTGGTCCACAAAAATTAGTAGTTGATGCCTTACAGTCTTTCTGGTCTTTTTTATAAACAACTACTACTCAAATCACGCAAAACAAATTGATGGTTAAAATTAGTTAAAAGCAATGAATGTGCAAGAGGTTTTTTTTTTTTTCAAATATACCCTTATTTATAAAGATGATAAGTGAGAGAGAATGAGTAAGAAAAAGAGACGAGAGATAATGAGTGAGAAAATATATGAAAAGGACATGCAATTAATTTGGAGTAAAATAGAAAAAGTGCATTAAATTTTTAGACAAAGCAAAATTTTTGCTTTTATATAGGACCAAGCCCATAAGAGACAATGTTGTTTATGAATAAGATTGGAGGGAGTAACACTGATGAAAGAGAGTAGGTGGATATGCTTTGAAAGCTTGAGATTTTGATGATGGAGAGTGATAATTTATGTTAAACAAATTTATACCAAGCACTTGTTTGGATTAACTTACTTTAAGTGATTTTACATTTGTTTGTATGGAATAATGAATTGAACCTTCAAAAGCAGCTTTTCAATCGTGATTTATAGTATATAAGATAAGCATGTGAAAGGAGGTTTGTCTCGATTTACATAAATAAGTACTTTTGAGGGACTCAAACGTGATCCAAACAAGTATTTTATCCAAGATAAACATGAGAGGAATTTTGTAAAACGCAAAAACACTTGTTAATCTCAGTTGCAGTGGAAGCGCAATAACCGATTTTCTGTTGGGCAGATTTCACCTATTACTAGTAAAACAACCTTATAGTGACACATCAATTTTCATTAGATTTCTCCCAGAAAAATTAGCAGTTGCAAGAACACAAATTGGATCATTGTTCACTCTTTTGGAGGAATTTAACAGTACCTTGTTAGCAGAATACGAATTTGTAAGAATGGTGCAACAGCGAAACATAAGTGGAGAGACCAAAGACACCAGTGATTGCTTTTGCTCACACCTCTTTGTTGCTTTGTTACTAGCTTCTTCATCCAATATGCAGTCTCGTAAATGCGTTGGAGACTTTTTTTCCTGGCAGACTTAACAATCTAACAACCTCATTCTGCTTGGCATTTGCAACACATTCAAGATGATGATCACCATTAAACAGATAAGACTAACATCAACCTTCTTCAAGACCTTGAAAGGCATTATTTAAGTGACCATTTATTACCACCACAATTTTCTGCATCATAACAGACCAGCTTTCTTCATCCCCTCTCACTTTGGGAAGTAATGCTAGGCAATGAGCAACTTACAGGATGAAAAACACCAAGTATAACAGAAGACAGAACTCAGAATAAGATCACCTGATTACTTACAGTTAGTTCTCCAAGAAAGTGAACAACATTCCTTAGATAAAAGGGAATCCAATGGTATTGCATCCTTCAATGTGAAAAAAGTAAATAGAAGAAAATTACAGAGTGCCCTACCACATTGATTTCATGAAAGTTCGCCATTATTTTATGGTATTTCAATCTCTGAAGGTATTATTTCAGGTATGGAATTTTGTATGTTGGAGTTTTACATGTCTAACAGTTAGTCTACTTCTACAACTATGCCCACCTTCCTTGTTTTGATGAAGTATAATTATGCATGCACAATGTAAAAGTATAACTTAAAGTTTTGTGATAAAGTACATACATCCTGTAATAGATAAGATAAGACAGGCACCATTAGACATTCTTGGTATTGGTAAAAATTTTGACATGGGGTTTTGCTTAACAAGCCTACAGTGTAGTGGGAATCGCCTTGGCTGGTGTACACATCCTTGTTGCAAGATGAAAACCATAGCGTCTCGGAGAGACATCGGCTGCAATTGTAAAGTTCCAATTTTGATTGGAGGAGCAATGGTCCATTCATTATAATCACTCTGATTGAAGAACATTCGGATATTTATTCCGCTCTGACCCATACGTGATTTTTTAACACTGAAGGCCACATCCCAATGAGGAGAACCGCTCCATTGGAAGTGTTGCATCACTCTGTAATCTGACGTTTTTCCTCAAAAGCAGTTAAATGCCTAATTTTTTGCAAATGAGTCATTGGTCACTTATGTGAGACAACCATGACAAATAAAGCGCACTGCCTTCAAAATATTATGACTACATCCTCTAGAGAAAAGTTTTGAAGCTATGGCAGATTCAACCTGCATAAATTCATAATACTCTTCAATTCATCAAAATTTGGCGAGGGATTTAGTGAAAAATCATGCTTCACTAGTGTTATGTCGTATAAAGTACACAAGGAAATCTATATAAGGACTTGTAACGTACAAACATAGCATGCCCATATTTATCTACAAAGTAGGGCACATAGACAGAGAGATCATGAACTTGGTCAATAAATTCTAATACAAGCACAATAGCAAACATGCAGGCATAGAGTAGATTTGTGAGTAAAAATAACAGAGAGAGCCTCAAGAATACTTCTTTTGTCATCTTATTCTCAACAAGTGACTAGGCTATACATATACTAGTCCATAAGCTTAAAGAGATCGAGATACTGTGGATTCTCTCAAACAAATCTGGACTAAGTAAGAATTTAACTAGATAGATTTAAGAGAGATTTATGAGCATGAATCAATGAAGATTTAAGATAGATACTGCTAGACACACAATAAAATAAAGGGACAATATCATTTACGCCTCAAATAAAGGAAACAATATATTGACAAGTCTCATAACTTGTCAATATATGGTAGCGCTTCACTAGTCAATGAAGACTTTTCTGATATTATTTCCCTTGTTTGGGACCTAAATGACATTCTCCCCTAAAATAAAATGAAATCAAAAAATACAGAAACTAAAATAAAATCCATAAGTGAGCGTATGGCATTCTCAAGACATAGGCATGCCAATGTATCAAAACAATGCAATTTTCTTGAAGGGACAACTGTTTGTCCATTAGCCACAGCTCAAGCCAACAACATAAAAGCAAAATCAGTCTCCAACCTTCAAAATCTAGGAGGTTTCCTCAAGACATTGATGTAAAGAAGCATGACTGGAAGACATAATACCAAAGGTGTCACTGAGTAATGAGGAAAAGTCCTAATAAATTGCAGCTAAGACCTCCCATTAACATTTTTGGTGTTCTGTCTTTTAAGGAAAGCATTTTAATTTTTGTTTCTTTTGTGGTACATATTTCTGTTTCTTTTTGTTTAGCCACATTGCTTTCCATTCTGACTATCCCATCAACTTTAGAAGATGACTTGCCAGTTTTAATGTTGTCCAAACAAATTATAATCCTAATTTATTTGTAACTAAAATAATTGTAATCTTAAGTTAGCAAAGTCATTATTAGTTGTATCTTGGTCATTATTAGTTGTAACTTTAATTTATTTTAGATTTTAAGTTAGCTAAGTCAGTAGGATTGATTAGGAGTCTCGCTCCCTACCAGGCTACCACCATATGGATTCCTTCTTTGTTCAAACCACTCAAAGCACCAATGCCCCTGAATTTCTACACTTCTCAAACTTTTAAAGCAAGATGCTATTGTTAAAATTATCTTCTCACAAGGAAGCTCTTTTGGTTAGAATTCTGTTAAAGAACTCTTCATACAAGAAATTAGTAAAATTGGCAAAGAAGTTAATATGGTACATAATAAATGAAGTGCACCCTCCTGCATGCAACACAACTCCGATAATAAATGAATCTCAGAAATGGACAACAAAGCAGGTATATAGAAACTGACAAACAAAATCAAGCAGAAAGAACATAGGCCATACTATAAGCATATTTATATTCAAAGGCGTGTCATCATTTAGTAAGCACGGGACATGCGATAGGCATTTACTTTCTCAGCTTTCAAGTTTTAAGAGCAAATCATGTTTCATTTCTTGACAATTACACAAGCACTTTTTTTGGAGCATGTGTGTTGTTGATAGAATACGATAGTGTCATGCGATTTATGAAGCCCGCCTCACTAAAGTGGGATAAGGCTTCTTATTGTTGTTTGTGTTAGTGTGTGTGCACGCGCTTTGGGGGAGCAGAAAAATTCATACTTCTACCTCTGTTTATTTCACTTTTTGGTTAGCTTATAGAACTAATTTATTTTGCTTCCAACCCTATCTTGAGAAAAATTATTGCAGTCTCACAATGGTAACATACATTCTTTCTTCATTTTGATGAACCAAATGACTGCTTCTATCATAACAAATGGAACTTCTTTTTAAGCTTAAGATAACTGCAGCCCAAGACTAATCTAAGGAAAATCCACGTTCTTTTTGGCCAAGAACAAACCCACTTCAGAACAAGAATTTCTCAATCATTATTATAAAATTTTGGATTTCTCATTCAATTATCTGAAGAGGAAAGGGTATTTCATAATCTTCAAAATTATGCTACTTACCCATATAGCCTCAGAGTTGTCATCGTTCAAAAGGTCCAAGAGTGGCTGAATGACTTTCCCCGCACAGGAAGACCAATCTCACTTAACATCAGGAAATGCAATCAACCTAACATTGAAAAGAAAATAATTAGAGGCAGCTGACAGTTATTTCAAATGAGGAACCACTATACTTTTCAGCAACAGGACTTATGTGGGTATTATTGATCTACTAAAAGGAGTACAAAATTAAGCAACAGAGATTGTTAATTATATCACTGTTACATGCAGAAACTCTCAGAAGCCTCAAGCCAAAAAAAAAAAAATCGCCAGCAGGTGCTGAGAGACTGTTGTACTAATTGATTTAGACCATTATCAAGTGAAAATGAAATACTTTTCAGAGAACAACGAATCATGGATTTATTTTAGCCGGCCTACTGACTACAGAATCACAAAATCTGTTCCATTAAAAAGAACATAAAGCAAAAATCCCATATATAATTTTGAAATTTAGCAAGCAATTAAGAACAAGGAATCTCATAATTTAAGAAACTTGATAATTATATCTTTTCCACAGCATAAAATTATTTGTAAATGCTAGCAATTATGGTGTATATACTAGACATTAGCTGTCTTATATTGTCTGGGATGCCAAAAACCACAAGGTTACGTCATGCCTAATCAATTCCATGACAATCAATAAAGAAAATTTTATTCTTCTCTAACACTCACTAGCCCTCTTGCCTAAATGTGTCTCTAACAGCCTCAACATCTCTAATATCTCTCTCTTCATCTCTAAACTACTGAATAACAATTTAGCAGCACCTTGTGTTTATGTTAAATCACAGTTATACTAAATCTCTGCTCTATTCCAATTTTCTTACTCTGTTTCTGAAAAAATCTCACTTTAACATTGCTTTTATTTCTCTTCTATCCATCTTCAACCTTAACAGGAAAGCTTTTCCAGAAGCTGAAAGTGCATCTCAGTTTCTGTTAGAGGTCAGATTGCATGGCGAGAAAGACTTCATATATGAGTCTTATGATTATAAATCTATGAATAAATTGATAAATTTCAGTGAGTCCAAAATCTAGGGAATGGCATTTGTAATTTATCCTTAAAAAAATTGCATTATGAAAAATGTTGGGGATGTTGCAAATTAGGTTTAAAAAATGAGTTATCATATATGTCTGCTGCACAATAATGTTGTCACACACCACACAACATGCCAAGTGTTGTGGCTCCTAAAGCCTCTATAACAAGAATGTGCCCCTCACCATCAACAACTATACTCTAGGGATTCAATTAGCTAATGCCAATTATGAGAGTGGTCTACTTAACATGTGGACAGCAAACACCATTGTATACACAGTAAAGAATCCACCCTCACAACATGAGATTTTTCTGGTGACTGCTATAATTAAAGAACATGTAACAGAAGTCACACAGTAAAAATCACAATCTGTTTAAGATATTAAATCTTGACCTCAAAATATGCGTGGAAGGAAGAACAGGCTGGAAAATTCTCAGGCACTAATACCATGTGATAAAAGTGCATAATTGTATTGCTTACTTAAAATGATACAGAAGGGGCTATTATATGCACAAACCTGTCTACCATAAATTGGAAGAGAAAAAATATTTCTGCGATCACACTCCTACCCAAGATATTTTCTTTTGGGAAAATTTCACCTAGGTCCCAAGCAAGGAAAAATACAACAAAATAGTCCCTTGAAATCTCAAAATTGCGGTGAAATCCCATGGGACTTTTTTGCAATATTTTTCATATGTGAAAAGATACAAATGCCCCCATGGAAGATCATGGACTTGTCAAAACAACCACATGGACTTGTCAAAACAGGGATATGAACTTGTCAACACATGCACATGGACTTGTCAATACAGACACATGGACTTATCAACACATGCACATGGACTTGTCAACATAGGCACATGGACTTGTCAAAACATGCACATGGACTTGTCAAAACAAGCTCATGGACTTGTCAACACAGGCTCATGGGAGCATTTGTGTCTTTTCGCATACGAAAAATATTGCAAAAAAGTCCCACAGAACTTTACCGCAATATTGAGGTTTCAAGGGACCATTTTGTTGTAAATTCCCTTGCTCAAGACCTAGGTGCAATTTTCCCTTTTTTGGTTGACAACCCAACAATTGTCACCTCATAATCAATGCTATTACTATATGAGTGACTATTTCTTAAATACTTACTATTAATAATATACCTCCCTAAAATCCTAGGATAACTACCACATTTCTCTCTCGATATTTTCCCACAATGCTGATCCCCAACAGGGGACTTAAGCAGTTCAGTTAGTATAGCTTAAAGAGGTATTGAATTAAGCTTGAAGTATAGAAGCTATGGATGATAAAGAGACCACATCTCAGCCAGTTGTTGGTAGTTCCTCAGTACTTTTGGGTACCACAGCTCTTGTAGATCCATTGGATTGCAACTTTATTAGTTGAAACATACTATCAAGGTAACAACTTCTGATATTAACACTGCCAGTTCCAGTGCAATATATCAGCTCTTAAGAATAAGGCCATGAGGCCACATCCACACTCTAAAGAGATCCATATACGTTTTTCTCAATCAAAAACTAAGCCAGTGAACTATAAGTGAATTTTCAATTCTACTGACACAAGCAAATGAATGTCAAAGATAAAGCAGCTGCAAGATAATACTTAGGCCTCCATCCATCTATTTACCAAACCAGCAGAAAATCTGGAATGCATTGCCATTAATACTCCAAAGGAAAAATTATTCAAAAACAATTGTGAGTAAAGAAGCAGCATTCACAGCAAAACAGCTCAGAATGTGTAAATAAGGACAAAAATAAATAAATAAGAACACCATTGCCTTTTCACCCAAAACTTAATTTCATTTTGATTGAAGAGTGAAACAAAGGTTTAAAAAGTTTTGAGGTCGACTGTAATTACGTTAACAAGGTTAATTGAAATTTTCCCTACAAGTTGATGCCGTCTAATAAAAACCAATCATCCATCTTCAATCAACTATATAAATAAATACCAATATAATAACGCCAACTTACATCACAATAACCGTCCGTATTTGCTTCGTAATCTAGGGGAAGGGTGCGAAGCAAAGTGGGTTTCAGCGCACCGTTATACATGTTGCCGAAGTAATCGAAGGCAGCCGCCATTGGAGAAGACAAAGGTCGAAACTTTCAATAGCAGAGACTTCAATTCAAAGCCAAGGTTTCTGCATCTCCCATCGGTTGCGCAACAACAACGTCAATCTAACAGAGTGAGTCCGGTGAGTGGTGACAGTGCTGGCAAGAGATGGCCCAGAAAATGATAGCGTGGGCAGGATATCAGTATCCGCTTTTATCAAGATCCGCGTTTAGTTGATTGTTTATGCTTTTAAGTAGCTTTTACCCCAAAAACTTACCCAAAAATATGTCCAATGCATGCTTTTACATTTTCACCACTTGTTTTGGGATAAAACACTAATCCAAATTATATATGCCTTAGTCATTGGCCACTAAAACAAAATTTCAATTCAATTCTTGCTGACATGCACTGTATATTTAGAGTCTTTTAGGTTTGCTTTGAAACAAAGTGTCTACAATGATATACTATGATGAAATTCTCCCCAAAATATAAGAGAGATCTAGGATGAGGGAGATATAGAAGACAAGAGAGAAATACAGAATTGAGAGAGAAAATAGGAAATAGTGCTATTCACTTCAAGCTTGCCCTCACATGCATGCCTGTTTATAAATCTCAAGTCCTTAAATTCTTATTTAAGAGTTACAACAAAACTACACATAAGTATGAATCAACGTGATTATACAATATATAACATTTGGATTTTTTTATGAAGTTTTTAAGCACAAAATTCAAAAAAAAAAAAAAAACCCCTTTGAAAGGCTATGGCATGGACCCTTGATACTGTAATATTCATAACATTATGAACATTATAATTATTTTAAAAATAAGATGACAAACATTAAAAGAATAAATATTAAAAGAAGGAAAAAGTTATTAAACTTATAAATTGAAAAAGAAGACAATATAATCATTTGGACATTATAAACAATCCTATGTAATAATATCAATAATAATATATATGTACAATATTGTTCTAGTGTAGAACACAAATGTCTAGCATCTAATTAGATGTCAACAAAGGTGACGTTAATATCGATCAAGTGGCCCTCCAAGGTATCTTATGGATTAAGCACCAAAGGGGAAAGAACATTCAATGAGGCCTATGAACCAAACTCAACCTTAAAAGACTCCTATAAATCCTCCCAGATGACCAATAAAAATATTTTCTTAATGTCACACATCAAATATATTCTCATCTTCTTGATCCCTCAAGTCCTTATCCATTCCAAGGAGGCCCCTGTGTAATCAACAACTTAGGAACCTCTTTTTTTTTGTAAATATTCCCCAGACTTTTTATTTTGTAACACCCCCTTTTCACAACTCGTTTTTATAGCGTTTTGATCGAGTTTTGAGCGATGCATTTTTTTTTTCATAATAAGGAGTAACTGGATAACATTGATAAAAGTGTATCTCATTGCTCGGAAGGCCGTACATTCCTCCGAGTGTTTACATCTAACATAAGTACAACAAAGCTAAAGCGTTTCCATCTGATCTTCATGCTAGCTCCCTACATTTGTCCTCGATCTACGTGGCCTGCTTGCTTCTCTCTTCGGCCTCGGTCCTCCGACTGAAGCTATAGCCGAGATCCAATTTAACGCATTGGATCTCGTAAATTAACATCATGCTTATAAACAGTATATGTACAACGGTATTTCTAATTTTACAAAGATTGATCAAGCCTGGTACATCGTATGATCATTTAATAACAACTACACTAACATGTAACGTTAAGTCCGTCGCACCATTCACCTCGTGCCACGATGTACTGGCCGTGTCCTCGCGCTAGGAAAACATATCGGCATTATTATGTCTATAACCCGAATAAAGTTGTAATCGCTTATCTAAGTACGGTGCCCATAGTCACTGTGCATCTAAGTACGGCTCCATAGACGCAGCAGTATCTAAGTACGATTCTTAGACACGGTGCAAATAGCACCGAATGTAATGGCCAGTAAGTGTCTATCATGGGGCCTCACCGACTTTACTGGCGACTATTGGCACACCCACATGTGACTAGCATTGCCTTCAAGACCAAACTATTCACATAACATATTATCACATATAATCATTCAATAATCATCGAGCTAGTGTTACAAGATGCGAACGCCTCCGTTGACGAACGTCGGCAATTTCGCGAAACGACACGTTTACTAAAAAAAGTGAAACGTCCAACAACCAGACGTCTTGACAAACAGAAACGGCAGCAGATCAAAGTTTCGATATCCTATAAGAGTAATATCACTTTCATTAGTGATTTGGCATTATAATCGGCATTTTAGGTAAAAATTACCATTTTGCCCCTATACCCCTAATTGGCGAATTTCACAAGACTTCGTTACTTTGGCTCTGATTTTCCAAAATTTTGCCAGAACTTCGACCCAATGATAATTTTCGAAATTCTAGACTAAAATAGCCCTATCATATGATATCTAATCATACTTGAAAAATTAAAGGCTATACTAGCATTACTACTCTAACTATTGAAAGAACTACTAAGCTTAAAGCTCTGCACCTAAAACTTACCCAGAGCTTCGCTTCAGAATTTCCCAGAGCACTTCTCTCTTCTTTCTCTCTCTAATTTCGGTTTGGAGCTCTTCAAATGATGTGAAAATGAAGAGAAGGGGGGGTATATATAGGATTTTTAAGGGACATAAAGGGAAATATCCAAATTGTTATAAACCCTTGGATTTGTTTTGAATAAGATGGAAAAATCTTGCCCATTGCTGCACTTGGTCGACATAAGGGGAATGAGAGGGCAGCATCCAATTGGTCCAAGATTGGTGATTCAACTTGCTTTATGCCCGGTCCGACAGAATTTCCCCGATCGGTACCCGTTTCGCGAAATCTCAAAATTCTGAATTCATAACTTTGAAGATCTCCTCTTTCTCATCAATAATATCTAATTTAACTTGAATTTTGGTCCCATTCAGGGTTCCAACAGTCCAATTGAAGTTTTCTCGAAAAACGTGTCCGTACGGGTCCGGTTACGAAAATCGTTTTCGGAATCATCAACTTTTAGAGAAAAATTCACTGATTCCAAATACGCTCAGATAATTATAAACTCACCACTTGATGTTGAGTTATAATTTATTTTCTTAAAATCCAAAATATGACTATCTGCATTTTTCCCTATTTCGTCTTATTAGGAAAATGCACAATCTGCTTGAATTAACTTAGGAAAAGCCTAACGGAAGATAAAAACTCACTGATCAATATTTTACCTTGACTTTGAAATTCTCATTCCTGGTTCTCTAGATAGGATCCGTTTCCTATATATTTAATTACTATTCACCTTTATATTATTAAATAAGAGTTTATTATTTTTAAAACTCTTTTATATTATTTAATACATTTCATTTTCTTTTATTATTTTTTTTTCTTCTTCTTATATCCAAGATGTCGGCAGCCCCCACTTAATATTACTAAATATTATTTTTTTTATTTAATTAATTAATTAGTTAATTATTTAATTTTTCCAAAATTCCACAAAATTACCTAATTGGTCTATTCTTGTATTTAGGCCCAAAAATACCTAAACTCAACTATTTTTCTCAAAATTCCACATTAATTAGCAAATATGTTTTTACTAATTTTAAGCCAAAACCACTAATTTTAGGGTTTTACATAATTACTTGTGAATTTCCTTTGCTTATGCTTAAGTAATTAGCCAATAATTACTCAATTACCTTTTTATCAATAGTTGATAATTTTCTTAATTAGAATACCTCATTACCTTCATACTCTTACATTAACATTAGAATTTTCATGCCTCTTGCATTATTTTAGGATTTACAAGGGTATTTTAGTCATTTCAATACTTTTTGAGCATTCTTATTCAATTTCTCCAAGTTCATAATTTATTAAATTACCATAATTAGAGATAATATACTCTCATAATTCACTTGATCATTTTACTGCCTTTTAGGATTTTTCATATTTTTTCTAAGTTATTTATGTCCCTTAGGGGCATTTTCGTCATTTTGGCACTTTGGCCCTTAAATTCTCTAAGTTCCAAGAAATTTTCCTTTAGAAAATAAGATAAATTTAACATATTCTTTGAGACCACATGTTCACCTATTTTTAATAGGTATTATTTCCTAATTTATGATTGTTTACCCTAAGTGTGATTTTTAGGGTATTACATTTCTCCCCCCGTTAAACAAAATTTCGTCCTCGAAATTTGCTCTATCCTAACCGGACTTCCAGTTCATAACTCCAAATTGTATCTACCATCCTTTCTCCCAAAACGTCTCATTCGTAAGCAACCTCCTCCAGTTAGCTTTACAACCTAATGCTCCGATTACTCGCTTATTCTTCTTGAAAACTAAAGTCTGCCTTATTTTGACCAAAAGAATACTAGCATTTAGTACTTTGATATTTCGTTTCAGCTTGATCATAAGGTTTTTATTACGTTTTAAGTTGATATATAGTGTTTCCGTGGCGTCAAAACACCGCGTACTTTATATATATTGCTTCCGTGGCGCCCATAACACCGCGTACTTTAGTGTTTTAGCGTTTCCGTGGCGCCCATAACACCGCGTACATAAGTGTTTCCGTGGCACCCATAATACCGCGTACTACACATTCATCATGTCGTATTTCGATATACTGTATCCCTGTGGTTCCCATACACCGCGCAATACCATATATCTCGTACTCATGGATATCATGTCGTACTTTGATATATTATGTTCCCATGGTTCCCATACACCGTGGCAACATAAGATACCTAATACTCAATAATACAATCGTGGTCTGTTTTATAATCCCTAAGAAACATGACAATTACTATCTCTAGGTCATGTGTAGATTAGTTTCGACTTGAGAGGCTTGAGAGTGGTAAGTCATCACATTGTCATGCTGCAGCTAGACATATCCCGATCCTTACCTATTGGTACCATAATAAAATCTATTTGGATTAGGGATAACCAATCTCTTGGTGTTGTGACCAACTTCCTCCTCACGCCATGAAAACTTGTCTCATAGTCTTAACAACAATAATTTGGTTATCTACTTGTGAACTTGTAAGTTATGAACATTCTTTATGAATCTGCGGTACTATCCCGCTAGATCCAAAAACTACATCTCTTATTACCTTTTCCGACTATTTCTTCAAGTTGCCTCCTCCATACTTTAATTTCGTTTGACGTTATTTGATATGGCGCTAATTTAACACAATCGAGAATGTTGTTGACGTTATGAAGTAGTGATAAGTTTTATATTATACTTGCAACTTAGTTCAAAACACACTTTACAAGCTAAAAGCTCACACCTAATGGTGTAGCTACTAGTACATTGTAAGGAAATATATGCATCCCAAAAGGATCCGTACAAGCATCAAAAGTAATTGATCGGTTTAACACCCGGATCATACTATAACTGACTCGATCTCTACGGAGCTCTAATATCGTGGACCATCCCTGAAGGTTCTCCGGCCTCTTCATAGGTTAGAGCAAAAACCCGGCCTGGGTTTTGCGGCCTCATTCCGGTTGACACTTGTAGCATATTTGCTTCCCATCGCAGATCAGTACCTTTATGGTACCTTCCGCACTTTGGACACGGTCGAGGTCCTTGTGCTTCCGGAAAGTTTGGGCGACTAGGTTGAAATGGCCTCTTACTTTCACGAAAGTTACCCCATGGTGCCTTCCTCTTCTCGGATGGAGCTTCCCCGGGAAAATCTACTCGCGGCCAGCTACCTGCATCGGAGATTCTAGACTTCCGAAATTCCTTCAAGTTCCGCTCAATAAGCCTACAGGCTTCCACAGCATGAATCAATTCCTTGAATCGCTGAGACATGAGTCTCTCACCTATTTCGTCCTTCAGTCCGTAGATCAGTATATTCACCATACTGCTCTCATCATCGTTCTTCCGCAGGTGTGGTGAGTATCTTGATAGATTGGTAAAACGGGCATAGTAGTCATTAAAGGACTCTCTTGACCTTGCTGGGATGTGGAGGAATTCGACTCTTTAGTCATCTCAGAGAGGGAGGAACCCAGTGTTGTGTGGGCTTCACAACTCTCCTTCGTCGAGGAGGTGACCGGGATCTATCAGACTCCTCAGATTCCTCAGCGTGTTCGTCGTTGTGCTCATCTTCTTCATCCTCTTCTTCTTCGAGTGTTCTTCTTCCTCGGCATTTCGTCTTTCTTCCTCGGCATTTCGTTACGCTAATTGACGTTCGGCTTGTTGCTCTTGTCTATTCTCGCCTCTCTCGGAGTTCATTTATAAGAGCCCTCTCGCTCTTGCAGAGTTCTCCGCATCTCCTCCATTTCATTCTCGTTCGGTGGTCGGTATTGGATTTATCCGAGGTTGTCTACCTCGTCCCCGCCTCGCCTCGCTCGCCTCGGCCTCGCCTCGGCCTCTGGGAGTTCCGGCTCCTCTTAACTTTGCCATGTCTCGTTCTTATTCCTTCATTAGGGAAAACGTTAGATTTAGGAGAACAATGATTCGTCTATCGCAGATTTTATCGCACTACAAAAGAACGGACACTCGTGATATTTCCCCTCATTCAGGGTTTCGTTGATTCGTCCTACTCAGAAAGGGGTACGGAATTTTCGTATCAGGAGTTCCTCTACATGAGTCAAATACTGCATGTACTTATCTTCGGAGTTTCATCCGGCGTGGCCTAGCTCCACATATAAGCTCTGTGCTAGGATAAAATTTTCGTTCAGGACAAGCTGGAGATTTTCAGAGTTATTTGATACGGATATCGGCCTAACTTCGGGCGGCGGATACACTGGATCTGGGTTCAATCCTAACCCCACCAACTCGGGAACTACACGCGCTGGGTTCAATACTAACCCTACTAACTCGGGAACTACAGTTCAATCCTAACCCTACTCACTGGGAACTACGGACATACGAGATGGTACGTTTTCTTTGGCCGAGGAACATCGTTTGTCCCTTTCTAGAACATAACACCAGAGTTATCTTAGTACTCGTTTTCCAAAATATGCTCTTTTATAGAAAGGCGTTGATCCTTACTCCATTACTCAAAACTATTGGCCAGGTAGGTGTCTATCATGGGAAGTCTCACCGAGTTCACGGCGACTGAATGACTTACCCACATAGACTAGCCCTTCCTTCGCACCAATGATTTGTTTATAACATAGTTAGAGTCATGCCAAGAAAACGATCGATGCCGGGAAAACGCTCGATACCAAAATGTAACACGCGGTTTTCACAATTGTTTTTATAGCGTTTTGATCGAGTTTTGAGCGACAATTTCCCGACGGCATTCCGTTTCGTGAAATCTCAAAATTCTGAATTCATAACTTTGAAGATCTCCTCTTTCTCATCAATAATATCTAATTTAACTTGAATTTTGGTCCCATTCAGGGTTCCAACAGTCCAATTGAAGTTTTCTCGAAAAACGTGTCCGTACGGGTCCGGTTACGAAAATCGTTTTCGGAATCATCAACTTCTGGAGAAAAATTCACTGATTCCAAATACGCTCAGATAATTATAAACTCACCACTAGATGTTGAGTTATAATTTTTTTTCTTCAAATCCAAAATATGACTATCTGCATTTTTCCCTATTTCGTCTTATTAGGAAAATGCACAATCGGCTTCAGAATTAACTTCCGGAAAAGCCTAACGGAAGATAAAAACTCACTGATCAATATTTTACCTTGACTTTGAAATTCTCATTCCTGGTTCTCTAGATAGGATCCGTTTCCTATATATTTAATTACTATTCACCTTTATATTATTAAATAAGAGTTTATTATTTTTAAAACTCTTTTATATTATTTAATACATTTCATTTTCTTTTATTATTATTTTTTTCTTCTTCTCATATCCAAGATGTCGGCAGCCCCCTCCTTAATATTCATAATTTATTAAATTACCATAATTAGAGATAATATACTCTCATAATTCACTTGGTCATTTTACTGCCTTTTAGGATTTTTCATATTTTTTTCTAAGTTATTTATGTCCCTTAGGGGCATTTTCGTCATTTTGGCACTTTGGCCCTTAAATTCTCTAAGTTCCAAGAAATTTTCCTTTAGAAAATAAGATAAATTTAACATATTCTTTGAGACCACATGTTCACCTATTTTTAATAGGTATTATTTCCTAATTTATGATATTTACCCTAAGTGTGATTTTTAGGGTATTACATATTTCTTAGTGAAACACTTTGGGATCAATGTAAAATATGTAAGACACTTAGTAGGTTCTCGTTTTCTGATGTTTTTGTTGTGGATCCTTCTGGTTGTAAGGGGGTCTTTTTAATTTGTGTATCTCAAGATCAGTGTCTTGTACAGTTTTAGATGCTTTCCCTAACAGCTGGATCCACATTGCTTATATTGTTCTTGATAATTATGAAATATATACTCCCTCTAGTCCTAATTTATAGGACAATATTTGAGAGTTGATATTAATCCTAATTATAGAACAAAGTTCTAGTTTTTGTCAATTTCTTCCTAAAATACCCCTATTGATACTTTCTTAATAATAATTTAATAATGCACTTATATATTCTATAAAATGAGTAATGCTTGCAACTCATTAATGCCACATAAACCTCAATTGTACTGTTTTTTTTATATAATAAAATAATTGTAAGCAATTTTTGTCGTATTTAATAATAACATCACTATTAAATTACACTCTCAACCTCCAAGAGTAGACCGAAAGTTGTTGAGGGAGATCGACAACGTCGGATTGTGTGAGAGCTCGGAGAAATCGTGTGAGGTAGGAGAGGTCTGACAAATAATGGACAATCAAAGTAATTGGATGCCATTTTAAATCCTAAATGAGAACATTTTGGGAAAACAAATATAATTAACTAATTTAACTATTATATTTAATCTCTTCAAAATTAGATTATTATGTCCTATATAATTAGGTACGGAGGGAGTATCACTTTTGTGTATGGTTTTTCTGCTCTTAGGGATCACCATGTTTTATGGTCTTGGCTCCGATCTTTGGTTAATTCTATCTCTAAACCTTGGCTAATTATAGTGATCTAAATCAAATTGCAGGTTTATGGGATAAATCTAGCGCACCCTCTTCTGTTATGGGTGCTGCTTCTTTTCATGACTTTATGGATGAGATATTAATATTCCTTCACAGGGAGGATGGTATTCTTGGTGCAACAATCGCAAAGGAGCTGATCGAGTTCGGGAAAAACTTGACAGAGCCCTCTGTAATTCTCTTTGGTTGCAATATTTTCCGGCATCAATGCTCCAAGTGTTACCAATAGTGGCATCAGACCACTCTGTTTCAAACTCACTGGGAAAAGAAAGGTTTAGAGAGACATTCATGGATCTTGGGCATTTAAAGCCAATGTTAAGCTTAAATGTATTTGGAAAGCTCTCATTCAGTGGAATAAATTGTCAATTGGCTGGATTTCCTCCAACTATGTTGTACCGACACCGAGACAAGATACAATACGACTTGACACTCCTGACACAATAATTCTAAAAAAATCTAAATTTTGACACGTTAGGACACGTTTTGATATTATATATATATATATATTATAATTTACATTCAAGTTCAATATTCTGTAAAATCTTGGCTTTCAGCTTTGGCTCATTGTAGATTCGGCCTCATCATAAAAGTCGTGTCTCCTTTTTTAAAAAAAATACAAAAGGAAAATTCATCATTAATTCAGTAATATTTAAAGCCGCACATATTTTTAAGAAATAGAAGTGTCGGATGGTGTCAGACGGTATCGGAGTGTCCGACACGCATATTTTTAAAAAATAGGAGTGTCCGTGCTTCTTTTTTTTATTCCCAGCACAAAAAAGAAACCGGTTCATCCCGGGAAAAAAAAAAAACCGGATTTACCAAACACAATTCCTATCTAATTTTGTTCCTGGGAACCAAAAAACTCATTCTGGAAGCGTTACCATGCACACTCTATTCATCTGAGGAAGAGCAAAATGTTTCTTTTCTCAATGAAAAATGCGAACAATATAATAGTAGTTCGTATTATAAATGAACAAGGCAATTGGCTTGAAGATCAGGATTCTATTCATATTGAAGCCACAAATTATTTCAACCAAATATATGAAGATCCAGGGTCTTTGGATGCTCTTTGATTTGAGTGTTGATCAAACGTTAAGTAATATAAACATGCCAAAATTATGTCCTCAACAAATTACCCTTATAAATCGTCCAGTGAGATTCAGGAAATTAAGAGGGTTGTCTTTAAAATGAAAGCAGATAGTGCACCGAGCCCGGATGGTTTTCATGCAATATTCTATCAGAAGTTATGGTCCTTTCTAAAGCAAGAAATTATTGTGATGGTTTATTAGACCTTTCGGCAGGGGTACATACTCAAAGAGTTAAATAGATCCTTCACTGTGCTTGTCCCTAAATGTAATAACCCTACAACTTTTAAGGATTTCCGGCTTATCAATCTTTGTAATGTGATTTATAAGTTGCTTTCCAAAATTCTATGTAATTAGTTGAAGGAGATCCTGGGTGCTCTCATTACCTCCAATCAGAATGCTTTTATTAAAGGTAAGCTTATTACTGACAATATTATTTTGGTTTCGGAGTGTATGGAAAAAATCCAGGGCACGTGTAAAAGCAAGGATGGTTGGTGTGCAATTAAATTAGATATTGCAGGGCATATGATAAGGTGTCGTGGCCTTTTCTTCTGAAAGTTCTTGAGAGAATGGAGTTTCTTCATTGACTGGTTCAGATAATCATGCAATGTATCTCAACTGTCTCATATCAGGTAATCCTTAACGGATCTTGGAGAACTCCTTTTATACCTTCTTAGGGACTTAGACAGGGGGTCCTCTTTCTCCCTACATCTTCCTGCTTTTGTGCGAATATATTGTCCTGCATGATCCATCAAGCAGAAAACTATTACTGGTGGAGGGGGCACATGTGTTTCTCGTGATGTAATGCCTTTAACCCATCTCATGTATGCCATTGTTACACTTCTCTTTTGTCATGCTATGGAAGATGATTGTCATGTGGTTAAGGCGTTACTAAAGAAGTACTCTGTCATATAAAGACAACATATTAATTATTAGAAATCAAGCTTGGTGTGTAACCCATCGGTTTCTCATCAAATGAAGAGGAAATTGTCAGATATACTTGGAATTAGGTTTCACTCACGCTTGGGGAAATACCTAGGTACTTATATTGATGATCCTAAATCAGACAAACAGAAGTACTTAGTGTCATGAGGTTCCAGAAAAACTTGACGAGAGACTAGCGGGATGGAAAAGTCATCTACTTTCTCAAGCAGGTAGGCTGGTGTTAATTAAGCACTCTTTATGATTCTTATTGGTTTACCCCTTCTGTGTGAAGTTTTCCCATTAGTTGTGCCATACCATATCAATGAAGATGGCAAATTTTTCTGGGGATGGACTGATACCTTCAACAAAGCTCATCTTTTTATGGGAAGAATTGTGTCTGCCCACAGTCAACGGAGGCTTACAAATTATTCAGTTGGAGGCGTTCAATTCTGCACTGTTAGCTAGGCATTTGTGGCGAGTGATCTCAGATAAATCTTCCCTTCTCAGTAGAGTAATGTTGAAGAAATATTTAGATCCTGAACATAATTATGTCTTCAAACTTGCATATAACAGCCCAACCGTTGGAAAGCATATCCTTAAGATTGGAGTTGTAGTTGTTGATCATCTTACCCGGCAGGTTGGTGAGGGTTCTTTAATCGCATTAAATAGTATGCTTTGGTGGCCGTTCTGTCATAAAACATAAATCCCTAACCCTAGGTGGGCTAGGATGTGGATATAGGATCAAATAGCTCTCTCCCAAGCATCTATGGATGAGATACCTAAGAGGATCAGAGATCACAAAGCACAGGGACTTGACCTAGGTGCGATACCTAGGGCCTACGTACCCTGAGGAGGGATCAAAGTCCACGTAGTTCGAGGATTACCAGAGGCGTTTAGCCAAGGGGGTGGTGTGTGTGCTCTGTGTGCGGTATATGCAATTGAGAGAGCGTAGAAGATGTGTACCTCTTTAGGTTAACCAACTATATATAGAGGCTACCTTAGGGTTAGGTTTTGGACTTCTTGGGCCTTTGGTGCCTCCAAGCCCAAATGTATTAGATGTCTCACGATGGGCCACACCTTGGATGGGCCTAGTATTTTATTCCATAACAGCTTGCCCCCAAGCTCGGTAGTTTAGGTCTCGAGCTGCCGAGATTAATTGATTGCTTTCCGAGATCCCCGAATCGACTTTGCTTTCGTAGCAATTTCTCAGGGCTAATTGTCTGGTTTATATTCCTGCATTTGATAACATGTAAGCAAATCACAATAAATGGAAAATACTTACTGTTTGTGCAACCCGTTCAACGTGCTCATTTGGGATACTTGTCCGAGCTTGCATCCATGGCGGTTTTTGATAACACGCTTTTCCATTTAACAAATCGTTGTCCCTCTGTTGCCCTCACTGGTAGTTCAGTCTTTGAGCCGCCGGGATGTGTTGCTTTCCATGTTGCAAATAATCCAATAAAGGACTTTCAAGACTCGGCAGTATTGTTGCCTTTACCTAGAGCCCGATTTTAATCAGATTCGGTGTAACCGGGATCTTCACACGGGACTCAAATTTAAACTGGATTCAGTTAAACCAAGTCCTTCTTCAGAACTTTCCACGGATCCCTGATTTTAACCAGATTCGATAAAACTGGGGTCCTCCTTTTGTCTTTGTTTCCTCAGACTTGACATGATTTTGGAAGACGAGTTTCATTACCCTGAATTTATACATGTTTTCCTTCGACATGATTTTTGGAAACGGGTTTATGTACCTCGGATTCCTACATGTTTTATTTGTACATGATTTTCGAAAACGGGTTTCTTTACCCTGAATTCTACATGTTTAATTTGTACATGATTTTCGAAAACAGGTTTCTTTACCTGGATTCTACATGTTTAACTTGTAAATGATTTTAGAAGACGGGTTTGATTACCTCGCCCTCTACATGTTTAACTTGTACATGATTTTGGAAGACGGGTTTGATTACCCCCGCCTCTACATGTTTAATTTGTACATGATTTTGGAAGACGAGTTTGATTACCCTCGCCTCTACATGTTTAACTTGTACATGATTTTGGAAGACGAGTTTCTTTACTCGGAATTCATACATGTTTATAGATTGGGCGGCATTGCCGTCACACACGGATCCAGATTTAAACTAGATTCGGTTTAAATCGGGTTTGCCTTTTCTCCTTTGTCGCAAAAATTAACACGGATCCCCGATTTAAACAGATTCGGTTTAATCAGTCCACCTTCAAAAGCGTACACGAGTGGGGTTTTAACCAGTTTTGGTGTGTAGAGGTCCGCCTTCAAATTTACACGAGTCGGGATTTCAACTGATTCAATGCAATCGTGGTCCGTCTTCAAATTTACATGGATCCCTTATTTAAACTAGATTCGGTTCAAATAAATCAGGTCCTCCTTCTTAACTTTACACGGATCTCGCATTTTAACCGATTCGGTTTAAATCGGGTCCGCCTTTAAAAATCATATACTTTTCAAGGATTGAAATATCCAATGGAAACATCATATTTTCAGACATTGGAACTCTAGCAATAATTTGCCTAGATTTTTTATCTCTATTAGTGCAGCAGCTTATCATTAAGCAAAATTGAATGGCCACTATCCACTACCTACCCAAAGACTAGGCGATTATGAGATAGAGTAGGAGGAACATGTATTACATCATGTACTATGACCTTGACTTATGACAATGCTAGCAGTACCTTTACTTTCAGTCTGGATATGCTTGCTGTCACCAAGAGTTACATCTGATTTGTGGGACTCATCAAGCTCCTTAAATAAAGATCTTGCTCTTCCAGCGTCTTTGTCAACAAGAAAATGTTTCAAAATCATAGGCTTTAATTTAACCATTGAAATTGAAGCCTCGCAACACCAGACATTCGAATACATCCCTCAAAGCAATTTGGATTCCATGAGGATAAAAATAATTCCCCATCCTGCAAAGGTGTTTCAATAAGATAGATAATAAACTGAGTAATTCCCAGTTGCATTGTCGCACGCACATCAAGAACCATATATCCCTGGAAGCAATCAAAGACCTCACAATTTTGCAAAAAAGCTGGTGGGTCCCTCTGCATATATTTCATATCCTACTTTTTTCATTTTTTACCCCACGAAAGTCACCCTCTGGTTTCCCTTTTTTGCTAGTCTGTCATGTGCCATGGGCAATGACCAATGCTATACTTGGCAAAGGTGAAGTATTGAAAAACATTCTTTCAACTGGGTGGTTTATCTCCTCAGAATAGCAGGGCTTCATTATCAAGGAACTGCTCGTAAACATATAGCTTGTTTTCCAAAAAGGAATCGCTCTTTGCTTCATTGGTCCTCGAAACTATCGGTTGAGGATCCACTCAACAAGTTTGCCAGGTAAGCATCTAATAAGACCCAATAATTGTTCTCTTGCGGTTCGTACGGTGAAATGCCACCGATCAACCCAGTCCCTTCTTTTTATGTAATAATGGGATAGAGGAAGAGATAGAAACTATCCATGACGACGAAGATGACGAAGAATCTCGATCTTCAATCTTCATACATTGGAACAATAGTCTCCAAAATCTTCTGCTGCTTCATAACACCCGAACAAGTGTTCACCCATAACTGCAAGATTCGAGTATTTTTCAAAAGAGAATAATGCCAAAATTGGGAAGAGCTTGAGAAGCCTTGTGTTGGAAGAAGAGTTGCTCAAGAACATTAAAGAGACTATTTTCCCAAACAAATTTGAGAAGCTGTTTATATATTCTGCTTTCATATTTGGAGATCATATCGAGCTGCGCCCCACGTGGAGTACACTACAATCAATGAATTCTTTGACGTACTTATCCGGTCTTGGTTTCTTTTGAAGTGAGCAGGCACATAGATATGCCAAACACTTTTCATTTTTTCCAAGTCAACACTAGCTATTAAAGGCCTGGTTCTCCGTTGCCTTGCCTTAAGCTTTTTCACACTTACAGTTGACGCTTTCTTAGTAAAAATCCAAGTAAAGAAGACGAATCATTTCTTTGGTGACCTGTAACACCTAACACTTGCATTTGATTCATTCTCCCCACGAAGAGAATTCCAATTATCAAAACCGTCAAATTCTGCAAAACACGTCGCATTCTCCATCAAAAAATCACCAAAAGATTATTGACTAAACATTTGGGGAATCCATATCAAAACCAGCGCATATTTTGTGGGGCATTCCATTGATCACTTGGCGAGCATGAGAAGCCCGCAACCAGAATTTATCAACAAGCCAAATGAAATAGATTTCATTCAACCAATGTCGGCATACACTCAAGCTCCACAGTCTCTTGCTGATCTCGGATTTTATAATGACAGCAACTGACTGATCACTTGGCGAGCATGAGAAGCCCGCACCAGAATTTATCAACAAGCCAAATGAAGTAGATTTCATTCAACCAATAATGGGCATGTCGGCGAATTATCCAGTCAAAGCTTATCCAAAAACGCTAGCGTGTCTCGGCACGTCATCACCTTGGGGCCTCCTCATCTCGGCACTGATAGGTTTGAAGGCGGTTTCATTTGCATACAAGTACCCCGGCTTTAGGTGCCATTAATGCTTAAGAAAATCCTGGCAAGCTGCTTTGAAGATTCTTCAGTTCCAGAATAATCACGAGTGTAAACCACATCCTTCAAACCAGCGACCTTGTTTGCCGAGTACACCCAGCAACTTCTGCATAAGGTAATTACCGACAAGATTTTCCAAGGTTCGATGGAGAGAAAGAGAGCAAAATCCTGCGCAAACCGACTTAGCGATCTCTGTTCGATAAGAGACAGGACAGAGGCGTATCTTCTTCTTGGGTTCATGTTTATCTCGGCGTACACTCCACCATCCTTCTCCACAATCCGAATCCGGTCTTTAGGCACTTTGGCAAGTCGGCATCATGTCATCTCGGTCTCCCCCGGGATCTCGGCATTTTATTTCGGTTAACATCCCGACATAATTTAAACCGGCAAATTAGTGCGGGCGGACCACGGTCATGCACACACACAAGGAATCTCGAACGATACCGTGATATGCGGACTCACGGTGCAACTCGGCATAGGATCCTTGAAACTCGACGGAGATTTTCGTGTCTACAAGTAGCTTCGATCAGTGGTCTTTGATCCCTCATGCCATATTTGCCCCAGTCCACGTCATATACACTTGAATATACAAACCTCGGGGACTAGAGCCTTGGTTTCGAGAATATACAAACCTCGGGCTTTGTACAATAACGCGGGTTCGCCATAATCTTCATCTCAATGCCATAATTCTCGTGGGCTGCAGATATAACCACGAAAATTATGGCCTTCTTCGTGAAAAGTTTCCTAGCGAGATCAATGATTGTTCGTCGCAACTGGGAATTGGAGTTATTATCTTCCTTTTGCAAATCTCATTTGACTTTGTCGTCAATGATGGTATTGGCGAATCTCTCGAACCTTCTTTGGTCATGGGAATCAGAAATTTACCGACTCCCCACGGACGGCGCCAATGTTCAGTCATAGAACATAAGTCTCTAACCCTAGGTGGGCTAGGATGTGGATATAGGATCAAATAGCTCTCCCCCAAGTATCTATGGATGAGATACCTAAGAGGATCAGAGATCACAAAGCACAGGGACTTGACCTAGGTGCGATACCTAGGGCCTACGTACCCTAAGGAGGGATCAAAGTCCACGTAGTTCGAGGATTACCAGAGGCGTTTAGCCAAGGGGGTGGTGTGTGTGCTCTGTGTGCAGTATATGCAATTGAGAGAGAGCGTAGAAGATGTGTACCTCTTTAGGTTAACCAACTATATATAGAGGCTACCTTAGGGTTAGGTTTTGGACTTCTTTGGGCCTTTGGTGCCTCCAAGCCCAAATGTATTAGATGTCTCTGATGGGCCACACCTTGGATGGGCCTAGTATTTTATTCCATAACGGTGGCCGTTGCAGCAGCTTGGTTTGGTGTATCCTTCGCTTAGGGTGTTCGTTCTGTACTGTGCTCCAAAGGAAATTGTAATTTTCAACTCATTTCCTCACTCTACCCCAAGCAGGTGGTTCATCAATTTGCACGATATCTGGAATTCCTGTTTCAAGATCTCCAGATATTATCAGATGGTCTGAGAATAATTCTGGGATATATTCTGTTCGAGATGGTTATCGTCTGCTCTAATCAACAATAGCTCAATCGAGACAATCTGATAATGCAACTTGTCAAATTATTTGAAAGTCTCTATTGCCTCCTAGAAATCTAGAATTAAGTTGTTAGTGTGGAAAATTATCCGACATATCCTACCAACCACTAAGCTCCTGAAAGTAGACATTTAGTTGTTTCTGAAGTATGCTATTTATGTGATAGTAACCTTGAGTCTCTTGAAAACTTGTTACTTTATTGTCCTTTTTCTAGAGCATGTTGATTTGGTATTACTCCTAGTTTTAGAGTTTATTGTTCCCTTGACAAATCTTTGCAACAATAGATGGTTCCATGCATGGTTGATAAACCATACAACTCCTGGTAATTTTATGACATATTTGCCTTTTCATTTATTGGAATCTTTTGTGGTATGCGCGCAATAGAGTTTTGCATGCAGAACTACAACTTTCTCCCCAACAGGTGATAAGGTCTGTGCAAGCTAGGACATACGCTACCTGTCAGGCTGTCACAGTTGCAAAAGCAGGATCAAGACGCTAACCTTACATATGTGCGGAAACCAAATGACAACAGGTGGCTGTCTTTGCAAAATGTTGCCCTTCTGCTCGCTGGGATATATACTCTTCTGTATTAAACAGTCAAGAAGAGGACCGTGTCATTTGCATATCAAAATTTTGTTCAGGCAGAGTGGTTTCCATGAATGGACTACGGCTCCTCAGTTTTGAATTGGGATCCTCCAACTTCAGTTGATGGCGCTTCACGAGGCGATGGTTTGCATTCTATGGAAGGAACGAATGGACCAACCAAGGAATTTCCCTATTCACTATAGACTTGTTAAAAGGTCCCATATTAAGATCATTACTCAAACCAAAAATGTTCAATGGCGTTTGTCGTACCGACTACTCATGGATTGGCAAGCTCCTATTTGGAAGTTGCAACTTCTTAACTGCTGCAGTCTCTACTCCTGCTAATAGAACACACTCTTTGTTGTTACTATAGGGTCCTGAAGCACAAGGAGATTTTACCCGTTGGTATCAATTAGGTGGTCTGTGGACTTGAGCCTGTTTGGGTTGGCGGTAGGAGCAGTAGCTTAAAAGTTATCTGACTTTAAAAAAAGCTCGGTAGGAAAAAAGTCAGGCTATAGATAATGATTTGTGTTTGGATTGATGGTGGTAGAAGTTGTTCAATGGCGTTTGTCGTATCGATATGTGATGTGTGATGTGTGATGTGTGTATTTTGCTAAGATACTTTTGTAACTTTTGGTTTTTCTACGTAAATGCATAATTATATTTCATTAAAAAAAAGGAGGCCCCTGTGTAGCAATCACAATTTCCATATCACCATTTCACATGAGGAATCATAAATACAAGAGTAGAAGAATTTTTGCTTCATCTTCGTGTTGCTTTTTTTTTTTTGATTGCATGTGTCATTTGGTCTTAAATATAATAAGATACTTTCACTTTTTCACATTTTAAGGAGAATTTATTACACCGTCTAGTATTAAATGTAAGAGTTCCTTCATTAATTTAAAGAGATTAAAAAATTAGTTATTTATAAAAACAAGTATATGTTCATTTAGTTAAAGAACCCATGAGAATCATTTGCATTATAAAATACTCTATTATTCAAAAACTCTTTTAATATATCTGATCAAAAGAAAGAGCTTAAGAAAAAATTATAATTTTTGAATTCAAATTGGAGTGAGGTATTATATTGTGATGAGGAGAATATATTAATTACTCCCTCTAGTATTAAATGTAAGAGTTAAATAATTAATTTAAAGAGATTAAAAAAATTAATTAAATTATTTGTTTATAAAAAAATGTATGTTCATTTACTTATAGTCAGTTTGGTTTGATTCCATGAGAGATCATTACTTATAATCTGATGAAACAAACTGACTACAACATTTGGTTGAGCTTTTATAATGTAAACAAGATTACATTTTGTAATCCTAATTACATCATTTGATGTAATCAGGATTACAATGCTATAACTTATGAATGAAGATATAAATATTATGCAATCAAGTAAAAAAGACGCTATGACCAATATAATTTCTTAAATTAATCAAGAGTAAATACATTTTCTGGTTTCTGACAAAAAACACGGATCCTATTTTGGTCATTGACAAAAAAATCGACCCTTATTCGTCCTTTTTATGGGACTAAAAGGACCTTTTAGAAATTTGTGAGGGATCAAAATGTCCACCAATAGGGTCCTTTTTATGGACTAAAAAGACATTTTTTTTCAGGGACCAAAATGGGGTCCAAGTTTTTTGTCAGGGACCAGAAAATATATTTACTCATTAATCAAAGTGGTCACCCATACAGGTTGTTAAATATTAAATAATTACCACCATTAGATAAAAAAAAATTAATTATATAAATTTTTTAAAAATTCCCATTAAAAAAATTGAAAAGTTATATTCCACAATTAAAAATATTAAAATATCTCATTAAATAATATTCTCATAATTAAATATTAAAAAATTACCATGAACCCAATTTATACATTGCATAGTATTTTCACTATTAAATATTAAAAAATTACTACGAACCCAATGTGTACACTACATAAATTGAAAAAATTACTATGAACTCAACGTGTTCATTATACATATATGTGTAGTCAGTGATAATTTTATCTCTTACTATATTATTCTCATGTGCAATATAATCTAATCAAACGTTTTTATGCACATGCATAATCTTTTTTTAATGACGAATCAAATAAATTCATGTAATCATCATTGCATTCTATTCCATTACATTACCTTTGATTCCATGAACCAAACGGGCACTTAACGAGCCCATGAGAATCGTTTGCAATATAAAATACTCTATTATTCAAAAACTCTTTTAATATATGTGATCAATAGTGAGAGCTTAAGAAAGAAATTATAATTTTTGAATTCAAATTGGATTGAGGTATTATATTGGGATAAAAGAGAGTACATTCTTAGAATTATAATAGAAGAGCCAAAGTTTTATTTTTACCCTTATTAATTAAAAGGATGTTTTTTTAACCTGAAAAGGGATGTAAACTGTATTTAATGTAAAGATAATGAACTCCACCAATTAAAATATGATTTCAGCTCAATTTATGAGGGAGAAATGTTAGGAATGATGAACAAGTTAAAAAATGATAGCACATGGATAAATAAAACATAAAACATTAACTGTTTTATTTTTCTCTTGCAGCATTCCTCTTCAATATTATTGGCTATGTTGGGAATGACCCTCCCCAATTGGATGGGACTCTATTTCCCAAAGGGGTAAAAAGGGAAAAACGAACAAAACTGGTCAGGCCGATATATAAACAAGAGGTGGCAAGGAGACGCAATTAGCATCGAGGAGCTTGGAAGCAGAAAGAATTTTTCATGAATTGGGTCGTGCTGTCGCAATACTACTAGCGATAGTTTGATTCTTTGTGGGGGAAGTGAACTCGTAGCTCAAGATCGTGTTTCTATAATCTATATGCTCCTGTAAGCCCTCGAATTGTTAATCTCTCGTCTTTCTTGGATCTACAGTTCTTCTTCCCCAATTTCTTTGCAACTCAATAATTTTTGGGTCGGTACTAATCTTTCGTTTCTTTCTTAGTTTTTCAAGAGAAGCTTCTTCTGGCTTAGAAATTTTGAGGATTCTTTCTGAGAATTCTAATTCTAGCTGAGAAGTTTTGAATTTCGGCAGCTTTTGCGGGGAGCTTGAAACATCTACAAGTTGCGAATTTTAAGGGAACTCCTTATTTGGTTATAAACACTGAAAATTTTCGCTCTCCAGGTTGGGGTCTTCTCAGTGGCAATTTCCGCAGTAATAAAACTTTGGGTATAAGCACATCCCATTTTGGAATTATTCTCTCTAAACCTCGCATGTTTTAGGGTGTGTGGTGGTGATATTGGAGATTATGCTCGCTTTTTATTTTTTAAAGATTTTTAGAACTTTATGTTGAGAATATGTATGATCTTTAAATTGATTAGTTGGGTCAGACCGAATCGGGAGACAACTGGCATCTGGTTTCAAACTATTACTGAAACTTTTACACAAATTTAACATTAAAAAGACTCATGGTTGTGTGTTTAAATTGCATAAGTAATTTGGTTTTAGTTTTTCCTTTTGAGAAAGGGGGAGGGGGACATGAGTTTGAGTGAAATGAATATAAAACTTAAAAGAACCTGTTCTTTTAAGTTCATTCATTTTCATGGTATCAGAAAAGAGTATAAAAGGTTATATTTTCTGTGGATATCAGCTCCTCGTTATTTATTCAAGCGTGTCTCTTTAGGAAATTCTGAAGTTTTTGTCTTTGCCATTTCTTTTCTGCTTTCTTCGCCCCTTCATAGCTGAAGCATATAAAGTCAACTAAATGAGCCATGGTATCCATTTGAATGCTTTTCTGAAAATAAGTTAGTGTTCTATCAATTTTAATTGCTTTACAGTTCTTCTTTGTTCTTATCTCTCTTTTATAGTTATACATCATGATATAAATTTCTCAACTCAGTAGACTAGAGAAACATACTAGTTATATCGATAGTCTCAGTTTAAGTGAGAAATTTCATACTTCCATCGTAAGAAGGATAATGTCAGCCCTAACACGGAAACTGTCTCATGATTAAGAATGTCCAAAATTCCCATTTTCACAATCGCTGCAGGAATCATCATATTCAGCACCCAGGTTTAGGTATCTTTCCCTATATGCTGCATAGTTTAAATGAAAAACAGCTACCCCTCTATTCTAGTTTTCATAATTTATTTTAGACTGTGCCTCAATTTGTTTGATTCTGTTCTTTTCTCATTATGCATTAGAAGAACCCTAGAAGGCTAAATCTCCATTTCTCTGCCATGAAGTTGGTTGAAGACTCCACTGCTGCTATGTTTTAGCAATATTGTATCCTTCTTGGATGTTTCAGCAAAAGCTGTCCAAATTTGAATAGGACTGGGTCATGCTTTTGTGGAAACATATAAAAGGCTACTCAATTAGGCATTCATATTTTACCTTTTTTCTATATGAGGATGTAGTGATGGTGTTATATTTTTATTTGTTACACATAATATGAACTGAGTCTATTTTGTACCTTACAAAATTATTAGCTGAACCCTCTTAATAGCCATTGATGTGGAAGTGAAGATACAATTTTGTGGATTCACGTTTTTGTTTGCAATCAAAACAACAAAATTTAGAGAATGTGTTGAGCAAAAAAAATAAAATAAAATTAGAGAATGTGATTTGAAATTTAGGGATAGGGGATGAGGTAAATTCCTTCTCATTCAGGGGATCGAAGGCAGGGATAGGAAAGATAGGGGCTGGTAAGGACAGGGAGTAAGGAGTGCATCCATGTGGAGTTGTCACCCTGGCTCTTGATCATAGAATAAAAACCCAACTGACTCTCATGAATAGAATTACTTGCTGAGCAACTATTTAACCATTTTTGCATTCATCTCCATGTCTTACAATTGAAAATCATTGAATATTGATGGACAAGGACCTTTGTTTCATTATGAATTGCAGCTGATAATGGTCTGCAAATCTGTGAAAGTTTGACACATGGAACCTGAAGGCAAAAAGTTTGGAGGAGGTAAAAGTTTTTCATATCTATTTTTTACGTATCTTCTTACTTGTTTTTGCTATAACTTCTGTTTATCTATCTGTTTGACACCATTACTTTGCCTGCCATCCAATCGAAACTACTTGATATTTTGAATTGAAATTTGGCAATTTGTTTCTCCATATTGATTTAAAGTCTATCCATAAGCATCCTTTTTAAACATTCTGAGGGTAAATTAGAGCGGCTTTCTATCATTCTAATTATTACAGTATCAATAACACTTAGTGTTGATGCCAAGTTGCTGACTAGGAGATCATCACTAGTAGTCAATCAATTTTGTTATCAGATTACATATATGGTGCCAACTATGATGACTTCTGAGTTAATATTTGTGCATGCGGATTTCTAAATGGAATAGTTATGTTTTAACCATATGTTAAACATTTGGGGGACAGTTGCAGTTGAGAGGAAATTTTTCTGTTATATTTTATCTTATTTTAATTTACTGCATTCTCATTGAAAACACGGTATCTTATTTGAACTTTTAGGACCAAGGGAATTAACGGGTGCTGTAGATCTTATAAGTCACTTCAAATTACTTCCGCACTATGATTTCTTTTGCAAGAGGCCACTTCCTGTGTCAATTGCAGACACACACTATCTTCATAATGTGGTAGGAGACACAGAAATCAGAAAAGGAGACGGGATGCAGTTGGATCAACTTCTTCAGAATACATCTTCATCCATAGATACAAGTGCTCGTATACAGCCTTTTGACCTAGATATTTTGAAGGAGGCTTTTCAACTGAGGGAAACGGCTCCCATTGATTTGCCTTCTGTAAGAATTTTTCTGCTTTGACGATAGTACTTAGGCTATTGCTTGATGTGGTTTTATATACTTCCCGACACTGGTTGTGATGTGATTGGGGTTTTCATAAACAACATTGTCTACTAATGTTTTAGTTTTTGCTGAAGACTACATAGCACTTACACGTTCCTCCTACTTCATTCTAAATTGTTAATAGGCCGAGAAGGGGACTCCAACTATTGCAGGAAAATCAAAAGGTGAGTCTAAAGACAAGGAAAAGAAGCATAAAAAGCACAAAGACAGGGACAAAGATAAGGATAAGGAGCATAAGAAGCACAAACATCGTCATAAAGACCGAAGCAAAGACAAAGACAAGGAGAGAAAAAAAGAAAAAAGTGTGTATCATGATTCCGGTGCTGATCATGCAAAGAAACACCATGAAAAGGTCAAGGATTTGTTTTGCTTGGTCATTTTTTACATTGTGGATAAACATTATTCTAAGTCTTGAATTATCATGCCATTATATTGCAAATTTATTCTTTAAATTGGCTTTATCAGATAACTTTTTTTCCCCCTTGTGTTTTATCTAAATTTGAAGTTTCTGCTGATGACGACATTAACCTTCAAATTGTCATTTAAGCTCAAATTAAGGCGATATATTCTACTATATACCACTACTACGCAAAGGGCTTTGCTTCACTTTTTGAAAATATTGCAAAATTTACTTCCATGCATAAATCTTTCTGCTCTATCTGCTTACAGAAAAGGAAGCATGATGGAGATGAAGATCTTAACGATGCAAGCAAACACAAAAAAAGCAAGGTAATGAAAGCTTTGTGTTGAATGGTTATCATTATTTATTTTTATCTCTATTCCTTTTTTTGGTGAAATATCTCTTTATTCCTTTCATATTTCTGCTTTTCATTTTCTTATAGCTCACCTTGTCCATTATTTAATGAACCTTTCTTGTGCAAATTAATTTAATTGCAGCATAAGAGCTCAAAAATTGATGAGTTGGGGGCAATAAAGGTAGCAGGATAAAATGGATACATACTGTAGTGCTCTTTTTTTCTCAAATAGTTGTTGTCAGTTGTTAAAGTTTGGAGGGGTCTCTCAGTTGACATTATGAAACTTGAGGTACTTCATTATAATTGCAAGATTTTATTCCATTTCTCTGCTATTTACATTGTTTAATCTTTCTTTAGAGTGGTCTTTTACTTTATTAAATGTTTTGTGGTACATATTTAATTCTGCCTTAGTCTTGCCCCTTTGGTATCCATGTTATTTGTTGAAACATTTCTTATGGACTGATACCTGATTATTTGGGAAGAAGGTTGAACAAGCGAATATTATTGTTGCTCTGAGGGTTTCACTAGGCTTTTCAAACTCACTCTTGTCTCGTGTGCTATCCCTCTTGGGGAACATTAGTGCTTTGTGGGTGGTCTTGGTTGATTGCTAGCTTTAGGATGGCCAGTTACTTGTGTATATATGTTTCCATTTTTACTGATGCTATGTAACATTCTGAGCTCTTGTCCCTTGCAATGTACATCTGCTAGTTGGCTACAGTCAATAGTAAAATTTTGAGCCACTTCATTCACCTAAACTTATTATATTTTCCCAAGTTGCTCATCATTAATTGGTCAACTTTCATAGTCAGTATGACATTAGATACCTTAGACTCTTAAAAGCAAACCATTCCCTAAACAACAGGGTTCACCATCCCAAAACAAGCACTAGCTACATTTGTCAGACTGTAATCCCAAGGATGCTTCAATGCTCTATTAGAATTATAGTATCCTGCCAAATGATTGTCCCTGAAAGATGTTACTCTCCAACAAATAAAATGCAGCTGTCTAATAAATCAAGCAATTAACTAAGATATAGCAATATATTCCAGAATCTTGATCGCCTGTTAATGTAGGATTTGAGCATAAACTAGAATGCTCGAGTTTTTGTCTGATCAAAAGCCAGAATATCGCTGAGGAACCACTCTTGGATAGTAATGTGAATGGTTCGTGTGAATCAAGGGGAAGAGAAGGGTATATTTCAATGCACACGAATTCTCAGTTTGCATTCAGTTACCAGGATAGTAAAGATATATTGCTGTTGCTTTTGTTTTTGAGTGCCTGGAGTCTTTTTCTTCCTAAGCATGGCAGGAACTATAAGTTTGGAAATGATTCTGGAAACAGCTTCTGATTGTGTTTCTTGAAACCAAAGGGAAGAAAAAGAACAGCTCAGAACAAAACTTACGGATGATATCATTGCAAGTGTTGGAGCAGAAGCAATTTCATATAAAACATTAAACAGTAATAGCATTATCTCAAGTTGATTCTGTAATAACTTTTATCTCATGCTTTAATACCTCTAACTACAAAATCTAAACCATGCTTGTACACCACTAGTAGTTGACCAATTTGATGGTTGGGGTCCTGGAGAGTTGCAATAGTGTCATGCCAATCCTATAAAAAATCCTGATGACCATTGCTGGATAAGATATTTCATTGGCAGAAATAACCGTGGTTAAAAGAGCATCTTGTTTTCAGATGCTGTGACAAATGATGAGAAATCATTTTACTTGTTTGACGGAAGAGAAATGATTTGTTAAGAAAGAAAAAGTAGTGTGATGCAGTCTGAATCTTATTAAAAGATTTGTTTTTTTTTTTTTGCCTTTTGGCAAAATTACATCATCATAGGGATATGATATTATGAATTTTTAAAATTTATTATTATAGATATGACTGTGAAGTTAAAAACACACGATGCCTTGTAGAATTATTGACCTCCCAAAATTTGGACTGAAGGTCATCTGAAACCTTACATTTCTTGATGATGATAAGACCCCTCTTTTTAGCCTTCAGATACCAAAAGAGAAAGGTAAACTCTTAGGAGGTTGATTCATAATTTAGTCATTCTATAGTGGACATCTCCCTTTTTAAAAATTGAGATTCATGGCAGCTAACACTAATATTAAGAATATGTTTGATTTCACTTTGGGAACCAAAAGCATGAAAAACATGGTTTGAGTGGATTCCAACATGAAACCAGGCTTGTATGCTAACTGGTTCTCATATGAAGCTCTTCCAAATATTGGATCCTTGGATCCAACTCGGGTGAACATGTCTAAGAGTTTTATTGATTAAATTTGTTCAGAAACCGGGGTGAGATAGTGTTAAAGAATTGAGTTTATTACTTTCATGGAGTCTTGGATTGTTGTCCTACAGCTCCTTTGTTTTGCCTATGGGAGAGAGATTCAATTTATCTTGCACTTAAAATGAGATATATAACACCTGTGTTATCTTTGTTAATATTAGCTCCCTCCTTCCCTTCCTCTCTTTTAACTTTAGGCATAAGTGCTATTTTTAATTAATAAGATTACTTTTTTGTTTCACTTTCCCATCAATTCAATTTTATTCTATATAATACCAAACAACTTGTATAGTTTTTGTTTATGATTATTCTCTGGTTTTATTTTAAAGATGGGAACGTTATTATGTTATTTTAAAGGTTCTGCTTGCTTTATTTTTTTTGCTGCAACCTTAAGTTGCAACAGAACGCTTCTAAATATTTAAGTACGAGGACTCTCAGGACTTGTTTATTATCATGGTGTTTCCTGCATTTTTAAGAGATTCTCATCATAGGCCGTATTATTGAATTCCATTAGGAAGTTTTTTTTTTTTCCCGAATGTGAAACCCTCATAGTTTTATGCATTGTTTATTCTCTAATTACTACAAAACCTATTTTTAAGATACCTGAATAAAAGAAATTTCAATTAAAAAAAAAATTGAAAGAAATTTTCGTGTATTGTACCAAATAACGCTAGTTTCCATTATGATACCCTGTTGAAATCTATTTTTATGTTCAGTCTGGGGGGTGCTAGATTCTTGTATTTGTTTTGTAGCATGATTAGTTAGTTTCTCATTGATAAATAAATGTGTGATGTTTTCCAATTTTATGCAGAGTAGCTAGTGAACTGTCAGTAAATATTATCATGAGGGTGAATTCACCTGTTGGTGGAAGAAAAAGGATATTAAGGTAAAATTTGCTGAGAATGAACCTTGTTGTATTGTATAATAATAACTATCTTATATATATTAGTGACAGTAATTCCCCGAACTCTGGTCCCTTCTTTTTTCCCAGTTTTGTGGCGCACTGGACATCTCAAAGTGAATGATGCATTGTACTTTTCCCCCTTCATGAGTTTTCAATTTTTCTAGTTTACTTCCATAACATAGTTTTATAATTAGGGCTAGTTGCTTAGGATGACTTAACTAGGGCTAACACTGCGAAATGTGTATATTGATAATTGATTGCTCCTCCTATACCCTGTATCTAACAGTAACGAATCTGAACTTGATGTCTATATGGCGTAGCATCATGCAAACTAACTCTTCCCCAAGTTCTTTGTACATATATTGAATTAAAATGTCATTTTTAAGTAAGGAATTATTCAGTTTTTGATGGGTATTTAGGAGTATTAGTTATAGTTCATAGGCTTAAAAACAATACCCTTTATTGTGTGGACAATGTCATATTAACATTGGGTATGATTTTGATTAGTGTTAGTATAGTATTGATTTTTAGCAGAAATGCTGCAATCCTGACAATTATGACGTCTTTTTACCAATACAATATTGCTTTCATGATTTAGGAGGAACAAGTTTTAGCTCTGCGACTTTTGTAGATAGTATTATATGTATGAAGAAGATATTTGATATATGTAAATGTAATGAAATTATTTTATTTGTGTATATTAAGAATACTATACGTGTGTATCAGTGTTATTAATGAAATACTTGAGTGAAAGCAAAATTTTGCATTCTCCAGTTTTAGTACAGGGCACTTTCAATCACCTTACCCAAACTAAGGAGGGTTATTTAAGTCATTAATTTGAAAATGATTTTTTAAAAAAATTATTTATATTTAAATCATAAATGTATCTTGAGAAAGCAAAATTATGGTTTTTTGTCTGTATCCTTACTTTGCTTGGACCTCCGTAATGTGAGTTGCTTCTTTTTGGGTCACATATGGTGAAGCCGAGCAACATATTGAAATTTGGGTTCTCTTTTAATACACTGAAACAGAAAAATGTATGCTTTGAAAGGAGAAACTTAATGAGGTCAAAAAGGAAAAAAAGAAAAGCGAAACTTAAAAGAGTTCAAAAGGCTCAATGAAATATTCCTATAATTCATTCTTCAATGAACTAATTGGCTTCATGTAAAAGCTATTAAATTTTTTAGTGATTTGTCAAATCCAGCAAGTTTTTGTTAAAAAAAAAAAAAGAAGGAATCAAAAGCTGCTTGCAGTTATGGTTCTCTTGTGCGTCATACTGAAACAAGGGCATGCCCACATGAAAATCCATGATTAACACATGCAAACCAGAAATTAATTGTATTCATCTTATTTATACCTCTAGTTTTAAATTTTTTTTTTAATATCTACAATAATAAGTGTGTATGTATATATAAAAAAGTGTTGAATCTTTGATATTATAATACTCCTTCGGTTTTTAATATAAGACGTATCTATATAATTTGATTAGATTAAGAAAATTAGTTAATAAGACGTGTATTTTCTTAAACATCCTAGGCTTTTTTTGGATGGACTTTTTTTTTTTTAAAAAAGCACTTTTTAATAAAAAAATTAATTTTTATTTATTAATTTATGTGTTTAAATGATATTTTTTTAAAAAAGTAAAAGTCCAAAAAAGCCAGAATGTTGCTTTTTTAAAGCTCCAATTTGATTAAAAAAAGACTACAAAAAGCATTTTCTTAAAATTTTCTTAAACATCCTAGTCAATTTTGTTAATTCCCTCACCTTCTTGATTATCTCCTTTTTTTATTATTGCTAAGGAAGTATCAATAGGGGTAAATTAGGAAAAGATTGACAAATATAAAAACTATATTTTATATTTAGGATCATGATCAACTCTTTAAATATGATCAACTCTGTAATATGTTGTGTTATGTTCAGCTTTCACTTACTGGCTTTGCATGTGGCTCCTTCAGGATTTGGGGCATGCAAAGGATATTCTCTTCCATTAGTTGTTTTCTTTTTTTTGTTTTTGAAAAATTTGAAGATTATTGAAGGCCCAGCCTGTCCTTTTTAAACCTTTCACTTTCCCTTTACTGGACCATGCTGGCTTTCGTGATTCATAGCCGTTATAATGCTTTCTTTTTTGGGATATTATATATTATTACTCCCTCCTATCCTTATTCCTTGTTCTAAACTCTTTTTTTTTTTTTTGAATAGGTTGTCTTTTTATAAGCTATAGTTTAAAAATGTCAAAACATTTAGGGTTAAGATGCAGATTTACCAACGAACTTGAGGAGCGTCGGGACAAAAAAACAATTGAGGGGACCAAATTAACCAACGAACTATTAAAAATTGAAAAAAGTACCAAATAACTATTAAAAAAATATCACAATTATGTTAAAATATGAGGCACTGGCGTAGGACGGTGGTGGAGATGCTGGAGAAAAGAGCGGTTAAGCCTTCTTGTTGGATAAGACAAACACCAACAGAGATGGGACCCATGCGAGCAGGTGTTGTGGCATCGGAGGGATGCAATCGGGATGCAAGGCGCGTGCTTGGGTCGAAAGCTATGAACTGCTGGATGAGTTCAAGATGGTGAGTGGAACACCCAGCAACAATGGAAGCTTTGGAGACGCAGACATCGCCGACCTTGTGACGGTGAATGGAAGACAGAGACACCAAGACAATGATGTGGGGTTATAGTTTGTTGGCAAATCTGCACCAAATTGTGTTTTTCTTCACTTTTTAATAGTTTGTTGGCCAATTTGGTCCCCTCAATTGTTTTTTGTGTCAGACACTCATCGGATAATAGTTCATTAGCAAATCTGCACCTTAACCCAAACATTTAATGCATCTTTTATTTTTACTCCTAATTAATTATATATATTTCATCTTTTTCTCCCTTCATTCTTTTTCATCTCGATTTCCATTCATTCTTCTCTCTCACTCACCCTCTCCATAAATAAGGGTGTTTTGGAAAAACACCCTAATTAATTTATACATCTCATCTTTTTCTCCCTTCATTCTTTTTCATCTTGATTTCCAGTCATTCCACAGATTAAACTTGTAAAGGGTATCAAATGCTAGTACCAAGAGAGGGCAACTGCTATAGAGTTAGTGTCAATTATTGAGTATACTAGTGATCAGCTATGCAATTGTGGTTTTTATCTTAGTATATCTGTCTTACTCAAAGAATGAAACAAATTGTCCTTCAACTTCGTATTAAAATTTTAGAGTAAAAGTGAATACTTCGGATTCTAACTCTGCTATTTCATCAACTTAGGAACCAATGTCTGCAAACAAGAATCCAAAATTCATTTTGGTGTTACATTATAGATATCACATAGGCCACTTCATTAACATCAATACTTCTTTTCATTCTCGACCACAGGGGAATTAATAAAAGTTTGCTTTCCATTTGGAATCCTGGAGTGTCCATGTTAAATCACATTATTTTTCGTGCCATGAACTGTTACTCATTGTTTATCTTGGTTTTCCTTGTAACCAAGGAGAAGAAAACATGTCGGTTCGTAGTTCGTAGTTCTTGAGAATCTAAATGTTATTTTTGGAAGTTGGGTAGATAAATTTTACACCTACAAGTTTGCTTCCCCCTTCTCTATTGTTTTAAATATTTTCTTTCATAATTCTATTTTCTCGACCTCTCGTCACTTGCACGAACGGTTTCACAGTCAAATTTAAAGTTGGATAAGAAGAGTGAGTGGTACTAAGAGGAGGAGAAGCAGAAGGAATGGGAGACAAGTCTTAAAATAATTTTTGACTACGGGTAATTTAGTCTTTCTATTTTAATTTTTTATTCTTCAATGTAATTACCATTTTTATAGTCATTCTTAATAAATATTATTATTTTTAGGTCCTTTATTATAATTCTCCCTTATTTGAATCTTACAAAAGAAAGAGAAAGGGAGGGAATACATGCTTCATGTTTCTTCATATGAGCTTGGCATTGTCATTTATTTATTCAATTTGAATTTGATTTCTTTAATATTTTTTTTTTAATCTACATTGTCAAAGTACAACTTCCTAATAGGGTAGGACAAAAACTTACCTTGTTAATGTTAAATCAGAGACCAATTTCACTCCGAATGTGATATCTATTCAACTAGGAAGGGTATAATATATAGGCTACAGAGATTAATCAGAGGAGTAAATAAAGGGATTACAATAAGAGATTATTTCCTAAACAGTAAAGCTCTAAATCAAGGATTATGATAAATGGGAGATAATTGTGGTATTGTCAAATCTGAATTGATTTGATTTCCAACACTTCCCCTCAAGCTAGATAGTACATGTCAATCCTTCCTAGCTTGCCTCAAAATCCTTTAAACTTAGTTCTGCCCAGTGGCTTCATTATAATGTCTTCAATCTGATATGTAAATCGTATATAAGACAAATTCATAATGTCTGCTTCAATCTTTTCTTTAATGAAGTGTTTGTCATCTCAACATATTTTGTTCTATCATGATACACTCGGGGCGGAGCTTGAGACAAAAATTTGGGGGGACCAAATAGTGGTGGGGGATTTGGGGGTGCTGCCCCCGAAAATTTTTTTTAAAGGAAAGTTTTATATGCATTAAAATATAAAAGAATATAAACAAGAAAAGAAAATAATATAAAAAATACACCACAAACATTGGAAGGCAAGAGGCTTTAATTTATGTGATTGTGAATCTTTGGTTCAACCATAGACTTCATGTAATTGAACACCACAACATTGGAAGGTAATAGACTGAGGTTTAGAATGAAAAATCAATAAACTCCATCCACAGATGCGAGTGTAAAAAGGGTAAAAACATATTAAAGAATACACTACAAAAGTAAATTTCAACGATAAGCTAAAAATTTCGGGTAATTAGAATGAAATATAGAAAAAAATGACAAGATTAACATAAATCACACAAGACCCCTCATGAAACAAAGATTGAATTATAAGCCCCAAAGATATAAAAGGCTGACCTGCAAATGAAAAAAAAAAAAAAAAAAGAGGTAAAAATGTTTTAGAAAAATGGGGGGCCCAAAATTTAATTTTACATTATATAAATTTTTCTAAAAAAAAAATTTAAAAAAATTTCTTTTTTTGGGGGGGCCATGGCCCCCCTATGTCCCTATTAAGCTCCGTCCTTGGATACACTGGATTCTTGATCATTTCAATGTTGGCCTTGTTGTCACATCAGAGTTGCATTGTTCCCTCATGTGAGATTCCTAATGCCTTTAGTAACCTAATGACCCATAGTTTTTCACTTACTCTATCGACAACAACTCTTAGTTCTACTTCTGCATTGCTTCTTGACACCATAGTTTATTTCTTGCTTCTCCACATAACCAAATTTCTCCATACATATGTGCAATACCCAGAGGTTGAGCTACTAGTTTCTCTGTCCCTTGCATGGTCTACATCAGTGTAGATCTCGATGTTTTTGGCTATGCCTTTCTTAAAGAAGATCCCTTTTCCAGAATTAAGTTTCGGATAGCTCCAATCCTGTATACAACCTCCATGTGCTCTTCTTGTGGCTGATACATAAACTGACTAACTATTCCCACTGCATAGCTAATATATGGACGTGTGTGTGTTAACCATATCAATTTTCCCACAAATCTTTGATATCTTTCTGAGTCAACCGGAACACCTTGTAGCTTGATCTCTAGGTGACGCCCTTCTTCAATTAGTGTTCCCTCACTTTGAGCATGCAACATTCCTATATCATGCAATAGGTCTAAGGTATACTTTCGCTGAGATACGTTGATGCCCTTCTTAGTTCTTGCTACTTTCATACCCAGAAAATACCTCATTTGTCTGAGATCTTTCACCTGGTATTTGATAGACAAATCCTTTTTCAGTTGGGCTATAGATTCTTTATCATTTCTTGGAATGACAATGTCATCAACATAGACGATCAAGATAGTGACATTCCCATTAGCATGTTTGATGAACAATGTGTCATCTGCTTATCCCTAGGTATACCTAAGTCCTTTCATTGCTTTGGTGAATCTACCTAACCATGCTCTAAGGGATTTTTTTAGTCTGTATAAAGACTTAATGAATTTACATATAGAGTTTTTAGGAGTTAGAACTCCATCTGGGATCTCTATGTATACTTCTTCCTCTAAGTCTCCATTCAGAAATACATTCTTCATGTCTAGTTGGTGCAATGACTAATACAAGCTGGCTGCGATTGATAACATCACTTGGATGGTATTGAACTTAGCTACTAGAGCAAAGGTCTACTGATAATCAATCCCATATATCTAAGATCTAAGTATATTCTTTTGCAACAAGTCTTACCATGTATTTGTGATACTACTATCTGGATTGAATTTCAGGGTAAAGATCAATTTACATCCTACTGGTTTCTTTCCTTTGGGAAGCATTTTAATCTCCCAAGTTTTATTCTCCTTAATTGCCTTGAACTTCTCTCTTGCAGTTTGTTTCCAATTCGGATCAGTCATGGCTTGCTAAAATGTGTTTGGAATTCTTATATCTGCACTGTGTACAACAAAGCTTTGCATTTTTACAGAAGATTACGTATGGGACAAATTGTTGAATTGGATGCTGAGTACAAGATCTTACCCCTTTTCTCAAAGCATTAGACCAACCCAGTTCTTCAGGATTTAATCCCAGATTCCTTTGAATGGAAGATATAGTTCTACCAATGTTTGGTTCCACTTGGACTTGTTGGCTAAACTCTCCTTCTCACTTGTTTCAGCATCCACCCTTGAATTGATCTCAACATTTATTTCCAGTTCATTGGGTGTAGGTTCAGGGTTGGTTTATGAGGACAAATGAGTCAAGGTCGACTATAGGGGTTAGTTTGTGATAGTGATGATGTGTCTAGTGGGACTTTGGAGTGAGATTCTTCTGAAATTAGCCATTCAACATCAGTATACTCCCTCTGAATGGGTAATTTGGGATATTAAGCTTCTTCTTCAAAGAAGATGGTATCTTGGGAAATGGAAATTTTCTTGGAAGTAGTGCAGTAGCATTTATACCCTTTTTGAGTAGGAGAGTAGCCAAGGAATATACATTTGTCAGCCCGAGCAGCAAATTTATTGCCATCATTTTTGTGAACAAAGACAACACAACCAAACACTTTTGGTGGTAAGGAAATGATTAGTGGGCAAGTTGGGAAAGTGTTCAAGGAGTTTCTGGATATAAGTGATGTAAGATGGTGGGAACACTATGCTCCATTAACAACGTTGGGGTTACTTCAAACAAGTGACGTTTCTTACACTCAACCACTCCATTCTTTTTAGGGGTGTAAGGACAGGAAGTTTGGTGATGAATTCCTTGCTGATCAAGGAATTCCTTAAAAGACTCCGCTCATGTATTATTTGGCATTATCACTTCGTAGTACCTTGGTGGAAGTATTGAATTGAGTTCATACAAAAGAAATACTTTGGCTTCTTCGGACTTTTCTTTCAGTAAGTAAACCATGTAGTTCTTGTGTAGTCATCTGTAAAAGTAACAAACAATCTAGCATTAGTGATGATTTTTATTCATGCAAGTCCCCAAATGTCACTATGGATTAGTGTGGATGGTGCGGAAGGGGTGTAGGGCTGTTTGTGATATGAGGATCGAGTTTGTTATACAAGTTGGCAAGTTTCACAATGAAAAGGAACGTAATTTTATTGAATAAACTTGGAAACACATGTTTCATATAATCAAAACTAGGTTGGCCAGAACGACAATGCCATAACAATACATCATTGTTTTGAGAATTGGAGCTAATCAATGCTCTGCTTGCCTTCCATGCATCTTTATTCCTCATACTTAATCGTTCAAGGTAGAACAGTCCAACCCATTCTCTAGAAGTCTTAATCGTCCTCCTCAATCTTAAATCCTAAAAAACACAAAGATCATCATTAAAGATTACTCAGCATATACGACCCTTAGTCAACTTGCTCACAGATATTGGATTACAAGTGAGTGCAGGCGTAAATAGAAAATTGTGTATTTCCAAGTGATTAGATAATGTGACCATGCCAATTCCCTCAACCCATGTAAAAATACCATTAGCTGCTTTTACTTTGAGGTGTTTGTGACAGAATTTAAGGTTGTGGAATAAGGTTTTGTTATTGATTATGTGATTTGTAACTCATAAGTCAACAATCCAAGTGTCTTAACTAGTCATCACAGCATTGAGAGCTATAATGGAATTACCTTATTGTACCAGATTCACATTAGGAATGGAGTTTGAATTATTTTGCTTCTCAAGTATCTTACAAAGCACTTGTAGTTCTTCCTGACTTTGGGAGGTTTGTTTTCCGCTGGAAGGTTTGCCATGTAGCTTCCAACATTCTTTTTTGATATAGCCTTTCTTTTTGCAATAGTTGCACCATTTGTTATTCCTTTGGTCACCTTGTGGTCCTCCCACAGCAAGTATTGAGCTCTTAATTTTACTTGGACCACTTTGGTTTAGAAGTTTCATGTTTTCTTCGAATTGCATAAAGTTGAAAACATCAAACAAAAGTGGTAGAGGGCGTAATCACATGATTATGTCCCCTATCTCCTCGAAAGAGTCGTTTAAGCCTAGTAAGAGATTGTGTATCCTTCCATCTTCCATTATTTTCTTGTATAGTTGAGCATCCTCGATGTTCTTCCATGGGTGGGCCTCAAACAAGTCTTGTTACTAACACAATTTAAGTAAAGCATTATAATATTTAGTTATCGACATGTTACCTTATCTTAAATCAGGAAGTTGCCTTTTCAAATGGATCAAAGCAGAGGTGTTATCAAGAGAGGAATAGGTTCTCCTGGTTGCATCCCATATTTCTTTGGCAGTGTTCGCAAGAAGATAGCCTCACTAATGTCTAGACTCATCGAGTTGTACAACCAACTCATTACCTGATTATTTTTAGCGAAGCATGTGTCAAAGTTTGGATAGTTAGGGGCTGGTTGAGGAGCTTCGCCATTAATATACTTCTCCTTTCTCTTGCCATGCGATATCTCAATACACATTGAGGCCACTAAAGGTAATTCTTCCCATTAAGTTTATGATTAATAATCATTTCTTGATTTTCTATAAGGGATGCAAATTCTGATGTCATCTTAGGGTTTTAAAGTGTCCAATAGTGGTAGATGAAGAAGAAATAGTGTTGCCTTGTGTTGAAGCACTAGTACCGGACATGAGGCCGTAGGAATGACTCTAGAATTTGTTGGGATGTGGGGAATAGATATGAAAAGAGGAGGAAAATCATCAAAATCCATGTTCTGGACAAAGAATGACGGCAACACGTGTGCAACAGTGGCGGTGCGTGAACTCGCGAGGAGGAAGAGAGGCGTGTGAGGCTCACGCCCAACTCAAATTAGAGTTGGACCATCAAGGTTTCGCCGATCAGCTTTTCCAGTCCCTGTGACGGTGGCGGTGAAACACCACTCGCTCTCTTGCCGGAACCCTAGGTGTCGCTCCCTCTCTGCCCCTCTCTCTCTCTCATTGTGTTCTCTCTCTCTCTCTCTCATTGTGTTCTCTCTCCCTCTCTCCCCTCTCTCTCCCTCTATAATAGGAATTGATTTGATTTCCAACTATCAATAAGGTAAGTTTTCTTGAGGGTGAATTTAAATTTTCCTGAGTACAAGTTACATACAATTGATTTTCGAAAAATAATTTTAATTATGTTTATATTATAATAAAATATTTTGTAACCCGTACATCTTTTGGGTTAATGAACTTATGTGATCTAATTTTTAAGGAGTCAAATTTTATTTTTATTGAAACGCAAATAACAAACATTTCTTTTAAATTCTATTTACGCATACACAATTTGAAAAATTGAAGCCAGTCTTTACAAATTTCATAATTATTTTCCGGACACAAAGGAGACAAGTAAATCATATTATTCTGAACTGAAAGACTCATAAAATGATTTAACATCAACTATTTTTGTCCATTTCCTTTATAGTGGATCCTAGCTTTCTCTGTCGTTTTACCCTTTCCCCCAAATCTCTCTCCTTTTTAATATTCCCTTTGGAGATATCCAATAAAACTTTTCTTTTCTTTTCTGATTTTTTATTGTTTTTGGGAAAGTGAAAGTATTTTTGTTCCTTTCATGAAAACATCTGCATCAAGCCTTTGGAGATCTGAGCAACCATTTCTGATGAAGAAATGTGAAAGCCAATATGTCCCATGCAACATTATTTTATTAATATTAATTAAAGTGCGCGTCTTCAAACTTCACTTGCTTTTTTATTATTCCAAATAAATAATTCATCTTGTGTCCAATAAATTATTTGCAAACCACTTTGTCTCAAGATCTATCAAAGGTTTTTTTTTAGTGCGTGAATATACAGTAATAAAACAAAATAACGATGAAAAAGTTTCAGGGATCAATGCTATTATTGTTGTGTGTATATATATATATATATATATATATGGTGAATAATTTTTTTTTTTTTAACTTTATATTTGGGAATGTGATGTGTATGAGTTCAATAACACTAAACAACTTGAGATATGAGGAGTCACTTGTGTCGAGAGGAGTAGTTACGAACCTTGGACCTGGATATCGATAATAATATCAAAAATCTCATATAATTGGAAAAAATATTTTTATTTTTATTTTAGATTGAAAAGATTTGCAAGTCAACATGATGAATATTAATGTTGATATTAATTACAATGGAGGCCATTCGGGCACAAAGCCAACTATGGTTTTTCCCTAAAATGGAAAACTTTATTGAGGTTGTCGATATGATAATGTTCACCTGAAATTTAAAAATAAGATTCAATTGAAAGTGAAAGATTATACTTATACATTCCTATGATTTTTAGATTTCTTTTTCAGGTAGTTAAAGACAGTTATTAATCCTTCCAAATAATCAAGATTATAAAAAATCTAATTGTTGTCCTTTAGGCACTCCACTTGGTTTGATTGGCAGTTTTTTTAATTAATTATAAAAAAAAAATTAAATTTTTGGATAAATAATTAAATTACTATTTTCAGACCAATTTATAAGAACTAATTAATAGGCTTGGAGGTAGTATAAATGAATTAAATTGGTGAAAATATTAGTTTACAAGTTATTATTGATTTGATAACTAATTATAAGTAGGGAGAATCCCATATAAAAATGGTTGAAATAGGGAAATTCTATGAGGTTGGTAAACTCAACAAATCTTAAATTAGGTCAATGACTTAATCTAAGATATTCAAATGTTGGTTATTTTTCAATAATAACCCTAACCCATGTGGTCCTCTTTACCTTCATCCTCTCTCTCTCTCTCTCGTGTGCCTTGAGTAGCGACACCATGAAAAGCCGCCGATCTCACCGCCCTCTTTCGCCGCTTTCGTTCAAGTATTTCTGGCCACTTAAATCTGTCGCTATCTCGCAAGACGCACTATCTCACCAAAATTTGTCGCTATCTCGCAAGACGCACTTAAATCTGTCGCTATCTCACAATCCAAATGGTTCAAATTCATCAATTGGGTCTCCGCCGATACAAAGTCATACAATATTCGATGCGGGCCTTCGTTTAAATGGGGATATAAGTATTGCCTACTCACCGTTCAACAAAATGTTCAAGAGAGATCTCGTTCTAGATATAGATTCTTAAAGAATTTTGATGCGGGGGTTGTGAAGGAAGAGTCAAGTAAATGGGGTTGTTGATTTGCTAGAGGATACGCCAAACAAAGGGTTTATGCCTCCATCACCGTAACAATCTATTTGAATAGGATTACTCAAATCGGTTAAGTAATGAAGATTAAATTCGAGCCTCCAATGAATTTCTTGTCGTTAGGGTTTTTACATGGCGCGTAAACAATATTATCTGGTCTCCAATTTTGCTTCTTCTTTTTTTTTAATAACTAAGGGATATAGAGGTAATTTGGCCCAAATTTTAAATCCCTAATTATATCACATAACCTAATTAATAATTTGTTAAATTTAGCAACCAAAATCAGAATTTTCCTATTTCAACTATCTTTATATGAGATTCTCCTTATAAGTACTATATATATAACATTTATTCAATAAACAATAAGAAAATTCAAATGAACTTAAAACATATAAATTTGTAAGAGTTCTTAAAACTTCATAAGCCAATTTATGAGGTCATAACTCAATTTCTAAATTTCTTAGGTTAATCAACTCTGGATAATTAGACCTACAATATTTAAAAGCTAACCTAATTTAGTCGGTTACTAATAGCAACAGATATCGTGGAGTGGCTACGGTCCCACCGCAGTGGGACCGTCCATTTTCCTATTTTACCTAAAAATTGTGTCGTTTTTACACAAGCTCGTCCTTTTTTTTTATATTTTAAGATCTTCGCGGGTGCTAAAAAAATAATTCATGGTTTTGAAAAAATAATTTAGGGTCCTGTCTCGCTACTAAAAATATTTTTAAGGATACTAACTGCATCGAAAAATACTTCAATATTTTTAGTAGCAATCAAGACTCGAATTATTTTTTAAGACCATGAAATATTTTTTTAGTACCGCCAAGATCTTAAAATATTTATAAAAAAAAAAAAGAGGCAGAGCTTGGGTGAAAAACGACACAATTTTTAGGCAAAATAGGAAAGTGGACGGTCAACTGCAGTGGACCGTAGCCACTCCCGGATATCAGTGAAGAAATAAAAAAGTTAACATAATAATGCAAGCTATTAAATATTTTTATAAAAATATAAATTTAAATTTAAAGATTGTACAAATAAATTTAGAATCTAATAATGGATCCATCTAGTTTAATAATGAATCTAATAATAATTACCATTTTTTTTATTTTTTTTGAATCTCTCTAATAATGTTGTTTTCTTATCTTGGATCCCAAGTTGTACTTTGACTTATCACATCACAGATTTTAGGGCAATCGCCCTATGAACTTTGGTTAAATTAGGGCTTCAATGTCCTATATATAATACAAAGTGTATGTGATGAAAAGAAGTCATAATTAAAGCAACTAAAATCATGGATATGTAGTGTAATAGTAGAAATTAAGCATCAAAGTCATTATTATAAGTGGGACATGTTAGATAGAATTTTTTTTCACCCCATAAACCAATCCAATAATTTCGAAAGGTAAATTCCTTGGCAAGTAAACATCACAATCATTTTGAACAAAAATATTATTATTATGATTGGGAATCTTAGTGGATTTTATCTCACACAATGCTGTGGGGACGTGGGGTTGTTAAGCACTCATGTATGTTTTTCTACTTGCAAAAAGATTACAAAATCCTGCTTTTAAAAATAAAAAAAGAAACTTACTGTTGTTATTTTATTTTGATATTTATATAAGGCATTACTTGAGACCCTCGAGTTACAGTCTAATCTTTTGTGTCAAGAGAGAGAGAGGGGGGGGGGGTCCACAATGTCGTAAAAATAATATTTTTCTCTTGTTATTATTGGTTGAAAGTACCCCTAAAAGAGGAGAATTATACTCAGACAAGATTCACAAATTAATTATTAAACTCAAATTTATCAGTCAAATAATAAGTATTTATCATTTACATAATGTAAATTTATCAGGGTTATTAAACTCGGATTGGACCAGCTGGTTCGGACCAGGAACCGGCAAACTAGTCAGTAAACCAGTCTGATTCGGGAGTTAACCCGGTTTTGCTTTAAAAAGAAAATCAATTTTTTTTTAAATATATTTTCCTTATAATTTCATATTAATAACCCTGAAATATTCACTTTCTTACCGGTTTTCCCCAGAGTTGCTGATGATTTTGTTTACTTTCCACATTATGTGATGCACTTTTACTTGCAAAACACATCAGCATATGTTTTTGTGATATACTTTTGCAACTCATGGAAAGGAATAGACAATTGGCTGTCAGTTATGACTTCACTTGTTCAAAATTTCAACTTTAATGAATATTTGACAGGAATAACGCTAGTGCAGTGTGATTTATCATGTATGTCTTGCAAATATTAGGTGTCACCTTTTTAGTAACTATCTGAGTGGGTGAGTTTTATGGATTTCTAACTTGTGCTTTGTTATGATGAACTGCTGCTTGGAGTTTATGACAATTTTTTGTCCTCAATCCCACTCAACATAAGTAATATGATAATAATACTTTTGGAACTTTTGTGACTGACAGTGAATGGAAAAAATCACCTTCCTGTTTAATATTAATGGCAAGGTTCTTTGATTGAATCTTATAAGGCATTGTTTATATTTTAGAAGGCAATATCTAATCAACTGCACATGTGGTTCCATCTAATTTTTGTGATCCTATTCATATTCGTATTTTTTCTATTAATCTCATATTGAGCTTGATGGTTGATTTTGCATCTATGTAGGTAGTATAATTATTGTTAATGTTTTACTTTGTAAATGACTAACACATTTCATTACACTCACTACAGAGAAGGTGCTCTTTGAAGGAGTGGGTGACCAAACTTTTGTCGACATTGATGTATCTAGATGTGCTATAATGGCGTCTTTTCTTGTGCTTTTTAGTTACTTGTTGTATAACTTATTTATGATTTTTGTTCTTTTTAGTTTATTTTGTTGGCAATATTGTTGTTTATATTTCGTTTTGTTTATGTATAATTTTTTAGGATTGCTACTGTATATATTTCTTCATATACACTTTTTTTAATATATTATTTAGTATTGTTTATTTTATAATATATTTTTTTCTTTATTTGAGTGGTTGCTGTGGAAGAGCCCTAATAATTATTATTTTTTCCTTATTCCTCAATTTACGACGGATTTTTTTTTTTTTATTGCAACAGAATTTTAATTTGTCGAATTTGTCACAAATTTTGTTTGCGACAAGGATTTTTGCAATGGATTTATTTCCATCTCAAAACCTATTTGCAACGGATTTTCTCTATTTAGCGACGGATTTTGTCCGTCGCTAGATCCCTTGTTTTGTAGTGATAGAGCACCATGGCAAGAAGGATCGAGGAGACCATCACCATTGAACCTGCACCAATCCATCACCCTCGTTCACTCTCATCATTTTTTATTAGTTGAGAATCATCACCAGCAAACTGAAAGAAGAAGAGTTCAAGATTTGTAGACCACCGACGACCTTCTAAAGCATTGTCAGCCTCTCTTTGTAAATTTTTGGAGAGGTTTTGATATTTCCAATGAAGCTTCTACAATATCCGGCAAGGTTCTCCAGTTTTCGAAGAGCTTCTTTAATCTCCGTTTCATAGCCTTTCTACTCTTGTTTAACGGATTATTCGAGTTTTGAAGAAGCTTTGATCTCTATTAAGCTAATGAGTAGCTAAATCTCCAGTTTTTGTGGTGAAGAATGTAGCTAAAGTTTCAATGTGCTACAAATGAGAGTTTATTAGTTTTCCATTAGCTTAATTCATGTATTGTATTTTGGTTGGATTAATTTTTATATTGGTACATGTTTGCGAGATTTAAACAAGTGTTTATTTGTCTATGATGAATTACCCTTGTGTTGGATTTTGTATTGATGCACTTATGCATTGCATGTGATTACTATGGTGTGTAGTTGAGTTAATTCATATTGAGTGCCATGATTGTACTCTCATTTAAGAAGAAGCAAGTGCTATAAAATGATTTTCAAAACACATCAAGTGGGTTTTAACAATTTATCTACAAGATAACTATGAGCGATTGTAGGATTAGTCATTAATTAGATAAATTTGACTCGATGTGATTGCTTGAGGTTTTCATTTTGACTTGAAGAAAAATCAACTCCCAAATTATTTTTGAGAAGCTATGAAAGCCATCAACTTTGCTACCAAGATTCATTCCATTATATAATCCTTTTCAATTCAAACATTTCTTCATTATTTTCCAAAATTACCAAAAAGATTAGAAATAGCTTTATTTTCAAGAATTTTGGTTTAGAGAAAACCAATTTCAAAACCCTTTTTCTAACTATGTTTTAAACACTTAGTTCAATCTAGGGAATTCAAAATAAAATGCTCCTTGATAAAAGAACGATCCCGAGTTGTTTGCACTATATTGTATTTTAATTCGTGGTAAAAATTTGTGATTTGACCCTGAAATGATTAAGGTTTTTGTGTTAAATCATTTATATGCACGACCTTCGCCTCGACGTACTTGACATTTATTAATTGTAACATTTATGTATTAGTGTTATAAAAGCCCAAATCTATGGTAGTGGTTATTAACTAATAATCATGATATATGTATATGTTAAAACAATGACATAACTCATGGTTATTAACAAAGAACTATAATAAATATAATCAAATAAATAATAGTTTTATCGATACAACCGTTATTTAAAGTTGTAGGCATGATAACACAAAAAACCCTATCCTTCCTCTTCTATATAAGCTTGGGTAAAGTAATACACTTGACACTTAATATGTTCGAACGATACCCGCTAAAATCGTAACCCTACTACTCCTGCTATCTTTTTCAGTCAACGAGAGTCGTTTTGAGTTGAGCCCCACAATAAAAAGCCTTCGTCTTACTTTTCAGCGACAGCCACTCTAGCTATTATCCTTATTCGATTGAGGTGCCTTTGTGAAGTAATGACATGATAAAGCATTCAAAGTGACATTAACTTGCTTTTGTGAAGTTAAGTTTTTTTTTTTTTGGAAAACCTATTATTACTCTGATCGAAGATTTATTTCCTATTACAAGAAGTTGTCAACCCATTTCTCTTTAACTGAATGTTCTAACTTTATTGATATTTTTTATGTAACTTCTGGAGATATGATCCCTAAGAAAATCAATCTCCTTTCTAGATGTGCAGAGGCACCAAGTTAAAAGCTATGAGATTCAACATTGTGATCAATCATAGACTCTTCAATGAGAGAGTTTCGAACCGCTTGGTCTCGTCTTTATATATATAAAGTAGTGCTTCACACATCGAGTAGCCATGCAATTTGGATGGATCAAGATTTTATCGGATTTGTAGCTAGGATCAATCACACTGTTGATCTATATATATAGTAATGTAAGTGTTCTCCTATACCTTGTGTCTGTTCAAGAATTAAGCCTAGAAAGCAAAGGAAGTTGGGGAAAAACAAGTATCCCTATCAGAAAGAGCGCAGGGGTTATGCAAATCCTTGAGTTTAAGGGTTTTCATACCCCTCCGCCCTTTTTATGAGGTATATGTTTTTTCCCATAGTCCTTTGTTTTCCAGGGGTTAATTCTTGTAAAAAGACACAATTATATATAGGTGACCGGTTACATTATCACTTATATACGTCAACAGTTGCCATTGATTCTCCTCACAAAGCATGGAATATCATGATCCATGCCAAATTGCATAGCCACTCGATGTGGAAGATTGTTGTTATATTATATATATAGAGGAGATTAACTAACTCAAAAACTCTCACTTGAAGAGTCTTATATCCATATATCACGGTTATTATATAAAAATTGTCATATATTATAAATATTCATGGTTCTTATTTATAAACCGTTATTTATGTACAAAATACATAATGTTTGTCTACGTGAGACTGTTATTAATTTTTATTAAAGTTACGGTTCTTATATACAAATTTTTTATATATGTTACTGAATAAATAATGGTTGTAAAATGAGACCATTATGTATAATGTAAGCATTACCATATATTAATGATGGTTGTTTATGTGTGCCCGTTAATTATTATCATATCAATGGGCAGATCATAACCTCACCAAACCTTAATACATTATGGGTGTTATATTATAATTACTATAATAAATCTGGAATAAATAATAGTTCAGAACTATAATGTATCTGCGACAAGCGTATAGCCGTATATAGGCGCACCTGCACATATGATGGTTCAGAGCCATGATGTGCAATAGTTAATAACTATCATATATCACGATTTCTGTAATGGTGGGTATGTAAGCTATTAACTTATTAACTAGGGATGTGATAGTAATAATCCTTTTGGTGACATTGTAGATTATGCCAGACTTCTCATCGATAGGGAATGGCAAGTTTTGGTTTAATCGCGTATACAAGGATGGTAATACCACAACTAATTATTATTTAGAAAGGGTTAAGGTGCGATTTGGCCAATAAACTATTGGCTCAGGAGCGTCCAACACAATTAACTATTAAGTGGACCAAAAATACCAACAAACTTTTAAAAAGGAGCACCAAGCACAACGTCGTTAGAAAAAAGTTAACGTCCGTTATCTAAGGTGTAGATTGGCCAACGAACTTTTACTCCAGAGTACCCAAAGACAAAAGTTTTACTCAGAGCACTGAAAGAGATTTGCCGTGTCTCCCAAAATAACCAAGTTCGAAAATGATTTGCGTAAATGGGGAACTGGGTCGCTTTCCCAACGAACTTGCGCGGGTTTGATTAACAACAACAATAAACAAACAATAAAAATGAGGGTTTTGATTCAAACATATTAAAAACGAAAATAAACTGAAATAGAACGAAATATGTAGAAACAAATAAAAACGATAATAAATCAAACAGAACGAAATATGCGTAAACAAATTAAAAACGATCAACCCAACGTTTAGATTCCAAAACTTCCGTCATTGAACGAAATATAACTAACTCACGCTTGGTTCGGATGAACCGAAATCTCCGCATTCATCCAAAGAATCCTCGACTAGACGATCGCCTAGCATGTGTCCGAACAGGGCGTCTCACTATGCAATCGCACAAAGAATACCGTAACCTAGTTCGAACTCGGTCCTTGGGATAAACCAAACCGAATATTAAATCTAATATTCAAACTATTTTAAATCGAATCCGATAAGATGAAAACATAATCGAGTAAAGTTACCGATTAAGCACAAGATCTCTGACGAATCATGGAATCCTCAACGTTAGGTTAATCACGAAGTTTTGCCGAGCATGGCCGGGAAAACGAAGAATAGACGAAGAACGCGAAGAACGCGAAGAACATTGCGAGAAAATAAAACTTCGTATTTAATCCAAAACTTTCAAAAACGTGAATGGAATTCTGTTGTAGCCTCCATGTCACTTAACTTTAACCTAAAAATGGAAAATGGGTCTGATGGTTCAGCCCAATACTAAAATAAAATAAAAGTGGGTTTTAAATTACAAAATTCGAGCCCAAATAAAATCCAGAATTGTACATCCGACTTCGGCTCCAAAATTGACCGCCCTCTTGTCCGAATTTGCTCTTTATGTCTTCATAACAATTGTATCTCTCTGAATCATCTGAAACATGAGACAAAAATGAGGCAAATCCGATGTCTGGTTCAAGAGTTATGGTACAAATAGTGAAGCAATGTAAAACTGAAATTTTATCATTAAAAATGGCTAAAATGTAATCAAAGGCCCAAACCCCAAATGAATATAAAAGCCATTATGTATTAACTAAAGAGTGCTAAATTATTAATCAAGAGATAGAAAGAAGTGTATAAAATATTCAATTATCAAATTCCCCACACTTATCTTTTTGCACTCCCGAGCAAAATTCAAAGAAAAAGACTAAAAGGAAAACTCTCTCTTTTTAACAAGCTTGCTAACAATGTAAAAATTGACCAATGGACATAAAGCTTCAAAAGACCAATCATTCAAGACCAAAATCCTTTCATCTCAAATTACAAATCATGGCAATCTCAATCAATGATGCTAACCACAAAAGATGGTCTCTCAAAGGATGCTCTCAATTAATCTCTCAAGTGTATAGGGTAAATTAGTGTATCGCTCAAATTCTACTCAAGAAAATTGTTCTACCATAAGCTTGCTCAACTTCTACGTCTCCACTACTCATAACACATACATGCACAAATCAAGAGAGCTTGTTATTAAAGGTTGTAATGGGGCTAGGGTGAAGGTAGGTAATAGTATGGAATGAGAGGCTAAGCACCAAAGAAATTAAAAAGAGCACTGATTAACACAATCATTCTCTCTATGTATGAATTTTTTTTTCTTATATATCTCCTTTCTTTCTATGTATTTTCTTTTCTTTTTCTTTCTTTCTTTTCTGTTTGTTTTCTCTTCTTCTTCTTTTTTTCTTTTTCTTTCTTTATAATCACAATGACAAAATCAAATATCTCCCCCCACACTTAAACTGTTGCACTCCTGAGCAACCCCCACACTTAAACACAAAACCTAGGTGAAACCAATGCTCAATAAATCTCCAAGGTACGGAATAAAATGATTTTACGCTTAGGCTTGTAATGTGGTTTAGAAAAGAATGAGTCAAAAAGGCACAAAGGGGCTAACAAAGGAAAATAATGCAAGGGAAAGCTATTTGGCCAAAGTGGGGAAATAAAATAAAGAAAACAAGCTTCCATCATACTTAAGCACGTAAGTGAAAAATGTAGTTTCAAAAGAAAAGGAGAAAGTTCTAGAGAACAAAAATCGGAGCAAATGCACACATGAAAGAATGAATGGCAAAAGATGAATTCCATTCATGCAGCCCAAAACCTCACAAGGTCAATACCAACTTAGGCAATCAACAACATCGATCAACTACCAAGACATGTAATCGAAGAGTCAAGAATTACAGACTAAAAGAATGATCCATTAAAACCAAAATGTCCTAGTTCATAATATGTAGCAATCATAGAAAGAGAGATCGTATTTATTTTTGAAAAGCAAAGTGCAAAAATGAAAACAAATAAAAGAGAAAGAGAGGGAAGAGAGAAGAATACTCCCAAGGGTTTATGGAGGGTAAGTGGCATCAATGAGGAGAATCTCTCGCTTCCTCAGCCGCCGGGATCCCTCATGAAATTGCCCGAGGCGATGCCCATTTACCTTAAAAGTTCGTCTTGTGGGTGGATCACATAGCTCAACAAAGACCAAAGGGAAATATGTTAGTGATCACAAAAGGGCCATCCCATCTAGATCGAAGCTTACTGTGCATAAATTTCAGACGAGAGTTAAACAAAAGAACTTTCTGGCCCACAGAAAATTCTTTCCTCAGAATATGCTTATCATGGAATGCCTTAGTCTTTTCCTTGTATAACCGCGAACTCTCATAGGCATCCAATCTAAGCTCATCTAACTCTTGCAACCTGCAGCTTTCGCTCCATCCCGCACTTAGCCAAATCCATGTTACATTGCTTAATGACCCAATAGGCTTGATGCTCCAACTCAACCGGAAGATGACATGCCTTACCAAAGACAATCCGATAGGGGGACATCCCAATCGGAGTCTTGTAGGTGGTGCGATATGCCCACAAAGCATCATCTAGTCGCTTACTCCAATCTTTCCGGGTAGAGTTGACAGTCTTCTGAAGGATTTTCTTAATCTCCTATTTGAGACTTCACTGACCGTTGGTCCGATGATGGTATGTTGTGGAAACCTTGTGTAGTACTCCATACTTGCGTAAGAAGGCACCCATGCTTCGATTGCAAAAATGGGAACCCCGGTCACCGATAATAGCTTTAGGAATGTCAAACCCGCAGAAAATGTTAGACCTAACAAAGTCCACCAACACGGAAGAATCATTAGCCCGGTGGCTTTCGCCTCAACCCATTTTGAGATATAATCAACAAACAAGTAGTATGTAAGTATAACCATATGAAGCAGAAATGGACCCATAAAATCAATACCCCAAACATCAAAGATCTCAAAAACAATATAGGGTTTTGGGGCATCTCATGCCTACGGGAAATACTCCCGCCCCTCGACGCTTATCACATGACTTGCAAAACGAATGGGCATCATGAAACAGGAATGCCAAAATAAACCACATTCTAACACTTTCCTAGCAGTTCTTTGGGGTCCAAAGTGACCACCACAGCGTAAGCATGAGAAAATGCAATATGGAGTGAAATCTATGATCGTGCACACATCTCCTAACCACTGGTCACTACAAAGCTTCCACAAATAAGGGTCATCCCAAACATAATATTTAGACTCACTTTTCAATTTTAAGGTTTGGGCCCTAGTGGAGTCTACAGAAAAACACCACTACCAAGTAGTTAACCGATTAGCATACCATGGGATCTTACCTGCAGTTGTAGAAGCCGCTCATCATGGAAATCATCCCGAATAGAAGAGGGGTGAGAGGAGAATAGATAATGCGACTCAAGTGGTTAGCTACCCAGCTTTGTGCTCCACTTGTCTCGAATCTCTACATCAAATTCTTGGAGCAATAACATCCACCGAATGAGTCGTGGCTTAGCATCCGCCTTTTCAACAAGAACTTTAAAGCGCATGGTCGAGAAAACAATTACTCTACTAGCTAGCGATATGACCTAAACTTATCAAAAGCAAATACAATAGCCAACAACACCTTTTCGGTGGTAGTGTAATTAGACTTAGCGAATCTAAAGTCCCGAAGCATATGCAATGACATGGGAAGCTCTATCAACCCGTTGTGCCAAGATAGCACCAACCGCATAGTTGGAAGCATCGCACATCAACTCAAAAAGGAGGTACCAATCAGGGGGCTGGATCACTAGGGCTGTAGTAAGGCAACGCTTCAAGTGATCGAAGGCCACCTTGCACGCATCATCAAATACAAAGTCAGTGTCCTTATGCAGAAGGTTGGACAAGGGTCGAGCAGTCTTGCTGAAATCTCGAATGAAACGTCGATAGAAACCTCGCATGACCAAGAAAAGAGCGAACTTCCCGCACAAAAGCGGGGTAAGGCAAAGCAAGAATTACATCTATCTTAGCAGTGGTCTACCTCAATCCCTTTCTTAGACACTATGTGTCCTAAGACTATACCCGACTCAACCATAAAGTGACACTTTTCATAATTCAAGACAAGATTAGATTCAATGCACATATGCAAGACTCTAGACAAATTAGCTAAGCATGCATCAAAATCAGACCCATATATAGTGAAATCATCCATAAAAACCTCCATGTAGTCCTCTAGGAACTCGAGAAAATACTCACCATACAACGCTGAAAGGTGCCAGGTGCATTGCAGAGGCCAAAAGGCATCCTTCGGTAAGCATATGTCCCAAAGGGGCATGCGAAGGTCGTCTTCTCCGATCCTCGGGAGCAATATGGATCTGGAAATATTCGGAGTAGCCATCCAGAAGCAAGAATGAGACTTACCACCAATCGCTCTAACATCCGATCAATGAAAGGTAGAGGGTAATGATCCTTGCGAATGGCTTGGTTGAGTCTCCTATAGTCGATGCAAACTCTCCAACTATTCTCGAACTCGAGTAGGAATGAGCTCATTCTTCTGATTGGCTACCACAGTGACTCCAGATTTCTTAAGAACCACCTAGGACTGGGCTAATCCACTGGCTATCAGAAATAGGATAGATGATACTTCGATGCATACACATGGAAGGGATGATGCTAATGATGTCAGCTAATGTCCACCCAATGGCTTTCTTGTTCGCCCTCAATAAGCTTAGCAGCTTCTCTTCTTGATCAGGCAAGAGATTATTTGCCACAATGACGGAAATTGTTCATTCACCTCCGTAAATGCATACTTCGGGTGATCTGGAAGGGATTTCAACTCTAGTTTGGGCGATTGCTCAGTGGAGGGAAAAAGCTTGGGTGGTTGTTGCAACAACTTTGATGCCATCACACTATAAATGTCTGAAACCACATTCAAAGAAGCAGAAGAACTGTGGCTATACGGCTCAATGTTAGCATCGAATTCACTTATCAAAATCAAGCAAGCTCATCAAAATTAGAATCGGGATGCACATCGGGATCGGGATGAAGCTCAAATTCGAATCAACATCGAATCCGCAAGTAATACGTAATCACTAAGCAAGTCGGAATCACCAAATAATACGGCCTTAACCAAGTTAGTGCAAACAGAGCACCATTCGTTATCGCACATGCATAAATGGGAGAATCACTCACGATGCAAAATCGGGATAATCAAGACACCAATCGGCAAGAACATCATCCACGGCGTCATCAATCACATCAATACGAAAATGTAATGCTCTTCCTTAGGATGTTTCATGGCATCAAAAATATTGAAATTCACATATATATATCACCAAATTTCATGGAAAGAGTACCAGAATGCACATCTATATTAGTCCTAGTTGTTTTCATGAAAGGCCTCCCTAGAATGATTGGTGATCTACTAGTAGAAGACTCAGCCTCCATATCTAAGACGTAGAAATCAGCGGGGAATATTAATTCATCAACTTTGACCAATACATCTTCAACCAAGCCAGAAGGATGAGCATTACTCCTATTAGCTAACTGGAAAACAACACCAGTAGGACGTAAGGGACCAAGACCAATAGATTTATAAACAGATGTAGGCATGACATTAATAGAAGCACCTAAATCTAGCATGCAATCATCAAATCTATAATTACCAATAAGGCAAGGGATAGAAAATGTCCCTGGATCTTTGCATTTACGAGGCATGGTAAATTTGGATGAGTCGATACATTCGGTTCAAACTCACTGCATTCCCTTGATCGCCTCTTGTTGGTGCACAACTCCTTCAGAAACTTGGCATATTTAGGAATTTGTTTGACCACATCTAAGAAAGGAATGTTGATCTCTACTCTTCTGAATGTCTCAAGTATATCCTTCTCATGTGCTTTTCTACCAACTTCTTGGATGGAACTGCTCTCTGAGGGAAAGGAAGAGGAATGGGGATGCCTTCCTCTTCACGTTGCTGCACTACCTTTTTATTTTTAGAGTCAATCTTCACATTTTCGGTCTCTCTTTCGATGTGGAAGTCACATCTGCAGCTGGTTTAGGTTCCTCCAATTGTTTGCCATATTGAATGGAGATAGCACTCACATTCCCCTTAGGATTAGAATTGTTTGTGAAGGAAGAGTGTTGGATCCCTGAGGTTGAAGCTAGTTCAATGATGTTGCCAACTGCCCAATCTGCGTTTGCAAACTCTGAATGGAAGTGTCAGTAGGGCAAGAGTCGAGTAGAATGATAAGGGTCGAACAAAACCCACGGAGTACCCATTCGAGGAGGGGAAGACCGCACTGTCTCGTGTCACGCCAACCGCCTCACAAGGGAAGTCGATCATCAAGTCTAGTCTCTAATCTCTCGAGAATCATACTGGATTGGAGGTGCTTGAATATGGTAAACAGGAGTACTATTGGCCCGGTGCCAAAGCAACGAGAGTTATCTCGCCATAATGGATATCAAGTCTCGAGCTTCTTCGGTGTCTTGTTACTCATAGCCCCATCGCTAGAAGCATCCACCAACCCTTTGTCTAGGCAATAGACCATCATAGAAACAGTAATCAAGTCTTTTCGCTTATCGATGGTGTGGACAGCTTGCACATAACCTTTTGAACATCTCCCAATACTCATGCATAGTCTCCCAATGACTGTTTAATGTTGCCAATTTCCTTCTTGATCGTAGTTGCTCTTGAGGAAGGGAAATATTTCTCTAGAAATAACCTCTGAATATCATTCCAGCTCCCAATATATGAGGGCTGAAGGTACAACAACCAATCCTTGGCTCCATCGTCCAATGAGAAAGGAAAAGCTCTCAGCTTGATATGATTTTCATCAATGGCATGTGGTTTCATTTTGCCGCACACTACATGGAATTCCTTCAAATGCTTAATGGGGCACTCACCGCAAGACCAAACTTAGGCAACAAGTGTATTAGACAAGATTTAAGCTCAAAGTTAGCAAAGAAGGTCGGGATATTGGATGCATAAAGGTTGATAATTAATATCAAGTGCAGCCAATTCCTTTAAAGTAGGACGATTTTCTGTTCTTCTACCATAATGTCCGAGTTAGCAAAATTGCTACTAGAATCGGTGAAAACAACAAGACTATCGAAATACTATCGAAACACAATCGAAATATCAACGAATGGACACAATCAAAATGGTCAAAATCGGACTCCAAGTTAGTGTCCAGTTTAGTATTAATCTTATGACTTAGCCTAACAACTCTTGTAGCGGAAGAATTGTTCTTTCTATTTCAGGATCAAATGGCAACAAATCTTCTGGATTAGTAGTATTCCTGGTACTCATGCAGCATACACACAAAGCAGAATTGACAAACACACAGAATTACGAAACTGTCACCAAAAGTGGTAAAAAGCATAATCTCAGAATTACGAAACTGCCACAAGAAGTGGTAAAAGTAGAAAAACACTACAACAAGAAAGCAAAAACACAAATGAAAGCAAAAACCTATGCTAGAAATTGACCAAAACAAGTCCAGAAACACTATCAAATTATTTTTAAAATTTTGGGACTTAGACAGGGCAACTCCTAGACCATTGGGGAACCCAAAAATGGAATTAAAAACTTTAAAAATTGAAAAAGTGGTCTAAACGATGGAATTTGGCAAAAGGAGATTACCCATGGAGAATCATAGATTCTCGATGGGCCCTGCGAGATAGGCCATTTTCTATGTCTGTACCAATTTTCAACCAAATCAGAGATACTCCAAAAAAGTTACCGTAGTAGAAATCATAGAATCAAAACTTAAAACAGCGAAAAAGTGGTCTAAACGTTGGAATTTGGGGAAAATAGGGTATACCTCACTCCCAAGGAGAGTGATTCTTTCTTAGAATGCCCAATTCCTTGTGAATAAGACTGGTTTGAGTGATCCGGGTCGAAAAATTTCGTCCGACCACCCGAACCACCTAAACTACCGAAATGAAGCTATTTGCACATCGTTACTAATCAAACCGATGCAAACTCCCAAAGAATGCACCATTTTGGAAAGAGATTTGCCATGTCTCCCAAAATAACCAAGTTCGAAAATGATTTGCAGAAATAGGGAACCTGGGTCGTTCCCCCAACGAACTTACAGCGGGTTTGATTAAAAACAATAGTGAAACAAAACAAGAAAAATAGGGGTTTTTCTTCAAACAGATTAAAACGAAAATAAACGAAATAGAACGAAATATGTAGAAACAGATAAAAACGATAATAAGCGAAACGAACGAAATATGCGTAAACAGATTAAAAACGATCAACCCAACGTTTAGATTCCAGAAACTTCCGTCATTGAACGAAATATAACTAACTCACGTTTGGTTACGGATGAACCGAAATCTCGCATTCATCCAAAGAATCCTCGACTAGACGATCGCCTAGCATCTGTCCGGACAGTGGCGTCTCACTGTGCAATCGCACGGCAACACTGTAACCTAGTTCGAACTCGTCCTTGGGATGAACCAAACCGAATATTAAATCTATTATTCGAACTATTTCAAATCGAATCCGATAAGATGAAAACAGAATCGAGTAAAGTTACCGATTAAGCACAAGCTCTCGGACGAATCATGGAATCCTCAACGTTAGGTTAATCACGAAGTTTAGCCGAGCATGGTCGGGAAAAACGAAGAATAGACGAAGAACGCGAAGAACATTGCGGAGAAAATAAAACTTCGTATTTAATCCAAAACTTTCAAAAACGTGAATGGAATTCTGTTGTAGCCTCCATGTCACTTAAGTTTAACCTAAAAATGGAAAATGGGTCCGATGGTTCAGCCCAATACTAAAAAAATAAAAGTGGGTTTTAAATTACAAAATTCGAGCCCAAATAAAATCCAGAATTGTACATCCGACTTCGGCTCCAAAATTGACCGCCCTCTTGTCCGAATTTGTTCTTTATGTCTTCATAACAATTGTATCTCTCTGAATCATCTGAAACATGAGACAAAAATGAGGCAAATCCGATGTCCGGTTCAAGAGTTATGGTACAAATAGTGAAGCAATGTAAAACTGAAATTTTATCATTAAAAATGGCTAAAATGTAATCAAAGGCCCAAACCCCAAATGAATATAAAAGCCATTATTTATTAACTAAAGATTCCTAAATTATTAATCAAGAGATAAAAAGAAGTGTATAAAATATTCAATTATCAAGACTCAAAGACAAAATTTTAAATTTTACTAAATTAAATAAATTTTTTCTCAATTGTTATTATTTAAAACTACTTGTATCTATGGACAAAAATTACTCATTCTTCAATTTTTGATTTAGCAAAATTATCTCATAATATCAACAACAATTTTTGTATCCTTAATAATCAACCCGTCTATTTGCCAAGAGACGGAAGGTGATGAGAGAAATTGGACTATTTTTTACTAATGTTTTTTGTTGTAATTTTCTTTTGAATTAATGAGTTTCAGCATTTTATTTAAGAAGGAGACTGTGGGTTCAAACGATCATGTTAAGGAACAAATCCTCTTGCATATCCTTAAGATGCAAATGTATGGATTAGATGCCCATTCCATTCCATTAAAGCTGAACAAATATTATTGTAAATAATGGCATAAAGTGTGCAAAGACAGAATTGTCCCTACAATAAAAGAAAAATTTACTAAATATATTATCATTAAAGATAATTTATTCAATTGATATTGCTTATTTTCCACTCCCGTCACATTACTACTTTATCAAATATAATAAAACAAAAATATTTTTATTTTTATTTAAAACAAATTAGATGAGATTCTCAATAAGTAGGATATATAGTACACCAGGTAAATATCGTCCATATGTCAAGTGACTATTTTTCCATTTGGTGTTATGTTATTCCCAAAAATGAGATTTTAGGTAGAAACATTCCATTCCTTTTCCTATATTCTCTAATAATTTATTATAACATACCGAACATACTTTAAGATATTCGATATGTTTGAGACTTTTTATGGGAAGAGAATGGGGAAAAGGAAAAAAGAGAGGGTACCATTAAATAGTTTCTATTCGTTAATTAGAACAACTTTCTCCTTTATAATTTCTATCTTATGAAAGAACTTTGGAGATCTTTAATTAGAACAACTTTGTCATTTATAACTTCCATATGACTTAGGTTTGAAAAGAAATTAAAGTCTACCTTCCATAGTTCCATTCCTTACAACAAATACTCCCAAACAAGAAATTAGGTTAGAATTCAAAGATCTCCTTCGTATCGGGGTCCTTCATTATTATTAAATGTCACCACTATTTTTTAACGTCTGTTATCAATAAAACGGGCATTAATATGGGGTCGTTAAATCTACATTTTGTAGTAGTGCATCCAAACATACATGTCTAGTCCTTTAACTTGACACTTGTCTTGTGATTTCTAGTGATGCCTTTGCATGTTGATCTGGATTTTATACCATCTTGTGTAGATGAACATACATATATACGTTTTACTCCCTAATTCTAAATGCGTGAACTCTATAACTAATTTTTTTATATTATCATCCGATACCCGATTTGAGATCCGAGGTTGCCCCTTCCAATTAGGTGTCTCCTCCGAGACTCAAACTCGAGACACAAAGGGATTTAGTGGCGCCTTACAGCGCTAAACCGACTCTATGTTTGTACTCAATAACTAATTAATAGAGATTAAAAATTAATTGAATTAGTTAATTATTGAAAGATATATGTTAATTTTTCTAAGATACCCCTTTTAATCCTTTGCAATACAAACTATATAAGTCTCCCATATATAATATATTTTATATGTAGTCAATAGGAATAGTTTAAAAAATAATAAATTTAATAGATAAAATAAATTGAGATTTTACATTAAGATTAAAGCAAACTTTTCAATTAATTGACTCCTACATCTAGGACGTAGCGGAGCATAAGAAAACACCCACTCTTTCATGTTGCTCTGCTTTTTGGTGTTCAAAGATTTTAGGGCCCGCACGGCATAACACACGATGCTCCTTTTATTTTCTTTCCCATTCCTTTTGTGTTGTGGTAAATTGAAAAACAAAAAATATTTTTTGATGAATATAAAATATTTTAATTTGATATAATGTAATGTTTCATGTTTAATTATTTTAACTATTAACTTTTTTATCAATTAATAACTCTGAATATCTTTAATTTAATTTATATGTAATTTATGAGTATAAGTAATTATTATAAAATGCATTAAATATTTTTCAACATTTAATATATTTTTTCATAAGTAATAGAATGTTTTTATATTCATAGAATAATTTAATTATTCATTAATTTCTTATATATTCATGATTAATTAAAAAAATACATATATTCTTCAGAAAAACAATCAAGTGGTGAGAGATGTAGACTAATTTAATTATGAATAATACTCTATTCACCACTAAATATAGGAGATCATATATAAATAATTTACAGATTTTTTTAAAAAAATAGTAATTAGTTATTTGAAAAAAAAAAATGTATATTGGGGCATTCCAAAATCCCCTTATAATTGTTTGCATTATACATTATTCATCCAAAGAAAACCCTTTTAACATGTCCAATTATTGATAATGGGAGTGTGAAGAAAAAATTATAAATTTAAAAAACAAAGTCAATTGATGTCTCAAACATATGATCAAGACAAACTTTTCTATTAGTTTTTACATTTTAGAACTGAGAAAACAGTACCAGTAGTTCTAGTTCCAGCAATCAACATAAGTGTAGAGAGTGCAAGTACCAAGTAGGAGTATCTAAAGAGATTAATCGAAAATAATAGAGTTTGATTCACTTATATATATATATATATATATATATATATATATATATATATATATATATATATATATATATATATATATTAAAATGTAGGTTGTCTTTATATTCCAAAAGAAGTAAGGATTTGTTTATTGGTTTAATGAATCGGGAATATATGTGTGTTGGACTATGTACAATGAAACTATTGCAAAGCAAGCAAGAAAATGACAACCTACGTACCACGTCTACATATATATATAAAGAATCCAATGGTGAACTCTTGTCTTTTGCTTCTTCATATACAATTAGTCCTTTATATATATATATATATATATATATATATAACTGATGAGTTGGTCTTCTGTTTCTGCATGCATGTGACAAGTTATAAAGAAAGCCACCGTTTATATGATTAGCATCCTCATTGTGGCATACAACGGTCAAGATATTCATTATATATAAAAGCCATAATGCAATGTTGAAGAGTGAAGAAACCCCTACTTGTCTCTCCCTTATCTGTCAAATAATATAACTTCCCAAGTTGTAAAAGATGCTTTTTTTCACTTTTAATTTACATGTCTATCATTACAACATTAAGGAGTTCTCATTCAGTGTAAAGTGCTCATCACGCGTTATAATGAAAATCTGGATTGTCATTTAAATATAATTTGAACGGTTTAAATTGAATCTAAACTGTTCAAGATCAATCTAGATGGTTCAAATGGGTAATGAGCATATTATACTGTACTCATCAAAATAATGAGCACAAAATGTGGTTGCTAATCATCATGCTCTTCACCATTGCTTTCTTCTTTAATCTCATACATCTATTGTATTTTCGTATAGATTTACCTTCCTTCAATAAAATTTTATATTTTGTGTACAAATTGCCCAACAGGGGAAATTCTTAATTAGTTTTTAAGAACAATTGACTACCTTGAATCTCGTAAGATACTTAAGCCTCATTATATACTACCTCTAACATTTAATATAAGGGCCACATAATTAATCTATAAATATTAAACAAATTAGTTAAATTAGTTATTTGTAATAAATTTGTGTTAGTTTCCATAAAACACCCCTCTTAATTTAACACATTGAAATTACCTTTGGTGGAAGCCATGCAATCAATATGGATACTTTGCGGAAATAATTAAAAATTTGAAAGATAAAGTAGATTGAGATATTATATTTAGAATAAAAATAAATCGTTTGTCTAACTTTTATAGTTAAAACTAGATGGAGTATAATTTAAAATTTAAAAGTATACCTTCTTTTATTATTTTTCATTTTGGATTACTCTCTTGATTTAAGAATTATTAATTTTTTTCTTGAAAATTTCCAAAAAAAAAAAATCCACCATCGTAAATTATATTGCCAAAAGTATCTAAAGGCCAAATTTCCTCGAGCAGATACAACTTATTTTCAATGAATGGAACACTTCTCTAGCTATATATGTGCAATATATTTTTAATTATATACATATAAATATATTCTGTTTTGCACTTAATTAAAATTGCACACAACTAAACAAGAGTTACAACTATTAAAAATAAGTTAGATATAGGTTATTAAATAAATTTCAGGTACTTTTGTATAATAAATTTTGCAATGAAATATTTTTTAGCATTTTTTCCTCTTTTAATTTATATATAAGTGTGATTCATGTATTACCATCATCCTCATCTTCTATATCTTTCTCGATTCAATCAAATGCAATTCCAAGAGCATACGACACACCGTTTCTTCTGCTTCTGGTGGGATTCTGACTTTCTCTTTGTCGTTTACTTTTGTTTCCAGTTCTTCCTCAAATGCTTAGTTCTCTGTAACCAACATATTTTTCTATATAATAGTTAATTAGTTAGTAGCTAGTTTTATAGCCAAAAAAATCTTTTAATTTAACGAATATATATTTTCTGAAAATTTTAATTAAGTAATAATTATATCTTGCCCTTTTAAATAATCGCTAACTATTTTTCTTCCTATTCTTGTTTCTCAGATCCGCATATAAGAAAAATTATTCTAGTTCAAATGAGATATATAAAATAAAAAAAATAAAAAATAAAAAATCACATGTTCACATAATAATTAATTGGACAGTGAAAATAATATATGGAAACTTCTATAATAAATTATATGTGGTCCTCCCACTTAGTTGATGGTGCATATAATGAGCTATCATTTATTTTATTTTTTATCAGAACAGAAACAATTTTATTTATTAATATAGTTTTTTTTTAATATGTTAAAATATTTTATTTGCATAAATTATTCATATCTCGCTTCGAGCATCACATGGGGTAGCCCCCAATTAAGTGGCCCTCCATATGAATGACCATATATGTCTCAGTGGAAACGATGGTGACATTTCAATTGGTGAATTCAGCACATCCCAGTAACTACGTCTTGTCTCAAAATAATATTTAATTGACTATGACATCATTTTATAATAATTCAATTATACACACACAAGGTTGCCAAAATGGTGAATCTAGGTAAATTCGTGACAAAAATGTAAATTTAGATCGTGAACTCAAATCATGAACTTGTAAATGTTTGCTTTTATCAATAAGAAAACTATAAAAATGACAATAATTTAATTTTATTATATTCTAAATATGAATAATTGAAACAAAATTCATTGACATTTATAATTTATTATATCCAAAAAATAAATTTCTACGAAGTTCATGTATAAAACTATTGAACATTATTAAAATGAACAAACTAACACATGTTTAAGGTGAGTTAAAACAATTTTATAAGGTAAAAACGTAAAAACAGTGAATTCAGAGTGTAAACTCGCAAGTTTAACTAAGTTTATGGCTAGCACGAATTTGAGTACAAACAGACATGATTTTGCAAGCTAGAAAGGTAAAATCGGTAAATTCAAAAAAGTCAACTTGCGAGTTTAACAACAACGTATGTACGCGCACATGTGTATTCACGTGCGCGCGTGTGTCTGTTCGTGTGTGTGTGTCTTGTGACATCCATCCAGTCAATGATCAAAATATATGGCATATGGGACAATCACTTGAAATTACTGATGCCTTTTATCAGAGGCGGAGCTAGCTAGGGCCTTGGCTCCAGCTGGCCTTCTAAAATCTTCTAAATTTTGTTAAAATATATGTACTAATTATATAATATTTTATTTTGACCACCAATTTGACCCCAGCTAATCTCTTATCAAGGCCCTAGCTGACCTTCTAATTTTTTTAAAATATATGTATACATTATATAATATTTTATTATGGCCAATAATTTAGCCTAATTAATCTCTTATCTTCTCTATAATATCACTATCTCCCTCTTTTTCTTTTCTTTTCTTTTTCTTTTTTCATTTTCTCCTCAAACTTCCTCCACACGCCTTCTCCCTCCACGTCTCCAATCCCTGCTCTGACTCTAACTGCGCTGAATCTTCCTTCTCCACGAAACCATCGTCCAATTCCACCCTCACTCCCTCAGTCTCCCTCTTCCTCCGAGTCTCCGACCGTCTGACGCCAACCTGACTGCTTGTAATACCCTCAAATCTGACTTAGGGTAATCTCCCTTGAAATTAGATAATTTGCAAATAGGTCCCTAAGCACATTGTGGGTTATAAATACCCTGTGAAAGCTATAAAAGAGGCAAGTAAAAATCTATTTAAAATAGGGAAGGATATTGTCCCTAATTTAGGTAATTTATTAAGTTACAAACTTGGAGAAATTGTAGAAGAATACTCAAAAAGTAAGGAAATGACCGAAATACCCCAGTAAATGCTAAGATAATGCAGGAGACATGAAAACAAAGATGTCAATACAAAAGTATGAAGGTAATGAGGTGTTCTAAGTAAGAAAATTATTAACTTGTAATAATTAAGTAATTAAGTAATATTGGGCTAATTACTTAAGCATAAGCAAAGGAAATTCACAAGTAATTATGTAAAACCCTAAAATTAGTGGTTTTTGTTTTAAAATTAGTAAAAACATGTTTACTAATTAATTGGAAAATTTTGGAGAAAAATAGTTGAGTTTAAGTATTTTTAAGCCTAAAAACAAGTATGGACCAATAGGGAAATTTTGTAAAAATTATATAAAAATAATTATTAAATAATTATTTTATATAATATTAATTAATTAAATAATTAATAAAAACGAAAATTTAAAATAAAAAGGACCAGATATGTTTGACCGAAAAATTGGAAAAGAATGGATAGAATTTTGAAATAAAATATCATGATATTTGATCAAGTTGTAGTATTTTAATATTATAATTAAATATGATGAATAGTGATTTAATAAATAGGAAACGGATCCTATCTAGAGATCCAGGAATGGGATTTCCAAAGTCAGGGTAGAATTTTGATCAGTGGAATTTTATCTTCCGTTAGACTCTTCCGGAAGTTAATTCCGAGTCTTATGCAACGTTTTGCATATAAGACGAAATAGGGAAAAATGCAGATAGGCATATTTTAGGATATGAAGAAAATAAATTCTAACTCAACATCTAGGAATGAGTTTGATTTTATCTGGACATATTTGGAATCAGTGAATTTTTCTGAAGAAGTTGATGATTCCAGAAATGCGTTCTGAAACCTAGGACACGTTTCTCGAGAAAACTTCAACTAGACTGTTGGAGCCCTATATGGAATCAAAATTTAGGTTAACTTGGACATTTCTAGTAAGTGAGAACATGTCTTCAAAGTTGTAATTCCAATAGTTTGAGATTTCTCCGAAATCACGCGAATCGGGTACCGATCGGGGAAATTCTATTAGACCGGGTTTAAAGCAACCCAAGTCACCATTTTTTGGACCACTCCAAAGCAGCCACATCACCCATGAATTTCGGCCAAACAATGCTCCATGGACAAGGATTTTACACCATTTCAAGTTTGAATTTCCATGGTTGTAAACAACTTCAAAATTCCACTTGTATCCCTTGAAATCTCTATAAATAGGCATGCCTTCTCTTCAAATTCTTCACACCATTCTTCTTGCTCTTGGCCGAAATCCTAGAGGGAGAAAGAAGAGAGAGAAGCTCTGGAAAAATTGTGAAGAAAGTCTTCAACGGGTAAGTCTTTCGGTCTTTAGCTTTTAAGTTCTAGTTTTTAGTTCGGTAGTCGGTAGAATTGTTAGTTAGATTTAGGAAGTAGGGGATGAAATTCCTATTCTTGTTTTTAGGCCTCATTGCATTGAAAAAATGCCTGAAGAGGTAAAAACATGGTAGGGATCGAGTCTCCGAAAAGTTGAAGCTTTTGTAGTTCTTTCAAAAAGTAGGGGTAGTAATGCTAGAATAGCCTTTAAATTTTCAAGTATGATTGGATATCATATGGGAGGGCTATTTTAGTCTTTATTTTCGAAAATCAAAATGGCGTCGAAGTTCTGGAAAAATTTTGGGAAAATCGGAGCCAAAGTAACGAAGTGCTGGCGAAATTCCGCCAATTAGGGGTATAGGGGCAAAATGGTAATTTTTACCTAAAATGCCGGTCGTAATGTCAAATCACTAATGAAAGTGATATTACCCTTATAGGATATCAGAAACTATGATCTGCTGCCGTTACGCTATCCGACGTGCCGCTGTTGGACGTTTCGCTGTTTTCCGTAAAACGTGCCGTTTCCGTAAAAAAGTACGATTTCCGACGGAAGTACCGTCTACCGTCAACGAAGGTACGTTCGCGTACTGTAACACTAACTCTGATGTTTATGGTATGCATGTATGTATGGGTGTTGTAGATTTGTTATACTGTTTGAGTGCATATAGAGGTTAGAGAATATGTCTATATCTTTGGGAGCAATATGTCTCGTATGTTGGGAGCAATATGTTCGCATCTTGGGAGCAATACATATACATGGATTGTGATAGAGTGATGTTAGTAATGTTAATGTCTGCTGTCTGTGTACATAAACATGAGGTTAACCGTTACCTGAGATCCGGTGCGCTGGATCTCAGCTCTTAACATAGCGTCAAGCTCCGGAGGACCGAGGACCGAGGAGAGAGGCAAGCAGCCCGAGTAGAAGACCCGGCTGAAGACTTCCTTTTGATGTTCCGGCGGAAGTCTTTCCTTTTGTTATTATCTACTTTTGAAATACTCGGTTACTGTACCGATGTTGTAAACAACCAGACTTACGGCACTTTATTTATACATATCAGTTACTCTTCCGCTCAAATGCTCTACTCTGATGATTTTAAATGAAAAAAAAAATTTATACTGCTTTTGAAAAGTTGGGATGTTACATTGCTCTGCTCTGAGTGCTCTCCGTCCTTAGTCTCCCTCTTCCTCCGACTCCGAGTTTCCGACGTGCGTGGGGCGTGGCGACGTCCGATTCTTCGTGCGCGGCAACTACCTGACAAAGTGACCAGTGACCACCGTCCATTCCAACCAGCGAGTGACCACCGCCCGACCAGGTTTTTTCCCCCTCTCTATTCCTCTTCAACCATATCAAATGTCTGGCCCTGTTTTCAAATGTCACACCTCTTCAATCGTATCTAATGAATAATTGGTTGTGCATTCAAAAAAAATTGGTTGTCAATTGTATTAATCTTTTGATAAATAGCTAATGATTATACTTGCCCTTGCTTATTCCTTTATTTTATCTATTTTTCCCATTCATATATGCGCGGTTACTACTAATAATTTATTAAATGAGTTTGCCTCCATTTTTTGGATCATGGCTTGTGAATTTATGACTTTGAGATGAGTTTTGGCTAATTCATGCTTAATGCGCAAGATCTATTCTTTTTTGCGTCTGTAGTATTAATAGGCTGACAAGTATAGGTTGATAAAGCTTTGGAAGTAGAATATGATTTCCATTTCAACTAGTTATTGGTCTAATAACTTTTCCTGCTTGTTGTTGGGGATGTGAGGGTTTATAAGTTACTTACGACTGTATCACCTGTTGCACGGCTCTAGATGACACATATAATGCAAACAAAAGAACTTGGTACAGAAGGGAAATCACATTTTTTTCTCCTGGATCTATCTATTGATCCTTTGCAAATGATCCCATGGTTTTAAATTTTGTTTTGAGGTAGGCAAAATGCAGCATTTAATATGTTTATTTTTTGACCCAGGCTAAAAAAAACTCCTGATTCTGCCACTGCCTTTTATATAAATATAATTAGATGATTTTATTTTTTATTACAAGGTGTATGACAAATAAGTCGTGTTATTATAACTCATCAATAATAATAATACAGGCTGTTATTAATTTTTTATTTTACATTAAAGGCCTTATATACAGTCATACTGATATATACGGGAAAAACAAGATGCCTAAACTAAAAGGAAATGAAGTTTATATCATTTCAATGTTTTTAATTTAATACTCCCAAATTTATAACTTTTAAAATTCCTAATAATGCCAAACTGTTAAGAATATATGTGAATGCCCATTATCTACATGGAACTAATTCAAATAGATATATATGCGAAGCACATGGTGGCCGCCTATTAGCCCACAATTGGGAAAGCAAATTGCAGTTTGTATTCATTAAATGCCTACGGTTTTGCAGCTGGGCATCTATTTGCATTGTAAGCAATAAATGAGCTATGTGCTTCCTTTGGCTATAAATAGCCATACCCCCACAACACTCATACGGACCATTTTTTGTATAAGAGAGGTAAATGAATCTTGCTGTCATATTTTCTCTCTAGATTCTGCATCTTTTACCTTATTGTTATTTTAGTTTTATAACACGTTATCAGCACGATTGTTCTAACGACGGTATTATTTTCTCATCGTCTTTTTAATAATTTCATTAGATGTTCATCTTATCTATCCGGGACGATCTTAACCACAATATAGAATTAAAGATATATTTTTACGATTGTTTTAAACATCGAGTTCCATGGTTAAGATTGGAGATAATTATTATTCCTTTTAAATTATGTTGTTATTTCTAATTTATACTGGTTATAGTGTTTTATTTGTTTCTCGCATTATCATATTCTTCTCCTACTGATGAACTAAGTCCTGGTGTGGATTACCCCGTTCTTAGTTCATTTCTTTTACTAAGTCCTGGTGTGAATTACCCCCGTTCTTAGTTCATTTCTTTTACTAAGTTCTGGTGTGGATTACCCCCGTTCTTAGTTCATTTCTTTTACTAAGTCCTGGTGTGGATTACCCCCGTTCTTAGTTCATTTCTTTTACTAAGTTCTGGTGAGGATTACCCCCGCTCTTAGTTTATTTCTTTTACTAAGTTCTGGAGAGGATTACCCCCACTTTTAGTTTACATTTGATTTCTTATTTTGGTTCTTTTATATTATTAATATTGTTATTTTGTATAAACCAGAAGCTATACACTTTTAATTTCTTATTTTGAAATTATATGACCAGAAGTCATATCATTTTAATTTCCTATTTATGGCCAGAAGCCATATAAATTTAATTTCTCATTATGAGGACTAAATGGCCCGAAGCCATAAAATTTTTAATTTTATTATAATAACTTACTTATTGTCTTTATGAATTTCTTGTTACTATCATAATTCTTGTTTATTTCTTTTATTAGTTTGAACCATGACAAGCCTTGCGAAAATTGAATTTGTGGCTCTTGAGTCTTGACATTAGGGGAAAGAACTATTTATCTTGGATGCTAGATGCGGAAATTCATATAAATGCCCATGGTCTGGAAGACACAATTAAAGAAGGGAATCAGGCATCCAATCAAAATAAAGCCAGATCCATGATTCTTCTACGCCGCCATTTGCATGCAGATCTGAAAGTTGAATATTTGACAGTAAAAGACCCACTTGTTCTTTGGAACAATTTGAAAGAAAGATATGACCACCAGAAGATGGTCATCCTCCCAAAAGCTCGTTATAACTGGATACATCTGCGTTTGCAAGATTTTAAGACTGTAAGCGAGTATAACTCAACAATGTTCAGAATTACTTCCCAGTTAAAATTATGTGGGGAAAATGTTACTGATGAAGATACTCGGTGATCATTTATCCTATTTTCTTTTTACAACTTAATTACTATTTAACCAAAGTTGCATGTTCTTTAATCATCAATTCCTATCTTCTTTGATCATCCAAAATTTCGGTCAACACACACACATATTTTTATTTTCTGTTTTTTATATTTTATTTAATTAATTAATATTATATAAAATAATTATTTAATAATTATTTTATATATAAATAATTATTTTATATAATTTTTTACAAAATTTCCTTATTGGTCCATACATGTTTTTAGGCTTAAAATAACTCAATCTCATATATTTTTTCTTTATATTTTCCAATTAATTAGCAAATATATTTTATGCTATTTTTAGCCATAAACCATTGATTATAGGATTTTACATAATTATCTTTGGATTTTCCTTTGTTTAAGCTCAAATAATTAGCCAATAATTATTTAATTAATTACCCACTAATTTTTGATAATTTTATTAATTAGAATAACTCATTACCTCGAAACTAATGCACTGACATTAGTATTTTATGTCTCATGCATTATATTAAAATTTACGGGGCATTTTGGTCATTATAATACTTTTTGATTTTTCCCTCTTTATTTTTCCAAGGTTATAATTTATTAAATTACCAAAATTAGAGGCAATATACTCTCTAAATTTTAATAATTATTTTACTGCCTCTTAAGATTTTTCATAAATTTCTTTAGGCCATTATATGCACCACAATGACATTTTAGTAATTTTGGCACATTATTATTTTTTCCTAATTTTCAAGAGATTTTTCTTTAGGATATAAGATAAATATATCACAGAAATTGAGACCACATATTCACTTATCAATAATAGCCATTTTATTTATCCGGGTATTACAATATGATTTGAGATGGGGTTGATAAAAATATGGGGAAAAGACAAATAAATATTATTTGAATTTCTAAAACCCCCAAAAAATCTGATAACACTTGGAAATGACAAGTAGGACTTAAGGTAGGAACTTGGAATTTTGAAGTATTGTATTTTTACCAAAATGCCCATCTCTATTCTTTTTTATTTTGGGGGGGGGGAGAGTAGAGCCGGCAAAACGGGCCGGCCGCCAGGCCGTTTAAGCCCTGGCCCTTTAAGGGCCGGGCCTAAAAAATGGAGGAGAGAGGTGAAGTTTGGCCCTGCAGGGCCAAGGGCTTTTACGGGCCGGCCCGTTAAGCCCGTCAATTTTTTTTTTTTTTAAGAAACGTTGAAGTGGGGACGTGGGGGGGAGTAAGTTGTAACCCTAAAAAAATTCCATGCATTAGAATATTAGGATAGGCTTCAAATAAAGGGCAAAAGAAACTAGTTTTTTCACGTGTGTTCTCATGTGTTCTTCTATTTCTTGCTTTTTAATTACATGTCTCATTTCACTTATTCCTTTATCTAGTTTTTTTTTTATTATTATTCAAGTGTATATTTTATTCATCAAACAAACTATACGGTAATATTTAAAAATGAAACGAGATATTTCACTTGGCGACTTTATAATAAAGATTATCTATTTTTGGAATATAAAGGGCAAAAGACAGTATAATATTGTAGGCATTTAGCTTTTAATTAACAATTGTAAAAGCAAGGTAATGATAAATGGATTGGTTGATGAACAAAATGAGACAGTACGTCGTTTAAATCAGAGTTAACTCAAGATCAAACTCATATCATAATATTTAAATAAAACAGGCATTAATCCACAATTAAATAGAGTTAATAAAGCACACAATAATATGAAGAATTGTCATATTTTTAAACTAAAATTGGTATTATTTCGGGCTTAGGGGTGGATATAAAATCTAACACCAGTTAATTCATCTAAAATTCTTGGTCAGCCGATTAGGAGACTAGTTCTCTAGTTCATTTATTATAGGACTAGTGCAATTTGAATTGAGTTGTAAGAGCATTAATTGGTAAGAGATTAGAAATGAAAAAGTGCAAATGTGCCCTCCACAAGTAGCACCGTGGTGTTGTAGAGGTTGCAATTATTGAGGCAGCAAGGGGCGTCTCATGCATCTATCTATGCATTGCATTCATCTTCTTCATTTGCATATAAATGTTTGACAACTCATTTTGTTGATAAATTAGAATTTTAATTGTTGTAATTTACTAATTATATTTCTTTGAAAAACAAAAAAAAATAGTTAAAATTTGAAATAGTAATTTCCAGGCCCTAAGGGCCGGCCCTGGCCCTGGTGCTCTCGGGCCGGGCTTTGAAAAACGAGTGTTTTTCTTACTCCAGGCCCTGGAGGGCCGGCCCTGGCCCTTCACGGGCCGGCCCTGATTGCCAGCTATAGAGAAGAGCAAGCCAGATCTCCAACATCCTTGGCACACCAAAAAAAAAAAATTTGCTCCAAAAACATCCCAGATTCCTGCCTTCAATCTTATTTGTCATTTCCAAGTGTTATCAAACTTTATGGGGTTTTGAAAACTTAAGTGGTATTTATTTTCCTTTTTCCTGGAAAACATTTGCTCCATATATCCCTAAAAAGTTAGTGTTAAAATTTTTGCTTTTATTAATTATTTTATGTTTAAAACTCCTCCCATAGCCAATACGATTTTCATTTTTCTCTTTAAACATGTCGAATCTTGATATATTGTCGTTGATGATGTAGGCTCTTATTGTAATGCAAAGATGTATGACATTAACTCATAAATAATATGGCTTATTTTAAAATTCATGTAATTAATGAGATCGATCCACTCTATTTAAATATAAAAAAGATAAAATTTTGAAGAAATGTTAAAGCTTCTCATAAAATAAACATACCGGTTCCTATTATAAGTCGTTTTAAAAAGAAATTTTTGATTCCAAATATTAGTCATGTGGATATCATTATTGATTGTTTTCTAATTTTCCCTTAATTTAATTCTCATAGAGAAAAAGAGAAAGAGGAGAGGTGGACATGATTTGTAAATGGGGGAGTGAGAGAAGTTTTAATTTTTTAATAAAAGTAAAATTTAATTATTTTTATCAATTTACAACATATCTCCAAGGTCTTGAAACTCGGACCGGCCGGTTCGGCCTAAAAATCAGCAAACCGGTCGGTAAACCAGTCCGGTTAGGGTATTAACCCGATTCACTATTTTTTTAAATCATTTTTTTTTTAATTTCATATTAATAACTCTAAAATCTTCAATTTTTCACCAGTTTGGTTCCGGGTTAGTTCTGATTTGACTCCGGCCTAACTTACTGACCCTTAACTCAATACCCCAATCAGTTTAGCAGCCACTCTGGATTTAAGAACCTTGCATGTCTCACGATCTAACTATTATTCCTTATTTATAAGTAGGCACCGGAGTTGTACTATAGCATTTACTTTAAATAATTTCTCAAATTGAAACATCACCACCTGATCTTGAATGCTTTTTCTCAAAAAGTTTCAAAGACGCATCAAGGATACTTTTCTGAAAAAGGAGTGTTTACTTTTTCTAAAAGTCTTATTGTTTAATGATTATACACTCCCATTTTTAATATAATATATATTTATATGATTTGATTAAAAAAACTAGTTAAGTTAATTATTTTTTAAAACACCTTAATCATCTTCTTTAATTTCACCTTCCCCTTTCCTCCTTGATTATTATTAAGGAAGCATAAATAGAGGTAAATTGGGAAAAAAATTGATAATTATAAAAAATATCTCTTATATTTAGGATCAAGACCAACCTTAAATATGTCTTATATTAAAGACCGGAGGAGTGTACAATAATTAATAAGCCAAAGAATGTAACCAAATAGTCAACAAATTAAAATGAGAATACTCTATAATGAGCCTGCCTCTACAAAAAACACAAAGTATGATGAGGAATAATAAACGGTCTCTACAGCTTCAAGTGATAACTCTTCAAATTTTAAACTATTTACAAATTTCAAGTGGATCAATTACAAGAGCATGAGCTAAAAAAAGGTTAAGGAAGCATTGATTATAATAGTTTAAGGAACTTTTACAAAGCAAATAACAATTAGATCAACAAATCTGAATAAAAATGTTGAGGACTTATTTACACTGAAAATGGAGCTTCCAAACATATTTTTGGACTAAGAGACTTCAAGGGGTTTGGACCAAATGTTACACATAGACAAACTGATTTGGGTTTCAATAAACACATTTTGGACTTAACATATAACTTATATTTGTGTAAAAGTTAGTAACAATTAGTTGACAAATTAAATTTTTGAGTTCTCAAGTCCAGTGAACTAAGTCTTTGCTAATATTTTAAGTTGGGAAAATCTCATATAAATACCAGTTGAATTTGCAAAATCCCCTGAAGCCCACTGAATTTGTTAAATGACTGAGAAAGCAGATGGGGCAATGAGAGATATACAAATTCAGATGAAAAGTCCACACTGTCTTTAAGTAACTTTATGAAAACACTGGAGGGAGTAAGGCCACTCCATTCACATTCGGAATCCATTTCTCATTCGACTGCTCTAACGCATTCTTCATCGTCTTCATCGCAACGCTCGTTCTTCATCATCTTCCTCGCGACGTCGTGAATCCCTTAAGAAAAATCTGGTTTGATCTTCTGAAATTTTAATTGTTTGGGATATGGTGGTTGTTGGGGCTGGACTCCATTGTTGGAAGATGAAGGAAGGAGAGATAAAGAAAAAGGTGAACAGTAAAACGAGCTCAAGAGGCTGAAAAATCCAATAATGAACCGTAAATGCGTTTGAAGAAGAAGGTGAACAATAAATGTAGACTTTTAATAAAATCCGTAATGGGATTAATAAGTTCAATAATGGCTTAACTTTCAAAGACCATTACGAATTTTGTTAAAAGTCCACATTTATTGTTCACCTTCTTCCCCAAACGCATTTACTGTTTATTACTGGATTTTTCAACTTCGTGAGCTCGTTTTACTGTTCACCTTTTTCTTTATCTCTCATTCCTTTCTTCTAACAATGGAGTCCAGCTCCAATAACCACCACATCCCAAACGATTAAAATTTCAGAAAATCAAACCAGTTTTTTCTTAAGAGATTCACAGCGTCGCGAGGAAGACAATGAAGAACGAGCATCGTGATGAAGACAATGAATAACGCACTGGGACAATCGAATGAGAAATGGATTTCGAATGAGAATGGAGTGGTCTTACTCCTTTCCATGTCTTCATAAAGTTACTTAAGGGTAGTGTGGACTTTTCACCCGAATTTGCATATCTCTCATTGCCCCATCTGCCTTCTCAGTCCTTTAACAAATTCAGTGGACTTCAGGGGGTTTTACAAATTTAACTGGTATTTATATGGGATTTTCCCTTTTAAGTTTTCATATTCTAAAAAAAAAAAAAAGGGGGTTTTTTGCCTTTTCTCCTCACACAAAAATCAAGATTTGCCGTACACCACCCCCTTAGGAAAGTAATAACATAAAGGCTAAAGCCAACAAATCGCAAGTTCCAAACTCTTGGTCGTATGAGGTCAAAAAAACAAATACTCTTGCTCGTCGATACACGTGTCCATGCCATTCTTTTTAATTATTAGTATTAATTTATTATTATATACGATCATTGATTATATATATGCCTTTATAAATTCAATGCCAGAGGCAATCCAACGTCATTGTCGTTAGACAAGTATTAAAATTATGAGTACATTCATAAGAATCATTTTCTTATGTTCAACAAAGAGGAAGAAATAATTGGAGACATAGAGAATTGCCCGTCTATAATATTGTAGTAAGGCCATTTAACACCTAAAGTATTCTTTCAGATGAGTCTAATATTCTAAAACTACTGTTAAAAAGATATTTTAGTGTGATAAATGCATCTTCACTAAGGACTTTTTGGGATTCAATGGCAAGATTAAAATTACTCATAAAAAATATTTTATTGGCCAATTTTTTCCTAAAAAAATAATATTTTAAGGGCAAAATCGTGTCACGCACAAAATATTTTAGGGTACTTGATGTGTCAGAAAAATACTTTAGGCAAAAGGAACCACAAAATATTTCAAAATACTTGACAAACTTGGAAAAATATCTCAGGGTAGTAGACACTCATTAACCCAAAGCCATATAATAGAATACATATCCTCTATTTATATATATAACTTTATAATTAAAAATATTATTATATTAAACGCTCCTTGAAAATTATGCAACTAATATATTTGAAGAGATTTAAAAAGTGAAATACATTGGTACATTTGAATAAATAAAATATGATATTGGAAAAATTAAAATGAAGGACCTAGAGAAAATAATATTTCTTATAAAAGACCATAAAAATTGTAATTACTTAGAAGGACCGGACATCACAATATAAATTTAAAATTACTAAATTGTCCCTAATCAACCTCTTATATTATCTATCTCTTATATTCATAATTAAAAAAATAACTAAAATAAAAACTAAAACCACCCAGTATCTTTTTTTTTAATATATTATTTAATTAACAATGGTCAAAATCATATTTTTAAATTTTTATTTTTCACCTATTTATATAATCAAGTTTCCCAATAATTATATTATCAATGTTGATATCAATTAAGTTCTTTTTATCAAACCAAAAAAATTAAACTCTTTTTATAAAAATAAAAAGTAAACTCATTTCATATTTTACAAGATATATATAATAGGTTACTTAAATTTTTTTAATTTTATTAACATTCATTTATTAAATGAAGTTTTTAACTAAAATATTTATGCGTAACTTAGTTGAAGAAAGAATATATAAATTTCATGAATTTCCATATGAAAAATAATTGTGGGAATTGTATTTCTCCAAAAAAAAGGTAGAATGACATATTAAATATATGGAGAATCACATAAAATACTACTAGTATATTTTTTACCTTAATTCTACTAGTATCATATTTATAACAATTCTGACGTAGTTCTGCATATTCTTTTCAATAGTGTGGAAGAGTCGGTGGTGTTCTGGGATGCTTATTCGTTGTCATTACGTCACAAGAATATTTTTTGTTTGAGGTTTAGGAGCAAAAATACACGTGTGTTTTATCTTCGAGAACGCTCAGCACCATATGTTTTTTTTGGGAGAAAAAATACACATATGGTTACATTTTAGGAGCAAAAGTCACACCACCGTTAAAATCTAACATGTTGTAAATATGACTTTTTCTGTTGTAAATAACCAGATTTTAAATTTTGTTGTAAATAAGCACTTCCTGTAGTAAATCTAGCATTTTTCTGTTGTAAATGACATTTCTATGTTCAAAATCCAGGTGTTTAAATGTTGTTGTAAATATGATATTTTCTGTTATAAATATTGTCAGATTTTAAATTTTGTTGTAAATACAGCACTTCTTGTTATAAATATAGCATTTTGTTGTTGTAAATGACCTTTTTATATTCAAAATCCAGGGTTTAAATGTTGTTGTAAATATGATTTTTTTTTTTTGTAAATATGACATTTTCTGTTACAAATGTACCGTTAAGTTAGATTTTAACAGTGATGTGATTTTTGCTCCTAAAATGTAACCACATGTGTATTTTTACTCCAAAAAAAAAACATATAATGTTGAGCGCTTTCAAAGATGAAGTACTTGTGTATTTTTGCTCCTTTACCTTTTGTTTGCCATCTCCTTGTCATGCTCATTATTCTCTGGTTTAGTCAATATCGATAGCAGTGATAATCAATTTTTCTAAAAAATCATAATAATTTATGTATTCCTTCCTGTCCTTTATTTAAGGCATTGAAAGGATTTTTTATTTATTTATTACATATTTTCTATATTATCTTTATTTAATGTTTGTTCATAAATTATTTGCAAAGTTATATCATATAGGTCTAAATAAATGAGAACAAAGTTAATACCCTATTTCATTTTTCAATAAGTAAATGGGTTCCAAGCATCTCCTTGATCTCAATAGTAATCTTAAAATTCCTTATAAAGAAAATCGGAGAAAGTACTCCATCTGGTCTTAATTATAGACAACCTTGAGTTGATCTTGGTCCTAATTATAGACAAAGTTTTAATTTTTATCAATTTCTTCCCAAAATAACTCTATTGATATTTTTCAATAATAATTTAATAATACATATATATATATATACATATACATATATATATATATATATATATATATATATATATATATATATATATATATATATATTATAAAGTGAATAATGCTTGAAACTCATTAATATCATATACACCTCAATTCTATTGCTTTTTATTTTTTTTAAAAAAATAATTTTGAGTAATTTTTTTCATATTTAATAATGGCATCACTATTAAATTACACTTCGAATCTTCAAGAGTAAGCTAGAAGTTGTTGAGGGAAATTGACAATGTCGAACTGTATGAGAGTTTGAAGAAGTCATGAATGAGGTAATAGAAATCCAACAAAGAACAAAGAATTAAAGTAACTAGCTAGATGCCATCTTAAATTTTAAATAAGGGCATTTTAATTTGGAAAAACAAATATAATTAACTAATTTAACTACTATTCTTAATCTCTCTAAAGTTATTTAACTATTATCTTTAATCTCTCAAATTAGATAAATATGTCATATAATTAGGACCGGAGGGAGTATCTCTTATTAGAATTTAATCAGGTTAAGTTTAAGAGAATACTGTTATGTTCTTAAAAATAAGACACGGTAAGGTCATAGTACTTCTTCTTGTTTTCATTATAAGTATTCAATTTATTAATAATTTGATAAAAATTAAAAAAATAGCTAAAATTAATTATCTTTTATAAATAAAATAATTACTCACAATAAAAATGAGTAGTATAGCTAATTAGTGAGAAATTTTTATAATCAATTAAGAATATTTGGTTACTATGAAATAATTACACGTGAGAGATCCTTGTAATAAAGACTAGAGCATAGAGTAATATATATGTTGCGTGTGTCGGCATGTACCCTGGCAATGCTTGCAGGAGAATATATATCCTATGTGCCGACACATGAACCTTGTTTTGTTTTTTGTTTTTTTACTGTTATAAAAAAGGCTTTAATCACAATTATTTTTTTACCATAAATCACAATTATATATGGTGTCATTATATATTTTCAGTGCAAATACGTAATATTTCCAAACTGTGATGTATTCAGTAATATATATAACTTTAAATATTTAGTGTTATATATATACGATTCTCTAGTAGTTTTTGCAGTCATTTTTTCAACATTAAAATTAACAATAATATTCCATTAAATTTTATTTTTCCTGAAGTTAAATAGTTTAGCCTTTTTACCCCCTTGTCCTTGCTGAAAGAACTCACACACCCATCATTCTCATATAAGGCTAAACTTTCAATCTCTTATCTAAAGAAATATGTAGGAATTATTTGGTGTGAGGTGAGCGGAGGGAAAGTGGGCAAAGGAAAATTCTTTATATTTAAAAAAATATTAGAGAAGTAGAATTAAAAGTTTTTAATTAATTTTTTTTACTTTATTATCTTACATCTTCTTTTTATTAAAATCATATAATCACACACTTCAATTTCTTAAATTTAATTTATAAAAATTTTCCTTTTCTTCTAATTCCCTCAAAATCCCTCGTACCAATCAGGTCGTTAAGGAAGTATTTGGTGTGGCAAACCACTAAGGTAGTTTATAGGTGGTTTCAAAAACTTAGGGCCCGTTTGGTATGGGGAACATTTAAGGAGGGAAAGGAACTTAAAGAAGGGAAGGGAATATTAAAAATGAACTTTAAAAAGTTGAGTTGTTTGGTAGATATGAGAATATAAGTAAGTTGAGGGAAGATAAATTGTTTGGTAAGAAGAATTGGGTGTTGGTTAAGTGGAAAGGTTAGGTAAAATTCTCATAATGCCCCCCGGGAAAAAGGCAGAAAACATACTTTTTTTTTTTTGTTTTGCGAATTGTACAGAAACAGAGGCAAACCAAATCGCGTCTTGGTGGAGAAAGAAAATTGTTGGAGACCTCGAAGAGATCTGAACTATAAAACAAACGTAAGATATGCGAAAATACCCTACAAATAACTTACAAAACCAGTTACACAGTGAAGTTGCAAAATAACACATTTAAGTTCGAATCAAACAGTCAAGTTCGAACTCACATTACAAAATGTCAACCAGTACAATAAACTCTAATGTTAATGTCATAGTGAAGAAGAAAAAGAAGGTGTGGCCAATATAAGGCTAATTAAGGAGGTAAGTGAAAAATAAACATGTACACAATCTCTCCAATTTCTGCAAGAACCTTGCTCCATGTGTCTCCCCTGTTGCAGAGTCTCAAAGCGCCAACAACAAGTTACACTAAAAATCCATCTACCACCACACCCACCCACATATATTGAGCCAAGGAGCAAAAGTAAACGAAAATGCTCCTGAATCACACACAGCAACGAAGTAGTGGAAGAAAAACGCAGCTCCACATACCCACAACATATAGCAAAAATGATGAAGAAGAAAGACAAAACTAGCCAAAACCCATGCCACAATCACGCACACAGTTGAGACTAGAAGGAAGAGGAAACACAAAGAACTGCTTGATCCCTCATGCCTACAAGACATCGTCGATTGTGGTGGAAAAAGGGAAATGGAGGTGGCCGAAGGAAGAAACGAAGAATGGTGACGCTGAATTTAGGAAAGAAGACGAGAAGCATGTGGTTTATAACTTTTCAGGGGCTTTTTTGTCCCAACAATTCAGTCTCTCGGGAACATTTTCAAGATCCCGCCATTTTTTGAGGGAGCTCAATTTCCTCCATTTGTGGGAGCTTCGACGATGGCAGGAATCAGAGTTCTCGGGCACTTGACGCGCCAAACGCGTTTTCAGCGTGAGAACTTTATTAAGTTCACATTCTCTCCCCTAAGTTTGTTGTACCAAACGGGCCCTTAGTTGTGTGTGTTTTTGATCAAATGATATAATAGCAGTTTTATTTCAAAAGTTGCAGTAATTTCTCTTTTTAACTAGAAATTAAACAAACAATTAAATTAAAACATATTTAACCACTCGTAAAATTTTATTTTTACTACATAAAATACTAAAATATAATGTATTTTATTCTTATAGCTATGAACAGTGCAACACAAATTCATAAAATTGGGTTGAATAGGCTGCTAATATTTAATTCAAAAGCATATGCAATCCTCATGCAGCATGCGCATTTCAATCTTATTGGAGATTGTGAAGGATCTATTTTGCTCATGAATTAAGAATCACCATTGACAATTAGTTCTCCACCGCCCCAATTAAAAAAATAAAATAAATAAGAGTTTAATATTTGGTCTTCATTGTTTGTTCTTTCTATGGTATTGGCCCATGTATTATTTCAAACTATAGATTTTAATATTTCAAGTTTCTTTTTATATAAAATATTAGTCTTTATATATTAATAAAAACCCGCTTGTTTGATTTGGGAGGAGGGGAGGAAAAGTGGGTAGAGAGAAAATATTTTTAAGTTGAATTTAAAAAAAAAATAAGAGAAATGAGGTTAAAAGTATTTAATTAATTTTTCTTACTCTTTAATCTTACATATTCTTTATATTACAATTTTGTAACTGTTTCTCCAATTTTCTTAAATTTAACTCATAATTTTTTTCCCTCTGCTCCCTTTTTCTCTCCTCCAAATCCCTCAAACATAACACACTATTGAATGATCAAAAAAATTTGAGCAAAAAAAAAATGATCAAAACTAAAATAAATACAAATTATAAAAACCGAACATTATGATAAACTTAATAATAATAATAATAATAATAATAATAATAATAATAATTATTATTATTATTATGAGAATAGCGGAGGACAAAAAATTGACCCCTCCTCAAAAGCAACATTTGTATCCCTGGTTATGTTTAATGCTCCTTCCGGTCCTAAATATGCATAATTGATTTTTTAGAAAAATTAAAGAAACTAAATAAGTTACTTAATCATGTTGTGTATTCTTAGATTATATATCAATTTATTAGTCAAACTAATTAGTTTGGATGAAAAAATAAAAATATAATTACTCTAAAATAATTTAATTAGGTTCATTAATCTTTTTACAAAAATTAAAATAAAACTTATCTCACATATTTTTTGGTTAGTCAACAATCTCCAATAGTTACTCTAAACTTACTCGACAAAATTATTTTATACTATTGATTGATTGAGTATATTCTAATAACTATTTCAAACATGCCATTCAATAAAAAGCTTTTTAAGGTTTTGTTTGGGAGTTTGAAAGGAAGGGGAAGGAAAGGAATGCAAGGAGAATGGAGGGGAGGGGATGGTTTGTGAAGAATGAGGGTTTTGGGGGATTTGTAAAAATCCCTGATTCCCTCCCCTCATATTTTTAAAACTTGCAAACAAGGGAAGGGACTACCAAAACCCTCCCTTCCTTTTCCTTTCCCTCCAAAATGGAACTCCCAAACATAGCCTTAGGTATCTATCACAAGGGTTTCACCAATATGTGTCATGGAAGCCAAGACCCCTACTGTTGTTAGTTGACAAATGGACAACAGGCGAATGTAACACTTTTAACTCAGGTTCTGTCTCTATGAAAACTATGAAGTGTTTAGTCATAATTCAACGATAATCCTCTTTTGATTTTGATTTTACATTATGATGGGTTGCTTGATTTTTCTTAAGATTTGGACATTGATAGCCCAAAAATATTAGGAAAAATTCCAATTAGATACCATTTGAATTTACAAAACCCCCAAAAGTCTCCCGAATTTGTAAAAAGACTGAGAGGTACTAAGAATCTATGAGTGATATACAAATTTGGGTAAATTTACCATTTTACCCTTAGTTTTAAATAATTAAAAAAATACCCTCACCGCTGACCGCTGCCGGAGGCACGTTGTATCCAGAGGCGGGGCTAGGAATTATAATTAGGGGGCACAAATTATAGAATAGAACCCAGATGTCATGAAATTACATTTAAACCCAATAAAAATTTCAAGATTTTCATTTACTCCCTCCATGTAATTTTAGTGGGGATTGAAGGGAAAATATTGAAATTTTTATTAGGTTTAAATGTGATTTCCTAAACATATGGGTTCTATTCTATAATTTTAGGGAGGTCACCCCTAACCCGCTAACTCCGCCCTTGGTTGCATCAGTCTTTAAACTTAAAAAAAAAAAAAAAAAAACCCTTGCGCAAATCAAAAGTTGAAAACACATACCAATTGCACTCATAAAAAGCTGCTAAAAATAATTTTCTATTTAATAATTTAATAATCGTCCGGGATCTCCAGTGACCGCGATATATGATATCCTAAAGTGTGTGTCACAGTCACTAAAATGAATCTTAACTTACAATTATTAAAAAAAATATTATACGTCGTAATCATGGTCCAAACCAATCTGCACGTAATGATTTTCAATAATACTACGCACATTTCCTTTTATAATCATACGTACTATCTTTTTTTTTCCTTTTATAATCATACGTAGTACTACCTCCGATCCTAATTATAAGATATAGTTAACTTTTTTTTGAAAGACTAAAAAAGTTTAATAACCTATTTAATCATTTCATATGTTATGTTTTCTTATATTATATATTATTTTATTAGTCAAATTATTTAGTTTGAAGAAAAAAATAAAAATAAAAATACTCTAAGTTAATTTAATTAGCTTCCTTAATCTCTCTAAAAAATCAACTAAATCTTATAATTAGAATTGGATGGAGTATCATTTTTTTCCTCGATCGAGCACTCTTATTGGGTCTTCTTTTCTTCTTGTTGTTTTTTTATTTCGAATTTTCATATATTCTTTTTTGTTTCAGGTGACTTATTTGTTTGATTAATTCAATTAGGTAGAATAAGAAAGCAATGGCTGACGTGACATACGAATAGCATCATGCAAATTGTTGAAAATATGTTATACGTTTGTTGAAGAAAATCAAAGAAAATAACGTTATTTATGATATATTATTAATTAGTTAATTAAAGGACGACATTCGAAATAAGACAATAGAACAATGACGTTTGATAACATTATTTTTTTTCATAAGTCAAATAAAAAAAAAAAAGTCTTACTTGCATAATAAGGTATATGTGTTTTTATATTTTTAAATTTTTAATAAATAATAATTTTCTTCCTCGATCTCTTGAAGATGCTTAAAATATACTCCCCATCCCATTACAAAAACATATACAAGTCACTTTTTATTAAAATATTATCAAAATATTGTCAAAATAAAAATGCTTTGTTGAAATAATTTTCAATTTTTTTATATTTAATATGAAAATAATCAATCAATCAATATCAAATACAAATGTTATATAAACACTACAAAAAAACATCGTATTATCTACAGAAAAAATTCTGTGGGTAATTTCCCACAGAATTCTATAGGTAATTTCAGTAGATAAAAATTGCGCACAGAATTCCGTACGTAACTGACATTACCCACGAATACTACACAAGGCTCATATTTGTTGTATAGCAAGAAAAGTAATTTGGATTGAAGCAGCGTATTAGATTTTTGATTGGCGCTCTGATTAGGTCATATTCTAGTATTGTCAGCTTTGATTGAAGGTAACTCTTGATCTTAAGGACATTTTTTTGTATTGCCATGGACTCAAGTTGTTTTGTGATAAAATCTTTGGAAGGGGTTGATGGAGTTTTTTTTTTCCCTTTAAACAAAAAATAAGCCTTGAACTATTAACGAGATCAAATAGTCTCTGAAGGATGAGAACCAACTATGTAGCATCTACATCGAGAATTCAAGTATTGTATACGTCATTAGTCCGATCCTTTGTAGGAACTGTTAGAATACTTAACGATCTAAACATGTTAAACACAGATTAACATATAAATCAATGCGGAAAATCGAAGTAAGAGATCACAAATACCTCCCGCCATTGATTTGTTTCCGAAGCAAACGGGGACAAACTCCGAGTCTCCAAACAGAACGAATCCAAGCCGGCAAGTAGGAGCAGGACTCGAGTCACGGTCCTTCGATCCTTCTCTCGAAAGCTGCAGATGGTGTGCTTCCGAAGGTCGAGCGAGTTCGGGGGACCGGGCAGAAATTTCACCGTTTGTTTCCCCCGACCATCGCAGAGCTAAAAAGGAAACGTATTCAATACGCACTTATTGCGTATTAATTAGGCCGTTACGGTATTAATGGGCGGTTACAAAACCGGCAATAATGTGGGCCATTAATAGAAATAACGGAATACTTATTACCGAATTAAATATTCCAACATTCTCCCACTTGGTCCACATACTTCAAGTATATACCTCGAGAAATAAAATGCATGGATCATAGCGATAGGTCCTCTTAAAGCGAGTAATATTTTCCATGTATCACGGTGCATCATGTTTCCCAAGCCCAAGTAACTTAATGAATATACCCTACGTTTATTCTAGGTCCAAACTCAATGATGTTCCTCAATTTAAACAAATAAATGTGTACACAATCGAAATGAGAAAAACATCACAAATGGAGTTTCATAAATAACATCGTTCTTACAACGAAAATCACATAAGGGAACCAAGTCCCATTCTTTCTCGCATGATCCCGAAATTTCAATGTAGGCATGCTTTAGTTAAAGGATCAGCAATTATCAATTCAGTGCTAATGTGTTCAATAACCACTGTTTTATTTTTAACACGGTCTTTTATGGCTAGACACTTAATGTCGATATGCTTGATTCGACTATCACCTTTATTGTTCTTAGCCACAAAACATCAACTGAATTGTCACAATATAATTTTAATGGCTTAGAAATTGGATCCATAATTCTAAGCTCAGAAATGAAACTCTTCATTCACACCATGTGAGGTCGTCTCAAAAGATATGAACTCACTTCCATTATGGAAGTAGTAATTAAAGACTGTTTCTTACTACTCGATGAAATAACTCCACTGACTAGCATAAGTATATATCTTGAAGTATATTTTCTTAAGTATGCAAAGACATAGTACTCAAGCGGAGTAACCAGTCTCTTCCATATGAGTTTGTTTGTATTTAAGCGTGTAATCTTAAGACCCTTGAAGGTATCTCAATACTTTCTTTGCGGCTTTGCAGTGGTTCATGCCTGGATAGTGACATACAACTTGCCTGTGGGCTAAAGTTATAATTCAATTAGATCCATATATAACTTTATGATACAATTATCAAATTATTTCCTTATTCTTAATTCCTATGGGAAAATTAAGAACATAATTTGACATTATATCCTAATTAATCATACAATTATAAATTCTTATCACTAAAGTCTACCTGTGGGCAAAGACATTAGCATAGCGTGGATTTATCTCGAATTGTTGAAACTAGAATGCAGTTATATATTCTAATACCTGTGGGTAATTTAGAAAATATAATGTCATTCTATTCCACTCTAATTAAAACTATGATTATAATTATCTACGTGGGTAAAGATTGATTATAACCACATATTTAATTACAATTGATGTCTTTAAAACTTTATGTGATGTATTTTGTTTCATCGAACAAAATAGAATGTATGTACCTAGCGAGATAGCTACTTCTCAATTCTACATATTCATCACAAAGACATCACACCATTGTGTATACTAATTGCACATATAATCATAATTTTGATATGGGATAACCTTAAGTGATTAAATATGCATACAATTTGTGCATAAAGATATTGTAGTTATTCCTTAAACAAATATGTATGCTAATCACTAATATCAAATATATACAATGTAAATACCATACACACATATAATGTCTATAGGAATTTTGATTAATTAATTTAATCAACATAAGTGACTAAATACAATCCTCCCACTTTGATTAAATTAATATTAACAATATTAATCATCAAAATTAATCTTGTGCATTTAGATTCCAAATATGCACAAATCTTTAATGAGAATTTAATTGATCAATTTAATCAAATAAATGTGATTGAATAATCATCTTAGACAAATTCTCCCACTATTTTGTGCATTTAAAATTCAAAATAAATCCAATATATGCACATCTTAATGGAGGGATTATAATCAAATTGAAAGGAAAAATCCTCCCACTGTTTTATGTATCCAAATATTGTTTAAAGAATTAATTTTGACAAAATTCAACTCAAAGTTGGCTTCAACAATTTGAAAAAGATATTTAATTGTCTAAAGTTAATTTTCTGAAATATTTAGACAATTAAATAACTCGAACAATTGTAAAAGTTGCCAAAATTAACTTTTCTTAATTTAAACAATTAAATGTGATATAATCGAATTATACATAAAACAGAAGTTTATGAAGATTATAATCTTTATTTAGCAAACAATTTGCAAATTATTTAACCCACAATTCAATTCTCAGATTATTAATTCAAAGCGCAAAGCACAAATTTCTTTCAATCATTCCAGAGCCCAAAACATGATAAAATCAATCCAAAATATTAAATCACAAGGTTTTCAAACGGATGCTTAATGAATGATAGAAATAATGATTTTGCAACTCGAAATTTTTGGCCCGACGAAAATGCCAACCATTAAAGCATACACATTATGGAGTCCAATGTGGTTGGCCGCACCCAAAAATATTCAAATGCCATTTGATATTAATAAATCATTTAAACGTAATAATGATTCATTTTGCGAGATGGAGGGATTAATTGATTAACTAAATAATCAAATTAAAACAAAAATCCTCTCACTGTTTTATGTATCCAAATATTGTTTAAAGAATTAATTTTGGCATAATTCAACTCAAATTTGGCTTCAACAATTTGAAAAGATATATAATTGTCTAAAGTTAATTTTTCTAAATATTTAGACAATTAAATAACTCAAGAATAATAGTAATAATTTTTCAAAAGTTTCCAAAATGTGAAAGTTGCCAAAATTAACTTTTCTCAATTTAAACAATTCAAATTTGATATAAGAAAATATATTCCACATAAAACAGATTGCCAATAAAATATATTCCCATTAAGAAATTTTCCTAGAAGGAAATAAAAGATTTAAATGCCCGAATAATTGCTCTCCACATTTGAACAATTGGCCCGGTGGTTTAAGATTCCAAATTAAGATATTAATCGGAAGGGCATTGCCTTGAATATCACTTTTGACATTCGAAAATTTTGTTTATCAATTAATAAATCATTTAAACCAATAATGATTCATCTCCTGCCATATATATGTGGGTAACCACGCACCCACATATCTTAGGTTCGAAGAACAATTTTGTCATTTCCAAATAGGAAATGTTTTAAATATAACAAATGTCCACATTTGACATTAATAAATCATTTAAACTTAATAATGATTCATTTTGCAGATGGCAAAACGTCAACTTTCATGTTTTTCCACGGTCCCACACGTCTTAAATTCAAAAACCCACTTTTGGCAGTTTATGAAATTTTGTAACTAAATAATAAATCATCAAAATTTATTAATAGTTTATATTTTCCATGGCACAACTGGCGCACTCAACACGCATGGGTCCTTTGTTTGAAACCTGTTGGACCGTTTCTGGATTTTTTTTTTCGCTTCTTCCTCCTCAAAACCGGATCCCTATGACCCTGTTCCAGTGACCCAGTTTCATCGCCCGATCTGCAGATGCAGATCGTCTTTTCCGGCGACTCGGATCTCTTTACAGCACCTCCAGTCGCCAAATCCGAATGCGACCGGGAAGGATCTGCGCCTTTGCCATGATCTGAGACGCCAACGTGACCTGAAACACAGCTGCCGGAAACATAGTGCTCTAGATCCATTTTCCCGCGATCCTGATGCTGTTGTCGTCCATATTTCACGGCGTCTCAGGCGATCGAGAACTTCGAAGGACGATACATAGTGACGGAAAAATAATCACCAAAAATTAATAATGATCCGAACAATATGCTCAATATAATCACTCAATCGAAATCGAAGATCATATCAAAAACTTCAATTTCCGACGGCAGTGTTCATGAATAATCAAACAAAATCGAACATAACCATATATTTAGGAGGCCCGGATCCCAAATCAAAAGGAAAAATCACGAGATCGAAAAATCAATTAGCAAATATATTGATTTTAGAGAATAAAGGCCAGGAAAATTATTTCCAGAAAATCCAGATTAAAAACTTCTCTTCTTTCTCATGAAAACCGATTCAGAGAAAATCAAGGCGAGAGGCAAATTAAGCGTGGCTCGATACCAAATGTTAGAATACTTAACGATCTAAACATGTTAAACACAGATTAACATATAGATCAATGCGGAAAACTGAAGTAAGAGATCACAAATACCTCCCGCCATTGATTTGTCTCCAGAAGCAAACAGGGACAAACTCCGAGTCTCCAAACAGGAACGAATCCAAGCCAGCAAGTAGGAACAGACTCCGAGTCACAGTCCTTCTGACCCTTCTCTCTGAAACTGCAGATGGTGTGCTTCCTCAAAGGTCGAGCGAGTTCGGGGACCGCATGAAATTTCACCGTTTGTTTCCCTCGACCATCGCGAGCTAAAAAGGAAACGTATTCAATACGCACTTATTGCGTATTAATTAGCACATTACGGTATTAATGGACGGTTACAAAACCGCAATAATGTGGGCCATTAATAGAAATAACGGAATACTTATTCTTGAATTAAATATTCCAACAGAACTACCCGTAATAACGAACTTACAAAATGAATCCGTTTATCATAAAGGGATTCATTGTTCCTGACTCTGCTTCACCACACCACACAAGGCTACAACATCGATGGTGGTTGATGGTGTACATTACTACTTCCGGTTTTAAATATATGATATATTTTATAGTGTAATTTGTAATATAAACTATATTTTATATTTATTATCGGATAAGTAATAGTAGTCCTTATTTGTACTTTGGTACTCAAGGTAGCATTGTGTAAAATTAATAAATTAGCAAAGCTATTGATGGAGAATTGACTTGGGGCACTTATGAACTTTTGGCAAAGCAATGGTGAGTCAGAACCCAGAACCCAAGATAATGTGAATTTTGTCTTCATCTGCTTTTGGGGTCTGAGGAGGAGTAAGAAACACGAGACCAAAAAACAAAAACATCAATGTAATGTAATTAATAATTCAATATATATTATATAAAATGCAAATGCAGTGCAGATGTGCAATCCCCATGTGGGTAAAAAAAATGTATAAATGAAGTTTTGTTGTCGGTGCTGCATGCACGACAAATGGTTTTGCCTTTCATTCATAGTACGGAACTGTGATGAATGTTCACGCATTTTCATGTTCATGTTATCAGACATGGAAAATGACCTTCAGGGGCCTTAAAAAGCATCACAAAAATCACTAACAATATATGTAGCTATGTGTAAAATTAAAGGCTTCTCCTCACTAACCATCCAACGTTTATGTGAATTGGTAAGGGGTTGCCCTAACTTAATCACGGGTCTTGAGTTCGAGACGTGTGAATGCAGCATGAGTGGGTGGTAGAGGCTTCCTCCGAAACCTGGCCCAACCTGAAGTCCCTGGTCTTGATGTCTCGGATTAGTCTTCCCTGGGACATTGATACACTACGAAAGATAATCTTCTCAAAAAAAAAAAAAAGGGCTTCTCCTCACTATTGAAGATATATGTTACAACTAACACGCACATTAAGTGGTAATGTACTTTCTTTTTTCTGAAGCAGGTCCTTAATTTAACGCTATGAATGAAACAAGTGACATTAGTAGTTCTTTCCTCTTACCAAAAAGACTGATCTTGGACAAATCCAAATTAATTTAATACCGATAAATCTTCCGAGTTATAAAGAGGTAGGCTATGATATCGGATGTATGTGCAAAAAAAAAAATATTTGTTGCACATTACGGGGATTACATGAACATGTCATATTTTAGAGGTAAATGAAAAGATATTTGCATATAGTTAAGGAAATATTATATATAATTAAAGAAATGTTACCCATGCTTAAAGACCTTAGTAATAAACAAATTATAGGTATTTATGGGTAATAAGTATTTCAATTATGGATTTTTTTAGCAATTTTTCAGATGTAAATACTTTTTTTTTTACTTGTAAAAAATTTCCAGACTCACTATGTTTTTTTATTAGGAAAATTAAAATAAAGGATTTAGATAAAATTTTATTTATTATAAAGAACTATAAAATTGTAATTATTTAGAATGACCAAATATCATAATATAAATCTAAAATTACTAAATCAACCCTAACTAAACTTCCTCAATTATTTCTTGTATTCATAAATAAAAAATACTCCCTCCGGTCCTAATTATAAGACAACATTTAAGAGTTGATTTTGGTCCTAATTATAAGACAACATTCTAATAATTTTCAATGTTTTCCTAAAATACCCCTATTTTATTCTCTCAAGTGTGTTTAATTTTTTGTGAGTATATGTATGTGGACACGCATACTCTTCCAGTCAACGGAACTTTTAGATATATGTGTGTGTGTATCTATGTATGTATATATGTGTGTGTTTACACACAAATATCTATAGACACTATAAACACATACACATATATGTGTGTCTACATATATGTATGTATGTGTGTGTGTGTGTGTCTACACACATATATTTTGTGTGTGTGTGTGCGCACATATATGTGTGTGTCTACATATATGTATGTATGTATATATGTGTGTCTCTACACACATATATTTTGTGTGTGTGTGTCTACACATATATTTTATGTGTGTGCACACACACAAATATATATAGTCACACACACACATATATGTATATATATATATATGTGGGTGTGGGTATACTATGTGTGTGTACATATATGTATATTTGTGTGTTTGTCAATATGTGTGTGTAAATATAAACACACACACATATATAAAAGTATATCTTTGTGTGCGTGCGTGTTTATATGTGTGTGGAGGTGTGTGTGCCTATATGTGTTTGTCAATATATGCACACACACACACACACACACACACATATATATATATATGTGTGTGTGTGTGTCTATATATATACACATATTTATGTATATATAATAATACCATTATTTTAATTAGATAGCATGTAGAAAAAAAATTAGGTTGGAGAGGCATGTGATGGTAGGAGCTATTGATTTACTTTCACTTAGGTCATTTTAAATTTATATAAGGACATTTTAGGAAAATGAGTAAAATTAACTAATTTAACTTCTTTTTTTAATTTTTCCAAAATCGGTTAAATATGTCCTATAATTAGGACCAGAGGAAGTAACTAAAATCAAAACTACAACCACTCATCATTCCCACGTCACATACTCACATGTTGGTATCTTTTTTTTTTACCAAGCTTCATATACATGTAATCAATACATTATTTAATTAACAACCATTAAACTCATATTTAATGTTTTTTCACCAAGTTCCATACTCATTTCATCAATATAATATATCATTTATTCTAGATATAATAAATTATTTAGGTTTTTATTTTATTTTATTAACATTAAATGAACTTTTTTAACACACGTAGATTTTATTATAAATTATAAATTAATCATATAAATTTTCTTGGTTTAACATATATAATAAATTAAAAGACTTTGAATTTTATTAAAATTATATGTTTTTATTAAAAATTTGTTGACTTTTAAGGAATTATGATTTTTACACAATTAAAGATTCTTTAATTGTTTTTCGATTACAAATTACCGATGGAATTCTGTATGTAACTAGATTTCTGAAGCAAAACATCTGTCGCAGAAAAAACCGTGGTAGAAGACATTGACGACAGAATTCTGTCGATAATTTCCGTCGGTGATTATTACCAACAGAATTTTTCCGTTAGTAATTCCATCCCTGAATCAAAGTTTTTTTATATTGAATTCATAGATATCTGTGTAAGTTGTCAAAAATGAGAATCGAGAATTTAGATATGTATGCAAGTTGTAAAAAATGAGAATCGAGAATTTTGTGTTATTTTTTATGGATGCCGGGGAGGGGGGGTTGTGTTAGTTTTAAAAATTGAATGTGGGAAAGATTGTAGAGAGGAATTCAAAAGATTTCATTAGGGGCATTTTAATATTTTTATTTTATATTTTTATATTTGGTCTTTATAAATAACTACAAGTTTTATGGTCTTTATCAACAAAAATCTTTTTCTTCCCTACTTTCATTTTAATTTTCCCTTTATTATATTTGCTTTTTTTTTTAAATTTTATATTTTTTTATGGGGGTAGATATTAATATTAGTTAAAGTCAATGATAATTTTTGTGTTAATGACTATTAGTTTAATGATTAAAGGATTGTAGGTATGATATTTTGGTATCATCTATCTATTTTGATATAATTTCCTAGGAATAATGTTTATGATTATTGATTATAGTATCATTGAATGATCGTTTGATACTAGATATCAATATATTAAAGAAATTATAAAGAATGTTGGATAAGTATATGATTATTTTTTAGTGATTCAATATGTTAAATTGATTTTGGATAGTATGATACTATGATGAGAATTTAAATTATTATTTTTTATTTTTTATTCTCTATCGGTTTGTTCCAAGGTTAACTCCAAACTGACCCATTGACTTTTGACTCATTGCCTAAATCAATTCAGAGGCCGATCTAGGTTTGATAACATTAGTTATACACAAAAAAGGTAAATTTTAAAGAATTAAATTATGTCGGAATTTTCTTGCAAGCTGTTTATTGAATTTCACATTGAAAACCAATAAAAATAAATGTGAAACCAATCCCAAGCTAAGGAATAGTACATTGAACGGAAACATTTTGGGACTCCTAAGTCCTAACCTAATTGATACGGCGGTCAACAAACTTATTTAAGACGGGTTACAGGTACCTTTCCCTCAAGAAAAAAAGTGTAGTATTTGCATAAAATATATTTTTCTTGGCCCAGGATTTGATGTTTAGGGTATGTTTGGTTTGAAGGGTGGGGAGCTCCCCTCTCTAGCATGAAAAGACATATATGACCTTGATGTGGGATATTTATGCACAAACGATACAAATTAGGGTCATATTTGACTTTTCACCCTAGCGAGGGGAGCTCCTCTCCCTCCCCTCCCTCCAAACCAAACATACCCTTAAAGTTCTTTACATAACATTGAGATTTAAAAAATAAAGAAAATTAATTATTTAATCCCGATTCTTTTCTTTTAACTGGGGCAACTTAATCGCTAAATATTTAGTTCTTATAATTACGACTTGATTAAAATTTAATCTTTTTATTTTGACTTAATATAACTTAATTTTTATAGTTTTAACTATTTAATATTTTAATCACTACATTTTAAAATGTAAAATTATAAGAATCTAAAGTTTTTTTCTTAAAAAAAAACTTAGGGACTAAATTTTAAATGACTAAATTAATAGTATCAAGTCAACGTTTAAAGATTGAGTTTTAATTGAATTAAACTTATGGGGTCGTTAAAGTTAATTTTTTAACATGATAAGACAATATTGTTACATTTTAAAATTTTTAGAGTAACCTTAAATTAAACTTAAAAAAAAAAAAACTTTCAAGACAATATTACTAATGATCGAAAAATTTGAAATAAATTTACCTCATTAACCTTTTCTCAACACATTTGTGCGCACACATATTTTATGTTATATAGTGTTTGTTCAAAAGTGCTTATTTATGTATTTATTTTTGTTCTTATTATAAGGCACCAACTAACAATTCTTATAAACCAATAAAAACAGTTAAAGTCAATAAAATTATCCTACAATTTAAGTAACTTTCAATATTACCCCTACTAATTGCATTAATATTATATTAATTATTACTCTTATCCACCACCCTTATTAATTATGGGCATACATGAAAAAAATAATTAATGCTCTTTGGGAACAAGCAAGTGCGTTATAAAAAGGACCAAATAAACTTGCTAGTTGATACCTTATAATAAAGACTAGAGGGAGTATATTATTAATCACGATTGAAAAACTATTTTTAAATACTCCAATCGCTATTTCAAACGTAAACATATACTCCCTCTGGTCCTTATTATAAGGCACCAACTAGCAAGTTTATTTGGTCCTTTTTATAAGGCACTTGCTTATTCGCAATGAGCATTAATTATTTTTTCTCACATATGCTCATAATTAATAAGGGTAGTTGGTGAGAGTAATAATTATTATGATAATAGAGTTTAGTGCAATTGGTAGGGATAATATTGAAAATTGCTTACCACTCTGGTCCTATTTATAAGTCCAGTTTGACCAAAAAAATTTGGTCCTATTTATAAGTCCAGTTTCATGTCATAAATGAGATTGTGACAATTTTACCCATATTAATTATACCCATGAAGATAGAGAGAGAAGAAACAATTGAAAAGCATCCAATCATAAATGAGGGCAAAATTGAAAATTTACCCTGTAATCATTGTGTCAACTACCTCTCATTGGTATGTGAGATTTGGTCAAACTGGACTTATAAATAGGACATAGTGGTAGATTCTATGACAACTTTAACTACTTTTATTGGTTTGTGAGAAAAGTTAGTTGGTGCCTTATAATAAGGTCTAGAAGGAGTACTATAAAGATGTGGCTATAAAACAGGTCTACACCGACACGTTGAGCACACGCCAACATTATTGACCACGTTGCTGAAATATGTACTGCCATAGAGGGCTGCCGTCAACTTTGGTTTTTCCACCCAACTCTCATTCTTTTCTTTCTATGATTATTTTATCCTTTCACACTTTCCAACAAAAGTTGGAATAACCCAAAATCTATTTTTAGTATTGGTAAAAAAAAGAAAGAAAGAAATTTACCCCCTAAAATTACGCTTTTTGCTTGCCTCTTTTACCTTTCTTCGAATTTTTTAGGTTCAATTTATGTTTCAGAAAAAATTATCTAAATTATCTTGTCAATTTTAACTTCATGGCATTTTACAAATAGATCACCCAAGCAGAGTTCCTCTGTTTTGTAAATTTACTCCCACTTGTCTTTACTATAATACACCAACTAACAATTATATTTAGTCATTTTTATAAGATACTTGTTTGTTTTCAAAGCACATTAATTTTTTTTTCATTTATGACCATAGTTAATAAGGGTAGTGGGTGAAAGTAATAATTAATATAATATTAGAGTTTGATGCAATTAATAGAGGTAATATTAGAAGTTATATAAATTTTAGGAAGACTTTATTAACATTAATTATTATTTTTTGGTATATGAAAATTGTTAGTTGGTGTTTTATAATAAGGACTAAAGGAGTATAAAACAATTTTATATTAAAATAATCACCAAGAGTAAGAATGTTCCTTGGATTTTGTCCTACATCCTATAAGATGTATGTATACTATTAAGATACTTAATATCTTTTACTTTTTCATAATGAATGTAGTTATATATATTCCATAAAAAAAATGAAATTGTTTAATTCCTCCATAATTTATTTATTTTTTAGAATGTGATCCTTTGCAACAAATGACCCCATCCCATGGCAGGAGTGTTTTGCCAATCTCTTGGATTTGTGCCACACAATATCCCAACCTAAGTCATAATTTTTGTTAATTAGTTAAACATAACTTATAAATAGGGGTGAAAGTAATCTACAAATGTGGGTCCTAATAGGAGATATGACTGCTTAATTAATCATGATGATTTGAATTCTAATCCATATGAATACTATTCTGGTCCTATTTATAAGACTCTGGTCCTATTTATAAGTTCATTTTGACTAAATCTCACATACCAATGAGAGATAGTTGACTCAATGATTATGGGGGTAAATTTTTAACTTTGCTCTCATTTATAATTGGATGTTTTTAAACTGTTTCTCCTCTTTCTGTCTTCATGGGTATATTAATGTGAGTAAAATTGTCACAATCTCATTTATTACATGAAACTAGATTTACAAATAGGACCAAAATTTTTTGTCAAAGTGAACTTATAAATAGGACCAGAGTGGTAAGTCCCTTTTGACTAAAAAATTTGGCCCTATTTACAAGTCTTCTTTCAGGTAATAAATGAGACTGTGACAATTTTGTCTATATTAATTGTACCAATGAAAATAGAGAGAAAAGAAAGAGTTGAAAGATACCTATTCATAAATGAGAGCAAAATTAAAAATTTACCCCATAATCATTAAGCTAACTACCCTTCTTAGTACGTATGTGTGATTTAATTAAAAGCGACTTATATAAAAAAAAAAATATTTGAAAGATCTCTTCTTATTAATGGGCTCTAACCTGACTCAAATCCAAATGAGTCAAAATCCAGTAATACTACTTCAGATGCTAGATTGATTCATTACTACTCATAAATAAATAGGAATGGAGGTAGTTAATATTGATTGTTCTGTGAAGAAATAGATACCAAAAATCTCAACGGTTATGTTGCAAAAGCAAATTCCACTTTTGGAGTAAAAAGCAATAAAAACAAGTCACATTTGGTAACGGATAATTGTTTCACAAGTTTCTCCAAGATAGATTTTGTCAATATTATCATCTTCCTATGTTTGAATACAACGTAACTCCTACATTTGCATGGTAATACTATATATATATATACCACTATATGCTAATAATAACATCATTAGTTACATTACATTCCTAGCTACAATTATTATGTCTTTTGATAGTTTCTATGTTTTGTTATGGCCTTATAAAACTAATTCATTCCTTAAACTTGTCACTTAGCCACCTTTTTAACATTTTAACGTTAAACTTATAATTATATAGTCTATGACCTTTTTTTTTTTGGTTTCTAATAGCTTGTTCCTTCTCATTAACTTGAATAATACAATATCCATATCTTGGTCAAAATTAAACTTGACGATTTTTTTTTTTTACTTGAGTGTTAACAATCTATAATAAACTAAATAAGAAATATATAAATTCACACATAATAAAGAAAGGGATAAATTTGCAGGGACCAAAAAAGTTAGAGGTAAAAAGGTTAAATTATTAATCTTACTAGAATAATTTTGAACCATATATACATATTGGCATTTTTTGACTCTAAAAATTTGACAAGAAATTTTCTAAATTTTACCGTTTGTGCAAATAATATGTTACTGGTAATTATGACTTCATCTGAATTTATTTACCCATTTACTTTTAATATATATATATATTTTTTAACAAAACTTAATAATTGATGACTCCTTTCTAAAAATTAAGAAAAAAAATGCAATTGTCATTTTTTTTTTGAGACGCAATAAAATAAGACGAGTTATAGCTAAATTTTACTTCATTTATTGACAAATCTGCACAAACTAATGTAATAAGTAAATGTCCCTAAAATATTTTTACCATATTAATTTTAATTTTTATCAAATACAATTGACTTGACTTTTTTTTTTGCCCAAAATACAATTGACTTGACTTGAATGAAGCAAATTAGTAAAGGTCAAGCAAAGGCACCTAAAATTTGGTTACGGATCCATGTGTAACATATTTTCAGTCGATGAACCTTTTTTCAAAAAAATATTTATACATAATAATTGAAGATAGCACACAACTAAAACAAAGTTACATTCGCTTAAAAACATGATATATTTCGAGACCTCTTAGTGATATGAAGTTTTTTTGGCAATTTTTTTTTTCTATAATTTAAAAAATAAACCTTTACAAAAAAACATATGCTTTACAATAATTAAGGTTGTACTTCCTTCGGTCCTAATTATAAGAGTTAGTTGACTTTTTTGAAGAAATTAAGGAAGCTAATTAAATTACTTTAGAGTATTTTTATTTTTATTTTTTTCTTCAAACTTATTAATTTGACTAGTTAGTATAATCTAAAGATACACAATATATAAAATGATTAAATAACTTATTTTACTTTCTTAATTTCTTTAATAAAAGTCAACTAGTTCTTATAATTATAGGACCTGAAGTAGTATTATTAAGGAATCAAAGAGCATGGGAGTTGACTAAGCATAGAAATGAGAAGTTAAATTTATTGGATGCAACCAAATTCTCATAAGAGAAAGGAAGGGTTGGGGGAAATTGACAATAGAGGAAGAAAAGAGGAAATAGACGGAGCATGTAGGTGGCATTATAGACAGTCTCTATTCATAATAATGGCATAATACTCACTTGCTCCTCACTAGTCACTACACAACCACCAGCAGAATCTTAGCTGGATGTTTACCTTCTCTCTCTCTCTCACCCACATCTTTTCCCCTTTGATTCAACATTTTCACAGTCCTCTCTCTCGATATCTTCTTTCTTCTGTTCTCCCTGTGACTCTCTCTCCTTCATCACTGTGTCTGTGGACGCGCGTCTCGCTCTCTCTCTGTAGCAGAAGTCCCCACGCAAATCTTCACCCCATTACTGTATCTTCTCTCTTCTCTTCTCAGTTCTCACATTTCCTTCTTCTTCATTCCCAGAAAGAGAGAGACCCGCATTCACACCACAATGTGTTTCTTCTTCACGATCCTCTTCCTTCTCTTGACCTTTCTGCCTCAGATTCTCTGTTCAAAACCAGTTCTTTCTTCAGGACGCAGGATCCTTCACGAGCCATTTCAGCCATTGGGTTCTCTTCCTCCTTCTCCGCCTCCTAACCCTCCTCCTCCTTCACCTCCTGCACCTCCCAACGCCAAATACCCCTTTTCCACTACTACCCCTAACCAATCTCCGTTTTTCCCTTCCTACCCTTCACCTCCTCCGCCTCCTTCTCCTGCTTCTTTTGCTTCCTTCCCTGCTAATATCTCATCTCTCATACTCCCTCACGCATCCAAATCTAAGGCCTCTTCTGGTAAACTGCTCGGAGTTGCCATTGGTGCTGTGGTATGTGCTATTGTTGTTGCCGGCATTTCTGCTTTTGTGTACTGTCGGCGGAGGAGGAAGCGGTACTCTGCTGACGAGAAGACTCTCAGATCCGATAGTAGTCTTCGGCTGTACCCGCCCATTGTTGAATCTGGTAATGGAGGTCGAAAGGTGAGGCACACTTCTTCGACTAGCTCTGAGTTTCTTTATCTTGGTACCATTGCTAACTCGAGGGGCGTTGAGGATCGTTCTGGTTCACGCGCAAATGATGCTGGTCGGGGTGGACGTGGTGGAGGCGGCGGAAGTGGTGGTGGTGCTGCAGCTGTGGACCCTCGAAAAATGGACTCGCCAGAGCTCCGTCCGCTTCCGCCGCTTGTGAGGCAAGGTTTGAGGCAGCAATATGGAGCGGCACGTGACGATGTGGGTTCCAATACGGTGGATGACGAGGAAGAGGAATTCTACTCGCCTAAAGGATCTCTGGGTGGTCCCGAGAGTTCGAGTGGCACTGGATCAGGTTCTCGTAGAGTGTTTGCGGCGATTGCGAGCGAGAATTTTGTGGGTCGAAGCAGTGAATCGAGTTCTAGCTCGTATTCTTCTTCCACTTCGGGCTCACCGGATCGGTCACACTCGATTAGCCTATCACCGCCGGCGAGCTTGAGCCCTAAAAGATCGCAGCCGAAATCGCCAGAAGCTACAGTGGCGGACAGCTCTCCTCTGCTGCCACCATCCCCACCGCTACCACAGCCACTACCGCCGGCTCATCTCCAGAGTGAAGCACGCTTAGGCGAGGGATCTTTACGGTCATCGTCAGAGAGAAGCCAGTTTTCTCTATCTCCGGTTCACAATCAGCATGTTCAATCTTATTCAATGTCTTCATTATCTTCAACACCAGAGAGAGCTTCTAGTCGAGATGGTAAGTCTCCTTTGCTGTCTCCACTCTCGTTATCGCCAAATAGAGCTGCAGGGAAAAACCCAGATGGGGCACCGAGAGCATCGGGCGTCACATTTGAAAATGTGCATTCTTCTTCTTCCCCATCTCCTGTTTCTTCATCGCCTGAGAGAGGTGTTGAGAAAAAACCGGATGCACCAGAGAGACAAGATGAGAAATTTTCTGTGTGCGCGAAAATTTCATCCGGATCACCAAGATTATCCACTATCTCACCGGAAAGGAATGTGCAGAAAGTTTCATGTGCATCCCCGCAGAGAAATTATGGGAAAAATTCACTTGAGTCTCCAAGATTATCCATTGCATCATGTGAGGGAGGTGCAGAGGCAGTATTATGTGCATCACCAAGATTATCAAATGCATCACCTGGGAGAAATGTGGAGAAAACCTTGTGTGCGTCACCTAGATTATCCAATGCTTCGAATCAAAGTGAGAAGTCTCTGTCGTCTTCTTCAGCTTTCTCTCTGCCATCATCACCTGATAAAGTGGTTGAGCATGGTTTGGATCACTCTCCAAGTCTATCAAATGTTTCAGAACGTTATAGGCAATCTCCTATGCCAAACCTGCTTTTATCGCCAGAAAGAGAATCGTTCAACATTTCAGATCATTCTGCTACAGTTGAAAATGCTTTGGATCAAACCAGAGATTCTCCAGCTCCTCCTCCTCCACCTCTTCAACCACAGCGAAAACACTGGGAGATTCCCATTCTCTCAACACTTTTTGGTCAATCAGCAAGAGTAGATAAAGTTTTGGATCAAAATGCGGAATCTCCAGCTCCTCCTGCACCACCACAGCGGAAACATTGGGAGATTCCAGTTTTCTCAAGATCCATTGGTCAGCCTAAAGTTTCTCCTCCTCCTCCTCCGCCACCTCCTCCTCCTCCACCTCCACCTCCACAGCCCCACCAACGAACACGAAAGCAATGGGAAATTCCATCTCCTTCAACACCCACTGATCAGTCAGTTTCTAGGCCGCCAGAACTAATACCACCTTCAAGGCCTTTTGTGTTGCCAAGTCCAACAACAGATGTGTCTCCAGTAGAGTTGCCTCCAAATTCTCAACAACATAATTTGGGGATAAATGAGGAGACTCCAAAACCAAAGTTGAAGCCATTGCATTGGGATAAAGTGAGAGCTAGCTCTGATCGTGAAATGGTCTGGGATCAGTTGAGGTCAAGCTCTTTTAAGTAAGATACTCAACATTGACTATGTTCTTTGATTCTTTTGTTCTAGCTTTCTGGCTCCCCCTTATATGGTAAGTTTTCTTGGATTGAGTGCATTGAATTGGTTGGCTGCAGATTAAACGAGGAAATGATTGAGACATTGTTTGTTGTCAATACACCAACTCTAAAACCAAAGGATACTACACCGCGTTCAGTTCTTCCAACACCAAAACAGGAGGACAGAGTACTTGATCCTAAAAAGTCACAAAATATTGCAATTTTACTGAGGGCACTTAACGTGACTGTTGAAGAAGTTTGTGAAGCATTATTAGAAGGTATTTTCAATATAATGTATTAAGTTTTATTTGTCACATTGTTTCCTGTATTTTATCCCGGGTACTTGCGGACCATGCATTTTAGTCTCTGGCTCTCTGCAAAGTGCTGACGTATGCCAATTTAGTATTTCTTTGGTATTTTTGGTTTCTAAAATGGGTTCCAAGGCTTGTCAACTTGTAGGGAGGTTTCCTTTTGTGTTATTATTGGAAAGTCACATAGATATATCCTGAAGGGGGGTGGGGAATTTGGGTAGATAATGGGAATGTAAACATTTACCTAGCCCCCCTCTCCTTTTTTTGTTTTAAAATTTTTTTATTACACTTTTTGTGATAGTTTGTTTTTTTTTTTGGGGGGTGTGGTGTGTCATGTTTCAAATTTTGTCTGCTAAATCTGTAATTGCGCTATGCTGGTATTTCTCTCTAATGCTTGCATGAAGATGTTTTATTGTATCTGAATAGAATCTGAACATGCAACTACAAAAATCTACCTTTCTGCAGGTAGTGCTGATACACTTGGAACAGAACTACTCGAGAGCTTGTTAAAGATGGCACCAAGCAAGGAAGAAGAACGTAAACTGAAGGAACATAAAGAGGACTCGCCAACCAAGCTTGGTCCTGCTGAGAAATTCTTGAAGGCTATGCTTGATGTACCATTTGCATTCAAAAGGGTGGAAGCCATGCTTTACATAGCTAATTTCGAGTCTGAAGTGGAGTATCTCAGGAAATCATTTGGAACTCTAGAGGTAATTGTTCTCTCCCACTTTTATTTTTCAATTTGCTGTGTTCCTGTTCTTTGCATCACATCTGCTGGTGTCAAAGTAAAATTGTAGATATAGTCTGTCAACCTTAAAAGCCTAATTTATTCTCATAGGTTTGATTGTCATTCAACATGAAATGTAGTTGGAATATCATCTAACACTCAATATGAGGTTATGTTTTCTTTGTCATGTTGCAGTAATTGGAGTGAATAATAGATTGTTCTATGATGGAGACAAGATCTAATCATGCCCTGGGACCTTGTGTGCATCTTTCATCTTTTCTTTAACCCTAAGTTAGTGGAGTCAATATGTTATTATAATGATGGAAAATGATTTTTGTATTCTTACTCATTGTTTATAAAAATAATAGAAAGGCTTCAAAACCTTGAATTATGTGTACAACAAAATATTAGACATTGTAAAATTTAAAGAGAATTGAAATTCCTTTCATATGCACAGACGTGTGCCTATGTGCGCGCACATATAGAATGTGCCACGGCTTTCTAGCTGACACCTCCCTAACTTCTTGCCAGTACTTTCCATATGGTGCTGCTTATCCCTGTTTTCTCAAAATAGGCCATTCAGATTTCAATAATCACGTCTTTTTTATTTTTATTTTTCACTCCACAACTCCCTCTTGCATAAGTTAAAAGATGAAACTCAGTTTTTCTCTGGCACTCAATTTACAGACTGCTTGTGAGGAGCTCCGCAATAGTAGAATGTTCTTGAAGCTTCTAGAGGCTGTGCTCAAAACTGGGAACCGCATGAATGTGGGGACAAACCGTGGCGATGCACATGCTTTCAAGCTCGATACACTTCTTAAGCTTGTTGATGTTAAAGGTGCCGATGGGAAGACCACCCTACTGCATTTTGTTGTACAGGAAATTATAAGAACTGAAGGTGCTCGTCTCTCAAGTACTTCACAAACTCCAAACTCCTCTTTGAGCGAGGATGCCAAGTGTAGGAGGCTTGGTCTACAAGTTGTTTCCAGTCTGAGTTCAGAGCTAGCAAACGTAAAGAAGGCTGCTGCAATGGATTCTGAGGTTCTCAATGGTGATGTCTCCAAACTTTCTAAAGGAATTTCTTACATAACAGAGGTGGTGAAACTAAACGAAGCAACAAAGCAATATGAAAGTGGTAAAAAATTCACAGAATCAATGAACAAATTTATGAGGATGGCTGAGGAGGATATCCTCAGGATTCAAGCCCAAGAAAGTGTTGCCCTTTCCTTAGTGAAGGAGATTACTGAGTATTTCCATGGCAACTTGTCAAAGGAAGAAGCTCATCCATTCAGAATCTTCATGGTGGTGAGAGACTTCTTATCTGTTCTCGACCGAGTCTGCAAAGAAGTCGGTTTAATCAACGAGAGGACCATGGTTAGTTCTGCCCATAGGTTCCCAGTTCCAATAAACCCCATGCTTCCACAACCACTAAACCCTATGCTTCCACAACCCCTACCAGGATTATTTGGAAAGAGACAATGCAGTTCTTCAGATGATGAAAGTCCCTCTCCATAGCCTACAAGGTTCTTATCACTTAATCATGGCCGCATCTTTTGTAGAAACAACCTGGTGCCAGGTGATTTTGACTGGTGGGAGCACGTGTGGTCTGCTCAAAATGATGCAACTTTTTTTTGGTTCTCTGTTTAAAAATTGTAAAAATCCATGTAAAAGATTTGAGTTATATGTTATATATAGATTATATGTAGAGCAGAAGCTGTTTTTTTTTTCCTGGAAGAATAATCTTGCCGTACTATATGAATAGGATGTGCATTGTAAGGTTGTTATAACCCCGTGTATAAAGCTATTCAATTAGAGGGATATCCCTTGGCTCGAACCTAGCAATTATTTTTTGTTTGGGAAGCCATTAAACAAGGACTGAAGGAGATAAGCACATATGTGAGTTGCCAAGGACAAATTGACTCTGCTTGCTAAACTCTAAGCATATAGCAGCTTCTTCAGTCCCTGTCTTGAACATCACAATCTGTCTCAATAATCATCGTGCATCAAAATACCTCTTTACAGCCACAACCGAGAAAGATGAAACAAAGAAGTATGCAAGTTGATTGAAGAAAAAAGGGAATAAATTAATAAAATTATGCAACTTGGACAACGAATTAATGATCTTCAAGCCACCACCCGGTTTATTTGAGTTGACATTGGGAAAACACGTTCACACAAGTTAGAGACAAAACTCTTCTATTAAACTGATTTTGTATATCCTAAATCACGTTGAAAAAAAAGCTAATTCAAACAAGTACTAAGTCAACAACAATGAAATAAATCTAAACCTGTGTGTCTAGACTTCTCAAAGAATAAAGGACATCAAGTATGGAACGCAGGTCAAATAGAACTGTACGTGCTTCGAGCTCTAACTCGCCAGCTTCAATTTTAGCTTGGTCAAGAACCTCACTTGTTAATCCTAATAGTGCTTTTCCGCAAGCTTGAGCATCTGAGCATAATCTCCTTGAGTTGATTTAAATTCCGTGCATAGAAGTAGACCAAGCATCCCGACACAACATTATGAAATTTAAAATTTAAAAATTTCACAAAAGAGAAAGTGCAAGCTAATGATGGGGGCTGTAATCAGATGGGTAAAATTAATCAGCGTTACCGCTTCATGGAAGTGGATATGAAACTCTTGTAGAAACTTACTGATTTTATCTGTAGAAAGTCAAGTTCAAAGTATGTCTCTGTATTCTGTTCCTTAAGAATTCAGTTTTCAATTCAGTTTCAGCTGACGAAATCTTCTTCAATTTATTCACAAATCGACACAACAAAAACAGTCTATTAACCCACTTCATATTAATATTTGTTTAGAAAATCATGTACCAAAAGTAAATTATCATCATCAAAACAAAACCCAGATAAAGATATTGTGTTTTTAAGATGCATAGTTGAGAACACAGCATTGAATTCCAAACGTACCATTAAAAAGAGAAGGTACATGAAAGCCAATTCAAAGATCTCAATTGTTTTAAATTGTTTGAAAATGAAATGGATCTTTATTTATTTTAGAAACTTCTTTTTTATACAATTTCATATAAAACAATGCAAAAACAAAGTGAAATCCATAGCCAATTATAAAGCCAATTCAAGGATCTCAATTGTTTTAAAGTTATGTTTGCAAATGAAATGGATCTTTATTTATTTTAGAAACTTCTTTATACAATTTCATATAGAACAATGCAAAAACAAAGTGAAATCCATTGCCATTATCTCACAATCAGATATAAACCAAGTCTCACGTAACTTCTTTAGCTTATGAAAGTGCACTAGGGAGCATTAAAGTAAATCACTTTACTTTCATCAAGAAGATCCCATCAAGAAACTCTTGGTGTAATTTCATAATAGTTTTCTACGTTTATTTACATTAATTCTTTTTTTTTTGTGTAGTCATCCAAAAGTAGGAGAGAAAGCACTTTATTCTTAAAATTTGGTATCAGAGCTTTTAAGAGTTTCTGAAAACATAAGAAGGTATTAGAGTTTTCAAAGTTTGGTATCATTACTTCATGACTCTGTTAGCGGCAATTGCTGGCCATTGCTGTCTCGTACTTACAATCTTTGTCTCTTTGCATTCTGATATGCAGTCATCCAAAAGTGAAAAGAAAGATGTATATACTATTGGTGGCAAAAAAAAAGATGGAGGTGGCAAGAAAAAAGGAAATGGGGGGAGGGTGGAGATTGTAGTTGCCAAAAATAAAAAGCTAAAAACAAAAAGACTTTTTGTTAAACACTTTCATATAACTTTGACACAAACAAGACTGAAGAAACTGGTGAGTATATAATATATTGTTACTAAAGCTTGGTATCAAATATTACATAGGTTTATGATACCATAAAGATGGTACTCCCTCCGGTTCTAATTATAAGACAACATTTGGGAGTTGGTTTTAGTTCTAATTATAGGACAACATTCTAATAATTGTCAATTTTTTATCCTAAAATACCCCTATTTTATTCTCTTAAGTGTGTTTGATTTTTTGTGAGTATATATAGACACACATAGACACACACATATACTCTTCCAGTCTTAGATATATATATATATGTGTGTGTGTGTCTATGTGTGTATATATGTGTGTATATGTGTGTGTCTACATATATGTATGTATGTATATGTGTGTGTGTCTACACATATATATATTTAATATATGTGTGTATGTGTATGTATCACTACAAAAAAAACGACAATTAGTAGTGGTTAAAATGACCTATTTGTAGCGGTTTTAGGCGCAACTAATGACATTTGTAGCGGTTCGAAAAACCGCGACAAAATCCACTGTGGCAAGCATATTTGTAGCGGTTAAAAAAAAACCGATACTACATACATATGAATCGCTACTATATCTGTTGCGGTTTTAGAATAACCGTCACTAAATGAGTTGGGCTGACGTCTGTTTTGAGGACTTAGTCACGGTTTGAAACCGCTACAAAATAATGTTTTGAAAATTTTTGCCGCCATTAATTTTTATTATTTTGAATATTTTTCGCGGTTTATAACCGCTACAAAGTTTCCCGCCATTTTTTTGCCAAAAAAATTTGCCGCCATGTGAATATCTGTAGTGGTTTGTAACCGCTACAAATGTTCCCGCCATTTTTTTTGGAATTTTTTTTCCTACATCAGTCTACTTTTGAATATTTTTAGCGGTTTGAAACCGCCACTAAGACCGCTATAAAATAATCCCGCCATTTTCTCCAGGAAAATATTTGAAAATTAGTAGCGGTTAAAGTAACCGCTACAAATTCATGACTGTAAAAAAAAAAAAAACTATTATTTATCTACGTAATTAAGTAATTATTAATAGTTTATCTTTTTAATAAAAATAAAAGGTATTAAAATATGAAATTTAAATATATAAGGTGCTTGTATAGGTGCAAAATAATAAGAATATGTAAGTATAATAAAAGCTAATAATGAGATAATTAAAATAATACTGAATGGTTAAAAAACATGTTTACAAATCATTGAATAATGTATGTGGAAGAATAAGGAAAGTTGAAAAATATATCCCGTTCAACTGCAAAATAACAAACATTGATTAGTATGAGAAACATTAGATTAATTAGTATGAGAAACATTAGAATTGATCTGGTTACACGGCACTTACCCCCTTCAAACAGTTTACCCCTATTCCGAAACGTAAAAATATTTGAGAAGACGGAGAGAAAACGTGGGTAGAAAAGAAACTGATACATATTAAATGAGGTTGGGTGGGGGTATTTATGGTGGTGTCTGCGCAGCATTTTGTAGCGGATGAGGTCACACTTTTTGTAGCGGTTACTATTATTAGTTGCGGTTTGTGAGCGTGTTTGTAGCGGTTAATGTAGCGGTTTATATCTGTCTCGGTTCTTCAGTGTTTGTAGCGGTTATATAACCGCTACAAATTATGTTCTGGATTTTGTTTTTTAAAAAAAAACTTGATAAAAAAAAGATTGCATATTACAGCATAGGCATTAAGTGTTTCTCTCAATCTTCTTCGCCATCCCTATAAAGAAAGTTTGCATAAAATGTTACGCGTGAGGTGAATACGTTTGAACACAATTAAAACTTTAGTTAAATGTTTCTATTTCAAAAAGCGAAAATTAAAAAACGTACCGAACTATAGGTAAATTGTCATCGACGTTTGTGAAGAAGTCTTCAAAGCTGGCGGGTTGGAACGACCCACAATCGTAGGCGGCGTTATCATCATCGCCCATGTCGTAAAGGTCCCGAGGCTTTAAGTGAACCTCCATATTCCAATCCTTGTGCCTCTCATCGGCGACATAATAAACCTGATGGGCCTCTGAGGCAAGAATATACGGCTCGTCATCTTCAAACTAACCACTGTGAATAGGCCGGGAGAAATTCACAGATGTGATGCCTAAGTCGTCAGTCGTGAGTCCCCTGGACGTTGTGGTATTCGCCCACAAACACTTGAACAACGTCACGGTGAAAAGGCCTGTGTAACTTATCCTGACCACATCAAGAAGCTTTCCATAATACGGGACGTCACGGAACCGCATGTTTTCGTCACTACTGCTTGCATAACTCCCCGTCCCAAATGTGCCATATACACCAGAGTTTTGAGTCAGTAATCCCTGATCTCGTGCGACGGTGCAAAACTTAAAACCATTGACATTGTATGCCGTAAATCTTAGGGCGTGGTCAACTAGGCCTAGCGCGAGAGCTCTGAATTCTGGTGAGTGCGGGTTGTGGTCGTTCATTATTCTTCTCCTAAACCAACCCTGGAATTCTCCTTGGACCTTTCTATCAATTTCGGAGGATGTCTGTGTACGGATCCTCAGTTCACGCTTCACATAACTCCTGAATTCCCTGCAATTAAACATGCAATGAAATGTGAGTATGTATAAAATGTAAGGAAATATATATATTTGTGTGAAATCCTTACTGAAGGTACGGTTCAACTTTGGTGCAATTAATCAAGACATGTCTATGTGCTTGAAACTTCTCAAGTGCCGTGAGTTTGAATTTCTCACTCCCGCCAATTGGTTTACCAACACGAGGGATTAACAACTCTATTGCTGATGGCTCCGGCTCAGGCTCAGGACAATCGTTTACACGAGGTGGTCGGTTGAATGACGTCTCAATGTCATCGAAGTACCTGGAATAAAAATACAAGACCTCATCCCCGATATAACCTTCTGCTATTGAACCTTCAGGCTACGCCTTATTCCTCACGTAAGATTTAAGTTTCCCAAGAAACCTATAAAGTAGAGAAGGAAAAATTTCGAGCATCAATGGTTAAACGTGCGACTAGGGAGTAATGCTAAAGTAATTATTTTTAAACAAGTACCTCTCAGTAGGATACATCCATCGCAGATCTGAACCGGGCCAGCAAGCTTTGTCTCGTGAACAAGGTGTACTGTCAGTGAACCATGACCATGAAAAATGACGGAGGAAAGATCATCTCCAAATGACACAACAGAAGAATGATTTTCTGCTGCACTGGTCGAGCTCCTCCACTATCAAAACCTTGGAACACAGCTTCCAAAAGAAAGTACAAAGCTCGACCAAAACGAGAGACACATCGAGAGGCAGCGTATTTTTCATGGCCGTGAAGTAATTGTTGCATAAGCACATGTGAGTCATGACTCTTCACCTGTAACCTTTCGAGCCTGTAAGTCAATACATCGTGATATGTTGCTTGAATACCCGTCAGGAACTTTTATTTTCTTCAAGGTTGCGAGAAAGATTTCCTTATTCGGTTTTGTCAGGGTGAACCTTGCCGGTTGAAATCTTTCATGCTCATCCGGCCACGCGTATCCACGAACGCCCATCTCCCGTAGATCTTTCCTGGCCTGCAGATGATCTTTTGACTTGCCTGGTTCGTTGAGAACCATGTACAACACATTGTCGCACACATTCTTTTCAATGTGCATGACATCCAGACTGTGTCGAAGCAAATTATCTTTCCAATACGGAAGAGTGAAGAAGACACTTACCTTTCGCCATTGCTGGGGCGTAGAACCAGAAGCCCTGCCAGTCTTTGTCCCGGCCCTTGCCGGATCGTCTTTTTTCCCATACTCAACATCAACATCCTGAAGTTGCTCTATGATGTCTTCGCCAGATAAATTCCGAGGAGGTCCTCTTTTTTCCTGTTGCCCATTAAAACGATTGCGTTGCAACCTAAACCTGTGCGTACCATCGAGAAACCTTTGATGACCCATGAAGAACCACTTACGACTGTGGGGAAGGCGCACTGAGTCAGAGTCAAAATTGCAAGCTGTAAATATATGCATTTCTTGTTGTAAATACATGCATTTCCTGTTGTTAATACAAATAATATCAAAAAGTCCATTGGGACTTCGATTTACAACAGGAAATGCATATATTTACAACAACAGTTAAACACCTGACCATCTACAACAAGAAATGTATGTATTTACAACAGAAAATGTATGTATTTACAACAACATTTAAAAACCTGGATTTTAATTCCGTACAAATAATATAAAAAAATTCCCAAACCATTTACAACAGGAAATGTATGTATTTACAACAAAAATTCCCTTGGGACTTCTGGGTAATTTTGTGATTTTAAGGGACCTTTTTGTAATTTTTTTCATTCCTTGGGACCTGAACGTAATTTTCCCTTGAATTTATGCTTGCATTTTCTTGCATCCTGATCTTCTTTCTTCTTGTGCTTCTCTTTTAGAAATTCTTAGAACAAATTTCTTAGTCGATTTTCATTATCAAATATATTTGTTTGAGTTAGGGGGGACAATTTGCTGATGTTCGACTACGCCAATATGATATGATCCTTCTATGCAAATAATTTTTCATTTTGTAAAAATGCTGAAGTGTTTAAGCTTTCTCTATCAATTATGAAAAAATTTTAATGTTCAATATACAAATTGTTAAAACCAGGAAGTTTAGTATTAATCCCATCAAGAAATTCTAGGTCAAACTTTTGGTGCAATTTCATATTATTTTTCTGTAGTTATTAACATTAATTCTTTGTTTTTTTTGCAGTAAGCCAAAAGTAGAGAGAAAGCACTTTATCCTTAAAGTTTGGTATAAAAGCTTGCAAATTTGTGGTATTGTTACGAAAGTTTGGTATCAAAGCTTGCAAGAGTTCTTGATAACATAAAACGGTATCAGATTTTTCAAAGTTTGGTATCAATGCTTCATGACTCCGTCAACGGCAGTTGCTGGCCACTGCTATCTTGTACTCACATTCTTTATTTCTTTGCATTCTAATACCTCGCTCGTCTATTGTATAGACGCTCCTTATTCCTCAGCAAGGCTATTGACATCGTAACTTTCACTCTCAAGTTTTTTTACTGGTTCTTTTGTACTCGATTGAACTCTATCTTCAACTCCAGGTGATTTTCGGAGGTTTTTTTTAGTACATCACATTATTGACCCCTCCATGAATCTATTCATCTGCAGCAAGACTATAATTTTTCAATAAGTGATATTTGTTTATAATATTAGAATTTTTGTTACTTTTGAGCACATATTGTTAGATATTATTAGTTTTGATGATGTTGAATATAGATGTCAATATTAAAAGCAAAAAGTTTGCATAATATATCTATATCCTACATTGACTATCTGCTATATTTAATGTAAATTAGTTCAAGTTGAATTGTGGAGAATGATTAAGAGAAGATTAAAGAAAGAAGAATTTGGAAAATATAATGGGAATATTAGCATTCAAGTTCTTAGAGGTGATACCAGAAGTCTCTATGATCAAATAGAAGTTGGAATAACTCAATTTGGAGTTAAAATGAAGTGCTTGAAGAAATTTGATCAAAATTGAAAATGGCAGTTTGGTGCTCAAATTTTGGAAATAACAGTTTGGTACCTTGAATTTCCAAAATGCCAATCAAAGTGAACACTCAAAGTGTAGAACAAGGATACTCGAAGCCTACACTTGAAGTGTAGAACAAGGACATTTGAAGTGCATAACAAGGACATTTGAGTGAGGAAATTTAGCACTTGAAGTGTAACATCCCGATTTCTAAAGCGAAGAATTTTTTTTTTTTCAATCAGAGTAGAGCAATGGAGCGAAAGAGTAACTGATTTACATTCAAACAGTAACCATAGTGTAACATAGTATTGATAATACAGTTATCCTACTGTTTCAAAAGAAAGTACAAAAGAAATAGAAAACAGATTCTTCGGCTCGTGGTCTATTCCTGCTGCTTGCCTCGATCTCCGATCCGTGGTCCTCCAGACCCTGAAGCTATAGCTGAGATTCAATTCACCGCTTGAATCTCAGGTAACGGTTAACCTCATGCCCAAACAATACAGTATACAGACAACAGATATCCTCGACAATACAACAGTATAGATCCATACAGTACATCGTATGATCAATATGACGACAAAACATAAGCACAGAGCAGTATGTAAAGCCTCATAAGGTAATAACAATAACAACAGCCTGCACTATTCACCAGTGCCACGATATCACTCGTGTCCTCAGTGCTAGGAAAACATAACGGCATTATTATGACTATAACCCGTGTAAAAACTGTCTGTATAACGGTCTACGGACGCATCTATCACATATATGCATTTAAGCAGCACAAGATTAGTGTTACAGTACGCGTCCGTACCTTCGTTGACGGCGTTAGGTACTTCTGGCAGAAAACGTACTTTTTACGGAAAAACGTGAAATGTCCTACAGCGGCACGTCGGGCAGCATAACGGCAGCAGATCAGAGTTTCTGATATCCTATAAGAGTAATATCACTTTCATTAGTGATTTGGCATTATAACTGGCATTTTAGGTAAAAATTACGATTTTGCCCCTATACCCCTAATTGGCGGAATTTCGCCAAAGACTTCGTTACTTTGGCTCCGTTTTTCCAAAATTTTGCCAGAACTTCAACCCAATGATAATTTTCGAAATTCTAGACTAATATAGCCCTATCATATGATATTTAATCATACTTGAAAAATTAAAGGCTATACTAACATTACTACTCTAACTATTGAAAACTACGAAAGCTTAAAGCTCGGTACCGAAAAACTTACCCAGAGCTTCGCTACAGAATTTCCCAGAGCACCTCTCTCTTCTTTCTCTCTCTAGATTCGGCTATTGCTTCTCAAAATGGTGTGAAAATGAAGAGAAGGGGGGGTATTTATAGGTGAAGGTTTAGGTTTTTGGCCGTCGGATCAACTTTATGAGAGGCAATCTGGACCGTTGAATCTTAAAATTTTCCAACAAGTTTTCCCTCTTCCCTTTTTGCTCTTGGCCGTCCTCCATGCCTGAAAATTCAAGGGTTTGGCCAATGGGAGGTGGCCAAGTGTCACCTTCCAGAAGCTACCCGGATGAATTTTCCCGATCGATACCCGATTCGCGTAATTTCGGAAAAATCTCAAAATTCTGGATTATACAATTCCAAGACAATTCCTTCCTCATTAGAAATGTCTATTTTAACTAAATTTTTAATACTGTCTAGGTATTTTCCGGCCTGACGGAAGTTTTACGGAAAAACGTGTCGGTTTGAACGAAATTCTAAGCTACCGCCTATGGACAAGAATGCACTGATTCCAAATATGTCCAGGAAAACTCTCAACTCTTCCCCAGATGTCGCAACATAACATTTAGATCCTTAACTTTCAACTTGACTATCCGGCTTTTTATCAGAATTTACCTATTTCGTCTTATTAGGAAAAAGCTCTACCGGCTTCAGAATTAACTTCCGGAAAAGTCTAATGGAAGATAAAAATCCACTGATCAATATTTTACCTTGACTTTGGAAATCCTATTCCTAGTACTCTAGATAGGATCCGTTTCCTATTTATTCCATTACTATTCACTATATTTAATTATAATATATAATAATAAAACTTGTATAAAAATCTAGATATTATTTTCTTTCATTCTTATCCTATTTCCTTGCTCAAATTCGGCTGGCCCTAATTATTATTTAATAAATATTTATTTATTTTTTAATTAATTAATTAATTAATTAATTATTTAAATTTTCTCAAAAATTTCACAAAAATTCCTAATTGGCTCATTCTTGTATTTAGGCTTAAAAATACCTAAACTCATCTATTTTTCTAAAAAATTTCCAATTAATTAGCAAATATATTTTTACTAATTTTAAGCCAAAAACCACTAATTTTAGGGTTTTATATAATTATTCATGAATTTCCCTTGCTTATACTTAAGTAATTAGCCAATAATTACCCAATCACTTTATTATCACTAGTTGATAATTTTCTCAATTAGAATGCCTCATTACCTCCTAAGGGGTATTTGGGTCATTTTGACACTTCGACCCTTAAATTCCCTAATTTCCTATAAAATTTAACTTAGAATAATAGACTATATTTACACAAATCTGGAGATCAAAACTTCACTTATCAGAAATATCCAATTTATTTATAATATTCCAGATAATAAATATCCGGGTATTACATGAAGTGCTGAAAAAAGTACTCAAATAACCACTCGAGTGGAAAATGAAGCACTCAAGTGTTCCACTTGAGTGGAACATGAAGTATTTGAGTGAGAACAATGTTCCAGCCACTATGTTCAACTCTGTTCAACATTTTACATGAACGAGGTTCAGTAATTTGATCATATCTCTCAAACCACAAATTCTATTGTGGTGAAACTTGTTTCATATGAAACTAGACTCACAATGAGACACATAGACATCAGAATTCTCATCTTATATCAGACATAGGTTCAATAATTTGGACGTATCTCACAAACTACATATCCAATTTATCGGCCACAAAATTTTAACTTCCATTACAAGAGTTACAATAAAAGAATAAATTTACATAATTGTAGAATATAAAGTCTTTGTAGGTTATTTATATTAATTACAGAAAACTCCCATTAAGCCATTCATATCATAGGTTACATGGCTTTAATGTAGAATTCTAACAATCATCCCTTGGAAGGTTATGGACATCCGCATTTATATTGTAATATTTATAACACATATTACATAATTTATGATTTTTTTTTCTTTCTATTTCCTAATTTCCTCAAACCGTCAGTTCAGATCCACAATTCAATAAATACATGATATATCGATTATTTCAGGTACAAACTCCCCTCGTGCAACGGATGGAAAACATAGCTTCTTCCAATGGAAATGAAGCAGGTTAACTGTTAAAAGATTAGTTTTATAATTTTAAGCAGCTTTTTGTTTTTTAATGTTAGAATTAACAGTTAAGAGATTAGCTATTTTACATCATAATTTTTATTAAAAAAAATTAAATGCACACAAATAGTGATAGTCCATTCCAGAAGAGGAGGAATGATTGCAAAGACATGAAAGTCAGGTTATCCATACTAATATTTTTAATGTCGTTCTCATTCCATCCATCCAAATTCTCACTTTTAAAGAGAAATAAGGTTTAGAATTTAGGCTGGCCAGAAAACAAAGCTTCAGGATTCAGATTTTACTTTTCACCTTTTTCCCTTACTCTCATTTTTTTTTCTCCGTAGTAGTTAGATTAAGATCTCAACGGTATAGATTTAACATATTATAAGAATATTATTATAATTTCACTCTAAGGATATAATATGTTAAATCTGGACCGAAAAGATCTTAATCCAATGGTCAAAACAGGAAAAAGAGTGAAAATGAGAATAAGGAAAAAAAGGAAGAAGGTGAAATCCTTAGATTCAGGAAGAGGAAATAATCCTTGGAATTGTGAAAGCCATTCGTAGAAATACGAACAATTTTTTAGTCTAAATTCCATAGATGTTTGATGAACTCCACACTCTACATCTTGAAACTTGTACTTGTCTTCTACTTCCAATGCTACGAATTGATCAAAGGGTTTAAACCAAGGGGACTTTTAGGGTTTTCAAATTTGAGGGAATACTGCAGCAAAGTCAAGCTCCAATGAGATCTTGCATTCTCCCAAAAATTAAAAAATGCAATGGAGAGAATTTAAAATGACGTACCTTGATGGAAATGGTTCCAGCTAAAGCGTCAAGATCTTCAAGCAGTTTCCCAATTTGAACCTCATACCATTGATCTCTGTACTACTCTCTCAGGACAAAATCTGACGACGAGAAGTTATACAATATACAAGTCTTGCTCTGCGACTGGTTCCCATAGAGCAGTTGTCACCAGCAAATGGTACATTCCGGGCCATAGAGAAATGGGTTTCAGATCGCCGGAAACTAGAAAGAACAGAGAACAGAAACTAGAATGCCTTCATTAGCAAGACCACCCAATACATTGAAAGAATAATAAGGAAAGAATCGCTCATTTGTTTGTTGTATTGATGCTGATATATCTGCTCCGAAATGAGAAATAAGAATGATGAAAGTGAGAAACATTGTGTAATAGCAAATCAATTTTAACTTGAAGTTCTGATAAAAACTATATTCAGCATACATCTTAATTGATGGTTGGGAATGTATTTTTAAACAGCGCAGATTATAGGTAATTGTTTCAAGAGAATAGAATGTAGAAAGTCTAAAACCTTGAACTTAACTGAGCTGGATTCCTTCTATAGGATTATGATATGATACACTTAATTGTAATAAAGCACTCAAACCCTTTTGATAAAAGAAAGTTAATTTCTAATGAGGGAGGCCAAAGCATGATTAGTTTCCAAGTTGGTACCAGAGAAGGAATAAATAATCAAAATCTTTTGAGAGAAACTAGTTGACATATCACATAACAGACAATTGAGTTTTTGAAACAAAAGACTTTATACGTGTCTCAAAAAATTAGCATGTGAAACAGCATTCCCAACAAGCAGGTAAATTCTTTTGTAAGGCTTTCACATCGGCTTTAAACCCAAAAGAGGCCATCACACATTTGTCAGCTCTATTATGCCAAATTAAAGAGAGAGAAAAAATTAGACAGATCATGCCACTAAGAGCCTGAATCACCTTCATATCCATAAAGTAAACAATGGAGTATAAACTTATAACAAGAGCTAAGGGCTCAAAGTTCTTTTTCCCATTCTGTGTCAATTAACATTTTGATATGAAGCTCTGGTTTCAATATTTTCAAATGTTCCAAGCATGGTTCTCTATCTACTATACCACATTTAGTTTTGAATTCTTCAAGATTCTTACTAGTAATTCCCTTTCTAATCTCCAGATCCAAAATCATCCTGCCAAGGTTTCTGTTGTCTAAATCTTGTTGAAGTTATAAGGGTTTCTTTAAGATGAGGGTTTTCCTTTGGGCTGTAGCCTAGATTTACTAAATAATGTATTCAGATTTTGACATATTTCATCTTATCTTGGTACAATGTGTTTTTGGAGTATTGAGATAAATAGTCATCTTTTCCTGCCTAGGAATGGAGAGCACAAAAGATTTTGCATAGAATAATTTGGCCTCTTCAAGGAATAGTGGGTGTGTTCAGTTCAGAATAAATTGGCTTAACGCTTTACGGAGTGATAAGAAGCAAAAATTCATTTGGCAGAGTGCTTTTTTCAGGCTTTGGTGTCTTCAGGTAGAAGTCATGCAAGATTTTCCTAACAAAAATTTCTTCCATAAGTTCTTCTGTGGTAAAGAATAATAATATTTCTTTTCCATCGTTTAGATTTTCACAAATAGCTTTTCTAAAAGAGCTACTCATGGATTTAAAAAGCAGTGAAAATAGAAGAATGGGCAGGGAATAACTAACAATCAAGGTAGCTGGGATTGCCAGTATGCCAAACCACATGAAGACCATTCACCCAATCGAAATTGTAAATCTGTCATAAAATAGAGTATCCTCGACTATCACTCAATTTTACAAGGGACATGCATATTCCATTTCTGGACAGAAATCCCCACCCATCAATCCGATTTATTGTTCAAATAGAACCAGGTAATCCAGTTCGATGGAAAATATCTAAATTCCCATTCTCAACAACATGCAACAAAATGAAATCCCAGAAAGATTCCACCACTATAGATTCGACACCGTCCTTGGCTGCCGCCACATCTCTAATAATGATATCTTAAAGCATCAAACAAATATACAGACATACAATGTGATGGTTATAAGCTTAAAGAGAGCTCATCCAAAAGACTAGCTTATTAGAAGGGAGAACCCTTGACTTATAAACCACACTATACTTATAAGGCTTCCCGACATGTGACTCATAACATAGTCATTCCCTTTAAGAGTTGACGTCTCTTGACACTTCATTCATACAATGTGATGGTCACAAGAGAGTCCATCCCAAAAGACTAGCCTAATAGAAAGGGGAGCCCCTTTACTTATAAATCACACTACACTATCTCTAACGGAGAGCCTTAAAAGACTAAACTAATAGGAGGGAGAGCCTCTTCACTAGCCTTCACACCACAGCATAGCGCTTCACTCGGCCTTCTATCGGTCAAAACCCCTCCATGGGTACCCTCCTTGGTAGCATTTCTTTGAACATCGGGCTCCCAATGAAATGAAAGTACCAGTGTGATGGTCACAAGATCAAGGGAGAACTCATCCCAAAAGATTAGCCTATTACGGGAGAGTCTGACTTAAAACCACACTATACTTGTGAGCACTTGTGAGGCTTCTCCATACAATTGACATATTTTCAATAATCCAGAGTAAGGATATTGTAACCATTTGATATTCTCGTATCGGCAGCAATAACGCAGTAATCCGCCCCAGCGACTGCGACGCACGATATAAAACAAGAAGGAAAAAAACAGGATTAACAAAACGAAGTCAACTTTTAATACCCCAAGCACAATGAAAGAAATCGAGTACCCTCCATTGTTGTCGTATGGTGACCAGTTAGCTTGTTACTTAACATTGGTTTTCAGGGGCAGAGAACCGTGAGAAGGAAGAGCAAAGAGGAAGAGGAGCTTAGCTTTTCTATTCTGTTGATCTGTCTTCCTTCCCAAGAAAAATGCAGTCCACTGAATAAACGGCTTCGTATGTGTGGAGATTTTTTGGGCCATCCAAAAAAGCCCTTAACTAATATATGATTATTTGTTGGACAAATTAATTATTTAATTTTTATAGTTTTACTGAGTTTATAATGCAGTCTTTATAATTTGACTTTTCATAACTCAATCCTTAAAGTTTGGTTCATTTAATGATTATGTCCCTACAAATCATAGTAAATGAGTCAAAGTAGACAATGATATGTTACAAAGGGTGTTAACTTATCATACAGGGCATTAAACATAAGCATTATAATTGCTCTGCCTCTGAAAAACCAAAAATAGAAGGCTTGAAGACAAAAAAAGAAAAAATAATCTGATAATCCTTATAGTTTCATCAAATTCTGAATTAGGTGCCTAAGTTATTTATTTATTTATTTATTCACTCCTTAATGTAAGCTCCGTTATATGTGCAACCGTCCTTACGTGCATGAATTTAAGTTAGGATGATTTGCCTAATTTTTTTTTTTTAATTTTTATTTTATGAAGTGAGATTCGAAGCATGATTAAGTATATGTGGCTATTTTGAATTAGGTCCTTACAATTTGAGCCTACAAATTTTAAATTAGGTTCCTACAGTTTTTTTTTTTATTTTTTTTATTTTTATTTCCAAAATCTATGTAATGGAACATGAGCCTTACTTAAAATAGTCATAGGTTCAATCCCACTGATATATCACAATAGACGCTCAAAGTCTACTACTCCTCTGAACATACCCACTATTTCTTGAGGAGGCAAAATTATTATGTGCAAAATCTTCCCTGCAATATTTTGAGACAGAAAAAGATGGTCATTTGTTTCAATACTCCATAAACATATTGGAGCAAGATAAGATGAAATATGCTTAGTATAGTTGAAGGTCTAAATTATGATACTTATATATTAGTACATTTAGGCTACAAGTCAAAGGAAAACTCTCATCTTGAAAAAATCCTTATCACCCCAACAAGATTTAGACAACATAAATCTTGGTGACATGATTTTGGATCTGAAAATTGGAAAGGGAATTATTGTTAATAATCTTAAAGAATTCAAACACTAAATTTTGGTAGAGTGGATAGATATATGGATATGAAGATTTTTCAGGTTCCCTGATATGATTTTTCTAATTTGTTTTCTTTGATTTGACTGTGATAGCTTCTTCTGAATTGTATTACTAAATATGGTTCCACGAGCTAATTTTTTGAGACATATAAAACCTTTTTATTTCCTCATCTCCTCTTTTATTATTACCATATATCCTCAACATTTTCTTTTGTTTTTCTAAGTTGGGAAAGGTATAAGATAATAAACACAAAGTGGGTAATTAATGATAATTTAGTTTAGAAATATAATACAATTCTACTTTTTGAAATTTCTTCTTATCATCATATACAAATGACAAAAAGAACAACTACATAAGAAGGAGCTTAATGAGTAGTGAGGAAAGGCACAAGTATCAAGTAAGTTATATAAGAAAATGTGTTTACTATGGGAGGAGCTTGAGTAAGAAGCAAAAAGGGAAGGCAAGGGAGGTATGAAGTTTTCATGCAATTGGAGTGAAGGCAAGGGAGGTGTGAAGTTCTCATGCAAAATAATCATGAGAGCGGACTTTTGTCCTCACCATCTTTTAATTTATCAGATACATTATTTTTCTCTAATAAATTTAGCAATGCTCAATAAATTCTTCCTCATTTTTGAAACAAAAAGTACTTTGGACATATTGAACTGTGCATGAGCATATTAAGTACTCCCTTCGATCATAAATGTAAGAACCCCTTTGTAGTTGAAGTTAATTACAAAGTGGGTCTTATATTTGAAACTGGATGAGTAATTTTTATTAAGTACATATGATCATATTGTTGTAATTATCATGTTGGTGTGTCAAAGGAAAAATAATCTTATCAATACATTTATACTTTTTTAAGCTAAAAGGAAAATAATCTCTTATCACTTCTTTTCTTTTTCTTCAAGCAAAGAAAAATCTTATATTACAACATTTCTTCTTTCCCAAGCCATTAATGATGCAACATTTATCTGTGTGACTTGACAATCTTATCCATATGACTTCAAAACCTTATCTATCATTAATTACTTTCTTATCTACATATGTATCCATGGCAAATAAATAGGGAATTGAAAATAAAGTTCAAAACACACCAACATGAACTTTCAAGTTATTCTCTCCTGTCATCTACTTACTATTGAGTTCACTACTACTTCTGAAACGTCCTCCATTTTTACTTAACATAATCACTGATTTAAGGGTTGATCAACAACTAAGTAATGCATCATCACTTGCCAAAATATACAAAATAAATTAAAGTATGCAAAAATGAGCCCTAACGTGGCAATATACAATCATCCACATGAACCAAAAAGACAGAAGCACTACTTTTAGTAGGTAGTCTAAGCTTCCGAGGTCTTCCCTGATGGACCCGCACGGGAACTATCACCTGAAAAATGTGGTAAACATCAATTCAACTTATTACGAATACAAATATGTGCTAGTGAGGTGCCAAGTGGAACAATTTATATAACAAAGTATTAAAAATATAATTCACCAACATATTCGACACAAATTTTCATGTAAAAAATTCTGTATCACATTTTTCATTAACACAATTCCCAATATGCCTCCCACCAATCCAATCGAACAGCCTTATTTCCTCCGACTAAACCCATGGGCTAAGTTACATCCATGTTATTGGTTACTCAAAAGCTCATTGGTCATGTGATGAGTTTCAGCCAAAATTTTCAGAGCACATGTCCCAGACCATGTGTCTTTTCCCCTCATTGAACTCGTTAGGTGTTGTAAGCCCTCATTGAACTAGTGGGCTAGTCCCTCATTGAAAAGGTGGGACAATAACAAGCCAACCATCGTGCACCAATGGAGGCCTCACCACGTGGTGTAATAAACTACTCCATCTCTTCCCAATTCAACCCTTTCCATAATTATCATAATAAATAACTCAACAAGAATTTTTCCAAGATTCACAAATAAATATATGTATATATTTCAGAATTCAAATCATAAGGTTCCACAAGGCAATTTCTATTAAGATATTAATAATCATTTCACAAAATACTCACAAACAACGTACTAATATACATAATACGTGGAAAGTGGTTTCTCGCCGAAGCTAACTATTATCACCTTGCTCCTAATCCAAGAGCTCAAACACACGCCAAAAATCAATCTACCACAACCAATTTACTAACCATTAATAACTCTTCTAAAACTCTACATAATCAAAATTATAAATTTCATAAAATTTAAAAAAATATACAAATTTTAATAATAATAATATGATTTAATACTATCTATTTATTTTATTATTATCATTATTTTTATTACTATTTTAGTAATAATTATTATTTACCTACAATTATTTTAAACTCGTAGAGGCTATTCTGACACTTTAAATTAGGAGTTTATAAATATCAATCATCATATAAATTATACTTTAATGCATTAGATTTAATGTTTCTCATGGTTTTCTAAGTGCATATGAATTAGCATTATACACACACACATAATAGCAAGGTCTTCTATCATTTCCAAAAGCACGTTTTATATATATACATAGCTTGGCTTCTGACATATATTATATATATACTATACAACGTTTAAATTTTCTTTGAAGACCAGGACGTTCATTATGCCAAAATGAGAGCTAATGCCTTATGGAATTTAAAGTTTGACTAGGTGTGAGACAACAAGCTTTCTATCGTCTCTTTTCTTCCAAAAGCAGCGACAGGTATATATGAATATATAGAAGATAACGAGTCTTGGTTTTTCTGATATATATATATATATATTAACATGGTAGAAACTTTGGATTGGTCATTACTATTCACCACCTTTCTATGCCTATTCTTCTTCAAACCAGAAAACTATATATATATATATTGTCAATACCCTGTTTTAATGCTTAGAGAGCAGAGAACTCTTGTGGATTCATAACTATAATCCCAACGGCTTCAACTTCAACACTCACGTTGGAAATCATGGAAACTGGAAGAAGCAAAACTTGAAGACTTACCTATATTAGCTTCCTGGTTCGTACATGATGATTGCTACCGTAGCACACCACCCCTGTTTTTGGTGTTAGATGCAGAGGAAGATGAACAATACAATCTCAGTTTGCATCTCTCTCTCTCTCTCTCATGTTTCTCACTCTTTCTCGTTCACTCTCACTCTCGGTTTTCCTCTCGGCTGGGTCACGGTTTTTGTTGCAGCAAGGTGAGTAAATGAAAAATGCAGGACAAGGGTGATATATATCAATTGGCAGGTCTAATCCGAGAGGAAGAAAAATGGATGGGCATTGCACAGCACTGGGCTCGAGAGACATGGTCTAGTAATCTCTTGCTGCCATATCTAATTGTGAGATCCCGTGGAAGTCGCTGGACATATATCTTTTTCTGCATTTACGTGATTTAGCAGATAAATATGCTGGTGAGGACTTTCTGTTGACAGCGTGTTTGACCGAGATAGTGTATGGGCTGGAAGATATCACATTGAAAAGGTTCTGATATGTTTTTCCCTACTCTGGTTCGGTGATGCTATGACTAATTGGATAAGTTGGTTTGACATGGGCTGATTGCAAGGAATATATCATCTTATCCGCCTTAGACAAGATGTCCTTCGTCCTCCTCAGCTCTTCCTCCACTTTTTCAAGTTTCTCCTGGCTGGCCTGGAACTCGTTCGAGGCTTGCCACTGCTTCAGCGTCTCGTCACGTTCCACCCTTACGTTTTAAATCGGCACAGGCCTCCACAAAGCTGTGGTGTAGATATATACGGCTGTAATTGTTTTGCTTGTTCTCACGCATTGGGCTTAATGAATTTGACTAAATATCACTTCATGTTTCCAAAGTGCCAAAATGATGAAAATGCCCCTATGGGTCATAAATAACTTAGAAAAATTATGAAAAATCTTAAAAGGCAGTAAAATGACCAAGTAAATTATGAGAGTATATTATCTCTAATTTTGGTAATATTAAATTGTGAGACAAGGGGGTATTCTAATTAAGAAAATTATCAACTTGTGATAATTAAGTAATTAAGTAATATTGGGCTAATTACTTAAGCATAAGCAAAGGAAATTCAGAGATAATTATGTAAAGCTAAAAAATTAGTAGAAAATGGTTGAAAATTAGTAAAAGTATATTTACTAATTAATTGGAAATTTTTGAGAAAAATAGTTGAGGTTAGGTATTTTTAAGCCTAAATGCAAGAATGGACTAATAGGAAAATTTTGTAAAAAATTTTTGTAAAAATAATTATTTAATTAATTAAATAATTAATTAAATAATTAATCAAATAAAAAAAAATATAAATATTTATTAAATAAAAATGGGCCAGCCGAAATTGCCCAAAGAAAAAGGAAAAAAAAATATATATATGTATAAAAGAATTGTTGCAAGTTGCAATTATAATATAATATAATTAATTAAAGTGAAAAAATGTGAATAGTAATTTAGAAATTAGGAAACGGATCCTATCTAGAGATCTAGGAATGGGATTTCCAAAGTCAAGGAAAAATATTGATCAGTGAGTTATTATCTTCCGGAAGAAAATTCTGAAGTCGTTTGTGCATTTCCTAATAAAACAAAATAGGGAAAAATGCATATAGGTATATTTTTGGATATAAAGAAAATAAATTCTAACTCAACATCTAGGAATGAGTTTGAATTTATTTTGACATATTTGGAGTCAGTGAATTTTTCTGAAGAAGTTGATAATTTCAGAAATGCGTTCTGAAACCAGACACGTTCGGACACGTTTTTCGAGAAAACTTCAACCGGATTGTTGGAGCCCTATATGAAATCAAAATTTAGGTTAACTTGGACATTTCTAGTAAGTGAGAACATGTCTTCAAAGTTGTAAATCCAGAATTTTGAAAGTTCTCCGAAATCACGCGAATCGGGTACCGATCGGGGAAATTCTATTAGACCGGGTTTAAAGCAACCCAATTCACCATTTTTGGACCACTCCAAAGCAGCCACATCAGCTCCCCAAGACGTCCAAGATGCTCCCATGGTCATGAATTTTACACCATTTCATGCTTGAATTTCCAAGGTTGTAAACAATTTGGAAAATGCCATTTGTATCCTTAGGTTTTTCTATAAATAGGCATGCAGAAGTCTTCAACGGGTAAGTCTTTCGGGCTTTAGTTTTTAAGTTCGAGTTTTTAGTTCGGTAGTTAGTAGAGTTGTTAGTTAGATTTAGGAAGTAGGGGATGAAATTCCTATACTTGTTTTTAGGCCTCATTGCATTGAAAAATATGCCTGAAGAGGTAAAAACATAGTAGGGATCGAGTCTCCGAAAAGTTGAAGCTTTTGAAGTTCTTTCAAAAATAGGGGTTGTAATGCTAAAATAGTCTTTAATTTTTCAAGTATGATTGGATACCATATGGGAGGGCTATTTTAGTCTTTATTTTCAAAAATCAAAATGGCGTCGAAGTTCTGGCGAAATTTTGGGAAGAAAAGTAGTCAGAGTAACGAAGTGCTGGCGAAATTCCGCCAATTAGGGGTATAGGGGCAAAATGGTAATTTTTACCTAAAATGCCAGTTATTGTGTCAAATCACTAATGAAAGTGATATTATTCTTATAGGACATCAGAAACTCTGATCTGCTGCCGTTACGCTGCCGACGTGCCGCTGTTTCACGTTTTCCCGTAAAAGTACGTTTGTCCGCCAGAAGTACCTAACGTCGTCAACGAAGGTACGGACGCGTACTGTAACACTAATCTAGTGCTGCTCATATACATATATGTGATAGGTACATTCACGGATAGAGATTCTGTTAGGGGTCACCGAGATACATTCACGGTTAGAGACTCTGTTCAGGATTACCGATTATACATACAGTTTCACACGGGTTATAGACTTAATGATACCGTTAGAGTTTTTCCTAGCGCTGAGGACACGACCATACATCGTGGCACTGGGTTTTTATGCAAGCTATTATTGTGTAGGACTTTACGTATCGCTTTAATGCTTATGTTACATCGTGTCACAATCATGCAATCATGCATCTGCTATATGCATAAGAGATATGTCTTTGTTATGTTTTGAATATCTCGTCATCCGTATACTGTTTTATTTGAGCATAAGGTTAATTGTTACTCCGAGATTCAATTCGATAAATTGAATCTCGCCTATAGCTTCAGTGGTCGGAGGACCACGGGTCGGAGATCGAGGCAAGCTGCACGAGTAGGCTCATGGTTGGAGGGCATGTAGCACGAGTGAGCTCTGAGACGGAGATGTCACTTTATCGTTTTCCGTAATTACCTATGAGAACAATAGGATGCTGTATCAATACTAAGTTACACTATGGTTCATGTTTGGTTATGATCAGTTACTCTTTCGCTCCATTGCTCTACTCTGATTGAAAAAAAAATTCGCTTTAGAAAATGGGATGTTACACATGGTTTGACTGTTGATGAAAATGAATGAGTAGTGGGAATGTTTTAAACCTCTGAGTAATTAATAAGGTATTAATTTTGTGGTTATGGTTACGTTAGCCAACACCATATAATTATGGCTTAATAATAAAATACCACTAATCTTATTTTCTCTTGCCCATAAAATGTTGATTCCATAAATTCTTAGGCCTAAAATTATCTCTTCTAAATATTCCTTGAATTTATACTTTTCCGGTAAATTTCTACATAAAATAGGCCTTAATTTCCAAAAATTAACACTATAATTATTCAGGCCAAAATTTCGCTAATTTCAATTTCCATAATATTCAAATATTAATTTTAACATTTATCCAAGCTAAATTTCCCATGATTAATTCCACCATAACATTTCTATATCATCGAAATATTATTTCATTATTTTCCCAAACTTTCAATGTCCAAAATAATTTTTAATAATTATCTTAAGCTTTTCCTCATAATAAACTTAAGACTTTTAAACTCACAAGAAGTCTTTTTATCTCAGATTTATTTCCAATCTTCTAGTTCAAAAATTTGGGATGTTACAACTTCTCTATTGTTTTATAACCTTATCTTGTTTGAGGAAGGGTCCGTTTAATTCTAAAGAGTGCCGCCTTTTATTCTAACCTTGTTTGATGAAATAATACTTAAGGATAGCGTCCTTAAGCATGATTTGAATAATATTTTTATTGTCTTTTGCAAGTTATTTCTATTGTTTTTGGATGTGTTCCCAATAATATTTTATTTTAATTTGTTTCACAAACTTGTGGGAGCCTCTCCAGCGCAGCTTCATATTTATTGGGGTTTTTTAAAATTACAAAAAGGAATGAAAAATTGATTTAGTGAAGTCATTTTCTTTAACATTGTGTTAAATTAAACATTAAATTAAAAAATTAATACGGGTATATAGAAAATTAACATGAATATAGATATTTTAAGATATAAAATAATAAAACCTATATGATACTAAACTAAAACATCACTTGAACTAGAAAAAAAAATTATAAAACATTGCAAACATCTATCACTTGCAGTCAAAATTCAATTGTTTATGAACATCAAAGGGCCTTTTTGGGTTTACAGTGGGAGCAGTGACTTATTTTCCATATGAATTTTGTAGAAACTTGATAGGAAAAAAGTCAAGTTGTAAATACGATTTGTTTTGAATTGACATTGGCAAAAGTGTTTTTCCCCCCCAAATAGAGATGTGTTTGAGTTAGCGGTTGAAAAGTAAGTTAATATGGAAAATGACTAAAAAGAGCATGAATCTTATTGAAGATATATATATATATAGTGATAATTGAAGATAAAAATTTAAATTTAAATTTATGTAAGAAAATTAAATTAATAGATAAAAAAGGGGTATGCATCATTTGTGGGATTTCAACTTAAAATATAAGTTTTTAATTAATTTTAGGAAATAAATAATCAACTACTACTACTACTGTTACTACTATATAGTCTGACGTAGAATGCGCCCCGCCTCATGAAAAAACACTCTCAATATTTATACAAAATAAATCCTTCTTTCCGCATAGCATGGCGGGTAGGGCCCATAAATAAAAAAAAAACAAGGAAAAATGGGCCTCACAATTTTCTCGACGTCTGTGCTATGTCTAGTAGCAAAAAAGCTTGGTCTGATAGCTTTTTTGTGAATGAGCGTTTTTTTAAGAAGTCCAGTATCTAGAAACCTATCCCAAACAACTCTTTATTGGTTTTTTTTTTTTTTCCAATGCCAACACCACTGGGCTTTTTGGGTCTCTAAAAGCTCAATCCAAACAGACTCAAAAAGGATAGGAGAGGAAGAGTTGAAGTCACATTTATCGGAGAGAAAATGCTAAAAGTTTGTCTGAGGTGGTTTCAAAGCCTACAAAGACTGCTATTAGATACATCATTAAGTAAGAAGGATAGATCAAATAGTATGAAGTCATATAAAACAGGGTAGATATAAACTAGCGAGAAGGCTCAATAAAGTTATTGAACAGGATATACCAATCCTACCTTGTAGAATAAGACTGCTTGTTTAATTTATAACAAATATGATAAGCTATTGACTAATTTTTTTCCAACACAGATTTTGTGATTTGTTCTGTAGAATTTGTGCAAAGCACGAGACAGTTTGTTATATCTTTGATCATCTGATGCAGATAACAATGTCCTAGCCAACTTCAGGAATAAGGGTTTATATGCAAATTTTCACAGTTCCCTACTATGCAATCAGATAGATTTTGTGCCATTAAATTAGCAGCAAGAAGCTTCATTTGTTTATAATGGCAAGTGCGAACAACATTATCCACCCTTGAGCTCTTAACTACATCATCATCCATGGACCGTGGTAAAATAAGCAGGGGAACTACAAATTTTCACCTTAAATTATAACCTCACCCCATTTTCTTTTCCTGCTAATTTCTGTTTAATTCACCTACCTATAACTGATCCTTCTCAGAATCATTGCAAGCTATCACTATCAGCATCCATGCGCTCTAAATATTAAACGAGCTTCTTCTTCTGTTGCTGGCACTATCTTTCGAAGGTTCAAGCCATTTTTCATTGCCTTTGCCTCAGGGCGCACTGTGAAGGTGAAATGGAAAGTATTTGATACCTGTATCAAGCAAAGAAAACAGGGAAGCAAGAAGAATCAATCCACAATCTAATTTTATTGCCCAAAGTATCGTAAAACTAACCTCGCTAGATTGCAGCTCAGGCCTAGTAACATGAGCAACAACTTCAACATTGATCAGTGGCTGATCTGGATTGTGAAGTTCAGTGTAAAGAACACAGGACTTGAAACGCAAGAAATCCCCGACGTCAACCTGGTCAAATAAATTCTGGTCTTTATTTATGATTACAGGCAAATAGCTTGATTTTCATTCACTTTTATCATAAAGTGATCAAGTAATCACGTGAAACAACTCATAGCATGAGTAGCATCAGTTTACATCTCTCATATATATATATATATATATATTCTTTTTTGGGAAAATTAGTCATTTAGTCCTTCAAATATAAACCCAGTCGTAACTAAGTCCCTCAGGTTTGCTTCCTTTTATCACTTCATCCCTGCCATTAGTTAATAAACCAGACTCAGAAATGGTGTCAACAGAGTGAAAAACATTCGTGTCTCTCTCTTCTTCTATGTACACCCTCTTAATCTCGACGATACCCCTCTTTCCAGATTCTTCATTTACCTTTTTGTTCCTTCTCACGCATCTGTATTATTTCCTCTTCTTGGCTCCACTGTATTCCGCATACCATGGCTCTGCTTGGGCTTAAGCTTCGTCATATTGCAGTTCATTTGCAGAACCATTCGCTGGCCTCAGCCACTGGAACATCTCCTGTGAATGGAAGAAAGGCAAGTTCGTTGGCTCCATGATAGGCATTTACTCCCACATGAGAGACATCTCCCAATGCCTCCGCGGCAGCCGGAAGATTCTTGGCAGACTTTAACTTCAACCAGAGAGATGTTCTGCGACAAAATCCCCACCCTCTCCAACCTCTCGCTCTCACCCTCAAGGATGACAACAAGCTCTGCAAACTCCCCTTTGACTGCCGCAACAGCACCATCTTTCCTCCCTCACTGGACCCGACCCAAGCTCGATCCATCTTCCAGATAAACATCATGAAGATGCCGCCGAATAATGGCATGGCCACCGCCATTACTCCTTCGTTGAAGTGGCACGTCAAGGGTGTCGTCAGCCTGCAGTACTGGTGAGGCAAGTGACCTGCAATATGACGAAGCCTAAGCCCAAGCAGAGCCATAGTGTGTGGAATACAGTGAAGCCAAGAAGAGAAAAAGATACAGAGGAAGGGAGAAGGAACAAAAAGGTAGATGAAGAATCTGGGAAGAGGGGTATCGTCGATATGAAGAGGGTGTGTACGAAGAAGAGAGACACGAATGTTTTTCATGGTAGGTGTCTCACGGCAAGAAGAAGGACATAATTTTCAGTCTTTTTTTTTTTTTGCATACAATGGCAAGCCGAAGCTTGAAATGATAAAACAGGAGTTAGGCCATTGAAGTCTACTCCCAACTACAACACAAAGGGTACACTACTAACCCCGGCAGACCAATTGGTCTCTCAAAGCCATATCGCGGCACTCTACTGGAACAGTTGGAATAAGAATCGCCTCTGCGTCAGCTGGAGCATTATGTCCTTCCCTAGCCAAATAGTCAGCACATGCAATGTTGTTCCTCGAGGTATGAAAAAGCTTCACGTCCCAATCCCTAAGAGGAGGTCTCGATGTTCCCAATGATGTCCCTCGGCGGGTGGTCGGCGTACGCACCGTCTCTCATGAGCATATTAATCGCGTCCGGGAATCCGAATATAAAAGAATCTGCTGAAACCCCATTCTGTGAGCCATCTTTAGCCCTAACTCAATGGCATAGAGCTCCGCCTCGATAACCGTCTGGAGACCTAGGGCCTTGTAGAATCCCATCAGCCAATTCCCTCGGGAATCTCTGATTACTCCCCCGCATGCCGCTTGAGATTGATGTCGAACCGAACCGTCAACGTCTATACGGACCACATTCGCCATAGGAGGAGTCCAAGACTTTTCCTCATCCCTGTGAAGTTGGAAGATCTGATGATTTAAATTATCATTAACAGTACTTTCCAATAGTAAATAATCACATAAATGGATCAACTCCCTGGTATATAAGACTTCGCCTTGGAATGTGGCCTTGCATCTAGATGTCCAGAGGATCCAAAGATCCTAATGCAAAAATTCTTGACCAAGGGAAATTGTGATACTTTCCCCGCCCGGTTTGTGCTTGATGTTCCAATTAAGCCAACCCCGCAAGTTACCCGCAAAAACCGGGAAACATAGTTAGATTTTAAAATTTCTTTCCAAAATTCCTTGCCCTATCGCAATCTCTGATCACATGAAGCACACTCTCTTCACAATTACACTGAAAAGGACAGAGGTTATTATTTGTAAGACCAATCCTAGCTCTTAATGAATTAGTGGCAATTCTTTCGTGGCCCACCTGCCACATAAAAAACTTAACTTTTTCGAACTTGCCACTTCCACATAAGAGGCCGAAATGGTTACTATTATCCCCTCCCCGGTCCGACAAATATTGATAAGCCGATTTAACCGAGAATCCTCCATCCTTCGCAGTCTCCAAGTAAAGCGGTCGGGATATTATTATCGGGTGGGTGCATTCGCAAATAATACGAATAACCTCAAGAGGAAGAATCCCATGCCACCTACTAGTGTCCCACCTCCCATTCATCAACACTTGATCTCTCACGATTCCTCATCATCAATTATGGCGGGATTATTGACAAAAGTAATAAGCGGCCGTTCCAAGGGGAGCCAAAGATCCCGCCAAAACTTAGTCTCACCCCATTGTTAACTTTTCTCCCAACACCACTCATGAATTTATCCCAAACCTCCACAATGGCTTTCCAAGCCGAAGACGAGTTCCTTTTCTTTGAAACTTTAGGTAAATGTGAGTTTCCACAATTATACTTGGCCCTTATACATTGGACCCATAACAACTCAGTTTTATTCAGGAGGCTCCAACATAGTTTCATAATGAACGCCTTGTTCTGGCGTCTAAGATTTTTAAACCCAAGACCCCCCTGTTTCCTTGCTTGAGTAACTTTATCCCATGCAATAAGGTGCACTTTCTTAGCATCCACATCCTGTGACCAAAGAAACTTCCTCGATAATTTATCAATTTCATTTATAGTGCATATAGGTAAGAGCGTAGATTGCATATAATAACTTGGTAAAGAAGACAGCACAGATTTAATCAGGACCGATCGACCAGCAGTTGTTAGAAATTTACTTTTCCACATAGCCAATTTAGCTTGGGCCTTTTGTACAATCGGATGATACGTGGCCTTTGTAACCCTTTTATGAATAATCGGCACACCCAAATATTTTCCCAAATCAGCTGTGATACCAATTCCAAGAATGTGACTAAGATCAATGGCCCTATTAAAATTGACATTTGCCGAGCAAAACATCTTTGATTTGTTCAAATTAATTCTGTGGCCAGAGACTTCGCAAAATATTCGCATGACCTCTCGAATCTCTGCCATTTGGCCAGAAGACGCTTCTGCAAAAAAGGATAAGATCATCAACGAAAAAGATGAGATATACAGGCCCTCCTCTTTTGAACATAAACGGCTTCCACCGGCGAGCCTGACATTCAGCTCTAATAAGATGACCCAGCCGCTCCATACACAACACAAAAATATACGGACTTAAAGGATCTCCTTGTCTAACCCCTCTGGTAGGGGTGAAACTTGGAGTTTCATCCCCATTCCACAGGACAGACAAGGAGGCCGTTGAAATGCAAGTCATAACAAGGTCAATAAAGCTTCTCTCCAAATTCAAACAAGTAAGCGTATTTTCAATAAATCCCCAATCAAGCCTGTCATAAGCTTTCTCCATGTCGATCTTAACCGCAACATATCCCTTCTTTCTCCCTTTCAATCTCATAGAATGGATGACTTCGGGCAATAAGGATGTTATCACATGTAGATCTTTCTGCAATAAAACTACTTTGTTCAGGGCCTATAAGATACCCTATAATGCCTCTGAGTCTATTCGCCACCACCTTCGTAATGATTTTAAAACTAACATTGCACAAGGATATGGGACGAAATTCACGAAGCGAGGAGGGGTTATCAATTTTAGGTATGAGAACAATCTTGGACTTGTTGATGGTGGCCATTCTGTAGGGGTTATCAAGGCACTCTTCAATAAAATGACAGATCTTGTTTCCCACCACGTCCCACTGAGTTTGAAAGAAGTGAGCATTAAGGCCATCTGGTCCAGGAGCTTTAAAAGCACCCATAGCAAAAGTAGCATTCTTGATTTCCACTCTAGTGATTCTGGATGATAGCATGCGCAACTCGTGAGCCTGAATGGTGGGAAAATTCGAGCACAGCTCCCCAGGTTCTCTAGCCGAATTCTCCCGAGTATAGAGATTACGAAAGAACTCATGGGCCATCATTTTTGCAGTATCCTGATCTTCAACCCATTGTCCTTCCTCATTTAGGATAGCTCCGACTCTGTTCTTCCTCCTCTTGATCATGGTAGAAGCATGGAAGAATCTAGTATTTCTATCGCCCTGCAGCCATTTACTTCTCGATTTCTGGAACCAGGTAATCTCCTCCTGAGTCGCCACTTTATGATATTCCTCCCAAAGCCTTTTTTCAAGTCTGAACAACCCAGAGTGAAGATTCATCTTCCTGGCTCTATCAATCCCCTCCAGACGACGAATCAACTACTTTCTCTTTTTTGTGAAATTGCCACATCTATTATCATTCCATGTAGAGGCAGAAGTTTGAAATTTGTCGAGACCCTGAAGCCAATTCCTTTCATGCCAAGCTTCCTTGGTAACATCCTTAAAGTCATTCTCTAGGGACCACGCAACCTGGTAAGTAAACGTTCTTTGACTACTTCTCCGTCTACCAAGAATTGACATTAACCACCACCACCCTATGGTCAGATTTAAATTTAAGCTCATGCCTGACAGAGAAATTAGGGAAATAATTAATCCAACTGAAATTGGTAAAAACCAAATCCAGCCTTTCTTTCAGCCCATGCTTCTCCCAAGTAAATTTTTCTCCCTCAACCTCTGCCTCAATCAAATTAGTATCCTCAATACACTCCTTGAAGCGTTGCATGGAAGCCCGCGGGGGATCAACTCCCCCAAGCTTATCATTAGTGGACAAAAAGGCGTTAAAATCCCCCAAAACAACCCAATGCATATTAGACTCGGTAATAGACCGGAGATAATTCCATAAAGCATCCCTGCCAATTATTGTAGTTTCACCATATACTATCGTCACAAGGCAGACACTATTATTATGAAGATCCGTAACCTGACAATGCAAAAGCTGGGTAGTGGAGGTAATATATGAAATATCAAAAGCATTATTATTCCACAAAATCCAAATGCCCCCCGAAAACCCAGTAGACTCAACTCGAATCCAGTGGCTAAAACCCAGCTTACGACAAACCTTATCAGCTCTATCACCACTGATACGAGGCTCAAGAATGCACAAAATATCAACATAATATTTATTCACAATATCCTTGATATTTAAGGGAAAGGCACGGCTCCCGGCCCCCCTACAATTCCATGATGCCACAATCATTAAAAATAAATAACTACAAGCAATTGGAAAGAGGTACTTACCTGAGCTATCCGGCTTTACCTTCCTGAATTTTCTGGGGTTGGGTCTCCGGTACAACTGTGTCATTACCCTCCAAGAAATTCGGAGCAATATCCTCATTCGGATCCCACTGGTCAGCCAACTGTTGGTTTTGCTTCGTGCACACACCATCCCTAGATTGCTCACTTCTAATAATATTAGCTGGTTCCTGGTGAGGTAGATTGGAAATATTCCCCTGGACGATTGCATGCACACGCTGGCCTTTAATTTTAGTTTTTCTATCATTAATTTTTTTGGGATTTAATTGCAAGGCCACAATTTCATTCTCGTTGGATGACCCATGATGCCCCTGTTCACTTGGCTCACCTTGTTGCTCATTGGTTAAAACATGGAGTATGTTACTAGGCCCAGTTTCTTGCCTTAAATTCGCCAAACCCACTATTGCCTTCATGGTGGCAAGATCTCGCTTCCTTGGCCACTATTTGTAAAGCCATGGCCTGCTCCTCTTGGTCCATGGAAGAAATCGAACTGGGCCCAATTGGCCCTTGCTTTTTCGTTAGCCCACTAGGTAGTTTTGCCACTTTCGGCCTATATTGCAATGAGCTCCTAGCCCCATCCGATTTTTGGCCTTTCCCACTAATAGCTGTCCCATCAATTTTCACGTGGCCCTTGACTTTCTTCACCACCAAGCTCTTCATCCCCAGTTCATCGCCTTCACTTTCCTCAGACCGTACTAAGCTCTGCTCCTTCATAAAAAACTCTCCATCCTCCAAATCTTGGATTGCCGCAAATCTTGTACTTCGCCTGACACCCACTGACTACCCAATCTTAGTCTCGTTTCCCGTAGGATCTCGGCGCACATCTCTGGTTTCCGACCGTTGCCATGCCCAGTTTCGAGGAGCTCTCCGAGTCACCATCATCCACGGTCCAAACCCCTCCTCCACTGGTTTTTCCAGCGATTTCCCCGCCGATCCACTACCGGCTGGCCTCGTTGAGTAGTTTCTCACCGGTTGCCGTCCAAGTTCTTGCTGCTCTGTTCGTGCGTGTTCGCTGGACCCAGGTGTCTCGGTTTTAAATGGACACTCCTCTCTCCTATGGCCGACCCTCTCACAAGCGAAGCATATAAGGGTTAGTCCCTCATACTCTACATTGAACACCCTCCCAACAGCGATCACCTTTGGTACCAACTTCTTCTGTAAATCTAGTTCCACACACATGCGCACAAATCTGCCCCTTTGTATTTTCGGATTTGATCCTTGGCAATCTTGGAGAGTATTTAAATCAACCTTCAGCGTTCGTCCGACACGATCTCCCAGGCGTGAAATATAATGTTTATTATATAGGTGTATTGGCACGTCTGGGATTCTAACCCAAGTTGCCACTCTTCCCAGCTGATTATGGTAAGGATCAAAGTGGGGAGTCCAGCGTTGAATCAAGACACAATGTTGTTTGACCACCCAGGGTCCCTCATAAAGCACTCTTCTGTAATGAGCTTTCCATAATTCCTGATCCTGAAATCTCACCACAAAATAATTGTTCGGGATGTCAATTAGCTCAAAGGTAGAAAAGCCCCACTGTTTAATTAGGATCTCCTTTAGCACAAACGGATTAAACCTCATACCCAGCACAGTAAGGATTAATGCGTAATTCCATGGTTCGCACCATTCATTAAATTCCTCCTCCGTACATGGCGCAACAGGGTAGAGTTCCATAAGTTTTTTGATCTCCTCAGATTCCTCTGGTAATTTCCAAGATATATCCTTATCATCCGTAAAGAGATCTTCTTCCTCCATTACCGAACTGCTATGAGCAACTCCGTTGAACCCCATTAGAGACGCTCTATATGAAGGAAATTTAGCTGTTTTATTCCCTGCCTTTTCTTGTTTTTCTGCCTGTTCCGTGTGTTCATTTTGCTCATTGTGCTGTTCCGTTTCATTCTCCAGCATTCTATCATCCATAATGGTGTGAACTATGTCTTCCACCTTTTTCTTCTTCTTTCGGTCATCCTGTCCCTCCGCCGGTGGTCTATCAGGTGGGAGTTTTCGTTGCCCAGCATCTGTCAAAGAGAGCACGATGGGAGCTTTCTCTGCCATGAACTTGGAATTTTCAGTCTTTTAACACTGTTTCTAAGTCTGGTTTATTAACTAAGAGCAGGGATGAAGTCATAAAAAGGAGTTAAACTTGAGGGACTCAGCCGCGACTGGGTTGATAGACGAAGGACTAAATGACTAAGTTTCCCTTCTTTTTTCCCCTAACAGTTATAGTTGAACTCAAATTGGTTACAATATTTTCAAAAAATATTCCCTGTGTGCATATGCTATAAAATTACGCTATAGATGAGCTAATCCCAGTATGGGTTTAAGAAGTATTATCTTCGGATTTGCTAATAGCAGTCATTATGAAGATATGGTGAAAGTAGAAAACTTAGGACAAAATACTCACACGTTTTAAGAAATCGAAGTCAACTTTTATTACCCCAAGCACAATGAAAGAAATCGAGTACCCTCCATTGCTGTCGTATGGTGACCAGTTAGCTTGTTGCTTAACATTGGTTTTCAGGGGGAGAGAACCGTGAGAAGGAAGAGCAAAGAGGGGCTTAGCTTTTCTATTTTACTGATCTGTCTTCCCTCCCTTGAAAATTGCAGTCCACTGAATGAACGGCGTCCTATGTGAGGAGCTTTTTTGGGCCATCCAAAAAAACCCTTAACTAATCCATGATTATTTGTTGGGAAAATTAATTATTTAATCTTTATAGTTTCACTGAGTTTATAACGCACTTTTTATAGTTTGACTTGTCATAACTCAATCCCTAAAGTTTAGTTCATTTAATGATTATCTCCTTGCCGACTGATTCAAAGTAGATAATGATGATGTGTTACAAAAGGTGTCAACTAAGCATCCAGGGCATTACACATAAGCATTATAATTGCTCTGCCTCTGAAAAGCCAAAAATAGAAGGCCTGAATACAAAAAGAAGAAAAAACTAACATGATAGTCCTTATAGTTTCATCAAATTCTGAATTAGGTGCCTGAGTTTTCCCCCCTTTTTTATTCACTCCTTAATGCATGCTCTGTTATATACTTATATGTGCAACCATCCTTCTGTACATGAATTTGCCATGAGTTAAGGTGATCTGGCTATTTTTTTGATGAAGTGAGATTGAAAGAAGGATTAAGCATATGTGGCCATTTTGAATTAGGTCCTTACAATTTGAGCCTAGAAATTTTAAATTAGGTCCCTACACTTTTTTTTAATTCACAAATTCTATGTAATGGTGACATGAGCTTTACTCAAAATGTCCGTAGGTTCAATCCTACTGATGTATTACAAAAGATGCTCTAAGTCTACTACTCCCCTAAACATACCCACTATTTTTTAATGAGGCAAAAAAAATTATGTGAAAAATCTTCCCTGCAACATTCTCAGGCAGAAAAAGATGACCATGTGTCTCAATACTCCATAAACATATTGGAGCAAGATAAGACGAAATATGCTTAGTGTACTTGAAGGTCTAAATTATTATACTTATATATTAGTACATTTAGTACATTTAGGCTACAAGCTAAAGGAAAACCCTTATCTTGAAAAAATCCTTATCACTCCAACAAGATTTAGACAACATAAACCTTGGCAGCATGATTTTGTATCTGAAAATTGGAAAGAGAATTATTATTAATAATCTTGAAGAATTCAAACACTAAATTTTAAAAGAGTTGATAGAGAACAATGCTTAGAAATATTAAATTATTGAAATCAAAGTCTCATATTAAAATGTTAATCACATAGATTAGGAAAAGAACTTTGAACTCTTAGCTCTTGTTAAGTGGTGGACCCAGTTATTTTAACAACGAGGGGTGAAAAAAAAAATACTATATCATAAATAAAAATAATTGAAATACAATATAGACTTAATATATAAAAAATTCAAAGAAATCTATTACATAAATTAAGATTACTTCACTTGACCTTTACTCTACATGTTTTCATATTGTTAAACTCATCTATAATTGAATCCGTGCTAAAACTCAAAGCAATTTCTTTTTCAATATATGTAATCAAAGAATCATTAAGAAATTAGTCTTTTATTCTATTTCAAATACTGTTCTAAATTATCTTCATAGTAGAGAAAGATTTTTTAATAGTTGCAGTAGAAATTGGAAGAGTAAGTATAAGTCTAATCGCTCTATCGATAAGAGGGTAAATAATAAACTTTTCAGTTCTGGCTAGCCCTTGACATAATTTAGATATAGTTGATAAATTAATCAAATTTGGATGTTTAGAAATGTCATGTTCAAAATATTATAACTCTATCTTGAAATACAATTTTTTCTATTCTGCGAAATCTCTAGAATAAAATTTATTAACAAGTTTACAAATAAAGGTACGATTAAATTAAATTTTCTTAGAATTGAAAACTTGTTCATAAAGTCCTGCGCGTTGGTTACATATTTAATCAAGCTCATCTTCTTATATATATATATAATATTACAAAATTTAGGGGGTGGGGCCACCCCTAGCCCTCTTGGATCCCCGTTGTTGTGGTTGAAAGTTGACCTGATTTATTATATGGATATGAAAGTGCTCCATGTTCTTCCTTGTATGATCTGTGTAATTTGTTTTCTTTTATTGTACTGTGATGGCTTCATCTGAATTGTATAACTAAATATGGTTCACATACTAATTTTTTGAGACATACAGAAAGTCTTTTTCTTTCCTCATCCCCTCTTTTATTGCTTCCATCCTCAACATTTTCTTTTATTTTTCCCATGTTGGGAAAGCTATAAGATAATAAACACATGGTAAAAATCAATGATAATTTAGTTTAATAATACAATACAATTTTGCTTTCTGAAATTTCTTCTTATCATATACGAGTCACAAAAAGAAATAAGACATAATAAGGAGCTTAATTAGTAGTGAGGAAAGGTACAAGTATCGAGTAAGTTATATAGGAAACTGGAAAAGGTAGGTGTTTACCATGGGAAGGAGCTTGAATGAGAAGCAAGAAGGGAAGGTATGAAGTTCTCATGCAATTGGAGGGAAGGCAAGGGAGGTGTGAAGTTCTCATGCAAAATAATCATGAGAGAGCAGACTTTTGTCCTCACCCCATTGCATGACAATCTTTTTTCTGTTTGAGGCATGACGAGAGACTAAATTTTAATTTAACTGATACATTATTTTTCTCTAATAAATTTAGCAATAGTCAATAAATTCTTCCTCATTGTTCAAAAAAAAAAAATCTTCCTCATTTTTGAAACACAAAGTACTTTGGACATATTGAACTGTGCATGAGCATATTAAGTATTTGAAACCGAAGAAGTAATTTTTATTAGGAAAAATTATAATAAAGGACCTAAAAAAAATAATATTTATTAAGAAGGACTATAAAAATGGTAATTATTTTGAAGGACCAGAAACTAAAACATTAAAATAGAAAGACTAAATTGCCCAAAACCATATTTTCTATATTCTCTCTAATTGAATCAGAATCTGGAGTGATTGATGGATAATGATAAATAGAAACCAATTTAAATAACCTATTCTTTTTCGATTGCGTTAGAAAACTCCAAGGCTCTAAAGTCTACAGAGTAAGATATGGACACACCCTCCTGATTATGATTAGGGTTAATATATGATTCCAACAAATCAAACAAAATTACATGGTATGGGAAAATAAACCTATAACACAAATCCTCGTTTTACGGGACTATTACACCATTTAAATATTTCTCCCTGCATGAATAGAGGACATAAATTTGACAGAAGAACAGAAACAGATCGGCAAACAATGAGCACCAAAATCATTAAACAATGAAAATCCATTAATCTATTTGGCATTATCTATCAATCACTCCAAATTCTGATTTAGTTAGAGAGAATATAGGAAATCTGGCTAAGGACAATTTAGTCTTTTTATTTTAATATTTTAATTTTTGGTCCTTCAAAATAATTACTATGGTCCTCCTTAATAAATATTATTTTTCTTAAGTCCTTTATCATAATTTTCCCTTTTTATTAAGTGGATATGATCATATTGTTGTAATTATTATGTTGGTGTGTCAAAGGAAAATAATCTTATCAATACATTTATACTTTTTTAAGCTAAAGGAAAATAATCTTATCACTTCTTCTTCTTCTTCTTTTTCCCTTCAAGCAAAAAAAAAAATCTTATATCACAACATTTCTTCTTTACCAAGCCATTAATGATGCAACATTTATCTGTGTTACTTGACAATTTTATCCATATGACTTGACAACCTTATCTATCATTAATTACTTTCTTATCTACATATGTATCCATGGCATATAAATAGGGAATTGAAAATAAAGTTCAAAACACACCAACATGAACTTTCAAGTTATTCTCTCCTATCATCTACTTACTATTGAGTTCACTACTACTTCTCTATTGTTTTATAACCTTATCTTGTTTTAGGAAGGGTTCATTTAATCTTAGAGAGTGCCACCTTTTATTCTAACCTTGTTTGATGAAATAATACTTAAGGATAGTGTCCTTAAGCATGATTTGAATAATATTTTCATTGTCTTTTGCAGGTTATTTCTATTGTTTTTGCATGTGTTCCCAATGATATTTTATTTTAATCTGTTTCACAAACTTGTGGGAGCCTCTCCAGCTTCATATTTATTGGGATTTGTTTACAATTACAAAAAGGAATGAAAAATTGATTATTGAAGACATTTTCTTTAACATTGTGTTAAATTAAACATTAAATTAAAAAATTAATAAGGGTATATAGAAAATTAACATGAATATAGATATTTTAAGATATACAATAATAAAACCTATATCCTAAACTAAAACATTACTTGAACTAGGAAAAAAAAATTTAAAACATTGCAAACATCTATCCCTTGCTACCAAAATTCAATTGTTTATCAACATCAGAAAGGATAGGAGAGGAAGAGTTGAAGTCACATCTATCGGAGAGAAAATGGTAAAAGTTTGTCTGGTTTCAACCGAAGGCAGAGCTTAAATGTAATTGGGGGAGAGTACAGAATAGAACCCAAATTTTCATGAAAGTATATTTAAGTTCAAAAAAATTTCAATATTTTCATCTTATTTCCTCTTGGAACCTTTTAGTGGGGACTAAAGTAAAAATATTGAAATTTTTATGAGGCTTGAACGTAATTTACGAAAAAACTGGGTTCAATTCTGTAATTTTAGGGGGTCACCCCTAACCCCCTAGTTCCGCCTCTAGTTTCAACGCATACAAAGACTACTATTAGATACGCCAGTTAGGAGGATAGATCAAATAATATGGAGTCATATGAAAGGGGTAAAGATAAACTAGCAAGAACAATGAATAAAGTTACCCACCTAGTAGAATAAACAAATATGATAAGCTATTGACTAATTTTTTCCAACACAGATTTTGTGATTTGTTCTTTAGACACGAGACAGTTTCTTATATCTTTGATCATCTGATGCAGATAACAATGTCTTAGCCATCTTCAGGAATAAGGATTCATATGCAAATTTTCAAAGTAACAGTGCCCTACTATGCAATCAGATAGATTTTGTGCCAATAAGTTAGCAGCAAGGAGCTTCATTTGTTTTTAATGGCAAGTGCTAACAACATTATCCACCCTTGAGCTCTAAAATACATCATCATCCATGGAACGTGGTAAAAAGCAGGGGAACTACAAATTTTCTCCTTAAATTATAACCTCACCCCATTTTCTTTTCCTACTAATTTCTGTTTAATTCACCTACCTATAACTGATCCTTCTCGCAATCATTTCAAGCTATCACTGTCAGCATCCATGCGCTCTAATATTAAACGAGCTTCTTCTTCTGTTGCTGGCACTATCTTTTGAAGTTTCAAGCCATTTTTCATTGCCTTTGCCTCAGGGCGTACTGTGAAGGTGAAATGGAAAGTATTCGATACCTGTATCAAGCAAAGAAAACAGGGAAGCAAGGCGAATCAATCCACAATCTAATTTTATTGCCCAAAGTGTAGTTCGGTAAAACTAACCTCGCTAGATTGCAGCTCAGGCCTAGTAACATGAGCAACAACTTCAACATTGATCAGTGGCTGATCTGGATTGTGAAGTTCAGTGTAAAGAACACAGGACTTGAAACGCAAGAAATCCCCGACGTCAACCTGGTCAAATAAATCCTGGTCTTTATTTATGATTACAGGCAAATAGCTTGATTTTCATTCACTTTTATCATAAAGAAATCAAGTAATCACGTGAAACAACTCATAGCATGAGTTGCATCAGTTTATATCTCATTCAAACGAATTGATAAAAAGAAGAGCAAAGCATTGCAGGTTCACTGTGTGAGAACACGCACAAGAACCCCTATAGGCTAAAGAACCATAAAGCACAAACACCTTTCTTTTTTATCTGTTCTTCCAACACAAACAGCACGCCAACTCGATCATATATATACCTTTCTTTTTTATCTGTTCTTCCAACACAAACAGCACGCCAACTCGATCATATATATATATATATATATATATATATATATATATATATATGATCGAGTTGGCGTGCTGTTTGTGTTGGAAGAACAGATAAAAAAGAAAGATGTTTGTGCTTTATGGTTCTTTAGCCTATATATATATATATATATATATATATTCTTTTTTGGGAAAATTAGTCATTTAGTCCTTCAAATATTAACCCAGTCGTAACTAAGTCCCTCAAGTTTGCTTCCTTTTATCACTTCATCCCTGCCATTAGTTAATAAACCAGACTCAGAAATGGTGTTAAGGGAGTGAAAAGCATTCGTGTCTCTCTTTTCTTCTATGTACACCCTCTTCATCTCGATGATACCCCTCTTTCCTGATTCTTCATTAACCTTTTTGTTCCTTCTCCTTCATCTGTATTATTTCCTCTTCTTGGCTCCACTGTATTCCGCATACCATGGCTCTGCTTGGGCTTAAGCTTCGTCATATTGCAGTTGACTTGCAGCACCCACTCGCTGGCCTCAGCCAATGGAACAACTCCTGTGAATGGCAGAAAGGCTAGTTCGTTGGCTCCATGATAGGCATTTACTCCCACATGAGAGACATCTCCCAATGTCTCCACGGCAGCAAGCTCTCAAGGACGACTTTAACTTCAATCAGCGAGATGTTCTGTGACAAAATCCCCACCCTCTCCAACCTCCTGCTCTCACCCTCAAGGACAACAACAAGCTCTGCAAACTCCCCTTTTGCTGCCGCAACAGCACCATCTTACCTCCCTCACTGGACTTGAGCCAAGCTCGATCCATCTTCCAGATAAACATCATGAAGATGCCACCGAATAATGGCATGGCCACCGCCATTACTCCTCCCTTGAAATGGCACGTCAACAGTGTCGTCAGCCTGCAGTACTGGTGAGGCAAGTGACCTGCAATATGATGAAGCCTAAGGCCAAGCAGAGCCATAGTATGCGGAATACAGTGAAGACAAGACGAGGAAAAGATACAGAGGAAGGAGAAGGAACAAAAAGGTAGATGAAGAATCTGGGAAGAGGGGTATCGTCAAGATGAAGAGGGTGTGTACGAAGAAGAGAGACACGAATGTTTTTCATGGTGGGTGTCTCGCGGCAAGAAGAAGGACATAATTTTCGGTCTGTTAACACTGTTTCTGAGTCTGGTTTATTAACTAACGGCAGGGATGAAGTCATAAAAGGAGTTAAACTTGAGGGACTGAGCCACGACTGGGTTAATAGTTGAAGGACTAAATGGCTAATTTTCCCTTCTTTTTTCCCCTAGCAGTTATAGTTGAACTCAAATTGGTTAAAATATTTTCAAAAAATATTCCCTGTGTGCATATGCTATAAAATTATGCTATAGATGAGCTAATCCAGGTATGGATTTAAGCAGTATTATCATCGGATTTGCTAATAGCAGTCATTATGATGAAGATATGGTGAAAGTAGAAAACTTAGGACAAAATACTCACAGGTTTTAAGAAATCAACATGATCAACTTCAAGAAAACATGGAACCAATCCAGCAAAAGCATATGCTGTTGAGAAAGCCAATTCAAATGCTCGATGCATTAAAAATCCTCCAAAGATTCGGCCATGGATGTTCCGTTGTTGAGGCTGGCATATTAGAGAGTTCTCAAGGCGGGTATCCCTCAGAAGAATGCTGTCACGATCAGCCAAGGCAGGCATGTCACAGAAAACCCTTCCCTCTGCCAACAGAGACCTGAGTCTGTTTACATTTCCATTCTCCAAATCCTTCCACTCCCCTCCTCTCTTCCTTTTTTTCAAATTATGTGTCGCCTCACTTTGTTCAAAAAGTAACTTCTCAAGTTCAGTTTCAGGTGAAAGTCGATTAACTGGAGCTGCCTTTCCAGTTTTTGAGTCCCGTGCAACAAATATGAAGTTGGCTGTTAGTGCTATTGAGTCTGAATCATCAGAGCCCTCTGCAAATATTTTAGAAATGAATCTTAGAAATTCAACTATAAAGAAAATACACAGCAAAACAGAATTTAATTTGGTATATCATATTTATATGAAATAATGAAATATTAATTAAACCAAAAAGAAAAAGAAAATAGGTCAGGTTCAATTACTTCAGCTCACATGGCCAAACGAATTTTATTGCAAAGAGTGCATTTGTTTGAGTTAGGTTGGTTCAATGGCCAGTTCATTAGTTGAGTCAGATGGGTTGGACTAGGTCCATACATCATGGATAAGATCATGACATAGAAAGACCAAGTTTTGACACTCTAAAATACTGGTACTCAAATTTTTAGAACCACGAAGTAAGGCACCTTTTTTGGACTCAGAAACCACAAGTTGGACCACAATTGAGGATCGCCCAACCCATATAACAGAACCAACTACTTTGAGATCAAAGTCAACACTGATTGGCTTCTTCAAGACAATCTTGTCTACAGAAGCAGTGACCAGTAGAAGTGGCCTTGTTGTGCTATCATCATCAGAGCAGTGCTGTTTATACAGGAAAATATAAATTATAAATTAGTTCAGTAAAATTTGGGAGATATGATTTTCTTGTTGAAGCTAGCAAGCCATTGAAAACAATGAATCACCGCAAGCATAGTGGAAAAGTTGTTGGCTTAAGACTTATAAGCAGTGTCCAGTTCAGATTTCAAATGAATATGCCTGTTAAGTTTTGTGAATTTAGATCCTCGGGCAATATTTCATTCACTCCATTTACATAACAAATAAATTTCAACAGGATCCACCAATAGTTAAAGAACAACTGATTCCAATCATCTCCCACACAAAAAATTCTTATCATAAGAAAGGCCCACAAAATCTATTCCCATAAAATGAAGAGTGTTGGCTGAAAAGATTATTTCTATTATGTCAAGTATTTTTTTATTGTTGTTTCTTAAATTTAACTGTTTAAATATTAGCTTCATTTTACATCATAATTTTTGTAAAAAAAGTATAATTTGAAAAACGACGCAAAATCGGAATCAGTATGCTGAGTTGTTACTGCAAGCGAATCTGATTTCCTTCAAACAGTGATAGTCCAAAAAAGGAGGAGTGATTGCAGAGACCAGAAATTAGGCTCATATACACAACCATTTTAAATACAATTCTCATTCCGCCTATCAAGGATTTAGGCTGGCCAGAAAACAAAGCTTTAGGACTTGGAATTGTGAAAGCAATTCGTAGAAATATAACATCAGCATGAACCATTCTTTAGTCTAATTGCATTTATGTTCGATGAATTCCACACTTTACATATTGTAACTTATACTCGTCTTCTATTTTTAATGCGACAAATTGATGAAAGGGTTTGAGCCAAGGGGTCTTGTAGAGTTTTCAAAGTTCAGGGAACATTACAGTGAAGTCCAGCTCCAGTGAGTGCTAGTCTTTTCCCCAAAAAGTACTAAACGCCAGGGAGAGAATTGAAAACAACGTACCATGACGGAAATAGTTCCAGCTAGGACGTCAAGATCTTCAAGCAATTTCCCAATTCGAACCTCATTCCATGGATCTCTGTACTGCTCTCTCAGTACAAAATCCGACGAGAAGTTATACAGTATACAAGTCCTGCTCTGCGACGGAGTATGCGTAAGCAATGTGCTCTGCGGAGACGCGTCTTTCGGGGGGTCGAGCTGTCTCACTAAGAGCTTCGACTTGGCTTCCCACAGAGCAGTTGTCACCGGCGAATGGTACATTCCCGGCCACAGAGAAATGGGTTTCCCATCGCAGGAGGAATCATTGGCCGGAGGCGAAGGGAAATTGATGGAAGGAGAACCGAAAGTTGAAGCCACAGGGATTGTGCCCTTCACGGAGATCGTGTTCGAGGCAGGAGAGCTCGAATCCATCGTCCCCGAGCTATGGACTCTTTTGACCTGAGTGGAGCTAAAGACTTGAAAATTGGAATTTTTAAGGTTGTGATTGGTTTGAGAGGAGAGGGTGGGAGGGAAGGGAGTGGAAAGTAGGAAAATGCATGGCTATTAATGACCGCATTGTTATTAATGAAGGAAATATATTTTTTTGTTAAGAGTATATTTTTAGAATATTGAAAAAGTTTCCATGAATTTTTTTAGTAAAGATGAAGTAAAAGATCTTTCTCTCTCCCTCAAACCATGCTGGCCGGTTAAGGGAGTCACAAAGTTTTTAAAATAGATCAATTTTACTTTTACCATCCAATTAATTTTATCAAATTATGTTGAACTGATAGTCCACATATTATCTATATTAATTTTTTTAAAGTGTAAATTTACCTTAGATGTTTTAAATCTAACTTTAAAAAGAGATGAAGTAGATGACACCTAAACTTTTACAGTAAGTTTATACTTTAACAAAAATGACATATATGACACATGAACTATCAACTTTTCATATTTAATCAAGGGAAAATTAGAATGAAGGACCTAGAGGAAAAAATATTTATGGAGAAGGACCATAAAAATTGTAATTATTTAGAAGGACCAAATATAAAAATATAAAATTAAAAGTACTAAAATGCCACTAACAAAATCTTATACCTTCCCTCCTACATTTTCTTTCCCATTCTATTTTTAAAATTAATACAAAATTATAAGATTCATTGAATTAAACAATAGTTTTCTCAAATTATTTCACTTTCAACAACTTGAATATATATCTATGAAAGAAAAATTACACATTCTTCAATTTGCAAAAAATTTAACTTTTTTAAAAATCAACAAAAATTTTAATTAAAAATGAAATTTTACAATTTTAATAAAATTCAAGGTCTTTTATAATTTATTATATATGTTAGACCAAGAAAGTTTGTACGATTTATTTTTGTTTAAGAAGAAATTTATTTGGGTTAAAAATAAAAATTAAGAAAAATATGAGTTTAACAGTTGTTAATTAAATAATATATTGAAAATAAAAAAAAAGTTACAATCATATCATGAAGGGCAGTTTCAGTTTTAGTCTTAATTTTAGTTATTTTTTTAATTATTAATACACGAGATAAGACATCAGGTTTGATTAGGGGCAATTTAGTAATTTTAAATTTATATTATGATGTTTGGTCCTTCTAAGTAATTACAATTTTCATGGTCTTTTATAATAAATGTTATTTTCTCTAGGTCATTTATTTTAATTTTCTCTTTAATCAACTAACGGTCATAATTAACAGGGTTAATAGTTAGGCAAAATTAATCCAAGAAAAATTTCCCGGGTAAAATTGCCCGCTTTGAAAATTTACTTTTGTAACCTAAAGATCGCAGAATTTGGTGTGATGGGTTGACTTTTAACTCATGATTGACTTCATTTTATGAGAGAATCACATCTATTAGATATTATTTCCTTGTATTGCGTTGTTGTTTGAATTATTATTATTTAATTATAAACCCATATGAAAAAAAATAAGACGTAAACAAAAGTGAAAAAAAAAAAAACTGTTTAAATAATTGTTCTAAAAAGCTTACATTTGAAATTAGCCTGTTTGGCCTAACTTATTTTTAACTTATCTTCCTCTTATAAGTATAAGTTAGGCCAAACAGGATTTTAAATAAGATCTTATAATTATAAGAGTTTATTTTACAATGAAGAAAAAAGAGCTTAATAATAAACTCATGAGAGGAGCTTATTTTATAAGCTCTTTTTATTTTAAGAGAAACCTAATCACTTCCCGCATATCATCCCGAGGTTTGTCGATCGTAGAGGTGGCCTTATTTCTCACGCTTCGCGAATTTGTCAATTGCAGAGGCGGCCTCTCCTGACTGTTGCCTTGGCCTCGCCGTCATCCTCAGTGTCCATTAGCGCTATTTCTGCCCTCTACTTCTCCACCACAGGTTTCGTGTTACCTCTACGTTCTCATCTGCGTCGTTTCTTGTCTTCCCCCTGGTTTTTCTGCATCATGTTTGCTGCTTCTCCCTTTTATTTTTCTACTTTGTTCTTCACCTCTCTTGCTTTCTCATGTTTGTTGCATCAGTTCAGCATTTGCGAATTAGTGGAAAAGCCAATATTTGGGTAAACCATTGACATTGCAAATCGATTATAGGAAGTTCTTTCTGGTTTACAATCTGCATCACTATAATCATTCTTTGCATCGAGTTAATGGTACCATTGCTTCAGCATTAATTCTTATCTTCCGATCTATACTTAAAAAAATCAGCATTAATTCTTGACTTCCTGTGTTTTTTGCCGCCTTCTGATCTATAGTTTTTTTTTTACCCTTTGGGTGTAACCCCTGATTAGAGATTGAGCACGTTGAGAGTGAGTTGTGGTATGGAAGCTTTTCTATGGCATTAATGCCTGCTTCATTTAATCTGTCATTTAATTTTGATTTGTACCATTGTTACTTTATCATTTTGCGGAGTTTCCATTATCATTTTGTTTGAAATAGTAATGTGAGTATTAAAATAATAGTAACGTGAGTATTAAAATAATAAATAGTTTATGTGAAGGATTTGCTAATAATTTATTGGGATTGAAATGGTCATTGGGACTTGAGTTTGGTTCTGCAGCATTATATCATTCCTTGGCCAAACTGCTGATAGTGATAATGTCCCTGCTGTATTATTTTGGGTAGATGTCCTCGTTTAGGTTTGGATTTTGGAGATGGGTAACTTGACCACATCTATATTGAGTTTAGTTAAAGATGGTGTTTCTAATAATGAAGTGTACGTTTGCTTCCTGTTCATTTTTCTATCCAAGTTGTTGCACAACTGAGATGATCTTTTTTTATTATTAGGAAGTTGTGCTGAGATTGCATTTTGGTAAAGCATTGACATTGCAAATCAGTGATAGGAAGTTCTTTCTTGTTTTTTTTTTTTTGGTTCTTTAAAAGTTTTCACCAATGATATGTTTGAGGGATGAGGCTTATGAAATGTTTTCTGAGTGATTATGTTCATGGATAAAAACATGACAATTATTATTTTCTCCACTAATGCAATCAGTGAGTGGCTTTAACTCTTGAATATAAATTTTTGCAGTAGTTAACTTATTGCACTCTGTTTCTCATGTTTCTCACCAGTGGCCCATTCTCTTGTTTACTTATGTTTATGGTCTCTATCATTTTCTAGGTAAGAAGTTATTAGAAGATAATACATGGCATCTAGACAAACAGAATCATCATCAAGAATTGTTAAGAGAAGAAAATGTGCAAAGTTTTATCGAGAAATGAATGGAGCAGCAACAATTGCATATTTACATTACATGAAACATTTAATGAAGCAAGGTAACCGATTTAATTATTCTGATGGATGAAACTGGATTCGAGAAACCTTAAACACTCCAGGTGAAAGTTACAGAATGTTTAGGATGGAATCAAATGTTGTATTAGAACTTGAAAACATATTGGTGAGTAAGGGTTGGTTACATCCATCTAGGGAATTGACATCATTGGAGGCACTTTCTATGTTTCTTTGGACATGTGCACATAGTGAGACAAATAGAAATGTCCAAAATAGATTTGGAAAATCGGGAGAGACGATAAGTAGAAAGTTTAGTGAAGTACTAGATAGTTTATGTTCACCGGCAAAGGAAATTGTGAGGCCTCCATTTTGATTGAAGAAGTTCCATCCCAAATTAGAGGTGATAGTAGATATTGGCCTTATTTTCAAAGATGCATAGGTGCTATAGATGAATCACATATTCCTGCCATTCCTCCTACTAATGATCAAATTCGTTTTATAGGCATAAAAGGATACCCAACACATAATGTCATGTTAGTTTGCAACTTTGACATGATATTCACTTTTGCTGTTGTTGGTTGGCCTGGTACAGCACATGATGCACGTATTCTTTCATCTGTGCTTGAGGAAATGAAAAGTGTGTTCTCTCATCCTCCTGAAGGTACAATTTATTATTTTTCTATATAAACTATTTTAGTTTTATATTTATTTAATTGAAATTTTATATGAACTAATAATAAATCTTTTAATTTTTTAGGGAAGTATTATGTAGTAGATGCAGTCAACCACAAGGATTACAAGAAGTTTTCAATCATGCACATTCCTCACTAAGAAATGTCATTGAGAGAATGATTGGAGTTTGGAAGAACAAGTGGCATATCTTACGTGATATGAAGCCATTTTCGTTGATCAAGCAGGAGAAAATTATTATTGCAACAATAGCCCTTCATAACTTCATTAGAAAGTCTGGTGTTGATGATGAAGAGTTTGACAAGTGTGATCTTAATCCTGATTATATTCCTGAGGGTCAAGAAGAATGTGACATTGATGAAGAAATGAGTATCCATAGTCCTAGAAGAACTGAAGATAATGGTTATATGAATAGAGTTCGAAATCAAATAGCATCAACATTAATGGAAAATAGAAATAGGTCATTTCATATGAATGGAATATTGATTGACAATTTGTAAGACCACTGATGATTTCTTGATTGTGCTCCACGGTTGGAAAGTCTATTCTCGTAGTATTTTTATTTTGTAAATATATTGATAGTTTAAAGGTTATTTTATAATATATCTTTTAAGTTCATTTTTATTAGAAAAAATACTTATGACAAAAATTTTGCCAAACATCTTATTTTAAATTTTAGCTTTTAAGTAACTTTTAAGCTGAAAAATTTATATAATCACCAAACGGCTTTTAGTTTTTTTTTTAAAAGCTCTTTTTTTAGCTTTAGCTTAAAAGTAGCTTCTAGCTTAAAAATAAGAGGATTCAAACGGGCACTAAGAATCTATTTTGGAGAAAAAGACATCGAATTGGGAAAAAATGGCTCTCAATTTTTTTAAAAAAAAAAGAAAAAGAAAAGAAAAGCAGAAGCAAAAGCAAAAGCAAAAAAATTTATTTATTTTTTTGGGCTTTTTAGTTTTTTTAAAAATAGGTTTATGTTTTTTGTATGTAAAATCATCCAACTATTAAGCCCGTTTGGATGAGCTTTTAAAAAATGGACTTTTTTTACATTGCTTTCTAAAAAAGTACTTTGATTAAAAGTTAAAGCTATTTTACGTTTGGATACACCATTACGAAACACTTTAAAATAAAAAATCTGTTTGGATGTTAAAATAGAGAAATACTTTTTTATTAGTAAAATTGTTAAATTGGACATAACATAATCATTCTTTGAGATTGTGTTCTTCAACCAGTTTGCAAAATCAAACCCTTGATTTCCTCAACTTCTCAACCAGAGGTGAAATCTAACCTTGGGGACAGGGTTGTCATTTTATTAAAAATCAAGGGTAATTGGTGTCAAAACAAATCACTAAAGAAGAGCTAATCATTTTTTCCATTCTCCCTCTTTTTTCACACTTGCTTTTTTTTTATAAGCTACAAATTGAAGCTTTAAAAAAAAGCATAATTTTGGCTTTTCTTGTTACTTTTACTTTTTTTTAAAGCTCTCATTCAAAGCATTTATTAATAAAAAAAAGAGCAATTTTTTTTAGGAAAAAAGCCCATCCAAAAGGCCTCTAATTAAAAATAAATGACCAAAAAATTTTTTTATTTTATTTTTTTCTTTAAGAAAAACCTGTTTTGAAAATATTAAGAAAACAAACTCGCCCAAATATATATATATATATATATATATATATATATATATATATATAGGGAGGGAGGGAGGGAGGGAGGGAGGGAGGGGGCAATCACTCCTTACCAACTAGACCAACCTTTATGAGTCTGTGCAATATCTTTTTATTTCATTGAACCAAAAAACTAGAATAGAACCCAAATCCTGAAAACCATAAAAAAAAAAACAGAAAAAAAAACAAAATAAAATAATAAAGCCTAAATAATTTTTTTATTTTTATTTTGGGGTCAAGAAGCCTAAATAAATCTTCCAAGGTTAAACTAGTTCTTGATCTGACTTACAAAGCCAGGGAACCAGTAAAGTAACTTTTTGCTTTGCAGATTGTGATAGATATGCTGCTCAAAATGTATTATTCACAATGACAATTAGTATATTATGACTCACTTTTCATATTAGCTAGGACCCCCTATTTATAGATTAGGGACCTAACTAACTTCCTAACTAAATCCTAACTAATTGTTAACTAACCAACTAATCACATCTTATATTCTAACACGCCCCCTCAAGTTGAACACTATTTATCTGAAATGTGCTCAACTTGAACAATACAAAAATAAGGGGTAAGGTGAATTAAATGGACTAGTTTTACAAAGATTTCTTTAGTTGTTGCTGCTTCACTTGTGCAACATTGCTTCTTATTTTTCACAATTGATAGGAGCGAGGAGACTATTTTTCATTGCTCTCTACTCTACTCTTTCTACTGCTTCGTTCTCTATTTTCCCAAAGCACGACCTTGCATCTTGCTAATCCGCGCTTTTGGGCTTCGGATCTTGGAAGACTACCGTCTTCTTGGGTCGTTTTCTTTACTTTGGGCCTCTAAAGTTAATACTTGAGGCATTCTTTTGAACTTGTATGCTGGTTACCTACAATGATCACACTGTGCATATCATTTTATTTTCAATAGTTGCTGCTCCAACTCCTCTACGTATATATTCATTATGAATAATATCTCTTCTTGTTTGATGACACATCCATCTCAACTTCTTCATCCCACTTAATACTCACTGCCCTCTCTGTTTAATTGAACTCTGTGAGCCATTGTCTTCCCAAACATCCTGAAGGATACAAAATACAAACATCCAGCCACTATCCACACATCAACGAAAATACCCCCAATTTAATAACTAGGAGGCAAACAACATTTAACCATGGTCAATCACCATAGTTTGTCGATTGATAAGCCTAAAGGCGTCAATCACCACCATGCCTTTAACACTCTGCAAAAGATCAAGGTCTATACTCCCTTGCCATAACAAGATATGAATTGCAAGTGAAAAACTAAGGCAATTAATCAGACATAGCAACAGAAATTTCAATCACAACTCTAGCATACTGTAACACCTCCTCTTCCTTTGGTGCCCCAATATATTCTGTATAATTTCCAAGCTCATTCTCTGGCCTGAACGTCAGTTGAAGGATTCCAATCAGGGTCGAAGATAATCACCCTATTTGCACCAGTAAGATTCGTGCCGAAGCCCCCAACTTTTGTTGCTAAAAAAGGAATATAAATACTGTAATGAAGAGGCCGGTGTCAACTGGATACCATATAGCTGAAGATATGGCATGTTTGTGCCCAAGATCGTGTTGCTTGTCAACAGCAAATCCAGCATTCCCATTGACGCTCCCCTTACCACCGTTTGGTATATCTTGACTGATTATGAAAGATTGGCGGACTTTGGTCTTGCCGTTAGCAAACTGCTTGAAAGGGGAGAAAATTATGCACAACTTTTTCGTTGAACATCATATATAGCTAGAGAAGCATCCAATGCAGCAGATAACAAATATCTTCCCTCTGTCAAATCAATCTGAGACCCAAGAACCTTAGGGCAGAATAGCACAACGATGTTGTTTGTGGAGGCCCAAAATTTAGACCCTCTTCCCCGGCGTCGATCTCTCCCTTCTGGAGGTGTCGCACCAAGCAAGAAGATTCACCAGATCGCAGGTTCAGACCAAGACGGACCCCTGTGAGTCTTCTTCCCTCTCCGCCGGCGTCGATCTCTCCCCCTTCAGAGGTGTCGCGCCGTCTTCTTCGGCGTCGATCTCTTCCCTCCTTGGAGGTGTCGCACCGTACGTGGGGATACTTGTTCGTCGAACCTTTCTTCTTCGGTGAAATCGCGAATTGGCAATGGTGGTTCTCGGATCACAATTTCTTTCGGATCTTCACACTGCTTGGACGTGCGGATCGTGAAATGCAGGGAGGATTTTCGGATCTTGGTGGGCAAAAAAAAAACGCCGGATCTTGGATCGACCCGGTTCGTGTGGCTGACAGATCTTGAGAAGCCACCTTTGGCAGGTGGGGTTGATTAATGAAGAGTGGGCTGGTTCTTGATATTGGGCCACCTTCTGGAGCTTTTAGCATGCTTCTTGATTATCTGGCCTAACCCAAAATCCAAAACCTGGCTTATGATACCATGTTAACTATACTAACTTGAGAGAATAATTAGGGAGAAACCAAAATGTATTATTCACAATGACAATTAGTACATTATGACTCACTCTTCATATTAGCTAGGATCCCCTATTTATAGATTAGGGACCTAACTAACTTCCTAACTAAATCCTAACTAATTGTTAACTAACCAACTAATCACACCTTATATTCTAACATTATACTCATAGGCAACTTGTTGCTTCCCGCATTTATGAAGGAAGAAGTGTTTTCTTCATATGTACAAAAATAGGGCAAATGCCCCATTAACAAGAAATTAGACAATGGGAATTGAATCCCAATCACTCATCATTATCAACTAAGGTCACTATATGAGCCTCCATCACTCATTAGGTTGGTCATATCAGGTAAATTGTAGATGCAAAACACAAACATATTCTCAAAACAATATCCAGATCATGTACTAGCACAAACTTGCAATAAGTGAGATAGAAATGTCCTAAAATTCAATCATTTATACATATACTTGTGTTCATGCGTGACATAGAAGAGACTAAAGTATGCGAATATCCTCATTTTCAGCAACATTTCGAAAGACATGAAGATGAAAGACAAGTCCATTTGTTGGTTGGATCAATTCAAAGTCGCAGAAATCTCCAATTACGAGATTATATTCTGAGACCAAGTTCTTCCATCCTTTAGTCAGTCTTGCTACGATGATTTCATTCTTCTTATCAACATCTCCCCATGACACCAAAAGACGCAAGTCCCATTCTTTTTCGTAGTGCGTCGTAACTGTGATCTGTTGTTTTTTTGGACTCTCCTTTAGATGTTTCCTTGCAAACTCCAATGGTATATTCTGCACACACGTAATGCAGCTTCATATATATATGTCACACCAAAATTGGAATATCTTCAACACCAAAGATCTAAATATATATAAACTCCATCCGGTGTCAAATAAAAACCATTCCAACTAATTCATTCCAACTAAATCATTCAATCTGTCTTCAATTGATTTTTTTTCCATCTTTATCTGATATTGAAAGAGTGAGAAAAATACAAGAAATCACATTTAAGCATTAATTGCATTGACAGAAAGCATTAGTTACTTTATAAGTGACTTATAAAGTGGAATAAGAAATTATTTTAGAAGTAACTTATATTGAGGACTGAATAGAGTAAATATACAGGAAAAAAATAAACTTCTTTTCTTTTTTTTCAAGGTAGAAACAACACAACAATTCTATTTGAGTCATACACTTGTATTGGATGCAAAAGGGTAATAAAATGAAAACTAATTTGCAGTTTCCTTTTATGATGAATAAAAAAAATCCATTTATTAAGAACATGATTTTTTTTTTTTAAAAATAAAAGATATTAAGTAATTACCATTATAATTATTTCAAATTATGGATTATGACAGAACGATTATTACCAGATAGCTAGTGATACTTGTATGTTGGAGTTCGACTTGGAAGGAAGGTCCCTCATGTTCGAATTCTGTTTGGTTATCACTATGCAAACTTTGGGGCTCTTCATTCTCCTTCTCTTCACTCGATGGTTGCCTCGAATTACCTGCAATTTTGGAGCGTTAATGCTGTAATAAAGTATAATTTAATAAAAAAAATTATTTTCAAAATGTAATAATGTACTTGTTCTCCAAACATAAAATGGACAAAACTTAGGTCCAGGTTTCTTTATAAAATTAAGAATAAGAATTTCACATGGTATGATTTATTGGAGAATTTGCCCTAATAAGTAATATAAGGAAACAAAAGTTAATCCTCAGAATCTTAACCTAACTTTTTGTTTAAATAAAATTTCTCCAAGAATTTAACGAAATAATTATTAATTTTTTTTAAAAAAATAAAAAATTATTTGAACCATAACTTTCTTATATTTAAATAATGACTTTTGTCCTTGATAAAAAATATTACGATTTTTAATATAATATTTTCCCTCATCAATTGTTGGTTACTTTTAGTAATTTATTCTATCCTTCAATCTTAAATGAGGAAATTTTCTTTGTTTTTCTTATAAAATTCAAGTCCTCTAATATAATTATTTTCCTTAGAATGTACAATTCTAGCTAATATGTACCTCTTCAATTTTCAGATATAAGAGAGAGATTTTACACATTGGTGATTTCGAATAATTTAAGATACATCACAGAAAATATATAAAATCAACCCTACTAAATTTAACCTAATTTTTTATTCTGAAACCATAAAAACAATTAAAATACTATAAATTTCTGAAACTGAATTTGTTGATATATTCTTTCAATTTCAAATTAGAGTTTCAAAGTCAGTTACCAAAGAAAAATTGAGTCTTCAATTGTTTTTATTGAGAACGTTAATTAAGGAGGCATAAAGAGACTTACCAATTTCTTCTTCCACGATAGGATGAGAAGTAGTAGAATCAGTATCAGTATCAGAATCAAGATTGATTGGTTCATCTTCAGAAGCTTCGTCTCCAAAATCAGAATCAGAATCTGTCTCAATCCTTTTTGCAGTTTTAAAAGTTCCATCTTCCTTCACATTATTATCTTGTTCTTTTTCTTCTCTCTTTCTTTTTCGTCCATCTCTCTCATCTTCGTTTTTCCCAGTTTCTGAAGGATAATAATGTTCCTTCTCGCAGCATGTTTTGCCATAGATTTTGACCTTAAACTTTGAACAATCTGACAAATATTTAAACACTAAAAGATCTTCACTCTCTAATTTATTATTCTCCACAAATTTACTCCATCCCTTGCAGAAACAAAATCGATTCTCATGCTTTTCCACCTCAACTTCTTCAGATTTTCCATAGTAAGTCTCAAGAATCGCTTTCTTTGGCACTTCTTTATCCAAGACCTTGTTAAAATCTGATGGGATTTTCTGTTAATTAACACCACAAAAAGCATGGGAAACAATGAAAAAAAGAATCTGGGGAAAATAATGGGTCAAATCAAGAACATGCATGTTATTATTGATGATCTTTAGTCAAGAGCGTAATATTATCTTAACTCAGAAAGGGATGGTCCTATAAAGGGGATTCATGGTTATATGAACATTAGAGTCAGGAAGCTAGTTACGCCTCCACCCGTAGGAAATGAAGAAAGGCTGTGCTAACATGTCTGAAGGGGAAGGTCTGAACTGGGAGACTCTATCATAGTATTTTGGTATGATCGAAAGAGTACATAAATCCTTCCATAACCCAGATCATGTTCGGTCAACCACTGGTTGCCTATCTCAAATTGTTCATATAACCTGGCTGTCTCAGTTATGGATAAAAAACAGATTAATGGGGATATAGATATACTAACCAAGCGGGTAGAGAAATCTTCGATTAGAACCTTGAAGAAGGAAGGGTTCTTGCGTTTTCTTTGGGATTGTGAAGCTCTATCATTATCCATGGAATCTTTTGGCGAGAAGAGGAAGAAGAAGATGATCACAGTGAGATTTGGAAGGCGGAAAGTTTCAACTACGGGGATGAATATCGACTGTGTCTACAATCAAAGAACATTTGGACAAACCAATCTTTATTTTGATCTCTACGAAGGAAGAAGCTCATCAGGTAGAAAAATGACATGTCATTTGCCGGGTCCCTCTGCTTTAGTTAAACCTTGGAAGGGCCCTTTAGTCGAAGTGTCGAACCTTAGAAGAAGGGCCCGACCCGATGCCCTATTACAAAATTTATTTTCAGCTTATTTTGATAAAATAATTCAGATTCTTAATTAATTTGTGGCTAACCCTTAAAAAATATCAGGTAAATTGTAGATGCAAAACACAAACATATTCTCAAAACAATATCCAGATCATGTAATCACACAAACTTGCAATAAGTGAAATAGAAATGTCCTAAAATTCAATCATTTATACTTATACTTGTGTTCATGGTTGATATAGATGAGACTAAAGTATGCGAATAAACTTGTTTTGAGCATCCCGTCGAAAGACATGAAGATGAAAGACAAGCTCATGAGTTGGCTGGATCAATTCAAAGATGCAGATATCTCCCATTTGGAGATGATATTCTGAGACCAAGTTCCTCCATCCTTGAGCCAGTCTTGCTCCGGCCATTTCCTTCTTCTTATCAACAACTCCCCACAACACAAAAAGACCCAATTCCCATACTTTTTTGTTGGGCGTCTCAACTTTGATCTCTTGGTTTTGACTCTCCTTTATATATTTCCTTGAAAAGCTCAATGGTATGTTCTGCACACACTTGCAGCTTCATATATAGGTCACACCAAAATTGGAATATCTTCAACACCAAAGTTATAAATAAATAAATACACACACACACGTACACATCGTCGGTCCCAAATATAAGTCATTCCAATTAATTCATCATAACTAAGAAATGATGGTAAATCATTGCATCTGTCTTCAATTGATTTTTTTCCCCAGTTTTATCCGATATTGAAAGGGGAGAAAAATATATAAGAAACCACATTTAAACATTAATTACATTGATAAATAAGCATTAATTACTTTATAAGTGACTTATATTATAGATCAAAAAATTCTTTTAGAAGTGACTTATATCGAGGACTGGATAGAGTATATACACAAGAAAAAAATAAAATTTATTTTGAAGGTAGAAACGACACAACAATTATATTTGGGTCGTACACTTGTATTGGATGCAAAAAGGAAATAAAAGGAAATATCTATTTTTAAAAATATTTCCACTCCATTAATGTTTAACACACACACACACACAAAATTAAGCTTTCTTATTTTTATCAACCAAAAATAATTTGCAGTTTTCTTTTAAGATTTAAAAAAGTCATTTATTAAGAACATAAATTAAAAAAAAAAAAGATATTAAGTAATTACCATTATAATTATGACAGATTATTACCAGATAGCTACTGATACTTGAAGATTTGAGTTTGACTCGGAAGGAAGGCCTCTCAGGTTTGAATTCTATTTGGTTATCACTATGCAAACTTTTGGGCTGTTCATTCTCCTTCTCTTCACCCGATGGTTGCTTCGAATTACCTGCAATTTTGGAGCGTTAATTCTGTAATAAAGTATAATTTAATATAAAAAATTATTTTTAAAATGTAGAATTGTACTTGTTGTCCAAACATAAAATGGACAAAACTTAGGTCCACGTTTCTTTATAAAATTAAGAATAAGAATTTCACATGGTATGATTTATTGGAGAATTGGCCCTAATAAGTAATATAAGGAAACAAAAGTTAATCCTCAGAATCTTAACCTAACTTTTTGTTTAAATAAAATTTCTCCAAGAATTTAATGGAATAATTATTAATTTTTTTAAAAATAATAAAATTATTTGAACCATAATTTTATTATATTTAAATAATGACTTTTGTCTTTGATAACAAATATTACGATTTTTAATATAATATTTGCCCTCGTCAATTGTTAGTTACTTTTAGTAATTGATTCTATCCTTCAATCTTAAACGTGGATTTATTTTTTTTCTTATTAAACTCAAGTCCTCTAATATAATTTTTCCTTAGTATCTACAAATCTAGCTAATAAGTACCTCTTCAATCTTCAGATATAAGAGAGAGATTTTACACATTGGTGATTTCGAATAATTTAAGATACATCACAGAAAATATATAAAATCAACCCTACTAAATTTAACCTAATTTTTTATTCTGAAACCATAAAAACAATTAAAATACTATAAATTTCTGAAACTGAATTTGTTGATATATTCTTTCAATTTCAAAGTGCGTATTGTTTACTCAGCTTGGAAGTTTGTTGATGATAAGACGAAGGATTTGATTTGGACACAGATTTTGGTATCTCACTTTCGATATATCTGCATTTGTATCTTTAGTCTTATTACTTGATTTATGTCATATCTTCTCTTTCACCTTGCAGCAAACATTTGATGTCCCTAACACTAAGGCCATGAGGAAGCATTGGATGGGCGAAGTTCGTCTCCGTTGGAAAGATTTTAAGAACAAGCTGACAAAAAGTATATTCGCGGGCCAAAGAGGGACCAGGATGCATGTAAGACCTATGATTTCATTTCTCCGGAGGACTGGAGGGAGTTTGTGGCGTCCGTGAGAATCCACGAATTTACGGTAAAATTTGTCATATCTTATCTTTAATTTGAATCTACTTGAATTAAATACGATCGGTTTTGTTTGTTTTCGTGTCACGAAAACAAGTCAAGCCAATAGAGAGAGGCAAGCGAAAAATAAGTATCCGCATTGCTTGTCTAGAGGTGGCTACTGAGAAGTTTGGAACGAAAGATGATGGAGGAAGAGCTGCGGCGAATGAAGGAAGCTTCCCAATCCGATCCTTCCATTGCTATCCAGGCCCCCAGCGTCCTCCTCGTCACAAAAATGGAAAGCTGCGAGGATGAAGGGGGACAAATACATCAATGAAGATGTTGCTGCGGTTGCCTCAAAGATCGTAAGTAGTTGAATTAGAAGTATTAAATAGCCTCAGTTGTTTCATACTATATAAGAGTTTAGTTATTATTTATGAAAAATCTTATGGTACAGGATTCACTTGAGCAGCAGAGTAGCCAAGGCTCATTCACGCCGGGTACACGGCAGACATTTTGTCGACGGCGATTGGGAAGCCGGATTACCCTTTCTAGCGGACCTTCCCTCCAGAGGTAGTTATTGGCGGATCGTCTCACACCTGCAGAGGTGCATATTAGCGAACCGTCTCACACTCTGCAGGTGCATATTAGCGAACCGTCTCACACTCCACAGGAGGTATAGCTTGCACTCTATATTTGGATGACCCACACCGGCGGATTGTTGCCGATGGTCTTGTTTACCTGAACAAGACAAACACCACAACAAGCAAATTCCAGAAAACCAACGTCGGGTGGCGTGGACGAGTGTGCGAGAGGGGGAAGAAGAGACAGTAGTCCCGATTGATGATGAGGAGGTTACCACACTAGGCGCTGCCATCACATGGTTCATCCTTTGGCCGGCTCATCTTATTGAGATGTGGACGACACTGCGATGGTAGGAAATACATTCGATTGAGTGTGAGTTGTTTCCCGATTGATTTTCATTGCTCATTCACTCATAATATGTTTTTTATGTTTTCATAGGATGAACAAGCTGCGGGCTTATTTCCGTACTTAGCACAGCTGCGAGAGATGTACAAGGACATCGGCCTCATAAGCTTGCAGATGCCTCCGGCATTGTCGGTGCGAGAAAAGACATATCCGATGACATTTGACAATAAAGATTTGATGGAGTTTTTGACGATGGATTGTTTAGATATACGTTTCTTCAACTTGCAATCTGTAAGTTTGTTTAACCCTTTAATTATGTTAGTACTCTTTTTTTTTGTTTAAGATCTTCAATAACATTTATCATTTCATTTCATAGTGTCTGCCGTGAATTATGCACCGACACACCGCGAGCGAGTTCGTATGGATACTTATGTCCTGGATGCACGGCTTCGGCTCGCAGTACGTTACCCAGGAGGTCAATTTATGTTGGTCTAACAATGGGCGACGGAGGGTCGTCTTGTTATCTAGTGCCAATACATGAAAGGTGTGTACTTTTGTTTTGTCTTATAAGATTTTTGTGAATAAATTGCGGTCTTATCTTAATTTAATATTAATACGTATATGTTGTAGTGGTCATTGGACGCTGTGTGTTGTTTGTCCGAGCAAGAACTCCTGTTATTGGTTCGATTCAGTAAATGGCAATCCTACCGAGGATATCAAAAACATGTTTGCCGAGTAAGTCAATTTTTTTCTGGATCATCGATTCTTCTTTTAAATGAATGGTTTAACATGTATGTTAATTTCCATTTTAATGATAGTGGCCTCAAGACGTATAGACAGACTTATCAATGCAAAAGAGCAGGGTGGACCGAAGTGGTTTAAACCGATGGTGAGTAGTTTCAATTCAAGTTATTTCATTGACACAGTAGCTTTAGATATGTCTTTATTCGTTTTTAACAATTTGCCTTTGATTTATAGTGCCATCAACAACCAGGGAGCACCGAGTGCGGATATTACGTTATGAGTTGGATGCAATCCATCGTGAACAGCGGACGTACTCAAGGTTTTCAAAACGTACGTAATCGCTCTGTGATTCTCAAGTTTATTTAATTTTTGTTGTTGTACTTGAGTTGTTAATTATTTCCTTCACTTAATTGGTTTATCTTATACCTTGTTTCCCCAATTTACGTTTTTGGGTACTAAGGATCCGTACTCGCAGGATGAGATCGATTCGGTTCGAGACATGATATCTAGATATCTTCTTCAACACATAGCGCCTAGTTAGTAGTGAGCATGATTAATATGTTATTGTGTTAGTGATTCTTTAATTTGCTACTGTTGTTCATTTGTATCTATTTGGTGTTTTGTCTGTACAAAATATGCAATTTTGGTGTTATATATATATTCTGTTTATGTATTGTGTTAGTGTGATTCTTGTGTTGCTTGGTGGTTTCTGGCTGATGCAAATTAAAAACTTGGTAGATATCTCATAGTTTGTAGTGTATTTTTTTAAAAAAATTTCAACAAAGGCGACCTGATTTTGAAATCAGGTCGCCTTTGTTACAATAAGACGATCTGAATAGAAGATCAGGTCGCCTTAATTTCAACAAAGGCGACCTGATTTTGAAATCGTCGCCTTTGTTATCATAAGGCGACCTGAATCCAAGATCAGGTCGCCTTATGAACTCATTAAGGCGACCTGATTGAATATAAGGTCGCCTTTAAGGCGAACTCTATATTAATCAGGTCTTCTTAAGGACGACCTGATTTGAAATCAGGTCGCCTTATTTACCTATATAAGGCGACCTGATCCTAAATCAGGTCGTCTTAATAAGGCGACCTCATTTAGGATCAGGTCGCCATTTTGGAAATTTTCCTCTACCCCCTCCAAGACGTCCCTTAGAAAAGGGTCGTTAATTGGGTCTTATTTAAGTCGTTGTTTAGCATTTTTGTAGTAGTGGGAATTAGGCTGATTGAGATTTTATCGTCACACTAATAAAGAGCATGACTTTTTTTATTATCATTATATTTTCTTATAAAATATTCCTAAAAAATATTTAGATATAGATAATCATTGAATATAAGTAAATTTATTTTATAATAAATATATTTTCTATATATATACAATTATTAGTCACATAGATTTGAGGCTAACAATATATTTTTACAGAAGATATCATATCGCTAAAATAGGAAACAACGCGACTGACGGGAGAAAAAGCAGGTATATTTTTTTTAAGTAAAAAAAAGAAGGTATATTTTTATTATAATTAAAGCGTTAACATGATATATATCTAATATCATTAGAGCGGACGTGCCAATTTGATCCGTACGTAATTGGGGAGTTGGTTCTTAACTCCGTTTTTTTTTTTTTAAATTTTTTTAGGTTTAAGGTATCCATAGTCAATAGCGATGACCAATGTTGTCAAACTCGTGAAAGAGACGTAAACTCACAAGAGTTTACCGATGTTAATAAATAACAATTAAAATTATACGATAAAATAATTAAAATACTAAAAATAACAACAATTTGATTTAAATATATTTTAAATCCAAATATCTGAAATTAAATTCATTAACACTCATAATTTATCATACTTAACATAAAAATTGTATAAATATAAATTCACTAAACATAATTAAATAAAAATAATTATAAATTCAACAAATTAGTGCTACTTATCGTTAGAATAAAAGCCTTAAAAATTACATAACCGTTGTGACTTTATCTCATATTAATAGCTATTTACTAGTATGTAGCCTAGAATTTCGATAGTTAAGAGAAGTAAAACAAACGACCACAAACAATCATTGATATATGTTAAAAACAGTCGTTGAAACTCAAAATTTTCAAATATTTCAACTTCAATCTTGCTCCTTAGACATTTCGTTGTTCCCTCTCTTCCATAAAAATATAAAGTTTTCTTTTTAAAACCCAACGGTATGCAGAACGTCTTTCTCAAATCCATCATCCTAAACGCATATAAGAGTCTCGAGACCCACTTATCTCCTTCGCCGCACCCAACGGCCCCACCCTTGCCGCCAAGAAGATTCGCTATAGCGGCGTGAGCGACTCCAACTTGTCCTCTATCGTGAAACTACGAGCGTGCTCCATAGCTTCCAGATTTGTCATTTGCCGCCGGTTGAAGATCTGGGTTGCAGATCTGCGTCTCTATCTCTCTCCTCACTAAACAATATGTCGAGTAACGATCTCGAGTGTCATGAAGAAGAGGAAGCCCCCCGTAGGCGATGATGAGAATACTAGAGCTCTATTTCCTAGTGCTTTATTTTGTTGAAATTCTGAATAGATAGTTCCATTGTAGTGTTTTTCTGCTATATTTCATGGTGCTTTCTTTTGTCTGTAAACAATTCTTTTATTTTTCTTCTGCTTCATTTAGTTAAGACTTGAGAGGTTTTATTTTTCTTCTTATTTATGTGCTTCATTGGACATGAAATGCTTTATTTCTTGCGTCGAATATTGAATGGTGCTGCTTATTGTCCATTTTCAATCCATTCTTTTCCTCACGAGGCTTTAGCTTGTTCAAATTGCACCTTATATTGTGTTTTAGATGAATCTATGGACTGCCTAGCATGCGTTATATGGGAAAAAGCGTTCATGATAGGAGGGGGAGGTTAAGTGAGAAGCAAAAAAAGAATGGAAGTTAAGGCAAGTGTAAAGTTATCATGCAATTGGAAGGAAGGCAAGTGATGTGTGAAGTTGTCATGCAAAATAATTCAAGAGGGAGAGCATTTAATTGTCCTCCAGGCTCAAGAGCATAGTTGTCATGTAAAATAATTAAGGAGGGAGCGCATTTAAATGTCCTCTGGGTTCAAAGAGGGCTTATAGATATACTTACATATTGTCTACCCACAAATACAAAATATAGATTTTATTTCCTTAAAAAATGTCTATTTTTCAAAAAGGGAGTAAAAAATAAAGGCGGTGAATTTTTATAATTATGTGTGGAATTTTGACATATTGGACGTCCCTTTTATATAAACGAACGGCAGAAGTATAGTTTTGGCTTCCTCATTAGAAAAGGGACACAAAGCGAGACTTTTGGTGTCCTAAATCTAAAAAGGGACATCAAAAGTAGAGTTTTTGGCTCTAAGAGCACTACTTTTGCGTCCCTTTTAGAATTGGGACTCCAAAAGTGGTCTTTCGGCATCCCCAATTCAAAATTGGGACACCTAAAGTCTACTTTAGATTAGCACAAGCTAAAGTCCACTCTCGTCTTTCAAGGCTTTGATTTTTAAATCACTTTCCGTCTCTGATATCGTAACTCTGGAGTCATGGAGCCTGGGTTGGAGTGCTCGAGGTGTGACTCCCTCAATACCAAGTTCTGCTACGCAACAACTACAACTTCTCTTAGCTGCACCATTTCTATAGGAGTTTCCAGAGATATTGGACCAAGGACGGTGTCCTCCATAACGTCCCCATTGACGGCTGTTGTTAGAAGACTAAGCAGTCCAAGCCCAAGAACTTTCCCTCCACCGCCGCGACAATAGCACCACTGCACCCTCGTCGTAATAGCAACAGAAGTGCGAGCGTAAGGCGTCCAACTCTCATTCCAGCAGCTTGATCCGAAACCAACACCGATAGGTAACTATTTCGTAGCCTCCTTCCCCAATCACATTTGCTCGCTGACTGTAATCATAGATCTGAAATAGGTGAGTAAGAAGCAGCCGGCGAGGAAGGATCCTAGCCGTCGAGAGTGCAAAGAGGATCCTGAAGGTTGAGTCTAAAGGTTGTGAGGGCTTCGATCTCAACAATGGCGACGCTGCTTCGGGAGTACAAGCCACTCCACTTCTCTGTTGACACCAAGCTTCAAGCAATTTGCAAAAGCTTGGCCGATTTGCAGAAATAGGGGAAATCAGGGAAGTCGACGGGCTCATCCAAAAGGTCAGGTGGGCGGTCGAAGGCAATTTCGAAAGATGCTTAGCCGATGGCCAACGTAGCCGATGTGAAGGTGGAAAGCTCTGCTTCAGCGGCGATGATGAAGAACAAGGGATCTGGGGCTTCTTCTCCCCTGTCGGATCTAACTTTCGCAGATGTGAGCGAGCCATAGTGGGAGTGCGATCCAGATGAGCAACGCCAAACGATGTTACGGCGTTAGGGCATTTCAAGGTTTTGGAGCTGTTTTTTTATTTATTTATTTTTTTTTGATAAAAAGCCTTACGTTATGACGTCCCTTGAAAAGGGACGTTGTTATCAGATTTTACTATGTCACTTACATAGGCGTCCCCCTGAAATGGGACGTAGAAAGGTCTTAAAAATGAACATTAAAAATATTTTTTGTAGTAGTGAACTTAATGTCCTCATATCGGTGGGATTTGAATCTACAACTTTATAGTTATGAGCTAATCTTCCTACCAACTGGAACAACCTTTATTAGCTTGTGTAATATCTTTTTTATTTCATTGAACCATAAGACTAAAACGGCCCACATCTTGAAAACCATAAAAACACAAAAAATAACATAAATAAATTAAATTAAATTAATAAAGCCTAAATAATTTGCATCTTCCAAGTTTATACTCGTAGCCCCGCATTTCTGAAGGAATAATTTTTTTTTTAATATCTAAAAAATAGGGCAAATGCCTTAACAAGAAATTAGACTATGGGAATTGAATCCCAATCACTTAATATCAAATAAGCTCATTATATGAGTCGCGCAAGTGTCCATCAAAGAATATTTGGACAAACCAATCTTTATTTTGAACCTTAGAAGAAGGGCCCCACCCGATACCCCATAACAAAATTTATTTTCAGCTTATTTTGATAAAATAATTCATATTTTTAATTAATTTATGGCTAACCCTTAAAAAATATTGGGTGGGTCATATCAGGAAAATCCTAGATGCAAAACACAAACATATTCTCAAAACAATATCCAGATCATGTAGTCACACAAACTTGCAATAAGTGAAATAGAAATGTCCAAAAATTCAATCATTTATACATATACTTGTGTTCATGGCTGATATAGATGAGACTAAAGTATGCGAATAAACTTGTTTTGAGCATCCCGTCGAAAGACATGAAGATGAAAGACAAGCACTTGAGTTGGTTGGATCAATTCAAAGATGCAGGTATCTCCCATTTGGAGATGATATTCTGAGACCAAGTTCCTCCATCCTATAGTCAGTCTTGCTCCGACCATTTCCTTCTTATCAACAGCTCCCCACAACAAAAAAAGACCCAATTCCCATACTTTTTTGTTTGGCGTCTCAACTTTGATCTCTTGGCTTTGACTCTCCTTTATATATTTCCTTGCAAAGCTTAATGGTATATGCTGCACACACATAATGCAGCTTCATACATATATCACACCAAAATTGGAATATCTTCAACACCAAAGATATAAATATATATATACTCCCTCCGGTCTCAAATATAAGTCATTCCAACTAATTTATCATAACTAAGAAATGATGGTAAATCATTGAATCTATTTTCAATTCATTTTTTCCCCATTTTTATCCGATATTGAAAGAAAGAGAAAATACAAGAAATCACATTTAAGCATTGATTGCATTGACAAAGAAGCTTTAATTACTTTAAGAGTGACTTATGCTGTGGATTAAAATTTTAGAAGTGACTTATATTAAGGACTGGATAGAGTAGATACACAAGAAAAAAGTGAACTTTTTTCTCAAGGTAGAAACGACACAATAATTCTATTTGGGTCAAACCCTTCTATTGGATGCAAAAGGGAAATAAACTGAAATCTCTATTTTTAAAAATATCTCCACTACAAAATTAAGGTTTCTTATCTTTTATCAACGAAAAATAATTTGCAGTTTCCTTTTAATATTAATTAAAAAAATCCATTTATTAAGAAGATAAATTTACAAAAAAAGATATTAAGTAATTACTATTATAATTATTTCAAAGTAAGGATTATGACAGATTATTACCGGATAGCTTCGATACTTGAAGATCTCGAGTTTGACTTGGAAGGAAGGCCTGTCAGATTCAAATTCTATTTGGTTATCACTATGCAATCTTTTGGGCTCTTCATTCTTCTTCTCTTCACTCGATGGTTGCTTCGAATTACCTGCAATTTTGAAGCGTTAATTCTGTATTAAAGTATTTCTTTTGAACAGTATTCTGTAATAAAGTATAATTTAATAAAAAATTATTTTTAAAATGTAAAATTGTACTTGTTGTCCAAACATAAAATGGACAAAACTTAGGTCGACGTTTCTTTATAAAATTAAGAATAATAATTTCACATGGTATGATTTATTGGAGAATCGGCCCTAATAAGTAATATAAGGAAACAAAAGTTATTCCTCAGAATCTCAACTTAACTTTTTGTTTAAATAAAATTTCTCCAAGAATTTAATGGAACAGTCAACCATAATTTCAATTGTTTTTTTATTGAAAACGTTAATTAAGGAGGCATAAAGAAACTTACCAATTTCTTCTTCCACGATAGGATGAGAAGATCTAGAATCAGTATCAGAATCAAGATTGATTGGCTCATTTTCAGAAGCTCCGTCTCCAAAATCAGACTCAATCCTTTTTGCAGCTTTAAAAGTTCCATCTTTCTTCACATTATTATCTTGTTCTTTTTCTTCTTCCCTCTTTCTTTTTCTTCCATCACTCTCATCTTCGTTTTTCACAGTTTCTGAAGGATAATAATGTTCCTTCTCGCAGCATGTTTTGCCATAGATTTTGACCATAAACTTTGAACAATCTGACAAATATTCAAATACTAAAAAATCTCCAATCTCTAATTTATTATTCACCACAAATTTACTCCATCCCTCACAGAAACAAAATAGATTCTCATGCTTTTCCACCTCAACTTCTTCAGATTTTCCATAATAAGTCTCAAGAATCGCTTTCTTTGGCGCCTCTTTACCAAAGACATTGTTAAAATCTGGTGGGATTTTCTGTTAATTAACACCACAAAAAGCATGGCAAACAATAAATAATAAGAATCTGGGGAAAATAATGCGTCAAATCAAGAACATGCGTGTTATTATTGATGATCTTTAGTCAAGACCGTAGTATTATCTTAACTCGGAAAGTGATGGTCGGTTATATGAACATTAGAGTTAGGAAGCTAGTTACGCCTCCACCGGTAGGAAACGAAGGAAGGCTATGCTAACATGTTCTAAAGGGGGAGGGCGACTCTATAATAATATTCCCGTATGAAAGAGGACATAAATCCTTCCATAACAAGGATCATGTTCGGTCAACCACTGGTTGCCTATCTCAAATTGTTCATATAACCTGGCTGTCTCAGTTATGGATAAAAAAACAGATTAGATGGGGATATAGATATACTAACCAAGCGGGTAGAGAAATCTTGGATTAGAACCTTGAAGAAGGAAGGGTTCTTGCGCTTTCTTTGGGATTGTGAAGCTCTATCGTTATCCATGGAAGCTTTTGGCGAGAAGAGGAAGAAGATGATGATCACAGTGAGATTTGGAAGGCGTAAAGTTTCAATTACGGGGATGAATATGGACCGTGTCTACGTGTCTGTTTATTAGGAATAAGGAAATAACGTGTCGTTCGCCTGTTGATTGTGATTTTATGATCGTCACACTAATAAAGAGCATGGCCTTTTTTTTTTCCTTACAAAAATAAAGTTTAGATTTTTTTTAATAAAATATTATTTATTTTTGATAAATATATATTTTTAGATATGTAGAATTATTATAGTCACATAGATTTGAGGCTAATAATATATTTTTACAGAAGATATCATATCGTAAAAGAAAGCAAAAATAGGAAACAACGCCACTGACGAGAGAAAAAGCAGGTATATTTGTTTTTCGGTAAAAAAAGCAGGTATATTTGTTTTTTGGTAAAAGAAAGCAGGTATATTTTTATTATAATTAATATAAATGAAGCATTAACATGATATATCTAATATAATTAGAGTGGAGGTGTAACATCCCAATTTTTATGAACATTAATGTGAAGTTACTTGAATACATGAATATTCATGAAGTCATGTGATAATGATAAATATTTGTGAAATTAGAATAAGAGAAGGATGTGAAATTATTTGTTTATATGTAATTAAATGTTTATGGTTAAAGACAACCTTAAGGAAGAGATGACAATAGAATTCAAAATATATTTCATTTTCCCTTTTTACCCTTGGTCAAAATGCATAATGGAAGAAATAGAGAAAAGAACATAAAAATCTAAAAATGCCTAAAAAGGTGTTATGGACTTAATCAAGAATCATGGGCTATTGGACTAAGTTGGAAAAACAATTTTTGGAGCCCAAAGGAGAGGGCCCAATTCGCATAGAGAGAGGGGAGGATGAAGCAAAAATTTGCTTATGAAATATAGATTTTCTAGAAGTTATTATTTTAAAATTTTAAATTTTATGACATTTCTAGCCCATAATCTGCTCTTCATAAATGCAAGTGATATGTGATAAGACATATAATCCCTTTATCTTTCTCCATTTTCGAAATTGGCATGGGAAGAGAAGAAAGAGAAGAAAATAATATCATATCACTCAAGCACTCAAGCATATCATGAATGGGGAGTGTAAAAACCATTGGACAAAGAAATCATTTTTATTCCCATTTCCCTCTTATTTTCGTTAAGCTGGAGGGAGGAGAAGGAAGAGAAAAACATAAAAATAAAATGAGAAAATGAGAGGTGACATGACATTAGACGAAGTCATCTAAAGTGCCTAATACCTAGAGATAGTCATGGCCTAGCAAGTGGAAATGACTCAACTCACTCAAGCATTTAATAAGGATCTTTTAGCACAATAATCAAGCAAATTTTTCTTCCCTAGCAGCCCATAATTTCGACCAGCATAAAAAAGGGAGAGAGAAGAAGAGTTTTCATGAAACATGAGGAAAAATCTAGAGAACTCATGGGTATAAAGGTAATTTAATAAAACACAAGACTTGAGTATTTTAAAAGGGGCCAACTTCCCCCCATTTGGTTTCTTGTTTTGGCTGGAGGAGAGAAAAAAAAAGAAGAGAAAGGAGGTTCCAACAAGAAGGTGATAGAGAGCTCAAGCAAGAAGCTAAGGGAAGATTGTGGTTAAGGTAAGATATATGACCTTGGAACCCTAATCTACTCTAGTAATTTTTTTTTTTCTAAAGGGGTGAAGTTACTAAAGATAATTCTTTTCTTAGTGATTTGAGGATAAGGATAAGTGTATTGGGGGATCAAAGAAAGCAAAGATCAAAAGAAGTTTAGATCCTAAGTGAAGTAAGTTATCTATGAACCTTCTTATGTTTTCCTTTGGTGGTAAAGCTTGGAAATGAATGTTTCTCTAAGCATGCATATTTATTTTTGGGTCTGATTGGATAATGAAAAATATGAATAAATATTTAAAGCTAGTGTTCATGGCCTAAAATGGAGAAACAAGCATAGTATATGGAGAATATGAGGTTAGAATGGAAGTTTGATATTTTGTCGGCTTGATAATGATTTTCGCTTAGTTGAATATATTTGTGTTTTGGAATGGATTTTGGTGTTTTTAATGGTTTTAAAGTGTTTAAAATGAGATTTGGTATAGGGTTGAACTTGGATCATAATTTTTAGAAGTACAAATGAAAGTTGAAAAACGTTGAGTTGCTGATTTATGGAATTTTTGTGGAGTTAGCTGGGTTCAACTAAATTTTTGACCAATTAAATGGACTTGAAAAATTATAAAATTTTACATATAAAAAGTAGAAATATCAAGGATTATTGTGGTATATTATTTCTGATTTTATGATTCAGGATTGAGAGAAAATAATTTTTGAACATGACCCTTTGATTCTGGACTTTATTTCGGACAACAGAGACATTTGGAGCTATAAACAGATTTTCGTTTAAGTCTGGCTCAATATAATATTTTGTTGTTGAAAATAGACATATTAAGGATCATTTGGGCTTTGGAATCAACCTTAAAGGAGTTTTCTAGACTTAATTATGAATTGTTGAAGATCAGTCATTGTGTGTTGGAAATTCCTTAAAAATGAAGAAAATAGAAGAAATATAAGCTCAAATTAAATTCCTTAATAAGAAAAGGAATTTAGTAAACATAGACACATGAATTGTTCTTATTTTAAATTATCAAAGGAATATTTATTGAGGTGAATTTAATTTAATTTATATTTTATTATTTTAGGCTTAATTGTAATATCTTGTGCCAGAGAAATTATTTTTAGCTGTAGTTGATTGCCAGGTAGTAACCTTAATTGTTATGTTATATACATTTAGTTGTCATTTATTTCCAAGTGCTATGGAATTGAGACATGCTATGTGCATTAAAGGTTTTGCTGTGTGTTATGCCTAGTGGTCTGTGCTGTGTGCTATTAGCACCATTGCTAGTTCTGGATTTAACTATGTGCCCTTGATACTAAATATTATAGTGCATGTTGATATTTATTTATTTATGATTTTTCTACATAAATTATAGTGCATGTTGATTTTCAATTTTGGTCAATAGAAATTGACTCGTCATACATACAGCTGTCTTTGATTAAATGTATATTAAATATCTGATATCTCTCTCTCTCACACACACTTTTGAAATATTTAAGTTACATATGATTTGTCATCAAAAAAAATTTGGGAAAATTACACTCAGGTCCCAAAGAAAGAAAAAAATTACAAAAAAGTCCTTTGAAATCATAAAATTACAAAAAAGTCCCAAGAGAATTTTTTTGTTGTTGTTGTAAATACATACATTTCGTGTTGTAAATACATACACTTTCTGTTGTAAATGGTTTGAGACTTTTTTGATATTATTTGTACGGAATTTTTTAAATGTTGTTGTAAATACATACTTTTTCTATTGTAAATACATACTTTTTCTGTTGTAAATGGTCAGGTGTTTAACTACATCGGCCCATGTTATGATTGTCTGTATGAATGTACCCGACTTCTTTCCATCGGGGATTCCACAACAGCCGATTTGATTTTGGGCTCCTGCCGTCACAATCTTGTCTCGGGTTTTCAGGCCACACCTTCGAATCCTGTTGACTTGGATTCTAATCTTACTTTGGCTGTGGAAGCACGTCTTCAATCTTTGTCATCAGGTATGTTAGGAAGATTCTGACCTTGTTTTATTTTTATTTCTATGGTAGGTATAATGGCCTCGTCTTCTTCTTCTCATACCGCGGAGTCGGAGTCTGGTAACGCGAACCACGCTAGCCCCTCACAGGGTTTGATTGAAAATTTTCCCTGGGTTACCCGTGAAGTACTGTCCTATCGGTCGAAAGTGACCATAGCCGACCTGACAGTTACTCTTTTTGTCTCCCGGAGGAGGAAGAACCGGTGTGCTCCGTTAGGGAGGGAAGTCATAACTCATTTTTCTTCTTCTACCTTGATTACATCACTTGACTCGGTGTTCGTTTTCCGTTTACCGAGTTCCAAATAGCCATCTTCCAATTTCTGGGCGTAGCTCCTTCGCAGTTGCATCCCAATGGGTGGGGGTATGTAATTGCCTTTGAGTGGTTTTGCATGAGCCTAGGCCTGCCTTGCACCACTTCCATGTTTTTTTATTTCTTCACCCCACATACCGCTCGATCCGGGAAGGAACCACCCGAGCTCAAAGGCTGGACTTCGATTCGGGGCATCCCAAACAGGTGGCTATTTACCCCGGTATCGGACTCCTTTAAGCACTTTAAGCTCGACTTTTTTAAGGTGGTCGCGAAGTCTGGCGCAGAACCTTGGTTCCTTAAAGGTCCTGACTCTTCAGGCGTCGAGTGGAAGTTTAATCTATACTGGTGCAAAGATCACCACGACGTGTCTCTTAGCGCTTATAAATTGGAGCGGTCCACTCTGCTGAAGGACGAGAGGAAAGCCATTGACGACATAGTGGACCATGTGAGGGATCACGGTACCGTTGGTGCTGCTTCCTTGGTGGCCCAGTACGAGGCCGAGACCCAAAACGAGGACCAAATGAGATCAAGGCCGAGTATGGGTCATCTTTTGTTCATATGTTGGCATTGCCTTGCTTCTAACTCAATGAACATTTTGTTTCCATCCATAACTAAACTCATTATTTGTATTACGTGCGCAGACCTCAAGATGAAGGGACCGAAGTACCTTCTTGGAATCCCTGGGCAACCCGCAAAGGGCAAGAAGAGGTCGGTAGAAGATATGAGCAAATCGAAGGTCGGTGAGTCCTCGAAGGCGGTGAATCTAAGAAAACCAAAGCCGATCTTTGTGGTAGCTACTCCTTCAGTTTCTGTAAACCCACCATCTCCGCCTGTAGTGAGGTCGCTTCCCAGCTCGACTGTTGCCGGACCCTCTTCTGCCCGAGCTTCTAAGGTCCTTCTGACTTCATGTACCGTGATTCTGCGCTCCCACTCCTGAAGTAAGGGGATCACTGAAGAATCGAGTGTTGCTCTCCTGCCCCCGCGTCACTACAACGAACCAGTGCCATTGCCGGATGCCGATCTGAAGGACATCCAAGCTGTGGGCAATGCCCATCTGAGAGGGGCCGGCTTGTCCCAGGCTTTCATCACCCTGCATCACAGTTACGTGGAGTCAGCTGCTGACTTGAAGCGTCCAGGATGGAACGCGACGAGACGTTGAAGCTATGGCAGAAAGCTTCTAACGAGTTTCAGGCCTGCCAGGTCAAGCTGGAGAAGGTGGAGTTCGAGTTGCAGCAGACCTAGAGGATCTTGGCTGACGCGAACGTGATGATCTCGACCTTAAAGGCAGCTCGTGTTGGTTTTGATTAGTTTTGATGATGTCCAATATAGATGTCATTCTTAAGAGCAAAAAGGTTGCATACTACATTTATCTTCTACTTTGACTAATTCTTATATTTAATGTAGATGCAAAGTTTAAAAAAGAAGTTGGAATGAAGCTTTATCATATTTGAGCTACAATGGAGTATAATTGAATGATGGAGAATTATCAAGAATGTTGATTGAAGAAAGAAGCTCTTGCACAATATAATGGGAATATCATAAAATCAAGAAAGCAAGAAGTTATCAAATGATTTTGGGGGATAATCTAGAAGGAGAGAAGAAATTGAATAAGGAAGAACTTACAATATAGTGGAACATCTTTATTCAAGTTCTTATATTGATGCTAGAAGTCTCCAAGATCATATGGAAGCTGGAACGGATCAATTCAGAGTTAAAACCAGCAAAAAAATCAGTTCCAGGATGAGCAAACTCGAGTTCAGATCTCCAAACTCGAGTTTCCTACTTCGCTACAATGGTTTGCTCCTCTGGTATGAGCAAACTCGAGTTTATAAGTACAAACTCGAGTTTACAGCGTCTTCAGCATTTCAGGAACTCTGTTCCACGTTCAGCTTAGGCGAGGTCTGGTAATTCGATGATATCTCCCAAACCAGACATCGGATTGAAGTGAAACCAGTGGCATATGAAACTAGACTCCCAATGCGTCATTTTGATATATAATTAAAGTCCAAAGGATTTCAGATGAAGGATATATGAATTTATAAAGTTGACAGTGATATTCACGTCACACAGAAAACCAAGATTCTATGTTTTGAGTATATCTCACGAATTACAAGTCCGATTGAGATGAAATCGGTGGCATATGAAAGAAGACTCAAAGGGCTTTCTGTCAAGCTTTGAACGGACCAAAACGGAGTTCACACCAGGGAGATATGTCCCTCGAAAGTTGACTGTTTATTCACAATGTTGCTCAGTTTGCTATCAAATGAAGCAAACTCGAGTCATTAAGTTGGAACTCGAGTTTGTCGGGGACAGAGAGCAAAATCTGATTTCTGGGAAAGACCTAAACTCGAGTCATTAAGTTGGAAACTCGAGTTTCCATCACACAGAGAGCAACCAACGTCAGAGCATCTTCAAAACTCGAGTTTGTGATTCAAAACTCGAGTTTGCACCTCGCTTGAGAAAATCAGCGTTTGAAAATCTCGTTTCCATCAAGAACATCCAGATGATTACCCAAATGATCTATAATACTTCCTAACATCATTTATATCATTTGTGTACATGTTTCAGATGATTAAAACGAAGGATTAGAAGCAAATCTCAAAATCTCGATTTGGGTCGAACATCAAAGAAATCAAGATCTATCAAAAGTGTGAAGATGAACTTTGCTGCACATTTTCGAAATGGGAAAGATGACAGATTTGAATTTACTTTAAAGTCAAATAAAGTAAATTGATGACAGCACTGGAAAGAATCAAAAGCATTAATCTTACGCGTCAAATAGAGGATCAGTCAAAATGATGAATTCCCTCATTTGGAAACAATTGCTACAACTTTTACTCGAGAATGATTTGTTGCACAAATCAAATAAAAGGCATTCAATGATCTTCAATGCAGAGCAATCATCGGATAATCAAGAAACATTATGACCCAACGGCTATATTCCACAACAGCTAGAATTTCGAATGAAGACAATGCAGAATTGAGAAGCAACGGTCATATGAAGGTTTACCGTTATATATAGAGCTGCATACAAGTCTTCAAACAGAGACACAACAAGCAGAGAAACAAGCCTACCTCTTCAACATGATATTACTCGATGCTTATCATTTACTCTCGATTTTCAATGTCTATATATCATAGAGAGTGAAATGTTTTGTATTGTACTTCAGTGTTCATCCATACACTTCGAGAGAGAAGATTCATTGTAAACATCCTATCTTTATATCGTGAGTTACTCAAGATTGGGTGATCTTGAGTGGGAAACACATTGTGTTGATTACGGCTTGTAAGGGAGTGAATCCTAGTGAGAGGATTACTTTGAGTGCGAGTGTGTAATCAAACGGGTGTATTGATTATAAAAGAGGATAATGGATTGAAAATATCAAGTGAAGCTTGGGACTGGACGTAGGTCAAAGATTGGGCCAAACCAGTATAAATCACAGTTTGCATATTCTCTTCCCTTATCTCTTACATTCCAGCATATATGTTTGAATGATTGCTTATCACTTTATAACGGATTATTGTCATTCAAACTACTTTCAATAAGTTGCAGAAAGTTTCTTAAAGTTCTAAGTTTTTAATCAAACACCCAATTCACCCCCCTCTTGGGTGATAGCCAAGTCTTTCATTTGGTATCAGAGCTAGACTCTTGTTTAAAGGACTTAATAGTCTCAAGAGTTTTCAAATGGCTGATTTTGGGTGTTGCTTGTTTTCAGAAGGTTTCGATTATACCATTCCACCGTTTTTCAAAGATATTGATTTTTGGTTTTGGAAAGCTAGAATGACCAGCAGAAAACGAAAAGAAAATGTTTTCGTTGAACATTAGAGCAATGAAAATTTTATATAGTGCTTTGACAGAAAATGATTTCAAGAAAATAAAATGTTGCTCTAGTGCTAAAGAAATTTGGGATACTCTTGATTCTATTTATACTTCTAACAATTGTGTTGAAGTTGAAAGTGTTGACAGTTCATCTAAGACTATATGCTGTACATCTATGGTGATGAACAAGCTGGAGAATGAAGAAGGAGAAATCATTGAATTCAGCGAACACTTCCATGATCCGGACAACACGAAAGAACAAGAGAATGAGGATTCCCAAGAAGAGCTCATTGTGCACAATTGTGATCAATCATTATCTGGAGCTCAAGATGCACATGTGGTAAACAATTCCAATTCTTCTTGTGTAGTTAAAAATGATTATGAACATCTGCATAAAATTGTTCTGCAACCATTTACCGATTCTATTTTGAAAAACAAACATGTTTTCGAAAATCATGCTGGAAAATCATGTGGGAAAAAGAATATACAGATATGGGTCATTTGACATTGCATCCTCTAGACCAACACAATTCTTGCAAAACTGTTTATAATAAGCATCATTCTATTGTTTGCAATTATTGTGGTAAATCTGGACATATTTCTCATACATGCTGTATTAGGAGAAATTATAATGTGAGAAATAAAATTGTTTGGGTTCCTAAAGGACAAGTAAGGTCCACTACTAACAGTCAAGGACCCAAGTATAAGTGGGTACCAAAGTGTCCATCTAGTGCTCTATGTGTGCAGGATAATTTGAAATTCAGTGGACATAAAGGTATTAAGAGGATTAAGAAGAATCCAACTCATGAGCCTAAAAGGAGACTCACATCAAGCAAGAGAACTCTCAGAGCATCCATTGCTGGAATTACAGAATCAAATCGTAAGAAGCAATGGACACCTATAAGAAGAATACATCTGTCTCAAGAAGAAACTACAATGAAGTACCATTCAACTATCTTGAGGAAAATAAGAAAAGAAGGATCTCTCGTGCACAAAGGAAAAGATTTTTGCTGTCTATGTCTTTTGAGAAAACTTTGCCCACACCCATAAGAAAACATATGAAGAACCAATGGGTAAGCAAAGGAAATACTCCAAGTACCTAAGGTAAAGGTATACAATGGTAAAACCTCCTTTCCTATCATTTTAAATATTCATTGAGGTTTTAAACTTTGTATCCTTAGGAATGAGCATTGTAAACTATCTTTGAAATTGGGCTTTCACATCCTAATTTACTTTTCTAAGAAATTGCAGTGTTCAACAATCTAGTCCTTTATGCATACATGATAATTTGAAAAGAGAACATCTTTTTATGCATAAAGTCATGTTTAATTCATTGTGCTCAATTATTCTGAATTGAGTGTATTCTTTAGAGCATGTGAATCTTATTTCTACAAGTTTTGTAGGATCAAGGAAAGCTTCTCAAGAATGCAACATAGAGAAATGATCAAGTCTTGAGAAAGCTAAACTTGCTGCTGGATGCTGATGGTGAACATTAGAAAAGGAGTTATCTAATCAATCCATCTCAACCAAGCAAGCTTCTATGAGGACAAGAGGAATTACGGTGATATCTAATTCTTGCCTCATACTATGATTATATGGAATTCATTTTTTGGTTTGTATTTGGTTAAGTTAAAAGGATTTGAAACTTATTCAATTTCAATAATTTTTCTGTCAAAGCCAAACTCCAGTTTAGAAATGTAAACTCCAGTTTGGATTTTGAAACTCCAGTTTAGTTTTCTAAACTCCAGTTTGGACACAACTTGATATTCAAAGATTTTCCCACTCAAAGCCAAACTCGAGTTTGGGTATTGAAACTCGAGTTTAGGAGTTATGGTTTACCACTCAATATTTCTTAAGTTTTGCAAACTCCAGTTTTAACTTACAAACTCCAGTTTTGATCATACAGAGAAGTTTTCCATTTTTCAAAGAAATGTGGAAACTCGAGTTTAGGATTGCAAACTCGAGTTTTGACCAAACAGAGCTTTACTCTTTTTCAACTTTTCTAAACTCCAGTTTAGGATTGAACACTCAGTTTAGAACTCATGACAAAGTTTCCATTTTTCATAGAATATGTGGAAACTCGAGTTTCAGTATGTAAACTCGAGTTTACACCAGGCAGAGAGCTATGCTCTATTTGAAACTTTGTAAACTCCAGTTTGTCTTTCCAAACTCCAGTTTGAGTCAACCATGTTTTTGAAATGATCTTGCTCGAAATTTGTGAAATCTTACTATTTGATCTATATATTCCATATCATCAATCACTAATATTCCTAACTTGATTTAATCAATTTGTTAAGTGATTTGTTGATGATCAAACAAGTGAAATTTGTGCATAACTTTATTAGTTCATATTTTTTTTGAAATGTACAAGTCACACTGTTTTGTTTGGATTTCAATTCACTCATTCTATGAAAATGCATACACATGTTTTGTGAAAGTGCAAACCAATGTTCTTGAAAACATATCCATACCTTGATTGCATTCAAATGATGTTTCAAAATTGGAAGTTAATATTGTATTCTGAATGTTGGATATGCTACAAACTTGTCTGATTGAAGTTTCCTATCGTTCACATATTGATCTTTGATATTCATTGTGTTGCTTGAACTCCTCATTCTTTATTCTCTAACTAGTTGGACCTCATGTCTAACAAAGTTGATTATCTATGAGTTTCAAGCCTACCTTCAAGAAAGGAACTCAATTTGTGAAACTATTATGCCTTATGCATAAATTCTTATTGGCCAAGTTATTCCAAGCTTTTTGAATGTTCATTAATGTATTGAATCTTAATGCATTAACCATTAAAGGAATAACTTACTAGGATAATATTCTGGAACTCCAGTCACTTGAACTAATGAGTTTGTGCTTCATCATTCATGAATCCTAGCATTCACTTAGCTGCTCAAATACATCAGCATTTGTCATTCATCCTTAATCTGAGTAACTGTATTCATAATCTTGCCTTGCACATTTGTATGTCTCTAATTCTAAAATGCAAGATTATCTTTTGGTCAATAGCAAAGTCATTGTGCTCATATATTCCTATTGTGCTAAGCATGTTTCGATAATGCTTTATCTTCATGACTTTTGCTTTTGAAAAATTCTTCTACATGTAAACTTCAATGTTTCACATGTTCTCTTAATCTTGAAGCATTCTGATTTATTCATTAAACATGTTGACTTCCACCATGTTTTAAAGTGAGCATTGTTTTCAAGCATGTTTCAAAAGTGAACTCTTTCATTCGTCCAAATTTTGATCTTGCTTTATCATGATTTGAAATAACATTCAAGATTTGAAACTATCTGCATAAATCATTATCATTCTTGAAAAATATGATCTCATTCATGAAATGTGAATTGATAAATGCTTATCTTTATAGATAAATTTTTCTATGCTCATTGATCAAACTTACATGCATTTTATCAATGACATCTTTTCTACATAAGGTGTATTTACAAATTGTCATTGAGAAATAAATGTATTGGTATCATATAGTTATTACCATTTATGACTCATTGGATTGGATTTATTCAATTGGGTAAAACTATAGCTTGGTCTTCACTTACTATACTCTTTGCTCAAGCTTCATATGATTTAATTGTATAAGAGCATAAGAGTTGTTACCCCTAGTCATGCATTCATTAAGGGGGAGCTTCACATTCTCATGTGTTTTATATCTTAAAAGCTCATCTCCTTATTTGAAGAAAATCCCTTTAAACATTCTCATCTGCATTCACTATGTTGTATTAGTTTTGATGATGAATCATATTCTTCCCTTCATCATCTTTATTTGAATATTTCATTTAGAAAGGGATATTTTGATATCATGCTGCACTAATAAATCTCTTGGCAAAGAAAGTGTTCAATTTGTAGCAGGAGATTCTGTTATATGCTAGGACATTCCTCAACATACTACAAGGAGAAACTATTACATTGAGGAAAGATGTCTCAATCCCACTTTGAAGTTGTGATATGCTCTACAAAGAAGAAGAAAACTTCTTGAAGTCACTGAGACATGTATTGCAGAAGAGCTTTATGAAGAAAACGAAAAGGATGTCATGCAACAAGAAAGCAAGCAAATGGACCTCATTGATTAATCATCAATTTGCAAAATCAACATGAGCATTTCTAATCTCTATCTTTTATATTCAGTAGAAACTTTGCACATGTTTGGTATTTATATGTTTTAATTGTGAATGATGTTTTGAAAACCTCTCCAAATTCTCTCCAACTTGTTTTCATAAAAACATTCCAAATTGCATCATATTAAGAATGAAAACAATCTCAAATTGGGGAGAGAAAATCAATTCTTTGACTCATTCTAATTTGACTTCATATATGTCTCTCTACAAATATCTCTTCCTTAAACTCAACTTTTTGCTAATGACAAATAAGGGGGAGAGAATGGCAAGAAAAATATGATGGGTTTATTAGTTTTTCATATTCATACATATTTTTCTTAAAGTATTTGCCATCATCAAAAAGGGGGAGAATGTTGGTTTTGATTAGTTTTGATGATGTCCAATATAGATGTCATTCTTAAGAGCAAAAAGGTTGCATACTACATTTATCTTCTACTTTGACTAATTCTTATATTTAATGTAGATGCAAAGTTTAAAACAGAAGTTGGAATGAAGCTTTATCATATTTGAGCTACAATGGAGTATACTTGAATGATGGAGAATTATCAAGAATGTTGATTGAAGAAAGAAGCTCTTGCACAATATAATGGGAATATCATAAAATCAAGAAAGCAAGAAGTTATCAAATGATTTTGGGGATAATCTAGAAGGAGAGAAGAAATTGAATAAGGAAGAACTTACAATATAGTGGAACATCTTTATTCAAGTTCTTATATTGATGCTAGAAGTCTCCAAGATCATATGGAAGCTGAACGGATCAATTCAGAGTTAAAACCAGCAAAAAATCAGTTCCAGGATGAGCAAACTCGAGTTCAGATCTCCAAACTCGAGTTTCCTACTTCGCTACAATGGTTTGCTCCTCTGGTATGAGCAAACTCGAGTTTATAAGTACAAACTCGAGTTTACGGCGTCTTCAGCATTTCAGGAACTCTGTTCCACGTTCAGCTTAGGCGAGGTCTGGTAATTCGATGATATCTCCCAAACCAGACATCGGATTGAAGTGAAACCAGTGGCATATGAAACTAGACTCCCAATGCGTCATTTTGATATATAATTAAAGTCCAAAGGATTTCAGATGAAGGATATATGAATTTATAAAGTTGACAGTGATATTCACGTCACACAGAAAACCAAGATTCTATGTTTTGAGTATATCTCACGAATTACAAGTCCGATTGAGATGAAATCGGTGGCATATGAAAGAAGACTCAAAGGGCTTTCTGTCAAGCTTTGAACGGACCAAAACGGAGTTCACACCAGGGAGATATGTCCCTCGAAAGTTGACTGTTTATTCACAATGTTGCTCAGTTTGCTATCAAATGAAGCAAACTCGAGTCATTAAGTTGGAACTCGAGTTTGTCGGGGACAGAGAGCAAAATCTGATTTCTGGGAAAGACCTAAACTCGAGTCATTAAGTTGGAAACTCGAGTTTCCATCACACAGAGAGCAACCAACGTCAGAGCATCTTCAAAACTCGAGTTTGTGATTCAAAACTCGAGTTTGCACCTCTGCTTCAGAAAATCAGCGTTCGAAAATCTCGTTTTTCGTCAAGAACATCCAGATGATTACCCAAATGATCTATAATACTTCCTAACATCATTTATATCATTTGTGTACATGTTTCAGATGATTAAAACGAAGGATTAGAAGCAAATCTCAAAATCTCAGATTTGGGTCAGAACATCAAAGAAATCAAGATCTATCAAAAGTGTGAAGATGAACTTTGCTGCACATTTTCAGAAATGGGAAAGATGACAGATTTGAATTTACTTTAAAGTCAAATAAAGTAAATTGATGACAGCACTGGAAAGAATCAAAAGCATTAATCTTACGCGTCAAATAGAGGATCGGTCAAAATGATGAATTCCCTCATTTGGAAACAATTGCTACAACTTTTACTCAGAATGATTTGTTGCACAAATCAAATAAAAGGCATTCAATGATCTTCAATGCAGAGCAATCATCGGATAATCAAGAAACATTATGACCCAACGGCTATATTCCACAACAACTAGAATTTCGAATGAAGACAATGCAGAATTGAGAAGCAACGGTCATATGAAGGTTTACCGCTATATATAGAGCTGCATACAAGTCTTCAAACAGAGACACAACAAGCAGAGAAACAAGCCTACCTCTTCAACATGATATTACTCTGATCTGCTTATCATTTACTCTATGATTTTCAATGTCTATATATCATAGAGAGTGAAATGTTTTGTATTGTACTTCAGTGTTCATCCATACACTTCTGAGAGAGAAGATTCATTGTAAACATCCTATCTTTATATCTGTGAGTTACTCAAGATTGGGTGATCTTGAGTGGGAAACACATTGTGTTGATTACAGCTTGTAAGGGGAGTGAATCCTAGTGAGAGGATTACTTTGAGTGCAGAGTGTGTAATCAAACAGGTGTATTGATTATAGTTTGTAAGGGGGAGTCAATCCTAGTGAGGGGTTTACTTCAAGTACAGAACGTGTAATCAAGTTGAAAGAAGATAGTGGATTGAAATTCTCAAGTGGAGCTTGGGGACTGGACGTAGGTCAAAGATTGGGCCAAACCAGTATAAATCACAGTTTGCATATTCTCTTCCCTTATCTCTTACATTCCAGCATATATGTTTGAATGATTGCTTATCACTTTATAACGGATTATTGTCATTCAAACTACTTTCAATAAGTTGCAGAAAGTTTCTTAAAGTTCTAAGTTTTTAATCAAACACCCAATTCACCCCCCTCTTGGGTGATAGCCAAGTCTTTCAGCTCGGGCTGATGATGCGGAAGAATTGAAGGCCATGACATCCGAGAGGGACAAAATTAAGGCCGAGGGCGAGGCATCCTCATCAACCCTGGCAGCGGAAATAGCACGGCTTCAGGCATTGTTGGAAGAATCGGTGGATGAGGCCTTTAAGAATTCGCTGGCCCAGATCCAGGCTCTGAACCCGGGGGTGGAGCTTAATACCGCAGGCCACCACTTTCGGTCCTACGTTGAGGATGGCCATTTTGTTGCCTTTGTGGATCCCTCGGCTGCTTCCGAGACCCGTGTAGATGGTGATACCTCCGGGGTGGAGACTTAGAAAGGGGATGAAGCCTCAACCGTCCCAGAGCCTGCCAGCTGATATCATTTGGTTTATCTGTTTTTTGTTTCTTCTGTTTCTTTTGACCGGGTTTGCGACCGATGTTACTGTTGTGGACAGATTGGCCAATCCGGCCATTTTAAATACAAAGTAGTTTTTGCTAACATGCATATTAACTTAAGTTTGCATTCGTCGTTTTGAGCGACCGGACCAAGGTTGCAAATAAGTATGCAGGATCTGCAAATGTGTATTAGGTGATCAGGGTCGACATGACAATCCCACTTGATAGCCCGGAGTAATATACGAGATGTCTGGGCTAAAATAGCTCTCAGGCGACACAACTTTCGTTGAAGAATTCTTATAAGCACACATCGTTTGGAAACTAATAAGGATTCTCAAATGAGAGTTTTATCTTTATTCGACAAACAAATTGCTAATAAGGGAAAGGCCATGAGGCCAACATTCGAATTCAAAAGCTAAATGAAGTGAACAGAAAAGAAAGGATTAAAGATGGAAAAGCTAAGCCTAACTGTAATAAGTTCTTAGCTTGTCCGCATTCCATGTTCGCTTGATTGGGTTCCGTCCAAGGTTTCCAAAATATAAGCTCCTTTTTCCAGTGTTTCCCGAACGCGATAGGGCCTGTCCCAGTTAGCAGCGAGCTTGCCATCCTTGGCGTTTCTGTTCCCAATGTCTGCCCTTATGAGGACCAGGTTTCCTGACTGAAATGTTTGGGGTCTAACTTTTTTATTATAGCGGGCTGCGATCAGCTGTTTCATAGCGATGTCGCGGCAATGAGCCGTAACTCGGACTTCATCGGCCAAATCTAACTCGACCGCCAGCGCCTCACTATTGGCCGCTTCTCCTTGTGATAGGATGCTTCTCCTGCGCCACGATGGTAGACTTATTTCGACTGGAATCATGGATTCATAACCGTAGGCCAACCTGTAAGGAGTCTCTTGAGTGGAGGATTGGGCTGTCGTGGGTAATTGATCCACCCAAGAGGTTTCGGGGATGCGCTTCTTTAGTCCGTCTAGGATGACCTTGTTCGCGGCTTCGGCTTGACCGTTGGATTGCGGGTGTTCCACGGAAGAGAAGTGGTGCTGTATGCCGAACTCGGACATCATGTCGCGGAATCCGATCCCTGTGAACTGAGTTCTGTTGTCTGTCACTACCTCGGCCGGTGCTCTGAATCGCGTGATGATACTAACTTCAAAGAATCTTTGTACGCGGGCCGAAGAAATCGTGGTGAGGGGTTCGGCCTCGATCCATTTGGTGAAGTAGTCGACTGCGACGATTAGCCATCGTAGTTGACCCGGCGCTGTTTTAAATGGGCCTAGGATGTCCATCTCCCATTTGTAGAAAGGCCAAGGGGCCGAGATGAAATGGAGTTCCACCGGGGGCGACCAAATTACTCTTGAGTGCTTCTGGCAGCTATCACATGTTTTGACGAGGATCTTTGAGTCGGCCTCCATGGCCAGCCAGTAGTACCCCGCTCGCAAGGTTTTTCTGGCGAGCGCTTTAGCGGCCATGTGCTGGCCGTTGGCTCCCTCATGTATCTCAGACAATGCATAACCCGCCTCGTTCGGGTTCAAGCATCTCAACATAGGGAATGTAGGCCTTTCGGTAGGCCGATCCTCCACCATGGTGTACTTGGCAGTCTCCCGAACCAATTTTTTGGCTTCCACGGCATCGTCAGGTAGGATGCCACGCTCCAAATAATCTTCGATTGGCTTTTTCCAATCCGCTTCAACCGAGATGGCCATGGTGCGAGATCGGGTCCTCGAGGTTGTTGAACCACCGTCGATGACGACTGCGCTCTTGTACTTGGCCAATTTTGAGAGGATGTCGGCTCGACATTCTCCCTCTAGGGATGTGGGTAACAATTGCTTCCCCGAACTCGGCCATTACCTCCTTTGCCTTATAAAGGTACTTTGCCATCAGCGGGCCTTTTGCTTGATAAGTTCCTTCAATCTGAGCCGCCACAAGCTGCGAGTCGGTGAAAACCTTAACTCTTGTGGCGCCGTTCTCCTTTGCCTGTTGGAGTCCGGCTATCAGTGCCTCGTACTCAGCTTGATTATTTGAAGTTAGGAACTTCAACTGAAGTGAGTGTTCAATCGTAATGCCTTCTGGGCTTTCAATGATGACTCTGGCTCCGCAGCCTTTGGTATTCGACGATCCGTCGACATATACTTTCCACTCGTCAGCCACCTCACTGGCAGCCGAGCTGGTTGGCGTCAACTCCTTGACGAAGTCGGCTAAAGCCTGTGACTTAATTGCGTGGCGAGTTTTGTAGGTGATGTCATATTCAGACAACTCTATAGCCCAATTTGTCATTCTTCCCGCCAAATCTGGTTTGTGCAGGACTTGCCGTATTGGCTGGCTGGTTCTAACAATGATGTGATGGGCCTGAAAATAAGGTCGCAATCGGTGAGCCGCGGTGAGTAAGGCGAATGAGACTTTTTCCATCTTCTGGTACCGAATTTCGGCATTCTGCAGGGTCTTGCTAATAAAATACACCGGTATTTGGCTGTGGTCTACCTCCCTTACTAGTGCAGCGCTGACGACTTCCTCGCCAATTGACAAATATAGATAGAGGGTCTCGCTGGGTTCAGGCTTCGATAGGACTGGCGGATTTTCCAAACACTGTTTGATTCCATCGAAAGCTGCGTCACACTTTGAATTCCATTCGACCGAAGCTTCCTTCTTCAGTAGCTTGAACAAAGGTAAGGCCTTCTCGGCCGATCTTGGCAAGAATATGGTAAGAGAAGCTAATATTCCTGCCAACTGTTGAACCTCTTTTTTTCTCTTCGGAGCTTCCATCTCGAGTACAGCTCGGCCCTTGTTCGGGTTCGCCTCAATACCTCGGTTGGTCAGCATGAAACCCAAGAATTTTCCAGCAGGCACACCGAAGGCACATTTGGCCGGGTTCAGACGGATTCGGTAAGTTCTGAGCTTGCCAAACGTCTGTTCCAAATCTTTTATATGACGCAGCTTGACAATCATGTCATCTATGTAGACCTCCACATTACGTCCGATCTGATCCGCGAAGACCGTGTTCATCATCCTTTGATACGTAGCTCCTGCGTTCTTCAGTCCGAAAGGCATGACGTTGTAACAATAGTTGGCCTTTTCTGTGATGAAGGCCGTTTTTTCTTGGTCCTCCGGATACATTGGTATTTGATTATACCCCGAGTAGGCGTCCATAAAGGAGAGGAGCTGGAAACTCGAGGAATTGTCGACCAACTGGTCTATGTTAGGCATTGGGTATGAGTCTTTGGGCAGACTTTATTCAGATTTGTGTAGTCCGTACATACCCTCCATTTTCCGTTTGGTTTTTTGACCATGATCACGTTGGATAGCCATGTGGTGTATTGGATTTCGCGAATAAATCCGGCTTCCAAGAGCTCTTGAACATGAGTTTCCAGCGCTTTTCTCTTTTCCGGGCCGTGGTTCCTCTTTCTTTGGGATACCGGAGTGGATCCCGGATAGACTCCCAACTTGTGACAACAAAACCTAGGATCAATTCCCGGCACCTCGGATGACTTCCAGGCGAAGACGTCTCTGTTCTTCCTAAGGAAATCAATGAGGCTGGCTCGAATCTCTGGGGGTAAATGCTTTCCGATCTTTGTGGTTTTAGAGGGGTCTCCCAACACTAGATCCTCCAAATCCCTCTTTGACCTGAAAGCGTCCCTAGTTCCCAGCGTGAACCGGAGGTCGATAAACCCCTTAGGGCGTGACTGCTCTCCATTGAATCCGATGAAGGTCGTCTTAGAGGGCTTTAAATCCTCCTGATCCAGGCTCATTCGTTTGAACGCCTCCCAACTGAGGATATCGGCCGAGCTGCCTGCATCCACAAATATACGTTTGACTCGGCAGTTGACCAGTATCCCAGTTATAACCAGACCATCTTGATGTCCAGCGACGACGTCCCTAAGATCCTCATTTGTGAAATACAAAGGCGAACTAGATGGTCCGCTATGGTACTCTTTGAACTTCGGCCGGTCTCTCACGGAGAGGACTTATCGCAGATACTTCCTTCGTTGGCTTATAGTATCTCCGCCTCCGCCCATCGCTCCACTTATCACATTATAGTCGAATTCGGTTTCCGAAAATTCGTCATCAACCTCAGTCGGCTTCTTACGTTTGTCGTCCTGTTTTTTGTATTTTCGGGGAGGGCTCTTGCTGCGACTCTTGGGCTTACGTTTGCTGCCCTTTCCTTGATGTTCTATGACATATTGTTGAAGCTTGCCCACGCAGATAAACCTTTCAATAGCATCTCGGAGCTCGTAAAATTTGTCAGTGGTATGACCTCGTCCGTCGTGAAACGCACAGTATTTGGATTGGTCTACCCCGGATCTACGGTAGGATAGCAGAGGTCGATCGACCCTTTTCATCTGGGTCGTCGAAACTTTTTTCCAAACTTGTGACCGCGGCACATTCAGGGTTGTGTATTTCTCATACTTGCTTCTCGCATCAAACTTCCACCGCGGTTCTTGTTCTCCGAGCCCCTTCTGCGGGGGTCCCTTTTCCTACCTTCCGTGTAATCTCTATCTTTGGGTGGAGTGGCTCTGCCTTGGTCCCTTCTCGGATCATTTGCTACACGCATCTGCTCCACCTCGAGGTATTTCTTTGAACGAGTTATGAAATCGTTGAGATTTTTCGCCCGTTCCTTCAAGAATGATTCAGCCAGGAAAGATTCTTTATCAAGGCCATCGACCAATAAATGGACGTGTACGTCCTCATTTAATCCGCGCACCTGTAGGGCCGCATGCTTAAAGCGATCCAGGTAACTTTGGAGCGTCTCGCCGGGTCGCTGCCTGATTTTGGATAGAGAATATTGGGACTTCGGTTGCCGTTTACTAGTAACAAAGTGCAACTCGAAAGCCTCAGCCAAGTCCTCAAATTTATGGGTGACCCCTTTGGGAGAGTGTGGAGCCACTTCAATCTTTGGTCCTTTAAGGGTTGCAGCAAAGATCCGTGCAATGATTGGCTCCTCCAGACCTCTTACTGCCATGTGCATGTCAAAGTCTTCCAAGTGAGTCGTCGGGTCTTGAGTGCTGTCATACTTCGTTAGCTCGGTTAGATTTAGCTTCTATGGAAAACGGGCGTTGAGGATTTCGTCGGAAAAAGGGCTGTTGTGAAGTTGGCTGACATACCTTCGCCGCTGGAACCCGGTTGGGGACCTCGGTGTCTTGTCATTTCGGTTTGGCTTTTCCTTTTGGAATTCTTGCACGAGGAGGCCGATTTTACTCACGGGCGGTTTCGTCTTCGATTGCTCTTTTGACGACCGAGCATCCGTCTTCTTCGTCCTCCTTCCAGGACTTATCTTCCCAGTCCTCGCTGGTGTAAACAGAGTTCCCTCTCTTCAGCCGCTCCTCCCACCGCTGGAAATGGAGGGTATGGCGCTTGTCCATGTTTTCCATACACCTCATTATTGCAAGCATCCCGGTTTGGAGGGAGCGGAAGTCTGGTTCGACGGCCGGGTTCTCTTGGTCACCAACCGGATTGGAGTTCTGAGACTCGTGGCAATGATTTCGCGGAGCCAAGGACTCCATATCCGACGGGTTGTCTTCCAGGGGTTGGTCGTTGTTGGGGATGAGAGGTTTTCTCCAGTTGTGATAATTTAGGTCTCCTTTGTCCTGCTGATTATTACCGAGAGGGTCATCCGGCTGCTTGACGTGTTGTGATTGCCGAGGTGGTAGACGGTGGTCTGCTGTTCGATCCGTCTCCATCTGCTTATGGCTTGAAGCACGGGTACGGTGTTGATCCTCATGGTCACGGGAATTGAAGTTTACCAATCCCCACGGTCGGCGCCACTGTTCTGGTGTAGAACTCAGATGTCTGGCCTAGTGAGTGGCCGAGGTTTTGATCTAGGATCGATGTGCTCCTCCTATAAGCTTATTGGGCAAGCGTGCAGGAGAAGTGTGGATCATAGTACACAACCAGGCATTTCGCCAAAGGGGGTGCGGTGTGTGCATTGTGTAACGGTATCTAGAATAGTTCAGGGATTAGGACTGTGTACCTTGGCCGCGTATCTCCTATGCATATATATAGAGAGTATTCCTAGTTGGTTAGATCTCTGGCCCCCACGTCGTGCGTGCCCTAGGATTTAGCTAACCACCCTGGTGACTAGGTCCTTCGGTTAGGAGGTTGCGATCCCTACGTGGGTTGCCCCCTGTGTTGGCCGGTTGGCTAGTGGGCCTTGACTAGGTCCGTAACAGATACTAACGGGTACTTCGTGATCTTGAAAAATTATTTTGGAATGTTGAAAAAATATTTCAGTGTACTTCCCTCTATATAGTCAGATAATGAATGGTTGTGAACAATATTTTGGTTGGAAATGAAGTTGATTATTCAAGCCTAAGTTAATTATTCTAAAATGATTTTTGGCCCGCGGGCTGGCCCTAATCCTTAGGGTTATATAATTTAATTTTTTGGCCCGTGCGGGCTGTTTCACATGCGAGCTTTTTTGGCCCTGTGGGCTTTTTGGCCATAGCCCGCACGGGCTAGGGCCTAACGGGCCGTGGTGGCCCGTTTTGACAGCTCTAGTCTTATTATAAATTCTCATATATGGTGTGCAGTACTTACCAGCAAGATTTTTTAGTGAACATTGGAAAGATTTTTGCCGTGTCTTCCAAAATAAACCAAGTTCGAAAACAATTTGCAGAATTAGGGAACCTGGGTCGTTTCCCAACGAATTTGCAGCGGGCTTGTTCAATAACAATAGTGAAACAGAATGATAAAATGGGGGTTTGGTTTAACGAGAATAGAACAAAACGAAATAACATAATCAAAGTGCAATAAACAGAGTCAAACGGAATCAAATAAACAGAGGCAGATTAAAGATGATCAACCCAACGAATTGATTCCGAAACCTCCATCATTGAACGAAAATATAACTAACCCACGTTTGGTTCGGATGAATCGAAATCTCTGCATTCATCCGGAGATTCCTCGCCTAGACGATCGCCTAGAATCTGCCGGACAGTGGCGTCTCACTGTGCAATCGCACAAGAACACTCAGTAACCTAGTCCGAACTAAGTCCTTGGGATGAACCAAACCGAATATTAAATCTAATATTCGAACTATTTTCAGAAATCGAATCCGATAAGATGAAAACAGAATCGAGTAGTTACCGATTAGGCACGAGTTCTCTGGATGAATCATGGAATCCTCATCGTTGGGTTAATCACAAGAGTTTAGCCGATCATGGCTGGGAAAATCGAAGAACGAACGAAGAACACGAAGAACGCGCGAAGAACATGAAGAACAGATGAGAGAAAATGAAAACTTGTATTTTGATCCACTCTAATGTTAAAAACGTGAATGAATATGTTTGTGGCAGCTGCCATACTTAAAAATAACCTAAAACGAAATGGGCTCTCATAGTTTTAGCCCAAAACAGAAATAAAATATAAGCTGGACTTAAATTACAAAATTCGGGTCCAAAATAAATCCAGAATTGTACATCCGACTTTGGCTCCAAAATTGACCTCCTTCTTGACCGAATTTGCTCTTGATGTCTTCATAACAATTGTAGCTCTCTGAATCATCTGAAATATGAGACAAAAATGAGGCAAATCCGATGTCTGGTTCAAGAGTTATGGTAGAAATAGTGAAGCAACACAAAACTGGAATTTTATTATTAAAAATAGCTAAAATGCAATAAAAGGCCCAAGGCCCAAATAAACATAAGAGCCATTATTTATTAGCTAAAGGGTCCTAAATTATTATTCAAGAGACAAAAATAAGTGTATAAAATATTCAATTATCAAATTCCCCCACTTATCTTTTTGCACTCCGAGCAAAATTCAAAGAGAAAGACCTAAAGGAAAAACTCTTCTTTACTAATAATTGCTAACAATGCAAAAATTGAATCAAGGGACACAAAGCTTCAAAAGACCAATCATTCAAGACCAAAACCCCTTCATCTCAAATTACAATTCATGGTAGTGTCAATCAATGATGCTAATCACAAAAGATGATCTCTCAAATGATGCGCTCAATCAAAGTCTCTCAAGTGTTTAAGGTAAATAAGTGTATCGCTCAAATTCTACTCAAGAAATTTGTTCTACCATAAGCTTGCTCAACTTCTACGTCTCCACTACTCATAACACATACATGCACAAATCAAGAGAGCTTGTAATTAAAGGTTGTAACGGGGCTAGGGTGAAGGTAGGTAATAGTATGGAATAAGAGGCTAAGCACCAAAGAAATCAAAAGGAAGAGCACCGATTAACACAATCATTCTCTATGTATGAGACTTTTATTCTACTCATATATACATTCCTTTCTATGTATTTTCTTTTCTTTTCTCTTCTTTTGTTGTTTTTTTTTTTTTTTTTTTTTTTTTTTTTTTTTTTTTTTTTTTTTTTTTTTTTTTTTACTTTTCTTTCTTTCCTTTCATTGTATACGTAATTACAATGTCAAAATCAAATATCCCCCACACTTAAACTGTTGCACTCTGAGCAACCCCACACTTAAACACAAAACAAGTTGAAACCAATGCTCAATAAATCTTCAAGGTGCGGAATAAAATGGTTTTACGCTTAGGCTTGTAATGTGGCTTAGAAAAGAATGGGTCAAAAGGCACAAAGGGGCTAGCAAGGGAATCATAATGTAAGGGAAAGCTATTTGGCCAAAGTGAGGAGAATAAAAGAAAGAAAACAAGCTTCCATCATACTTATGCACGTAAGTGAAAAATGTAGTTTCAAAAGAAAAGGAGCAAGTTCTAGAGAACACAAATCATGAGAGATGCACACATGAAAGAAAGAATGGCAAAAGATGAATTCCATTCATGCAGGCCCAAAACCTCACAAGGTCAATACCAACTTAGGTAATCAACAACATCAAATCAACTACCAAGACTTGTAATCGAAGAGTCAAGAGTTCCAGACTAAACAGAATGATCCATTAAAACCAAAATGTCCTAGTTCATAATATGTAGCAATCATTAGAAAGAAAGAATGTATTTATTTTCAAAAAGCAAAGTAGAAAAGGAAAACAAATAAAAAAAAGAGAGGGAGAAGAAAGAAGAATACTCCCCAAGGGTTTATGGAGGATAAGTGGCATCAATGAGGAGAATCTCTGCTTCCTCAGGCGTGTGGGGATCCCTCATGAAATGGCTTGAGGCGATGCCCATTGACCTTAAAAGTCCGTCCCGTGGGTGGATCACATAGCTCAACAAAGACCAAATGGAAATATGTTAGTGATCACAAAGGGCCATCCCATCTAGATCGAAGCTACTGTGCATAAACTTGAGACGGGAATTAAATAGAAGAACTTTCGGCCCACAGAGAATTCTTTCCTCGTAATATGCTTATCATGGAATGCCTTAGTCTTTTCCTTATACAACCGTGAGCTTTCATAGGCATCCAATCTAAGCTCATCTAACTCTTGCAAGTGCAGCCTTCCTCTCCATCCGGACTTAGCCAAATCCATGTTGCATTGCTTAATAGCCCAATAGGCTTGATGCTCCAACTCAACCGGAAGATGACATGCCTTACCAAAGACAATCCGATAGGGAGACATCCCAATCGGAGTCTTGTAGGCGGTGCGATATGCCCACAAAGCATCATCTAGTCGCTTACTCCAATCTTTAGGGTAGAGTTGACGGTCTTCGAAGGATTTGCTTAATCTCTCTATTGGAGACTTGACTTGACCATTGGTCCGAGGATGGTAGGTTTGTGGAAACCTTGTGAAGCACTCCATACTTGCGTAGCAAGGCACCCATGCTTCGATTGCAAAAATGGGAACCACGATCACCGATAATAGCTCTAGGAATGCCAAACTGCAGAAAATGTTAGACCTAACAAAATCCACCACCACGAAGAATCATTTGTCCGGTGGCTTTCGCCTCAACCCATTTCGAAACATAATCAACGGACCAAACAAGATGTAAGTGTAACCATATGAAGCAGGAAATGGACCCATGAAATCAATACCCCAAACATCAAAGATCTCACAAAACAATATAGGGTTTTGGGGCATCTCATGCCTACGGAAATACTCCCTGCCCTCGACAGCTTATCACATGACTTGCAAAACAAATGGGCATCATGAAACAGGGAAGGCCAAAACAAACCACATTCTAACACCTTCCTAGCAGTTCTTTGGGGTCCAAAGTGACCACCACAGCGAAGCATGAGCAAAATGCAATATAGATTGAAACTCACAATCGTGCACACATCTCCTAACTACTTGGTCACTACAAAATTTCCACAGATAAGGGTCATCCCAAACATAATATTTAGACTCACTTTTCAATTTAAGGGTTTGGGCCCTAGTGGACTCTACAGGAAAACACCACTACCAAGTAGTTAACTAAATCAAGATACCATGGGGTCTTAACTTGCAGTGTAGAAGCCGCTCATCGAGAAATCATCCCGAATAGAAGAGGGTGAGAGGGAGAATGAGTGATACGACTCAAGTGGTCGGCTACCCGTTTTGTGCTCCACTTCTATCTCGAATCTCCACATCAAACTCTTGGAGCAACAACATCCACCGGATGAGTCGTGGCTTAGCATCCGCCTTTTCAAAAGAAACTTTAAAGCTGCATGGTCGAGAAAACAATGACTCTACTAGCTAGCGATATGACCTAAACTTATCAAAGGCAAATACAATAGCCAACAACTCCTTCTCGGTAGTGGTGTAATTAGACCGAGCGTAATCCAAAGTCTTTGAAGCATATGCAATGACATGGGAGGCTCTATCAACCCGTTGTGCCAAGATAGCACCAACCGCATAGTTGGAAGCATCGCACATTAACTCAAAAGGGAGGAGCCAATCAGGGGGCTGAATCACTGGGGCTGTAGTAAGGCAACGCTTCAAATGATCGAAGGCCGCCTTGCACGCATCATCAAAGACAAAGTCGGTGTCCTTATGCGGGAGGTGGGACAAGGGTTGAGCGATCTTGCTGAAATCTCGAATGAAACGTCGATAGAAACCTCGCATGACCAAGAAAAGAGCGAACTTCCCGCACGAAGCGGGGTAAGGCAAAGCAAGAATAACATCGATCTTAGCGGGGTCTACCTCAATCCCTTTCCTAGACACTATGTGTCCCAAGACTATGCCCGACTCAACCATAAAGTGACACTTCTCATAATTCAAAGACAAGATTAGATTCAATACACCTATGCAAGACTCTAGACAAATTAGCTAAGCATGCATCAAAATCGACCCATATACGGTGAAATCATCCATGAAAACCTCCATGCAAATCCTCTAGGAACTCGAGAAAATACTCACCATACAACGCTGAAAGGTGACAGGTGCATTGCAGAGGCCAAAAGGCATCCTTCGGTAAGCATATGTCCCAAAGGGGCATGTAAAGGTCGTCTTCTCCTGATCCTCGGGAGCAATATGGATCTGGAAGTATCCGAGTAGCCATCCAGAAGCGTAATGAGACTTACCAGCCAATCGCTCTAACATCTGATCAATGAAGGGTAGAGGGTAATGATCTTTGCGAGTGGCTTGGTTGAGTCTTCTATAGTCAATGCAAACTCTCCAACTATTCGAACTCGAGTAGGAATGAGCTCATTCTTTTGATTGGCTACCACAAGAACTCCGACTTCTTGGGAACCACCTGGGTCGGGCTAACCCACTTGCTATCGAAATAGGATAGATGATGCCGGCTTGCGTGCTTAGTGACCTCCTTCTTCACCACATCAAGGATAAGAGGATTAAGGCGTCTCGGGGTTGCCTCACCGGCTTAGAGTCCTCTTCCAATGAATCCGGTGCATGCACATAGAAGGGCTAATGCCAACTATGTCACCAATGTCCACCCAATGGCTTTCTTGTTCGCCCTCAATAAGCTTAGCAGCTTCTCTTCTTGATCGGCATAAGATTATTTGCCACAATGACTGCAATCGCTCATTCACCTCCGTAAATGCATACTTGGATGGTCCGGAAGGGATTTCAACTCTAGTTTGGGCGGTTGCTCGGTGGAGGGAGAAGCTTGGGTGGTTGTTGCAACAACTCGATGTCATCACACCGGGAATACCCGAAACCATATTCAAAGAAGCACAAGCGTAAGGACCGTGTCTATACGGCTCAAGGTTAACATCGAATTCGGTTCATCAAAATCGAATGAAGCTCATCAAAATCGAATCGGGATGCACGTTAGATCGGGATGAAGCTCAAACTCGAATCAATATCGAGTCTACAAGTAATGTAGAATCATCAAGCAAATCGAGAATCACCAAACAATGCGTCTTAACCAAATTAGTGCAAACAGAGCACCATTCATTATCATCGCATGCACAAATGGGGGTATCACTCTCGATGAAAAATAAGGATAATCAGACACCAACCATTAAGAACATCATCCACAGCATCATCAATCACATCAATACGTAAAATGAATGCTCTTCCCTAGGATATTTCATGGCATCAAAGATATTGAAATTCACGATATATCACCAAACTCCATGGAAAGAGTACCGAGAATGCACATCTATCTTAGTCCTAGCTGTTTTCATGAAAGGTCTCCTAGAATGATTGGTGACCTACTACTAGGAGACTCACCCTCCATATCCAAGATGTAAAAATCAGCAGGAATATCAATTCATTAACTTTGACTAATACATCTTCAACTAAACCGAAGGATGGGCATTACTCCTATTAGCTAACCGAACAATGACACCGCTTGGACGCAAGGGACCAAGACCAAGAGATCTATAAACAGATGCAGCATGACATTAATAGAAGCACCTAAATCTAGCATGCAATCATCAAATCTATAGTTACCAATAAGGCAAGGGATAGAAAATGTCCCTGGATCTTTGCATTTACGAGGCATGGTGGCTGGATGAGTGCTGAGACATTCTTAGGATTGGGAATTGTTTGTGAGGAAGGGAATTGGATCCCCGAGGTTGAAGCTGGTTCAATGATGTTGCCAATTGCCCAATCTGTGTTTGCAAACTCGAATGGAAGTGTCAGTTGTCGTTGGAACCGCATATTGGCCGTGACAAATTGCTTCATCATATCTTCAAGTGAGGAACCACCACTACTACTAGCTCTCACAGCTTTGTGTGGAGGTGGACATATGGTGGTCGAGGAGGTGGTGCTTGCAAGGGTAAAGGGGGTGCAGATCGTTGTTGGAAAGTCCGTGGTCCGTACGGCCTCTCGTGGTAGTTCCTGCACTCGCGATCTTGGTTACTCGATTCGATTTTGGTATTGGTTGCTCTGGTTCGATTTTGGTTCCAAATAAAGTTGGGGTGATTTCTCCAACCAGATTATAAGTGTTGGAGAAGGCATTATTCTGTTGGTATTGTGGCCTTCTGGAAAAACACCCACTGCACCTACCGACCGATCTTGGTAAGTAGGATCATGCAAGGTAGGGCAAGAGTCGGTAGAATGATAAGGGTCGAACAAAACCCACAAGAGTACCCATGCCGAGAAGGGGAAGATCTGTCATCTGTCGTGTCACCGCCACCGCCTCACAAGGGAGGTCGATCATCAAGTCTAGTCTCTAATCTCCGAGAATCATGCCGGACTGGAGCTTGAATATGGTAAACAGGGAGTACTATTGGCCCCGTGCCAAACCGCGAGAGTTATCTCGCCATAATGGATATCAAGTCTCGGGCTTCTTCGGTGTCTTGTTACTCATAGCCCCACCGCTAGAAGCATCCACCAACCCTTTGTCTACCGGTGATAGACCATCATAGAAAGAGTTGATCAAGTCTTTTCGGATATCCGATGGTGTGGATGACTTGCACATAACCTTTGAACCTCTCCCAATACTCATACATAGTCTCCCAAATGACTTGTTTAATGTTGCCAATTTCCTTCTTGATTGCGGTTGCTCTTGAGGAAGGGAAATATTCTCGAGAAATAACCTCGAATATCACCCAGCTCCCAATAGATGAGGGTCAAGGTACAACAACCAATCCTTGGCTCCACCTTCCAATGAGAAAGGAAAAGCTCTCAACTTGATATGATTTTCATCAATGGCATGTGGCTTCATTGTGCTGCACACTACATGGAATTCCTTCAAATGCTTAATGGGGCACTCACCGCAAGACCATGAAACTTAGGCAACAAGTGTATTAGACCAGATTTCACTCAAAGTTAGCAGCAAGGTTAGGATATTGGATGCACAAGGGTTGATAATTAACATCAGTGCACCCAATTCCTTCAAAGTATGATGATTTTCCGCTCTCCGCCATAATGTCCGAGCGAGCAAAGTTGCTACTAGAATCAAGTGAACACAACAAGACTATCGTAAATACTATCGAAGCACAATCGGAAAGATCAACGAGAATGGACACAATCGTAATGGCCGAATCGGACTCTAATTGAGTATCCGGTGTGGTATTAATCTTATGACTTAGCCTAACAACTCTTCTAGCAAGAAGAATTGTTCTTTCTATTTCGGGATCAAATGGCAACAAATCTTCTGGATTAGTAGTATTCCTGGTACTCATGCAACATGTACACAAAGCAGAATTGGCAAATACTCAGAATGACAAAGATGCCACCAGAAAATCAGAATTACGAAAATGCCACTAGAGATGGTGAAAAGTGGAAAAACACTAAAAGACACAGAGACAAAACACACAAAAGCAAAAACCTATGCTAGAAATTGACCAAAACAAGTCCAGAAACAGTATCAAATGATTTTTAAAATTTTTGGGACTTGGACAGGGCAACTCCTAGACTATTGGGGGACTCAAAAATGGAATAAAAAACTTCAAAAATTGAAAAAGTGGTCTAAACGATGGAATTTGGCGAAACGGAGGATACCACATGGAAAATGGAACATTTTCAAAGGGGGTCTAACGATTCGCCATTTTCTATCACTGTACCAAATTTCAACTCAATCGAGATACTAAAAAAATGGTCCTGTTGGAAATCAAAAAGCGTAACCTAAAACAGTGAAAAAAGTGGTCTAAACGTTGGAATTTGGGGAAAATGAGTAAGACCTCACTTCCTCCTAGGAAGTGACTTTTGCTTAAAACACCCAATTCCTTGTGAATAAGACCTGGTTTGAGTGATCGGAGTCAGAAAAATTCTGTCCGCCACCCGAACCACCTAAACTACCTAAACTAAGCTATTTACAATATCGTTACTAATCAAACCGATGCAAATTCCCCGGCAACGGCGCCATTTTTGGAAAGATTTTTGCCGTGTCTTCCAAAATAAACCAAGTTCGAACACAATTTGCGAATTAGGGAACCCGGGTCGTTTCCCAACGAATTTGCGGCGGGCTTGTTCAATAACAATAGTGAAACAGAATGATAAAATGGGGGTTTGGTTTAATGAATAGAACAAAACGAAATAACATAATCAAAGTGCAATAAACGAGTCAAACGAATCAAATAAACAGAGACAGATTAAAGATGATCAACCCAACGAATTGATTCCGAAACCTCCATCATTGAGCGAAAATATAACTAACCCACGTTTGGTTCGGATGAATCGAAATCTCTGCATTCATCCGGAGATTCCTCGCCTAGACGATCGCCTAGAATCTGCCCGGACAGTGGCGTCTCACTGTGCAATCGCACAGCAACACTGTAACCTAGTCCGAACTAAGTCCTTGGGATGAACCAAACCGAATATTAAATCTAATATTCGAACTATTTCCAATCGAATCCGATAAGATGAAAACAGAATCGAGTAGTTACCGATTAGGCACGAGTTCTCTGGATGAATCATGGAATCCTCATCGTTGGGTTAATCACAAGAGTTTAGCCGATCATGGCTGGGAAAATCGAAGAACGAACGAAGAACACGAAGAACGCGCGAAGAACATGAAGAACAGATGAGAGAAAATGAAAACTTGTATTTTGATCCACTCTAATGTTAAAAACGTGAATGAATATGTTTGTGGCAGCTGCCATACTTAAAAATAACCTAAAACGAAATGGGCTCTCATAGTTTTAGCCCAAAACAGAAATAAAATATAACTGGACTTAAATTACAAAATTCGGGTCCAAAATAAATCCAGAATTGTACATCCGACTTTGGCTCCAAAATTGACCTCCTTCTTGACCGAATTTGCTCTTGATGTCTTCATAACAATTGTAGCTCTCTGAATCATCTGAAATATGAGACAAAAATGAGGCAAATCCGATGTCTGGTTCAAGAGTTATGGTAGAAATAGTGAAGCAACACAAAACTGGAATTTTATTATTAAAAATAGCTAAAATGCAATAAAAGGCCCAAGGCCCAAATAAACATAAGAGCCATTATTTATTAGCTAAAGGGTCCTAAATTATTATTCAAGAGACAAAAATAAGTGTATAAAATATTCAATTATCAAATTATGATGAAGGAAGGCAAAATGGTGAGGTTTGAGATATCCCCGTGAAGTTGGAATATGAAGCTTGAGGTGATAGAACGAAGACTGGTAGTACCGAAGCAGCGACGATAAGTAAGGGATGGAAGAGATTTGTGGATGAACTTGGAGATGTTTGCTTTTTTGAATTGATCAAAAGTGATGATCCGGATTTTGTGTTCAATGTTCACGTATATAGATGGGATCGTGAAAATTCCAAGTTTGAGTGATGCCAAAACTTAGTTTAATTTACAACTCTTACGGCAATTCTATAGTGTATTTCTTGTATGCCCATGATTTTTTCTTATAACATCTCACACACTCCCAAATTACGGTTTCATAACCTAGTAGTAGAAATATCTGAAAGAATTATCAAATTTGATTGGGCCTCTAACATGACCCTAAGAATTTCCATTTATGATATTACCACTTTGTATTTTTTTTACCTCTCCTAAAATAACACAATATCATTTTTCTTTATTTTTTCATTCCCAATTTATTTGAAGAGTTTTAAAACTTGGAATTTTTTTTTTTTTTTTTTTTTTTATGTCCTTTTCTCTACCCCTATAGGTTCTGACTCTGCTCCCTTTTCCCCTGCTCCAGTCGTTCCTCAGACTAAAGTATGCGAATAAACTTGTTTTGAGCATCCTGTCGAAAGACATGAAGATGAAAGACAAGCACATGAGTTGGTTGGATCAATTCAAAGAGGCAGATGTCTCCCATTTGGAGATGATATTCTGAGACCAAGTTCCTCCATCGTTGAGTCAGTCTTGCTCCAGCCATTTCCTTCTTCTCATCAACAGCTCCCCATAACACGAAAAGACGACCCAATTCCCATACTTTTTTGTTTGGCGTCTCAACTTTGATCTCTTGGCTTTGACTCTCCTTTATATATTTCCTTGCAAAGCTTAATGGTATATTCTGCACACACATATTGCAGCTTCATATACATCAGACCAAAATTGGAATATCTTCAACACCAAAGATATAAATATATATATACTCCCTTCGGTCTCAACTATAAGTCATTCCAACTAATTCATCATAACTAAGAAATGATAGTAAATCATTGAATTTGTTTTCAATTGAATTTTTCCCCCCATTTTTATCCGATATTGAAAGAGAGAGAAAAATACAAGAAATCACATTTAAGCATTGATTGCATTGACAGAGAAGCTTTAATTGCTTTAAGAGTGACTTATACTATGGATTAAAATTTTAGAAGTGACTTATATTGAGGACTGCATAGAGTATATAGACAGGAAAAAAGTGAACTTTTTTTTCAAGGTAGAAACGACACAATAATTCTATTTAGGTCAAACACTTGTATTGGATGCAAAAGGGAATTACCATTAAATTATTTCAAACTAAGGATTATGACAGATTATTACCATATAGCTACTGATACTTGAAGATTTGAGTATGACTCGGAAGGAAGGCCTCTCAGATTTGAATTCTATTTGGTTATCACTATGCAAACTTTTGGGCTCTTCATTCTCCTTCTCTTCACTCGATGGTTGCTTCGAATTACCTACAATTTTGGAGCGTTAATTCTATAATAAAGTATAATTTAATAAAAAAAAGGGTTTATCATTTCTGCATTTACTGCAGAAAGTTTTTTCTGCAGTAAGTGAGAAACGACACTGTTTGAGTAATTTTTTTTGGAAAAAGATGAAGGGTGCCAAATTTCCCCGATTCCCCCTGCTACAAGCCAACGGTGTTTCTGACGGCATAGAGCGTGAAGATGAACGGTCTGAAGGCGATGCTGAGGAGGAATCCGAAATCGAGTCCAACAAGTCTCAGCCTTCGGAATGAGGATGATGAGATCGCAATCCTAAAGGGCTTGATGGATTACCATTCAAAGAGAGGTGCTGACCCATGGTTCGAACTGTCGTTCTTTCATGAATACATGAAGAATAAGATCCATGCTGATGTATCTAAGAAGCAATTAGTGAACAAAATCAGGTGATGGGGTTGGAGGTTGAGTGCTTAGAGAGGGTGGGCTTCGATGGAGGTGGGTGCTGCTGCCGCTGGAGATCTATGAAGAAGCTCTTTACACGTTGGGTCCCACATTACTTTGCTTCTTTCTTCAACCTAAAACAATCTGTGTTCCCTTTGTCTTTTTTTAAAAAAATAATAATAATAATGAAACTGTGTCGTTTCTCATTTGCTGTAGGAAAAATTTTCTGCAGTAAATGTAAAAATGATAATCTCATAAAAAAAATATTTTTGAAAAGTAAAATTGTACTTGTTGTCCAAACATAAAATGGACAAAACTTAGGTCGACTTTTCTTTATAAAATTAAGAATAAGAATTTCACATGGTATGATTTATTGGAGAATTGGCCGTAATAAGTAATATAAGGAAACAAAAGTTAATCCTCAGAATCTTAACCTAACTTTTTGTTTAAATAAAATTTCTCCAAGAATTTAACGAAATAATTATTAATTTTTTCAAAATATAATAAAATTATTTGAACCATAATTTTCTTATATTTAAATAATGACTTTTGTCTATGATAAAAAATATTACGATTTTTAATATAATATTTTCCCTCATCAATTGTTGGTTACTTTTAGTAATTGATTCTATCCTTCAATCTTAAACGTGGAAATTTTCTTTATTTTTCTTATAAAATTCAAGTCCTCTAATATAATTATTTTCCTTAGAATGTACAATTCTAGCTAATATGTACCTCTTCAATCTTCGGATATAAGAGAGAGATTTTATACATCACAGAAAATATATAAAATCAACCCTACTAAATTTAACCTAATTTTTTATTCTGAAACCATAAAAACAAATAAAATACTATAAATTTCTGAAACTGAATTTGTTGATATATTCTTTCAATTTCAAATTAGAGTTTCAAAGTCAGTTACCAAAGAAAAATTGAGTCTTCAGTTGTTTTTTATTGAGAACGTTAATTAAGGAGGCATAAAGAGACTTACCAATTTCTTCTTTCACGATAGGATGAGAAGTAGTAGAATCAGTATCAGAATCAAGATTGATTGGTTCATCTTCAGAAGCTTCGTCTCCAAAATGAGAATCAGAATCTGTCTCAATCCTTTTTGCAGGTTTAAAAGTTCCATCTTCCTTCACATTATTATCTTGTTCTTTTTCTTCTCTCTTTCTTTTTCGTCCATCTCTCTCATCTTCGTTTTTCCCAGTTTCTGAAGGATAATAATGTTCCTTCTCGCAGCATGTTTTGCCATACATTTTGACCTTAAACTTTAAACAATCTGACAAATATTTAAACACTAAAAAATCTCCATACTCTAATTTATTTTTCTCCACAAATTTACTCCATCCCTTACAGAAACAAAATCGATTCTCATGCTTTTCCACCTCAACTTCTTCAGATTTTCCATAATAAATCTCAAGAATCGCTTTCTTTGGCACCTCTTTACCAAAGACCTTGTTAAAATATGGTGGGATTTTCTGTTAATTAACACCACACAAATAATGGGAAACAAAGAAGAATAAGAATCTGGGGAAAATAATGGGTAAGAACATGCATGTTATTATTGATGATCTTTAGTCAAGAGAGTAGTATTATCTTAACTCGGAAAGTGATGCACGGGAAGGTCTGAACTCGAACTCCATGAGGGAGACTCTATAACAATATTCCAGTATGAAAGAGGACATAAATCCTTTAATAACCCGGATCATGTTCGGTCAACCACTGGTTGCCTATCTCAAATTGTTCATATAACCTGGCTGTCTCAGTTATGGATAAAAAAACAGTTTAGATGGGGATATAGATATACTAACCAAGCGGGTAGAGAAATCTTGGATTAGAACCTTGAAGAAGGAAGGGTTCTTGCGTTTTCTTTGGGATTGTGAAGCTCTATCGTTATCCATGGAAGCTTTTGGCGAGAAGAGGAAGAAGATTGATGGTCTCAGTGAGATTTGGAAGCCGCGGAAAGTTTCAATTACGGGGATGAATATTGACTGTGTCTACGTGTCTGTAAATTAGAAACTAAAAATAAGGAAATAACGTGTCATTCGCCTGGAATTAGGCTGATTGAGATTTTATCGTCACACTAATAAAGAGCATGACTTTTTTTATTATCATTATATTTTCTTATAAAATATTCCTCAAAAATATTTAGATATAGATAATCATTGAATATAAGTAAATTTATTTTATAATAAATATATTTTCTATATATATACAATTATTAGTCACATAGATTTGAGGCTAACAATATATTTTTACAGAAGATATCATATCGCTAAAATAGGAAACAACGCGACTGACGGGAGAAAAAGCAGGTATATTTTTTTTTGGGTAAAAAAAAGAAGGTATATTTTTATTATAATTAATCTAAATAAAGCGTTAACATGATATATCATATATCTAATATCATTAGAGCGGACGTGCCAATTTGATCCGTACGTAATTGGGGAGTTGGTTCTTAACTCCGTTTTTTTTAAATTTTTTTAGGTTTAAGGTATCCATCGTCAGTAGCGATGACCAATGTTGTCAAACTCATAAAAGAGACGTAAACTCGTAAGAGTTTACCTATATTAATAAATAACAATTAAAATTATATGATAAAATAATTAAAATACTAAAAATGGTAACAATTTGATTTAAATATATTTTAAATCCAAATATCTGAAATTAAATTCATTAACACTCATAATTTATCATACTTAACATAAAAATTGTATAAATATAAATTCACTAAACATAATTAAATAAAAATAATTATAAATTGAACAAAGATCATCAAATGTTGGATTATCATTATCTCCCTTGTCTTCAAATTCTTCGCCTTCACCATTACAACCTCCATTTGCATCACCCACGTCATCATTATCATTATAATTTGCCTTAACATCATCAATGTTAAGATCAACATTAAGGTCAATACCAAAATGGATTAGCCATATTCTCATTAATTTCATGATATATATCATCAGAATCATAATTGAACGTTCTACTATTTTGCTTCCTTGTGAGTTTCAAATTGCACATGACAAATACCAAATCATTCATCTTATTTTGATGCAAACGGTTTCTTTCTTTGTTTTTTTGAATGAATCTAAAAAAAATGAAGGAAAAAAAAACTTCATTAGTATTCTAACATTCAAGCAAAGTTATGTGAATTTTTTTTTTTTTAAAGTAAAAATCTTATCATCTGAAAAGCACTCCAATTACGTTTACAACCAAAAGAGTTGCAACATAAGCTAAGAATACGAATTGCAATTCTTTTAAGTTCTGAACATCCATCTCCATAAGAATCCCATCATTCTGTTGGAAGCAGTTTTTTGCTTAATGCCTGTGCAGTTTCACACCCAAACATATCTCAGTCAATTGATCCCCAACCATCCTAAACAAACAATCATATAACCCTTGTTTAATCATATAATGAGGCTTAAAATTAGTGTCATAATGGAAATGGGTATTGAGGTAGTATGTCGCTGCATGCAAAGGCTTATGTAGTTGAGCTTCCCACTTTTAATCAATTATATTCTATATAAGCTCATAACTATCACAAATCACAATCAATTAAAACAAACAGTCTTTCCACAAAAAAAAAAAAAAATCAAATTATAAAAAACATAAAACTTGCATAAAAAAATCAAGCACAAAAGTTTAATTTAATACTTGCCTTTTTTAACACTGTTAAAATTTTGTTTGATCTTTTCCTTTGCACTTTCCATGGCTTCATATATGAATCTCATAGCTGGCTTCCCTTCTGAATCTACTAAGCGAAGAACTTTAACAAGAGGAGCAACACCTTTAAGGCATATCACAATATTTTTGCACAAATTGTCCATATTACTTTTTGCTACTTCTTTTCCATCTTTAGTAGAAGAAAATTTGCTATCCTTCCAATCTTGAGAATTAAACAAATTTACCAGTGGTACTCTGTGCTCATTAAGACATGACAGAGTCAAATATGCAATGGACAAATTGAGTTGCAGCATGTAATACCCTAATTTTCATAATTCATGTAAACATTGTATTTTGGCAAATAATTAGCAAAATACAAAGGTGAATATGTCTATCAAAGAAATATAATCTATTGATTATATTTTTGTCCAAATTTCACTTGGGAATTAATTAACCAATGGTTGATTAATGAGACCACATATTAGGAGCTATAAAATGTGACATAGAATCACATGAAATAATAACTATTTTATATGCTCATAAAACAAGAAAAGTGAATAGGGAAATACTTAGTTTAATTGTTATCTATTAACAATTATCCTTAACAAAATAAGCTTGCACTATTTGAGACTAGATGCATAATTCTTCAAGATGATCAGAGGAAAATTAAGATCATCAACACGGGGATGATTACTTTGAAATATATAAGGGCCATAAATGAAGAATTAACTTGTCTAAATAAGAACTAATTACCATGGTTAAGCTAACAAATCAATTATGTAGTGGCACATGTAATTAGTGAAAGTGGAGCTTGAATCACCAAGAGGGGGGGTGAATTGGGGATTCTCAAATTCTTTTCGGATTCTCTGTTTTTGGATATGAAACAGAAGTAAAAACAGAGTATAGAGAAGAGAAGCGGGACACAAGGATTTATACTGGTTCGGTCCAACAACCTGACCTACGTCCAGTCCCCAGACTCTCTGGGATTTCTCACTAACAAGATTGATTACACACTCTGCACTCAAGAGTAATTCTCTCTCTCTAGAACTTACTCCCCCTTACAAGTTGTAATCAATAACCCAATCTCCAAGTCCCTTGACTTGAGATACTTTACAATGAATGATTAACAATCAAGAAACTCTCTCTAAGAGTAGATTGAAAACGAAAGGAAATCACCAAGAGGGGGGTGAATTGGGGATTTTAAAACTTTTATAATAACTTTGCACCCAAGCTGAAGCTAAACGTAAAGAGATAGGGAAGAAGAGCTTGACACAGAAGGTTTATCCTGGTTCGGTCTAAATTCTTGACCTACGTCCAGTCCCAGACTCTCGGGTTTTTCTACTATCACTTAACTCGGATACACACTGTACTCAAGGATTATCCTCTCTAGGATACACTCCCCTTACAAGTTGTAATCAAATCCCAATCTCCAAGTCCCCTTGACTTGAGATCTTTTACAATGAATGAATAATTTGTATAAAAGCTCTCTCACAGAGAAGATAATGATAAACACTGATGCTCTTTGTATATCAAAATACAATACAGAAAGAAAACTGAATGTATAAGAACTCTTGAGCTTGCTTTTTCGTTTCTGCTTAATCTTTTTTTATCTTTCGAAGTTTGTAATCAGCTCCTTATATAGTGGTGAGTTGCTATGTGACCGTTACTTCTCAACTTAGCATGTTCTTCATTTGAAATTCAGTTTGATGAGGATTATAGCCGTTGGGTCCCGAATTTCAGCCGATTCAATTCCCGGACGCGTGAAATCATTTCGCCTTCTGATTCTTCGCGTTTATTCAATGATTCGTTTGATCCAAATTAATACCTGAAACATTCTCAATATAGAGTAGTTAAATACGTTTGAATATACTAAATGAATGCAATCAATTCGTATAAACATGGTAAGTTTTGCAGTTCAAAAGAATCGGGATGAAATCAAGAACGATCATATTTGCTTCCGTCTTAAACTCGAGTTCTCTAAGTCGAGGCTCGAGTTCGTAAGGCTTTTAGAGTATCCGGTTTATCTTATGAGAGAGCAAACTCGGAGTTTGATGTAAACTCGGAGTTTGTATTTTGTTTCACCATGTGAACTCGAGTTCACAAAGGTAGGCTCGAGTTCGAATACTCTCTAAGCTTTTTGTCGAATGAACACCGGCTCGAGTTTACCTATTTTGTAAACTCTTCTTCGTTTGTCAAACCATAGAGTAAACTCTACACAAAAGCATTAGGCTTGAGTCCATATACTTGGGCTCGAGTGTTCATTAAATTATAGCCATAGAAACAAGTGAACTCTACTCAATAAGAATAAACTCTGGAGTTTAAAGAGATACAATTTAATTAGAAAACTTCCCGCCATGGGAAAACTCGAGCTTGTCTATACGGGCTCGAGTTTACTTGTTTGTAAACTCTTTATTATTATATCATGAGGGTTTAGGCTCGAGTCTATTTACTCGGGCTCGAGTTCGTTATGCTGAAAATATCTGATGAGCTCTGTTTGCGTAAAACTCGAGTTTGCTTAGTTAGGCTCGAGTTTTGCGGTGACAGAGTGATTTTGACTCTTTGTCATTTTAAAAGCATTCGTACTTGTTTACAATTGTTATTAATCATCAAAACACATAGAGAACTAACATTCTCCCCTTTTTGATGATGACAACACTTGTAAACAATTAACTCCTTTAAGAACACCTTTTGTTTTGATCATTTGAAATCATTGAAGCATAAGTGTTCTTATTTTTTTTTGACCAAAAACATCTGTGTGTAAATGCATCGAATTAGATTTTAACATTTAAACTTTGATTCTATCGAGTTAGCACTTAACATAAATCATAACACATATTGTCATTGCATAAGCTAAAACATTCAATGGTTTACAAAATGACATTTAGAGTTTCAAGCATACATATATCTAAAAAAAAAAACTGACTTGACAACTTGACTTCTCCTTCTTTACTTCAACTCTTCTCCCCTTTGGCATCATCGAAAAGTGGAGGATGAGATGAGATAGAGGTTGACTGAAGAATAGGATCATGGGTAGATGGTTCGGGGCTATGGAGGTTGGGATTGGTTCGGAAGAAGGTGGAGGTGCCGAAGAGCTAGGTCCAATGGAATTGATGGACTGATTTTCTAAAATTTTGTCCATTTTGTCATGGAGGCTGGACATAGACACCAAAAGAGTGGAGATGCTTCTTGAGTGATCTCCAATTTGATCCCCGAGACCTTGCACTTTATCTTTGATAATCTCATGTTCAAGAATGAGATCTTCTTGTGCATCGAGAACTCCTCATATCCTTTCTTGATCGTGGTGAATCCTCGATTCTATCTTGGAAGAAAGATCGAAACAACTTGGGCAATGTAAGTCTTTATTCTTTCATCCAAATCAGAGGGAAAGGATTGTGGTGGAGGTGGTGCACTTTGAGCTTCTTGAACTCTAGATTGAGTAGCTCTGGTTCTAGTAGGTCTTGAGGGTGCTCGGAATGATCACTTCCTTGATCAAAGCTTATCCTCATCAAATTTAGGATATCGCCAAATTTGGTGGTTTTTCGTGTTTCTCATTGGTGGTAAATACCTGACCCTTTCATGAAACATAATCACCGAGATGAGGCGGCAAAGGGTATCGGGATGTTTTTCTTCCATGGAAACGAAATTTGAACATCTCTTTAAAGATCCAATCTCCTATGTTATGAGGGACTTGATCTATGATAGAGGCAAAAATAGGGAAGTCCTTTTTGGCAAAGTGAGTGAAATTGCCTCCCTTTTGTACTAAGTTTCTAGTGTATATATACCAAGCAGCTCTTTGCTTAGGAGGCATCGATACGGGAGTGAAATCCAGAATCTCTACAAAGATCGTATAGGCTCATCGGGTCTGAGGAGTGAAAAATTTGCCTATTCGTATAATTTGGAGAAGCAACAGGAGGAGGATTTTGGATTTGGAGGAGGGAATTAAGGTATGCAGCAGTGATGGTTATCTGTTTTCCTCTAATGGATGTGGTAATCCTTTCCTCAACCAAATTTCTATCCGCATCCAATAAATTATCACTTTGCATACAATAGTAAAAGGTTTTAACAAAGGATGGACTATATGAGGCTCTAATGGATATGAGAGGTTCAAATTGTCTAAGCCAGATGGGTAAGATCAAGGTTACATTCCTCTTTTAAAGCATCTAGATTGACATACACGAAGGGCAAAAACTCTTAGCCTCATAGTTTTCTTGGAATCGTATGGCATCCTCACCATATAGAGTGACATCCTCACTAGAGAATCCTTTAGGGATGGAGGAATGATTGTAAATTTCAAATAAGGTGGGTTTTCTCTAGATACCCGAGGAACAGTGTTGTTGGTGATGGGAGGATGATTGAGCTTGAGAGCTAGTTTGACTAGTTGTGGTCTTTCGAGACTTGTGTATCTCTTCTTTGCCCTTCGAGGTGGTGTGTCAGCAGTTGAAGCTTTCTTTGAGGTATTCATCTTGACTGTGGTTATTGGAGTGGCTTGGGTAATAGGAATACCAGGAATTTGCTTGTCAATTCCATGCTTGAATCGCTTGGGAAACGATTTTCTTGGGAGGACGTTGAGAGATTTGTGTATGATCGGTTTGGGGTTCTTGAGGATCGAGGATTTGGAATCTTGGGTTGCAGATCGTTTGGACGCCATGTTCTCTCGGTTTTCGTTTGAGGAGATTGAGAGAAATTTTTGGGAGAATTTAGGTTTAGGCTCGAGGGTGAGATAGAGTGAAGACGAAAAGACAGGTTTTTAAAGAAATTTTATCGACGCAAACTCGAGTTCTTAAGTGTAGGCTCGAGTTTGTGTAACGTTACTTACCTGGAATTCAAGAGTGTATGTGTGAACCCTTGAAATTTCTTGCTAGGCTCGAGTCGATCACATCGTAGGCTCGAGTCCTGCCCGGTTCTCTCGAGGTGGATTGCTCTCTGTCTCCCTCGAACTCGAGTCTGTTCACTAATAGGCTCGAGTCTGTCAAGATCTCTGAGATGAGTTGCTCTCTGTCTCCCGCGAACTCGAGTCCGTTCACTAATAGGCTCGAGTCTGTCAAAATCTCTGAGATGAGTTGCTCTCTGTCTCTCGCGAACTCGAGTCCGTTCACTAATAGGCTCGAGTTTGGCGACCTGATAGTTGCATTTCTCGCTGGTTCTTTCGAGCTCGAGTCTGTCTTTGGTAGGCTCGAGTTTGTGACAGCTTTACTTGCACTCGATTGTTTGGGATTTTGATTTCAATATACATCCTGCACAAAACATATCTACATACTCCGATGCTTAAGTTAGTGGACAATAATCATTAAAAAACATAACTAACATTTGAATTACTTACAACTCATTGGGATTTACCATTCCCAATTCTCTTCTTATGAACACAAATTGTTCTTTTGCTAGTGGCTTGGTGAAGATATCAGCGAGTTGCAAGTGAGTTGGGATGAACATGACTTTGACATCCTTCTTTTGAACATGATCTCTTATGAAGTGATGTCTGACATCAATATGTTTGGTTCTAGTGTGTTGAACAGATTCTTTGCCAAACTTATTGTGATTGTGTTGTCACAAAGAATTGGGATTTCTTTGAGATGAACTCCCAAATCACACAATTGTTGTTTGAGCCAAAGAACTTGAGCACAAGCAACTTGAGGCAGCAACATACTCGGCTTCAAGTGGATGACACGGCCACTATGGTGCGCTTTTCTTGAACCAAGACACTAATGATCCTCCAAAGAACTCACATTGACCACTTGTGCTTTTACGTCGGTCTTGTATCCCGCATGATCTGAATCAAGATAGGCTACTAAGTGTTCATGTTGATCTTTGGGAAACCATAATCCAAGAGTCTTTGTATCAAGCAAGATATCTAAAAATTCTTTTAACATGTTCAAGATGTGACTCCATGGGGCGATTGGAATCTAAGAGTTGCAGTTGAACTCATTGGAGTATCTGCTCCATTACAATCAGCTAGACCATATTTTTTTAATAGATCTTTCAGATACTTGGTCTAGGAAATGAAGATTCCATCATGGTGTTGCTTGATTTGAAGTCCAAGGAAGTAATTAAGTTCTCCCATCATGGACATTTCAAATTCTCCCTGCATTGTCTTGGCAAATTCTTCACACATAGTATCATTAGTAGCACCAAAATAATATCATCAACATAAATTTGAGCTATTAAAACATCACCAAGTTTATTCTTCTTTATAAAGAGAGTTGTATCTCGCTTTTCCTCTAACAAATCCTTGATCAAGAAGGAAAGTGCTTAACCTCTCATACCAAGCTCTAGGAGCTTGCTTAAGACCATATAAGGCTTTCTTGAGGTGATAAACATGATCTGGATGATGTTCATTTTGAAAACCTGGAGGTTGTTCAACATAAACTTCCTCCTATATAAAACCATTTAAAAAGGCGGATTTTACATCCATTTGAAAAAGTTTGAATCCTTTAACACAAGCAAAGGCTAGAAGAACTCTTATAGCTTCCAATCTTGCTACTGGAGCATAAGTTTCTTCATAATCAATTCCTTCTTCTTGATTATAGCCTTTTGCAACTAGCCTTGCTTTATTTCGAATGATTATGGCGGATTCATCACATTTATTTTTGAATACCCATTTAGTACCAATGACCGGATGGTCTTTAGGTCTGGGCACCAAGTCCCAAACTTGGTTTCTTTCAAATTGATGTAATTCCTCTTGCATTGCTATAACCCAATCATTGTCTGAAAGGGCTTCATCAATCTTAGAGGGTTCAATTTTCGAAATGAAAGCTGAAAAGTAACTTCATTCAAAGTGCTTTTTCTCGGTTCTTACTCCTTGATTTGCATCACCTATCACTTGATCCAGAGGATGACTCCTACTGTATCTCCATGATTTTGGTTGAGTTTGAACACTTGTTTTCATAAGCATTTTCACAATGTTTTTCGGTTTTAATCATCTTGCAAATCTTTTTCCGTATTTGTTGAAATAGAAGTTTGGTTTGTTACAGAAGAATCATCATCATCATCCAAGGACTTGTTAGATTTTGTTTCACAGAAAACAATATGCATAGATTCTTCAACAGTGTGATTACGAGTATTATAAACTCTATATGCTTTACTTCTACTTGAATAACCCAAGAATATACCTTCATCACTTTGGAATCAAATTTTCCCAAGTCGTCCTTACCATTATTGTGGATGAAGCACTTACATCCAAAGATATGCAAGTGAGCTAAGTTGGGTTTTCTTCCTTTGTAGAGTTCATAGGGAGTTTTGTCCAACTTCTTCCTGAGATATGCCCTGTTTGATATGTAACAAGCAAGTGCTCATAGCATCACCCAAAACACTTGAGATGTTTGGTTCTCATTTAGCATTGATCTTGCCATTTCAAGAAGCACTCTATTCTTTCTTTCAACAACTCCATTTTGTGTGGGGTTCTTGAGCCGAGAAGTTATGATTAATTCCCATACTATCACAGAATTCTCCAAAGGCATGATTCTCAAATTCTCCACCATGATCTGTACGAATACCTGCAATAGAGAATCCTTTCTCGTTTTGGACCTTCTTGGCAAACACAATAAATTGATCAAATGTTTTATCTTTTGATGATAAAAGAATGACCCATGTGGATCTTGAGAAATCATCTACTATGACCAATGTATAAAGATTGCCGCCAAGGCTTTTTACTCTAGCTGGTCCAACTAAGTCCATATGGAGTAATTGGAGAGGTCTATTAGTTGATAATTCCGTTTTCGACTTGAAAGATGATTTAGTTTGTTTACCTTTTTGACATGCATCACAAATTAGATCATTTTTAAAAGACAGTTGAAGTTGAATCATATTGACATGTCCTAAGCGTTTATGCCATAACCAACTTTCATCTAAGTTACCAACAAAACATTTTTCGTAATCGAATTGTTTTTAGACAGATCAAGAGTATAACAATTACCTTCTCTTGGAGCTCTGAATAAAGCTTTGGATTTAATACTATCTAAAGAGAGAGCATCCTTACTTACAATCAAACATTCTTTGAATCAAAGATGACTAGGTTTCCTTTGTCCGTGCTTTGACTCACACTGAGGAGGTTGTGACATAACCCATCCACAAGATAAACATCTTTGATTTGAGGTCCATTGCTATTTCCAATTTTGCCAATGCCGGCAATTCTTCCGGACTCATTTCCACCAAATGTTACCTTGCCACCTTCCTTATGTTTGATTGAAGCAAATTTGGATTGGTCTCCAGCCATATGTCTTGAGCATCCACTGTCTATGTACCACTTATTGGGATTTGATGCTCTAAGACAAATCTGCATAAGAAGAGATATTATCTTTTAGGTACCCAATATTCTTTGGGTCCTTTTGGGTTAGTTTGTGTCTTAGGAATCATATAGGATCCCTTAGGCACCCATTGATAATTTCCTATAGGTTTAATCGATCTATCTTTCTTATGAAAACATGAAGAAGTAGTATGACCTTTTCTATTACAATAGTTGCAATGTGCAAAAGGATTTGAGGTATGAACAGATTTTTGAAAATAATTCATGTAGGATCTTTGTCCATGTTTCTTTTTGCCTTTCTTTTTGTCATAATCGGGCTTATAACCAATTCCCGATTTGTCATTTGTAAATCTTTCTTTGTTTTAAAATTACCTCAAGCATTTCACTTCCTCTAGTGAATTTTTCAAGAGTCTTTGTAAGGTATTCATTTTTCTTTTTCAGAATAGAACATTCATCACATATGATATTTTCAGGAACTGAAAGATTTTCTATTTGTTGTTCAAGTGTTGTATTCTTCCTTTTTAAAACAGAATATTTTTCAGCAAGTTCCTCAAATTCATTTTGAACAAGTTCGTATTCAGTAAACAATTCATTATAAGTTGGTTTTGCATCCTTTTCACAAGCAGAGATAGGCGTAGAAATCGTTTGAACTTGTTCTTCTAATAGTTTGATTTTTCTTTTTGAAAATAAGAGCTCTTTTGTAGTTTTCTTAAATTCAAGATAAAGAGAATCATATGTTGAAGATAATTCATTATAAGGTAAATCGAATTACTTACCTCTTCGTTGTCCGATTCCTCTTGAGCCACAAGGCGTAGATTGGCACTTTGTTCCTCTTCCGCCTCATCTTCATCGATGAGCCGTTGCCCCATATAGCCGATACATAAGCTCTTTTCTTGAACTTATTGAATTTCTTTTCTTTGTTTTTCACTGCGGACATTTCGATTTGATGTGGCCGGTTTCTCACATTCATAGCATATAATTGGTTTCTTAGTTTCGTGCTAGAATTTCCTTTGTGAAACCTTCGTGAGATTGGTCCTTTGTAGAATTTCTTGAATCTTCTGACCATCATTCCTAGCTCACCATCTTCATCTTCATCTTCTTCATCGTCATCTGATTTAACTTCTTTGATGGTTTTAAGAGCTATTCCCTTGTTCTTGACATTGATATCACTTAGTCCCTTTTTGATTTTGATCTTCCCCTCATATTCAGAAAGGCTGCCAAATAGTGCTGCCACGGAGGCCATTGATTCGCCTCGAGATTCTTCAATTGCAGTGACCTTGGCTTCCCATTCCTTGGTGAGAATATTTAGTATTTTCCTCACTTGGGCAGGTTGTTCATATTCTTTTCCCAAGGCAATGAGTTGATTGATCGGGTGAGTGAATCGAGTTGAAATTCACCAATAGATTCTCCGGTCTTCATCTCGCAATAGATCGTATTCGATCATGAGAGTATTGATACGATTTTCTTTGATCGCAACTGTTCCTTCATGAGCTATTTCAAGAGCATCCCACATTTGCTTAGCAGATGGCAAAGTGCAGATTCTGAAATACTCTTTTTGGCCAAGAGCACTTTGGAGCATATGAATTGCCTTCATGTTGAGAGTGACTTGTTTCTTATCATTGTCATCGTACTCTTCTTCTTTCTTGGGAGTTCTGATGTCGGCTACAACCGAGGAAGGAACATAGTTTCCTTTTTCAAAGACCCTCCACAAACCAAACTCGAGGCCATTACATAGACCCCGAACTTAGCCTTCCGAATGAGTAGTGTTCTCCATTGAAACCCGGGGGTCGGTTGATTGAGGCTCCATCTCGGTAGAATTCCTTCCATTGGATCTTTGTGTCTAGGATGTTAATCCTTCAAATTGACAACCTCGGCTCGATACCAAATGAAAACGAAAGGAAATCACCAAGAGGGGGTGAATTGGGGATTTTAAAACTTTTATAATAACTTTGCACCCAAGCCGAAGCTAAACGTAAAGAGATAGGGAAGAAGAGCTTGACACGAAGGTTTATCCTGGTTCGGTCTAAATTCTTGACCTACGTCCGGTCCCAGACTCTCCGGGTTTTTCTACTATCACTTAACTCGGATACACACTCGTACTCAAGGATTATCCTCTCTCTAGGATACACCCCCTTACAAGTTGTAATCGAAATCCCAATCTCCAAGTCCCTTGACTTGAGATCTTTTACAATGAATGAATAATTTGTATAAAAGCTCTCTCACAGAGAAGATAATGATAAACACCGAGGCTCTTTGTATATCAAAATACAATACGAAAGAAAACCGAATGTATAAGAACTCTTGAGCTTGCTTTTCGTTTCGCTAATCTTTCGTTATCTTTCGAAGTTTGTAATCAGCTCCTTATATAGTGGTGAGTTGCTATGTGACCGTTACTTCTCAACTTAGCATGTTCTTCATTTGAAATTCAGTTTGATGAGGATTATAGCCGTTGGGTCCCGAATTTCAGCCGATTCAATTCCCGGACGCGTGAAATCATTCTCGCCTTTCGATTCTTCGTTTATTCAATGATTCGTTTGATCCAATTTAATACCCGAAACATTCTCAATATAGAGTAGTTAAATACGTTTGAATATACTAAATGAATGCAATCAATTCGTATAAACATGGTAAGTTTTGCAGTTCAAAAGAATCGGGATGAAATCAAGAACGATCATATTTGCTTCCGTCTTAAACTCGAGTTCTCTAAGTCGGGCTCGAGTTCGTAAGGCTTTTAGAGTATCGGTTTATCTTATGAGAGAGCAAACTCGAGTTTGATGTAAACTCGGAGTTTGTATTTTGTTTCACCATGTGAACTCGAGTTCACGAAGGTAGGCTCGAGTTCGAATACTCTCTAAGCTTTTTGTCGAATGAACACTGGAGTAATATCTCACAAGATAAGGTGCTCGAGTCCATTAGTGATTAGGCTCGAGTTTAACACTATTCATGCCTAAGAGTTTTGGTTGCTCGATTAGAGTGGATCGAGCACGAGTATAAACTCGGAGTTTGTACACTTGCTTTTCTTTCTTCGGATGAAGGGCTCGAGTTCATTATTCTTAGGCTCGAGTTCAGCTTAATTTATTCCATGACTTATTGAAGTGAACTGGAGGTTTGAGCTTAAACTCGGAGTTTGAAAAGAAGGAAAACTTGGGAGCTCTCACAAGGGAAAACTCGAGCTTGTAATAACAGGCTCGAGTTTACCTATTTTGTAAACTCTTCTTCGTTTGTCAAACCATAGAGTAAACTCTACACAAAAGCATTAGGCTTGAGTCCATATACTTGGGCTCGAGTGTTCATTAAATTATAGCCATAGAAACAAGTGAACGCTACTAAAAAAGAATAAGCTCTGGAGTTTAAAGAGATACAATTTAATTAGAAAACTTCCCGCCATGGGAAAACTCGAGCTTGTCTATACTGTGCTCGAGTTTACTTGTTTGTAAACTCTTTATTATTATATCATGAGGGTTTAGGCTCGAGTCTATTTACTCGTGCTCGAGTTCGTTATGCTGAAAATATCCCGATGAGCTCTCTGTTTGCAGAAAACTCGAGTTTGCTTAGTTAGGCTCGAGTTTTGCGGTGACAGAGTGATTTTGACTCTTTTGTCATTTTAAAAGCATTCGTACTTGTTTACAATTGTTATTAATCATCAAAACACATAGAGAACTAACATAGATAAGATAAACACTGAAGAATGAATATATCAAAAGATACTTAACACAAGAAAACTCAAAGAGTAGTTGAAACTTTAATGATTTTCGTTCTTGCACAGATTGGTTGTTGAGAAGTATTGAATGCATTGAAACTCACTAACAAACTGATTAAACATAGTTAGGAATAGTAATGAGTGATGATATAGAGTATTGAGATCAAACACAAACATTTCACAAATTCATTCACTTCGAAATTCAAATTCTGTGATGCAAACTCGAGTCAGTTCTTCAAAACTCGAGTTTTCATGCTTTAGTGAACTTTCAGTAAAAGACCGAAACTCGAGTTTTCTCATTTCAGAGACAAACATCGCGATTTGGCATTTGGACATGTTTCGTGAATAGTGCAAAACTCGAGTCATTAAGTGACTAACTCTAGTTTTGGACTTTTGATGAAAAATCATGTTTTAGTCCAAAAGCTCAAAACTGGAGTTTCCAAATCAAAACTGGAGTTTTCAAATGTTCAAAAGATAGTAGAGCTCTCTGCCTGACTAAAACTCGAGTTTCCAAATTTTAACTCGAGTTTTCACATTATTTGAAAACTATGGAAACTTTTCTGTAAAGTCAAAAATCGAGTTTCTAAAAATAAACTCGAGTTTTCTCAATTTTGAGAAAACATTGAAAAGCTTTGTTAAAATGAACAATGGAGTTTTCACAAGTTCAAAATCGAGCATTGTTCTCTCTAGGATGAAAACTCGAGTTTCCAACAAAGTGTGGAAACATAGAGAACTCTCTGTGTGGCAAAAACTCGAGTTTTCAAAAGTGAGCTAGAGTTTTGCTAACTTTGAAAAAGTTGATAGCTCTCTGTCTTGTCAAAAACTCGAGTTTTCATTTCTTAACTCGAGTTTGCTTTGTCTGTGGAAAAATTTAAAAGCTCTCTGTATGGATAAAACTCAAGTTTTCAATTCTTAACTCGAGTTTGGCTTTCATTGCAAAAATTTGAGCTTTTCTCTGTCAAGTCAAAACTCGAGTTTCCAAAGTGAAACTCGAGTTTGCCTTTGACAGTAAGTTTTTCAACTTACAAAGACAAACTTCATCTGTGTTTACAATTGTCTGTTATCATCAAAACCAATTATAGAACTAACAATTAGTGGGCATTTAAACACTTGATTAGGAAGTTAATTTGCTTCTTAATCAGCCTCAAAATTTAGAAAACGTGCAGCTGATTGGGAAGGAAGAAAAGTGATGATAACATTGTTAATTAGAGTTGAAAAGTCAACATTTTCAACTAGCCAATTAGAGACTTGAGCCAAAGGATATTTTTCCAATTAAAAGACATTAAATGGCTAAAAGAAGGAGGTATGTCGACCAAAGCATGAAAGGTGAAGATGTGGTTTCATAAAGTGTCTTTGAATCCAACGGTTTAAAGGAAAGATGAAGTTTTGGATCTCTTTGTTAATTACCACTTTGACCATGTCATTTTTCCTATAAATAGCCATGAGCTCCTCCTCATTTCTTCACACCAAACTCAGATCAAAATGGTTGAGTTTAAGAGAAGAGTGAAATTCTTGGAGCAAGGAAGAGGAGTAAGAACTTCAAGGGTAAGTTCTCTAGTTCTTAAGCTTTAGCTTTGTGGTTTTTAGTAAAATTGTAGTTTAATCTAGAAAATTAGGAATTTAATTCCCATACTTTTTTAGGCCTCCTTGCATTGAAAAATGCTGAATGAGGTAAAAACATGTTGGGGAATGATTTTAGAATTAGTGGAACAAGATTGTGAAAATTGTAGAATTTTCATTTTAAAGCTGATCTGGCAGCAAAAATTGATGCTATTAGTTTATGTATGAAATAAATTCATAAAATTATGAAAATTTATAATAATAAATTATACATTTAGGGATTTATAAATATATAAAATATGAATCATTTTGATTTCTACACAAGGAGTAATATATTTTGAAGTTAAGCCATTTTTCTGGGATTAAAACTAAACAGGTGAGAAAATATTAAACTGGGAATGATTATTGATGTTCTAGCTTATGGGAATATTTTTAATTTAAAATAGACATGTCAAGGGTCATGATAAATTTTGAATCACTCAAAAATGAGTATTTTAGAATTAATTATGAGTTTTCAAAGTTGCTGAAAAATTTGCTCAGAAAATCCAGCAATGCGTTTTTAAGGAAATATAAGGGTAGAAATGTAAACAATAAATCTACAAAGGGTAGAAAGGTAAATTAAACCTTTAGGATATTATTCTAAGAAATGTGATATTTATCAAAATATCATATAATAATCCGACAAAAATATATAGGATATCCGGGAAGTCCGGAGTCGGATTCAAAGGTCGGGCATGTTGGTAGGTACGCGGTGAAAGGTACGTTCGCGTACTAGTAACTTTAATCACCTATATCATGTTTGTATTTATATGATAGAATGATTCATGAAGTCATGGACAAGACTAGGTCTTGGGTCAAGCACCGTGACTAAGATATGGGTCTTAGGTCACATGTTTATATACATTCAGCTTTATGCGGGTTATAGTCATGATAATACTGATGAGTGAAAACGTTGTTAACATTACATATGTTGTGGGCTATGTATTGTTGTGTTGTTAACATTACATCTGTTGTGTGCTATGTATTGTTGTAACCTTACATCTGTTGTGTGCTATGTATGGTTGATGCTGATATGTAATGAGTATCTGTCATATATTGTTATATCTGCTATAGAGGTTAACTGTTACCTGAGATTCAATTCGATTGAATCTCAGCCTTGACTAAAATTTCAGGAAAGGAACTGGATCTGAGAATGCGACGTAGACGGAGGTGGGAAAAGGCATCGGTTGACGGAGTCGTGAAAGGGCACCAATGGACGGAGCCGATAAGAGGCGCTGGTCAAAGCGAATGTCAGAAGAGGCTCATTAGAGTGTAGTTTATGGAGTGAATCTGATAGAGTTGTTTCAAACCATTTGGTGCTTAAACTAAGAAAGGGTTGGTCTATGTGGTTCAGTCATAAGTCGCCATGAAAGACGGGGAGACTTCCACTAGACTTTACCCGGCTTGGCCAATGGGTTTGATTAACTGTATTGGGTTCCAAGCCACACGTCTAGTTAAGGCTTGATTTAAGATTGTATAATTACTATGTCAAGAGTTTTAATTATACAAGTTATGTATTATTGTATCACATGAATATTCCTTTAGAATTTTTAATATAACCAGCTTATGCCTGGACATTTTATATCAGTTACTCATTGTCCAAACGTTAGTGCATGCTCTCCGTTCCGCTTTACTCTAACCTGTAGCACCGTATTCCTAAATACTACGTGTCAACGGGCGCAGTAAGTAGTATGAAATTTTGGGTGTTACATAGCAGGCCTGATTAAATCTTTTCTGTTTGTGTATTTTCTCAAAAGGTTAATGAGCATTATTCTTGTATAAATATATGTTGTGTGATTTTTCTACCATTGCTAATGGTTTCTTTATGCAACATATCTTTTTTTTTCAAAGTCCTACAACATTAAGTCAATACAATGGGCTGTACATGGAGTCTAATATAAATGTTTTATTTTCTCCATTAATTTTTGCCAAGCTGCTTTATAATTTGCAGCATTGTCATTTACTATTTACACCACATTTTTTCACCCACTTTTTCCACAACCTAATCAAGCATCTCAAATACTTTATTAGCCATCTCAGAATTTTCAGAAGTATCTAATGAATATAAAAATATTGTTCCTTTGGGACTATTCACTAGAAAATTGCAAATTGAATGCCCTTTTCTATCAGTACTGTAATACCCTCAAATCTGACTTAGGGTAATCTCCCTTGAAATTAGATAATTTGCAAATAGGTCCCTAAAATGTTTGAGAATTTGCAAATAGGTCCCTAAGCACATTGTGGGTTATAAATACCCTGTGAAAGCTATAAAAGAGGCAAGTAAAAATCTATTTAAAATAGGGAAGGATATTGTCCCTAATTTAGGTAATTTATTAAGTTACAAACTTGGAGAAATTGTAGAAGAATACTCAAAAGTAAGGAAATGACCGAAATACCCCCAGTAAATGCTAAGATAATGCAGGAGACATGAAAACAAAGATGTCAATACAAAAGTATGAAGGTAATGAGGTGTTCTAAGTAATAAAATTATCAACTTGTGATAAATAAGTAATTAAGTAATATTGGGCTAATTACTTAAGCATAAGCAAAGGAAATTCACAAGTAATTATGTAAAATCCTAAAATTAGTGGTTTTTGTTTTAAAATTAGTAAAAATATATTTACTAATTAATTGGAAATTTTGGTGAAAAATAGTTGAGTTTAGGTATTTTTAAGCCTAAAAACAAGTATGGACCAATAGGGAAATTTTGTAAAAAAATTATATAAAAAAAATTATTAAATAATTATTTTATATAATATTAATTAATTAAATAATTAATAAAAACAAAAATTAATTAAAAAAGGACCAGATATGTTTGACCGAAAAATTGGAAAAGAATGGATAGAATTTTGAAATAAAATATCATGATATTTGATCAAGTTGTAGTATTTTAATATTATAATTAAATATGATGAATAGTGATTTAATAAATAGGAAACGGATCCTATCTAGAGATCCAGGAATGAGATTTCCAAAGTCAGGGTAGAATATTGATCAGTGGAATTTTATCTTCCGTTAGACTCTTCCGGAAGTTAATTCTGAGTCCTATGCAACGTTTTGCATATAAGACGAAATAGGGAAATTCTGAGAAAAGGCCAGATAGCCAAGAGGACGAAAAGGTTATGTTGTGACATTTGGAAAAGAATTGGGAATTTTCATGGACATATTTGGAATCAGTGAATTTTTCTCTAAAGATTGGTGATTCCGAAAACGCGTTTTGTACTTAGGACCCGTCTGAGACACGTTTTTCGAGAAACTTCGGCTGAACACGGAATGCCCTATATGGAATTGAAATTTAGGTTAACCCAGACATTTCTAATAAGTGAGAAAATGTCTTCAAAGTTGTAATTCCGATTTCTAAGATTTTACAAGATTTCACGATTCGAACACCGATCGGGATTTTATCGGTAAAATCCCATAAAGCAAAATGAAAGGAGAGAAGAGGCCAACAAGGCCATACTCTTGGCCAAGTATTTTGCATGGAGGAGAATTAGCCACATAGAAACCCTAGAATGTGTGGCCACAATTGAAAGAAGAAAGTTGGAAAAAGACTGTTTTGCCCACTTAAGCTTTCGTAGTCCTTTCGGTAGTTAGAGTAGAAATGCTAGAATAGTCTTTAATCTTCCAAGTATGATTAGATATCATATGTTAGGGGTATTTTAGTCATTATTTCGAAAATCTTGGTGGGGTCGAAGTTCTGGAAAAATTTTGGTCTGTTATGAAGTGAATCACTAATCAATATGATATATATTTCGAAATTATGTTGGAGTAGGAGTTATGTTGAAATTTTGGAAGATTAGGGTTAAAGTAACGAAGTGCTGGCGAAATTCCGCCAATTAGGGGTAGAAGGGCAAAATGGTAATTTTTACCCAAAATGCCAGATATAGTACCAAATCACTAATAAAAGTGATATTACTCTTATAGGACGTCAGAAACTCTGATTTGCTGTCGTTACGCTGTCCGACAGACGTTTCGCTGTTTTCTGTCAAAACGACCGTTTTCCGTAAAACGTGCCAGAATACCGTCAACGAAGGTACGTTCGCGTACTGTAACACTAACTCTGATATTTATGGTATGCATGTATGTGCTATGTGTATTGTATGTGGTAGTTGATAGCTCTGTTATATGTTTTGTACTGTTGGTATGTTGGTGTTTGCTATGGGCGATACATATGCATGCTATGGGCGATATATCTGTATGCTATGGGCGATACATCTGAATGCTAGGGGCGATACATTTGCATAGGTTGCGTGCTTATATACTTTTAATGATATGAATACTTGTGGCACATATGTTGTGTGTATGTAAGTATAAGGTTAACCGTTACCTGAGATCCGGTGCGGATCTCAGCTCTTAACATAGCGTCAAGCTCCGGAGGACCGAGGAGAGAGGCAAGCAGCCCGAGTAGAAGACCCGGCTGAAGACTTCCTTTTGATGTTTGTAATACCCGGATATTTATCTGGAATATTATAAATAAAAGTTGGATATTTCTGATAAGTGAAATTTCAATCTCCGGTCTTGTATAATTATAGTCTATTTTCTAAGTAGAATTTCTGCAAGAAATTAGGGAGTTTAAGGGCCAAAGTGCCAAAATGACGAAAATGCCCCTAAGGGCCAGGAATAACTTAGAAAATTTATGAAAAATCCTAAACGACAGTAAAATGACCAAGTGAGATAGGAGAGTATATAATCTCTAATTATTGTAATTTTATAAATTATGAAATTGGAGAAATTGTTGGAAAATACTCAAAAAGAAGTAAAAGACCAAAATACCCTTGTAATTATGGAATAATGCAAGAGGCATGAAAATACTAATGTTAATACAAGTGTATGAAGGTAATGAGGCATAGTAATTAAGAAAATTATCAACAAGTGATAATGAAGTAATTAAGTAATATTGGACTGATTACTTAAGCATAAGCAGAGGAAATTCAGTAATAATTATGTGAAGCTCAAAAATTAGTGAAAATTAGTGGAATATTAGTAAAAATGTATTTACTAATTAATTGGAAATTTCTATGAAAAATCGTTGAGTTTAGGTATTTTTATACCTAAATACAAGAATGGACCAATTAGATAATTTTGTGGAAATTTTTGGAAAAATTAAATAAATAAATCATTAAATAATTAATTAAATAAAAAAATAAATATTTATTAAAATAATTAAGAGGCCAACCGAAATTTAAGGCCAAATAAAAAGAAAAAAAAAATGAAAAATGAAATAGAACACAAGTGGTGCAAGTGGACAATATTTTAATATTATAATTAATTAAAGCAAAATTTTTGAATAGTAATTTTAAAATTAGGAAACGGATCCTATCTAGAGATCTAGGAATAGGAATCCCAAGGTCAAGGTAAAATATTGATCAGTGAGTTTTTACCTTCAAGTGACCTCTTCTGGAAGTTAATTCCGAGGCCGTTTGTGCTTTTTCCTAATAAAACAAAATAGGGAAAAATGCATATAGGCATATTTTTGGAAATAGGGAAAATAAATTCTAACTCAACATTTAGGAATGGGTTTGAATTTATTTAGACATATTTGGAATCAGTGAATTATTTCCAAGAGTTTGATAGTCCCGAAAACGAATTCCGACACCGGACGTGTTCGGACACGTTTTTCGAGAAAACTTCAACAGGAATATTGGAGGCCTATATGGAATCAAAATTTAGGTTAACTTGGACATTTCTACTAAGTGAGAACATGTCTTCAGAGTTGTAAATCCAGAATTTTGAGATTTCTCCGAAATCACGCGAATCGGGTACCGATCGGGAAAAACTAGTGGACCAGGGCATAAAGTAACAATTTTGGAAATTCCCACCTTGTCCCTTCAAAACCCTATAAATACCCCCTCCTTCATAATTCTCACACCTTTTCTTCCTTCTCTTGGCCGAAATTTTTGGTTGAGAAAGAAGAGAAAGGAGTTCTGGGGGAATTGTGCGTAAGCCCTCGTAGAATTGTCAGGAAAGTCTTCAACGGGTAAGTCTTTTAGTCTTTAGTTTTTAGTTTAGTAGTTAGTAGAATTGTTAGTTAGATTTAGGAAGTAGGTGACAAGATTCCTACAAATGTTTTAGAGCCTTGTTTGCGTTGAAAAAAATATGCAGAGGTGTAAACATAGTAGGGATCGAGTCGCTGAAAAGTTGAAGTTTTCGCAGTTCTTTTAAAAGTAAGGGTAGAATTTGTTAGAATAGCCTTTAAATTTCAAGTATGATTGGGTATCATATGGGAGGGCTATTTTAGTCATTATTTTCGAAAATCATAATGGCGTCGAAGTTCTGGCAAAATTTTGGGAAGAAAATTTGTCAGAGTAACGAAGTGCTGGCGAAATTCCGCCGATTAGGGGTAGAAGGGCAAAATGGTAATTTTTACCTAAAATGCCAGATATTGTGTCAAATCACTAATGGAAGTGATATTACTCTTATAGGATATCGAATCTCGATTTCTTTGCCGTCACGCTGCCCGACGAACCATTGTTTGAAGTTCACGTTTTCCGTAAGAGTACGTTTTCGCGGTAGTACCTAACGTCGCAAACGAAGGTGCGGACGCGTACTGTAACACTAATCTTGTGCTTCTTAAATGAATATATGTCAAGGATATGTCGTAGACCGTTATACGACAGTTTTAAACGGGTTATGTTTGGAATGCCGTTATGTTTTCCTAGCGGCGAGGACACGAGTGTTTATCGTGACACTGGTGAATAGTGCAGACTGTTGTTGTTATTTACCCTATGGGGCTTTACATATTGCTCTGTGCTTATGTTTTGTCGGCATAATGATCATGCATCTCTAGTATGCTTATGATATATGTTGTATTAGCTCTAGAATATCTGTTGGTTGTATCTTGTGTTGTTTGGGTATGAGGTTAACCGTTACCCGAGATTCAATGCGTTGAATTGAATCTCACTGTAGCTTCGTGGTCGGGAGGACCACGGTTCGTGGATCGAGGCAAGTACCCGGAGTAGGCGTGCAGCTGAAGACTATCTCTATCTTATCGTATTCTGTTATTACACTATTTCCTTTCTAAACCTTAGGATTACTGTAATCATTACAATGTTACACAATGGTGGACGTTTTGGCTAAGAAACCAATTACTCTTTCGCTCTTTTGCTCTACTCTGATTGTTTGTTTGAAAAAAAAAAAAAATTCCGCATTTCAAACATGGGATGTTACAATGTTCCGGCGGAAGTCTTTCCTTTTGTTATTATCTACTTTTGAAATACTCGGTTACTGTACCGATGTTGTAAATAGCCAGACTTACAGCACTTTATTTATACATATCAGTTACTCTTCCACTCAAATGCTCTACTCTGATGATTTTAAATGAAAAAAATTTTATACTGCTTTTGAAAAGTTGGGATGTTACAAGTACACCCATCAAACATTACAAAACAACCTGTTGTTGTCCATTCACTCTTAAAGCTCTCAAGCAAGGCTTGTGTGTTTTTTAATTTCAAGTTTAAATATTTTTCTCTGATCTCATCATGATAAGAAGAAGGCTTAAATCCTTAACCAAATCTTCCTATAACTTCATACATCTTTGTAAATTTAGGATTTTTTATACTATTAAAAGGTATAGCACTTGTATAAAAAAATTGAGCTACTTGTTGACAAGCCTCTTCCCTCAAGTCTCTCTTAAATAAATGATTAATGGTTGATTGTGTGTTGCCTACCCCTTTGCTATTATTTTTTGTATTTCTCAAGAAATTCATTAGCCCTTTCTCTGAATTTTGATATTCAACTTGTGTATGTGCACCTTGATTATCTTCATCACCTATATCAACCGATTGTGTTTTCCTTTTAGATGAAGCACATTTTGCATCATAAACAAGCTACAATATTGTGGTCTTTACTTCTTTAGGAAAATTTCCATAAGCTTAAACATCTATTTTAGTGCATGCTAGATGATTTTTGAATCTATAGATACCCCCATTAACAATTTTTCCACAATAATTACACTTCACTTTTTTGTCATTCCCATCAACATCCATCCTATGTTTCCATCTTATATCAGATCTATTACTTGGATAGTTTTTTTTTTTGTAGCAATAACTTTGTTTCAAGTATTTTCCTTTGTGGTTGAAGACATCTTCAGTTTAATATACTACCTAATTCATAAGTAGTAAGAAGAAATTCTCAAATTAAGAAGAAAAGAGGCAACAAAGAAGACATCTAATACCTCAAGGTAAAAAACAAAAAGCTTTTGATTTGAAATGTTCATTAATTAAAATCAATGAAAAGGTGAAGGAAAGGACGAAATACCTTACTAAGGTGTAGCATTTGATTTGGTCCTTCGCTTCACAATATTGAAAGAGTATTATTTAGCCTCACAAGACAAGCAAGGCCCTAACTACAGTTCTGAGTAACTCCTTGTCTCATTGATCCGAAAAGGCATAAGTCCCACGTGTACTAAACCCTTTTATTATTCTATCTTATTCCGCTAGAATGAATCAAAATCTGAACTCGGAACTAAGCGATTGGCAGCTACTTTTTATTCTATTGAAGAATGTAGAACTAGGAGAATAGGGATCCACGTCGAGCCATCCTTCTTAGTCTCACAGCAAACCTTCACCCAAATCAAGAACAATGTTTAATAATAAAAAATGAAAAGGAAGGGAGCTTATGAACAGTGTATCGGTTTGCACTTATATATATATATATATATATATATATATATATTTTTTTTTCTTGAGCAAAAAAAAAAAAAGACTAAGGCCCCGTTTGGATAAAAAAAAGTGGGAATGGAAAGGAATTGAAATGAAAAGAAAGGAATGTAATGGAAAATATTTTTGCCTCGATGTGTTTTGTAATACCCTAAAAATCCTAATTATGATAAGTATCATAAACTAGTAAATAATACCTATGGGGAATAGGTGAATATGTGGTCTTGACCCTTAAGATATAATTATCTTATTTGATAGAAATTTCTATTGAAATTAAAAGGCATAAAGGGGCCGAAAATCCCTAAAATGCATTTATGGGTCATAAAATACCCTGAGAAAATAATGATAAATCTCTAGAGGCAGTAAAATAATTATTAAAAATTAGAGAGTATATTTTCTCTAATTTTGGTAAATTATTAAATTATAACCTTGGAAAAATTAAAAGGGAAAAATCAAAAAGTATTTTGAGGACCAAAATGACCCCAGGATTTTTAATATTATGCATGGTGCGTAAATTACCAATGTCAGACCAATAGTTGTGAGATAATAATTAATTCTAATTAAGAAAATTGTCAAAAATTAGTAAGTGGGTAATTAGATAATTAATGGCTAATTGTTTAGACATGGATAAAGAAGATATTCAAAGTTAATTATTTAAAACCCCTAAATTGGGATTAATGACCAATAAGGGATCAAGATTGGTATAAAGAATATTGCTATGAAATTTGGCATAATTAAAAAGTATATTAGGTGAATTACATAAAATCCCTAAGGCTTAATTAACCAACAAAGGATTAAGCAATGAGATAATTACTAATTAAGATAATTAGTGCATAAACTAAGTAATTAAAAAAGAGTTGAAAAGTCAACATATTTGGGGAGGGAAAACCGAAATTAAGAAGAAAAATAAAAGGAAAATTGAATGAAAATGAAAAGGAAAACTTAGTGAAGAAGTTATTGAAAAAGAAAATAGGATAAATGACCACCGATAGAAATTAAATCCTATCTAGAAAACCATGAATTAGGTTTTTAAGGTCATGACTTATTATAGACAAGTGAATTTTTAGCTCGAAGTAGGTTACCTCCGAAGTTATTTTCGTAACCGAAAAGGGTTATACTAGACTGGCTAAGAAGCTATCTGATATTCAAAAAGCAAATCAGATAAATGAAAATCTATAGAAACCAAGCCATAACTTGAAATCCAGGGATGAGGTAGTAAACATCTGGGCATATTATGAATCAGTGGATTTTTGTCCCAAAGATGTTGTTACCCGAAGTGATTTCCGTAACCGAAGTCGTTTATCCGAAAATGTTTGGCAGACAATGAAATGTTTTGAATGGGATCAAAAATTTAGTTGACCCAGACATTTCTAAAGAGGAAGAATAGATCTTCAGGGCTATGTTGTCGGATTTTTTAGATTAGTTAGGATTTCGCATTAGAATACTGAACATGAGATTTTATCGGGTAAATCCATAAAGTAAGGGATAGGATGATGTCATCAATGACATCATCAACTTGTTGAAGAATTTGTAGATGATGTCATCAATGACATCATCAACTTGTTAAAGAAGGTTTGAAAGATTACCAAAATGCCCTTAGAAATTCTCTATAAATAGGCCTTGAAGCCTTTGGAAAATTCACACCAAATCCTCTCCCATATTTCGAAATAGAGAGAGATTCTAGAGAGAAGGAGGAGCTTTGGAGGAAGTTGTAGCAAAGTTCTGCACGGGTAAGTTCTTCGGTCCCTAGTCTTAAGTTCTAGTCTTTTGTTCGGTAGTTTTAGTAGAAATGTTAGTTAGATCTAGGAAGTAGGAAATGAAATTCCTATTCTTTTTTTTAAGCCTCATTGCATTGAAAGATGCCTGACGAGGTAAAAACATAATAGGGATTAAGTTTCTGAAAGTTGGGAGTCAAAGTAGCGAAGCTCTGGAAAAATTCCGCCAGTTAGCAAAGTCAGGGGTAAAATAGTAATTTATGACTAGAACCTCTGTTAGAATACTGTTCATGAGTTAATGGATACGATGTTACCCTGTTAGGATATTCGGGAGGTCTGGAGTCGGGTTCAAAAGGCCGGACGATTGGCCAAACACACGGTAGAAGGTACGTTCGCGTACTGTAACACTAATTCTAATGCATATGTTATGCTTGTATATGTTGTGGATATCATGAACAGGACTCTGTCCTGGACATGCACTGTGATTAGGGAACCGTATCTAGATCACTAAATACATCTTTACACGGGTTATAGTCATAATAATGCCGTTATGTTTTCCTAGCGCTGAGGACACGACCGTACATCGTGGCACTGTAATGTTAAAAATATCTGTTATGCATATGATGATAATATAAGCATGAGGTTAACCGTTACCTGCACATTGGACCTCAGTCTTAAATGATAGTACAGGTAAGGACCAGGAACAGAGAAGACACCGGTAGATGGAGCCATAGATATGAACCAAGGGGCAGAGTCGTAGTAATGCACCGGTCGAGGCAAGAGTCGGAAGAAGATCATCAAAGAGCCTATTGTCAGGCATGGGTCTAATGAAGTTACTTTGAATAGTTTGGTGCCGAAGGCAAGGCTAGTCTATGTGGGTCAGCCAATCAGTCGCCGTGAACTCGGTGAGGCCCCCATGATAGACACTTACCTGACCATTCTGTTCGGTTAACGGAGTTAGGTTCATTGGCCCAAGTCTAGTCAAGGCTTGGTCTAGGTTGTATAGTTACTTTTTGTGAAATGTAATTGTACAAAGCTCTGTATATTGTATCATATGATTATTCCTTCGGGAAATTTTTAATATACCAGCATACGCCTGGCATCATCATATGTCGGGGTAATTTTTATATCAGCTACTCATATATATTGTCCAATTTTTAGTGCATTGCTCTCCGTTTTCGCAGTACTCTGATGTAGCATCTCAATCTCTGTCAAATTTTATAAAAGGAAGTGTCAATCGGCACTATTTGAGGTATGGAAGTTGGGATGTTTCATGTTGGTTCGCATTGGAAAAGAAAATAGATTGATAGGAATTTTTTTTTTTTTGGTTGAAAGAAAATAAGGTAGAAAAATAAGGCAAAATACTATTTGCCTTTAAAAAATATTATTTTAAATAACACCACGCGCGGATAGTGTACACTCATGCACACTCGAGTGTGCACTCATGCACACTCGAGTGTGCACTCCTGCGTGCACGAGAGTGTTCACTCGTGCACACTTGAGAGTGTGCAAGATGCACCTCTGCACACTCGAGTGTGCATCAGGCACACTCAAGTGTGCACGATAGAGTGTGCACTCTCGTGCATACTTGAGTGTGCATGATGCACACTCAAGTGCCCACTCGAGTGTGCACTCACGAGGAGGAGTACTGATTCGCACTCTATTCCTCCTTCATTCGGTTGGCGATCCTCTTCTATTTTCGTCACCTCTGGTCTGAGGATTTGCAGTGATAAAGAGCAGCTTCTTCTTCCTCCTTCGGTGTCACTCTCTTCTTCTTCCTCCTTCGGTGTCACTCTCTTCTCTTTCTTCCTCTCCTTGAGAAAATTATATATATGTATGTAAAAAAAAAACATAAATCACTACTCAAAATTCAATTAATAACTTTATATTTAAAAGATATGAGTCACATAATTATATAAAATATATGTAACATCCCATTTTTAATTTTTTTTAAAAGCAGAATAAATTTTTTGGACTGAGAAACCACAAATTGGACCACAATTGAGGATCGCCCAACCCATATAACAGAACCAACTACTTTGAGATCAAAGTCAACACTGATTGGCTTCTTCAAGACAATCTTGTCTACAGAAGCAGTGACCAGTAGAAGTGGCCTTGTTGTGCTATCATCATCAGAGCAGTGCTGTTTATACACAGGAAAATATAAATTATAAATTAGTTCAGTAAAATTTGGGAGATATGATTTTATTTTTGAAGCTAGCAAGCCATTGAAACCAATGAATTACCCCAAGCATAGTGGAAAAAGTTGTTGGCTTAAGACTTATAAGCAGTGTCCAGTTCAGATTTCAAATGAATATGCCTGTTAAGTTTTGTGAATTTAGATCCTCGGTCAATATTTCATTCACTCCATTTACATAACAAATAAATTTCAACAGGATCCACCAATAGTTAAAGAACAACTGATTCCAATCATCTCTCACACAAAAAATTCTTATCATAAGAAAGGCCCACAAAATCTATTCCCATAAAATGAAGAGTGTTGGCTGAAAAGATTATTTCTATTATTTCAAGTACTTTTTTATTGTTGTTTCTTAAATTTAACTGTTTAAATATTAGCTTCATTTCACATCATAATTTTTGTAAAAAAAGTATAATTTGAAAAACGACACAAAATCGGAATCAGTATGCTGAGTTGTTACTGCAAGCGAATCTGATTTCCTTCAAACAGTGATAGTCCAAAAAAGGAGGAGTGATTGCAGAGACCAGAAATTAGGCTCATATACACAACCATTTTAAATACAATTCTCATTCCGCCTATCAAGGATTTAGGCTGGCCAGAAACAAAGCTTTAGGACTTGGAATTGTGAAAGCAATTCGTAGAAATATAACATCAGCATGAACCATTCTTTCGTCTAATTGCATTTATGTTCGATGAATTCCACACTTTACATATTGTAACTTATACTCGTCTTCTATTTTTAATGCGACAAATTGATGAAAGGGTTTGAGCCAAGGGGAGCTTGTAGAGTTTTCAAAGTTCAGGGAACATTATACAAGTATACAAGTCCTGCTCTGCGACGGAGTATGCGTAAGCAATGTGCTCTGCGGAGGCGCGTCTTTCGGGGGGTCGAGCTGTCTCACTAAGAGCTTCGACTTGGCTTCCCACAGAGCAGTTGCCACCGGCGAATGGTACATTCCCGGCCACAGAGAAATGGGTTTCCCATCGCAGGAGGAATCATTGGCCGGAGGCGAATCATTGGCCGGAGGCGAAGGGAAATTGATGGAAGGAGATCCGAAAGTTGAAGCCACAGGGATTGTGCCCTTCACGGAGATCGTGTTCGAGGCAGGAGAGCTCGAATTCATCGTCCCCGAGCTTTGGACTTTTTTGGCTTGAGTGGAGCTAAAGACTTGAAAATTGGAATTTTCTTTAGGTTGTAATTGGTTTGAGGGGAGGGTGTGGGAAGTAGGAAAATAACCAAATTGCTGTTAACGAAGGGAATATTTCTTTTTGTTGAGAGTATATTTTTAGAATATTGAAAAGTTTCCATAGATTTTTTTACATATAAGCATGTTTGGTCAGCATTTAATTGCACAGTCATCGCTAAAAATTGTTGAGTTAGTATTTTTCGTTAAATTAAACTAACGGTGTTAACTTTCAGGGACCAAACGTGTATTTTACAAACTTAAGGGACTAAAATGATACCAAAGGTAAACATAAAGGACCAAATGTATACTTTAGCATAGATTTTTTTGATAAAGAAGAGGTAAAAGATCTCCCCCTCTCTCAAACCATGGAGGCCCTTAGGGTTAAGGGACATCATTGCTGCGGAAGTTTGTAAGCAGGGCAATTTTGTCATAAAGTTTTTAAAATAGAGCAATTTTACTTTTACCATCCAATTAATTTTAATTATTAGTGGATTAAATTATGTTGAACTCCACATATCATCTATATTAGTTTTCTTAAAGTGTAAATTTACCTTAGATGATTTAAATCTAACTTTAAAAAGAGATGAAGTAGATGACACCTATACTTTTACAGTAAGTTTCTACTCTAACAAAAATGACATATATGACACGTGAACTGTCAACTTTTCATATTTAATCAAGGGAAAATTAGAATGAAGGACCCCGAAGAAAAAATATTTATGGAGAAAGACCATAAAAATTGTAATTATTTAGAAGGATCAAATATAAAAATATAAAATTAAAAGTACTAAAATGCCCCTAACAAAATCTTATACCTTCCCTCCTACATTTTCTTTCCCATTCTATTTTTAAAATTAATACAAAATTATAAGATTCATTGAATTAAACAATAGTTTTCTCAAATTTCATTTTCAACAACTTGAATATATATCTATGAAAGAAAAATTACACATTCTTCAATTTGCAAAAATTTTAATTTTTTTTTAAAAAATCAACAAACATTTTAATTGAAAATGAAATTTTATAATTTTAATAAAATTCAAGGTCTTTTATAATTTATCATATATGTTAGACTAAGAAAGTTTGTATGATTTATTTTTGTTTTAGAAGCAATTTATTTGGGTTAAAAATAAAAATTAAGAAAAATATGAGTTTAACCGTTGTTTATTAAATAGTATATTGAAAAAAAAAAATTTATGATCATACCATGATGAGCAATTTTAGTCTTAATTTTAGTTGTTTTTTTAATTATTAATATACGAGATAAGACATGAGGTTTGATTAGAGGCAATTTAGTAATTTTAAATTTATATTATGATGTTCGGTCCTTCTAAGTAATTACAATTTTCATGGTCCTTTATAATAAATATTGTTTTTTCTAGGTTCTTTATTTTAATTTTCCCTTTAATCAACTAACGGTCATAATTAACAGGGTTAATAGTTAGGCAAAATTAATCCAAGAAAAATTTCCTGTGCAAAATTGGCCTTTAACCATTTTTTTATGCTTTCAAAATTTACTTTTGTAACCTAAAGATCACAGAATTTCGTGTGAAGTGGGTTGACTACTGACTCATGATTGACTTCATTTTATGAGAGAATCACATCTGTTAGATATTATTTCCTTGTATTGTGTTGTTGCTTGAATTATTATTATTTAATTATAAACCCATATGAGAAAATATAAGACATAAACAAAAGTTAAAAAAAAAAACCTGTTTAAATAATTGTTCTAAAAAGCTTACATTTGAAAGTAAATACACTAAGAATCTAAGGGCTAGTTTGATTTGGTTTTTAAAAATAAAATAAAAAATGGTTTGAAAAGTTGTTTTCAATAAGTTGTTTCTAAAAAAACAAAAGTTTAAAAAAAAAAAATCAAAAACTGTTATGAAACTAAAATTACAATAAGATAAAAGACGCAGGAATTAGAGAGAAAATTTGATAATGCTCTTCATTCACTTCTCTTACAAAAACACCAATGATTCTGTGCGTTGTGGGAGGGGCTATTTATAGGCAAAGGAAACAAGCACCACATTTAATGAGCCTACAATACAAATTGAATTTGAATAGCCTACACGTACAGGAAAACAATGAATACAAATTGCATCTCTTACATGGGCTAATGGGTGGCTAAGTGCAGCCTATATGCCTACAATATATTATATATAAAATATAATATATTACACCCAGAATTGTGGACAATTAAGAGTCAATGGACATCCACATTTTTAATATATTCATAACACTCCCTCTTGGATGTCCATTATGAATGTGCCTCATTAAAAAATTTAACTAGGAAAAACCCAGTGGGACAAAAACCTAGCTAAAGAAAAGAGTACACAATTCATTGTTACACTTTCTAGTGCTGCCTCATTAAAAACCTTTCTAGGAAAACCTAATGGGATAAAACCTAGATAAGGGAAAAAGAGTACAGCGTGTATCGACTCCCCCTCTTAACAACATCAGTTGAGATCTTTCAGTCTTCGAAGACCAATGCCATAGACAAGCTTTTCAAAGATTGTACCTGGAAGTGACTTGGTGAATAAATCGCTAGATTTTCACTTGAACTGATTTCTTTGGATATTTATTTCACCATCCTTTATAAGGTCACGAGTGAAGAAGAATTTTGGTGAAATGCTTCATAGATCGCCATGAAATAGCTGCACCCCCACATGTAAACAGGTAGCCTGTTTGTGATTTACCATCATGTGGATCCGACAAAAATCCAGCATCTGCATAACCAATCAGTTCATGCTTGGATACATTTGAGTAATATAACCCCATGTCCATAGTACCTCTGAGGTAACGAAGAATATGTTTTATTCCATTCCAATGCCTTCGTGTTGGTGAAGAACTATATCTTGCTAACAAATTAACAACAAATGATATATCAGGCCGTGTGTGATTAGCAAGATACATTAGTGCTCCAATGGCACTGAGGTATGGTACTTCTGGACCAAGTAGTTCTTCTTCACCTTCGTCATTAATTACTCGAGGTTGGAATGGATCTTTATCCACTTGCAAAGACCTTACAATCATTAGAGTACATAATGGATGTGACTTATCCATATAAAATCGCTTTAGGACCTTCTTTGTATAAGTTTCTTGATATACAAAGATCCCATCCTTCAGGTACTCGATCTGTAATCCAAGACAAAATTTCGTTCTGCCCAAGTCTTTAATTTCAAATTCTTTCTTCAGACAATTAATTGCCTTCTGAAGCTCTTCAGAGTCCGATGATGTTGATATCATCAACATAAACAGCAATTATAGCAAATTCATTATTAGATCTTTTCATAAAAATGCATGGGCATATTGGGTCATTTTTGTACCCTTCTTTCAACAAATATTCCTTGAGACAATTATACCACATGCGCCCTGATTGCTTCAAGCCATACAAAGACTTATTTAATTTAATCGAGTATTGTTCTCGAGAAGATGCTTCTGGCACCTTGAGTCCTTTAGGGACTTTCATATAAATGTCATTGTCAAGTGGGCCATACAAATAGGCAGTCACAACATCCATCAAATGTAAATTAAGTCTTTCATTTACTGCTAAGCTAATCAAATAACGAAAAGTAGTTGCATCCACTACTGGTGAATACGTTTCTTCAAAATCAATGCCAGGTCTTTGTGTAAAGCCTTGGGCTACAAGACGTGCTTTATATCTTGTAATTTCACCCTTTTCATTTCTTTTTCTTACAAAGACCCATTTGTATCCAACTGGCTTTACATCTTCAGGTGTATGGACTACCAGTCCAAATACTTTTCGTTTTGCCAGTGATTTTAATTCTGCATTAATAGCATCTTTCCATAGGGGCCAATCCTTTCGCTGTTGGCACTCGCTAATGGATTTTGGCTCATGATCCTCATCATCATTCATTACATCACATGCTATATGATAAGCAAAGATGTCGTCAACATTGACTTCATTTCGGTCCCATCGGATACCATTCATAACATAATTTATTGAGATCTCATCATTTTCACATATTTCGTGCACGGGTCTCTTCGGGACTACAACATTTTCTTCGGAGATATCTCTACTGGAGATAATAACTCTCCAGGAGATGGCTCTTCTAGAGCTATTAACTTTTCTTGTTTATCCTCGACTTGACCATCTATATTTTTAGCTCCTTTTCTCTTTCGAGGATTTTTATCTTTGGAACCGATGGGCCTGCCACGCTTCAAGCGTGCTTTAGATTCATTTATATTAGGTTGTCCTTCAGGGACATCAATTCGAATAGGAGCATTAGCAGCTGGGACATGGGACTTTGTCACTTTCTTTGGGTCAGTGAATGCTTCTGGCATTCGATTAGCTAAATTCTGTAAATGAATTATCTTTTGAACTTCTAGTTCACATTGTTTTGTACGAGGATTAAAATGAGCCAATGATAATTCATTCCAGCTAATCTCTTTACCCGACTGCTTATTTTCTCCCCCTAATGTTGGGAAAACTGATTCGTCAAAATGAGAATCGGCAAATCGTGCCGTAAATAAATCTCTTGTAGATGGTTCTAAATATTTTATGATTGAAGGAGATTCATACCCAACATATATTCCCATTCTTCTTTGTGGACCCATTTTAGTGCGTTGAGGTGGTGCTATTGGCACATATACTGCACACCCAAAAATTCTTATATGGGAAATATTAGGTTCTTGACTAAAAACCATTTGTAAGGGGGAAACCTTTAAGTAACTAGTTGGTCTGATGCAAATTAACATTGCTGCATGCAAAATGGCATGGCCCCAAGCAGAAATTGAGAGATTAGATCTCATAAGTAAATGTCTTGCAATAAGTTGCAATCGTTTAATCAATGATTCTGCTAGTCCATTTTGCGTATGAACATGAGCTACAGGATGTTCAACATCAATTCCAAGGGACATACAATATTCATTAAAAGCTTGTGAAGTAAACTCACCAGCATTATCAAGACGTATTTTCTTGATAGGATAATCAAGGTAATGTGCTCTTAATCTAATCAATTGAGCAAGTAATCTCGCAAACGCCAGGTTACGAGAAGATAATAAGCAATCATGCGACCATTTGGTTGATGCGTCAATTAAAACCATATAGTATCTAAATGGTCCGCATGGTGGATGTATTGGTCCACAAATATCTCCCTGTATCCGTTCTAGAAATGTGAGAGATTCACTTTCTACTTTGCTCGGTGAGGGCCAAGTAATGAACTTTCCCATAGAACATGCACCACATAAGAAATCATGGGATTGTGGTATTTGCTTACACTTCAAGGTATGTCCACATGAATTCTCAATTACTTGTCGCATCATAGTTGACCCGGGATGGCCTAACCGGTCATGCCAAACATTAAATTCATTAGTAAACTTGGTTTACATTGGCGATATTTGGTTGACATTGGCAAATTTACGGTATGTATTGGTAAACTTCTGGTTTACAATAGCATGTGTTTCAATTGTGCTTATAAATGTATAATACAAACCAGAAGAAAAGGTAGGAAAACTTTCCAATATGCATTTTCTACCAGAAACTATATTTGTGATAGCAAGACATTCCTGATCATTTTTAGTTGTTGTTTCTATATGATATCCATTTCTGCGGATATCTTTGAAACTCAATAAGTTTCTCTTAGACTTGGTAGAATAAAATGCATTATCAATGCACAATTTTGTTCCTTCAGGTAACAAAATATTAGCTCTTCCGGAGCCTTCAATCAAATTTATACTACCAGATATAGTCTGAACATTGGCTTCTTGCATTACCAAGGAAGAAAAATATTTATCATTTTTTAGTATGGTGTGCGTTGTTGCGCTATCAACGAGACACAAATCTTCAGGATTGATGCCAACAAGATTCATTCTTCATTGAAAGATACATGAAAATAAATAAAAACATAATTAAAAGAAATACATATGATAGAATAAATATTCAACATACTAAAACATGATAGTTCTAAATATGAAAAGATAATTTATGCTAAGAAATCAGCGACATCTAAATGAGCAATATCAACATCTTCATGCTCAGAATTCTCAGCCTTTTCAACATGATTCACTTCAATCCTTGGTCCTTTACCATTACTCTTCAATGATTCTTGGTAAAGGTCAACCAAGTGTCTTGGCGTACGACAGGTACGTGACCAATGACCTTTGCCACCACAACGATAGCATGTATTTTCAGCATGTCTATTATTCCCACTGGTTTCCCTTTTGGGGTTCTTTTCAATTTTTCCCCACTTTGGGCGAGAATTTGATCCACCACGATTTGGACCACGACCACGTCCACATCCACGCCCACGCCCACGGCTGTAGCCGCCTTTACGTCCACGTCCTCGGCCACTAAAAGATTCATTAGTTACTGCATTCGCTTCTGGGAATGGAGTTGAGCCTGTTGGACGAGATTCATGATTTTTCAATAAAAGCTCATTATTCTGTTCAGCTACAAGGAGACAAGAAATTAATTCTGCATATTTCTTGAAACCTTTCTCACGATATTGCTGCTGCAAGAGCAAGTTAGATGCATGAAATGTGGAGAATGTTTTTTTCTAGCATATCTTCATCAGTAACATTTTCCCCACATAATTTTAACTGAGAGGTAATCACTACTAGAAAAAATGAAATTTGCGACGAAATAATTTCCGTCGCAAATTTTAACAAATTTGCGACGGACAAAAAAAAATCCGTCGCAAAAAAAAAATTGCGACGGACCTGTGCAGTCCGTCGCAAATTTGCGACGGACATAGTTTGTCCGTCGCAACTTTGCGACGGACTCCGGCAGTCTGTCGCAAAGTGGCGGCCTTCGCCGACAGTTGCGACGAACTCTGCTTCCGTCGCAACTTTGCGACGGACTCGGAGGTCCGTCGCAAAATTTGCGACGGACTCGGAGGTCCGTCGCAAAATTTGCGACGGACCTCCTAGTCGGCGCAAAGCTCGCGTTTTGCGACGGACTTCGATCCGTCGCAAAACGCAATTTAAACCCCCGGTTTTCCTTTTCCATTTCTCTCAACTCTCTTCCTCTCCATCCGTTTCTCTCTTCTCCTCTCAACTCCGGTGGATGTCTTGAGCTCGGTCGGCGATTTTCCGACGTCCTCTCCTCCGGCCAACCGGTTTCCGGCGTCATTTCCTCCCATTCCGACCGATCGGTTTGTCACGTCATCTCATTATCCTCTCCTTAGGCACTTCTATTCCAAGTAAGTTACATCTCCTCTTCCTTTTTTACTACGGTATATATGGATAGATTTAAGTATTGTTTTAGTATTTTCTTTAGTGTTAGATGGATTTATGATAAAATGATTGTGTGTGATAACATTTTTTTTATTTCTTGAATGTTGATTAAGTTATTAGTTATTGGTTCTTTATTACGGATTTTGTGTCCATTAGTGAGAATATTAATGCTGCATATATTGTTTATAGTGTTTTTTGTATAGTTGAAAAATTGTGTGTTAAAATTGTGTATAGGTGAAAAATAGGATTATGTTGAAATGATAAAAATGAAATGTTAAGAAATGATGTTTAGAGATATGAGAATTAATTAATTAATATAAAGTTGGAGGAATGTGTGACTTAAAGGATTTATTAAATTTATATGTTTTAGAAAAATTAATGATATTAACTAGTTCATTTAATCTCTAAATAATGAATGTTAATTGTTTTAACAAAAATTTTCTCATTGAAATTTTTAATATAAAAATTATAATTAACTAATTATATAATAAACAAGTGATAACTTGACAAATCAAATTATAAAGTGATATTTAGGGATAAGTGAATTAATTAATTAATTAAAAATAGAAAGAAGATATGAGTTTAAGGAATAATGAAATTTATATGTCTTATAAAAAATAGTTAAATTAATTAGTTGAGTTAATGTCTTATAAAAATTACTATTTTTTTTAAAAAAAAATATCTCATTAACATGTTTTTTTTAAAAAAAAAAAAAAATTGTTGCAGATTATATAATCTTGATTAAGTCTTAAATATTATGGATGTTAAATAATCTCTTTAACTTAGCCCATATATCTTATAAACTCCAAAATACTTATATAGATTTTTGGGATCGAATTACATGCTAATTATGTTGGTAACTGAACTAGTTAGGAAATATGGAAGGCAATCATAATAGAAGTTGGATGTACAATCGTCTAAGCGATAAAAGAGAACTAACTCAACAATTCATGGCGGGTTTGAAAGAGTTCATCGAATTTGCTTTGGCACATTCAACTAATTCAAGCAGGGCGATCAGTTGTCCGTGTGTCAAATGTAGGTGTTTAAGATTTAAAGATCCTAGTACGGTGAAAATCCATTTATGTAAAAAGGGATTCATGAAGGACTATGAATGTTGGGAATGTCATGGCGAAATCCGACATACACCGAGTGGTTATTACGGGGACAATAGTCATCGAGACAACCTTAATCAATATGAGCAGTTGGTTATGGATGCCGCGGGACCGTCGATCGGCCAATATTTTGATCCGTTACTCATGCCGAACCGTCATACATTGAAGAGGAGAACGATACACATACTCAACCACAATACATGAGAGAGGATCCTCATCCGGAAGCCGATAGGTTCTATAAAATGCTTCAAGAAGCGCAACGTCCGTTATGGGAAGGTTGCGAACACTTTGAAAATAGTGAATATTCATCGCTATCGGCTACCCTAGCAACACTAAGCTTGAAGACTGATCACCATATGAGTGAGAGGAATTACAACGAAATGATGCAGATTATGAGTAAGATTGTTCCCAAAGACAGTAATTTGCCGAAGGATTTTACCAAGCAAAGAAAAGGTGAAAGACCTTGGTCTTGGATGTGAAAAAATTCATTGTTGTCCCAAAGGATGTATGTTGTATTACAAGGATGATCTTTGAGATGACCAATTGCAAATTCGTGGACATGACAGATACAAATTTGTGAGGACCGGAAGGAAAACGACGCGTCAAGCGTTAAGCAAGATGTGGTACTTTCCTCTTGTGCCCAGACTTCAGAGATTGTATGCATCGGAACAAACAGCTGCGCATATGAGGTGGCACCGGAGCATCGCGAGGATGAAAACTTTGTGACGCATCCATCCGATGCCGAAGCTTGGCGTAAATTTGACGAGGCAAATCCGTTATTTGCTATGGATCCCCGTAATGTCCGTCTTGGTCTATGCTCGGATGGGTTCGCTCCTTTCAATAATACGGGCAGGAATTATTTCTGTTAGCCTGTCATTGTGACTCCGTACAACCTCCCACCTTCTATGTGCATGAGAAGAGAGTTTTTGTTTCTGAACGCGTTAATCCCTGGGCCATCCAACCCAAAAAAGAAGATAGATGTGTACCTCAGGCCTCTGATAGACGAGTTGAAGATGTTGTGGGCTGAAGGCATTCTTACATATGAATTATCATTGAGTCAAAATTTCACCATGCGGGCTGCCTTAATGTGGACGATAAATGATTTCCCTGCATATGGGATGTTGAGTGGCTGGCAAACGTCGGGGAAGCTTGCATGCCCGGTTTGTCTTGAACAAAACATGGGTTTTAGCTTACAACACAGTCGCAAGGTATGTTGGTTTGACAGGCACCGACGATTCCTTCCCCCAGAGCATCAGTTTAGGAGAAATAAAAAAGACTTCATGCGGAATGTGGTCGAACGAGGAGATCAACCTCGTCGTTTAAGTGGCCAAGAAATATGGGATAGGGTGAAGTACATTCAAAGTGTCGAAGAAGGGGCTAGTTCAAGCGAACCTGAGGGATACGGCGTTGATCATCATTGGAACAAACACAACATCTTTTGGGAACTACCATATTGGAAAGATCAATTGTTAAGACACAACCTCGATGTAATGCATATTGAGAGGAATGTGTTTTGCAATATTCTGTACACCGTGATGGACACCAAGGGCAAGACGAAGGATACAGTAAACGCAAGACGAGACATATAAGTGATTTGCAGAAGGCCTGATTTGCATTTGGTGGAGAATGCCACTGGATGGACATCCAAACCTAGAGCTCCGTACACATTCAACAAACAACAGAATTTGGAATTGTTGCAATGGGTTACAGATCTGAAACTCCCGGACGGTTATGCGTCAAACTTGAGAAGATGTGTTGATCTGCACGAGATGAAGTTATTCGGGATGAAGAGTCACGATTGCCATTTTTTTTCCAGAGATTGTTGTCATGGGCCTTCAAAGCACTTCCGAAGCATATATGGTCTATTCTGAAGGAATTATCCATGTTCTTTAGAGAAATTTTTGCTTCTTTGAAAAGTTACGTCACTTAGAGGCGAGCATACCAATAACGCTATGCAAGTTAGAGATGGTGTTTCCTCCTAGCATGTTTGACTCAATGGAACATTTGCTGTTCACTTGGCCTACGAAGCAAAGGTAGGTGGTCCGCAACAATATAGGTGGATGTATCCGTTTGAGAGGTAATATATATATTTCTTTCGTGCGGTTGTTAATTGAAAGACATGGTGCTTTAGTTTATAAATTCCCCTTACATTGTCCATTGTAGGTTTTGCGCACACTTAAGAACAAGATCAAAAATCCAAGGTATGTTGAAGGATCTATCGCTGAAGCGTTTCTAGTCGAAGAGGCTACTAAGTTTGCGTCATACTATTATCTCCCTAAAATGATATCAAGATGAGAGGGGTACCTCGCAACGATGATGGCGGAGATACTTGCAATCAAAATTCAATATTTAATTTTCCAGGCCGAGTAGTGGGAAAACGTTGGAGGTCAACTCTAGAAGGAAGAGATAAGCAAGTAGCGGAGTGGTACATTCTAAACAATTGTGAAGAGGCCGCCCAGTACTTAAAGTAAGATTTCTTTTCTTTTTACTGTTTAGGGAAATATTACAGTATTAACTTCATCTTTTTGTTACAGTTACTTCTCTAACTGGGTTCAATCGACAAATCCTTCGATGTCGGATTCCGAAGTTGAGCAAATCACGAACTCTATGTTTCCTCAATGGTTTCGATCCTACTTCGTGCAAAATCCATCGATAGCAATGAAGTTGCGTGGAGTTTATCTTATGGAGCTGCAATAATTGTTACCGGTGCAACAAATACGTAATCAATGGGTATCGGTTTTCAACTGTTCAAGCGAACGTAAATACACTATGTTGCAATTACGGTGTATGTTGTAGAGGTGACCAAGTTGACGGGGTCGAGGAGCCTACTACGGGAAGTTAATCGAGATAATTCAGTTGCATTACCAGTGGGACAATGTGGTAACTCTGTTTAAGTGTGAGTGGTTTGATAACAGTCCGCGTGGGACAAAAGTGGACAAATATGGTAATGTTGAGATCCACTGGACAAGGAGATATACGGTTGGCTATGACCCATTCATCCTTGCTCAACAGGCGGAACAAGTTTACTATACCTTATACCCCACATCCCGTCAAGGGTGGAGGGGAGTTATCAAAACCAAAGCACGACATATTATACCAAACACGAAAGAGTCAGAAACAAATGACGTTATTCTGAACCGTTCAGGCAGATGTGGAACATGTACTTCCCTAAACATTGCCGACGACGATGTACCAAGCAATCTGTTTAATTGGGTGCGGAGTTAGAGTTGATTCCTATCCAAATTGACGATGAAGAATCAGACGATGAGGAGGAAATGATTTACTCTGATAGTGAATCGAGTTCGACGATTATGAGACTCCAGAGGAAGGCATGCAAGCGAGATGATGAAGAACAAGAATCGTCCTAGGTTGATGTGTGTTAGTTCTTTTTATGACGATCTAATTATACTACATACTCCGTCATATACTTCGCTCTTGTCATATTTAGTAAATATCTTTATATATATATATATATAGACATAATGTTTATAAGTGTTCGAGAGATGGAGCATCAAGGAGGACGTTCGGTAGTGGACGTAGTAGTGGTCGAGCCCAACCACGTCCTATCGAGAGGCGAGGGGACGTCATCCGGTGCCTCTGCAGGCGAGAGGGCTCAACGCTTCCCGGATGTTCCGCTATTTGAGATGTCATCTTCACCGTCGGTTTATATGTCATCGTCACCGTCTCTTTATATGTCATCGTCGCCGTCTCTGGGCCGGGAACTTCCCATAGTCCACAAAGAAGGAGCAGAGTAGGTTTACTTTACCATTTCTAATTGATTTACATATGTTTAGTTTTCTAAAACCATCTATGTACAAGCATCTTCAATAGTTGACATTCCTTCCTTCAGCACAATGCATCGCCTCAAAGCCATGTCGGGGAAGGAGGTAGTTCTTTCGAGGAACCAATCTGGGGATCGGTAGATCCTGCAAATGGAAAGATTTGGATTTGTCCTATTGGCACCACCGAGTAAGTCATGTAAAGTTCGCAATAATAATGTTATGATTTTCTACCTTTAGTTTCTATGTTTATTTCCATCATATCCTCTGTGTTCAGATTTCTACCAAATAATGAGGCAACTAGTATCATCTCAAACCAAATATTTCGTAACTTCAATCTGCCTTACGGCTCTTGGACAGAGATTCCTCAGGATAATCGGGATGCTTGGTTCAATGAGTTCTTGGTAAGTTATGTGTTTTAATTTATGGTTATTAATTTCTTATTCAAATTTGCACCATTGATTGTTTGTCATTGATTTTCAGCGTAAGTTTAATACGTTGCCTAAACATCATGAAGACCTTAAATCACTTATAACTTCGGGCGGGAAAATGGTTGAATGAGAGGTTCTTTAAATTGAGAAGAGGTAGAGGCGGAAAGATTGGATTCAACTTTGAGGTTGCTGACCAATTACTTCAAAATTGGGCGTCTGATGAGAAATTTCAAAATAAAAGTCAGAAAAATAAGCAAAATAGGGTCAAAATGGAAGGACCTTCCTATCTTTGGCGTTGCATTTCACTGAGTGAGCATAAACGAAAAATTGTGAGTACACGTTATTTTGTATTTAACTATTCAATATTTTGTTCTTTGAAACAATTATTTAACGGTCATTATTTGTGTTTGCGGGCCTTTATCGAGGATGTTGCTCGAGAAGATGTTGACTGGATTGCCTTTGAGCGTACCCATTCCCAGTGATCGAAGGGAGTAAGCGCGTTGGATTAACGCCAAGGCGCAGCAAGTAGCGGTGAGATATTATATTGCATTCTTTGTTTCAGACATCAACATATATTTATTTCATTTCACATGTCTTATCTGTGATGTATTTTTTTGCTTCTAGGACAATTATAAGAGGCTGACGGAGGAGAGAGACTCGCAGACTGCGAGCGACCCACATCCTCTCATTCGATAACGAGAGTCTATTCATTCAGTGCGCAGTGGAATGAACAACAAAGGTAGAATCTTCGGGTACGGTGCCTCTACCAGCCGATTTAAGCAAACGAAGCGCTCCTCATCCGACCATGAAGGTGTTTCTGCATGTAAACGTAATACATTTGATATTGATTGTTACATTTTCATTCCCTATTCTATTTGAATAAAGTACAAAAAAAGTTCCTTATTTTTTGCGAGATGAGATGAAGAAGATGAAGGCGTTGGTCCAGGCGCGGGCGGAGGAGCTGCATGAGACACGCGAGATTGTCGGGCGGATGCAAGGGCGGACAGAGGAGCTGCAGGAGACACGCGAGATGGTAAGGCGGATGCAGCTTCAACTTATGTCCCTAATGAAAACATGGGGCCGGCTTACGGTGATGGTGACAACGTTGATGGTGGTGATGATGATCTTGCTCTTTAGACTACTTTCTAATACGTGTTATTCGGGACAATATTATTTATATTTTATTTTCACTCTATGTAAAACTCATTATGTTTGATACTTGGGATATATAAATATATATATATATATATATATATATATATATATATATATATATATATATTTATGGAACACATTTAGTTCTAATTTTTAAAAAATTTAATTCTCAAAATTTTTTTTTTTTTTTTGGAAAAAAATTTTGCGACGGATATTTAAATCCGTCGCAAAAAACTTGCGACGGAAACAATTTCCGTCGCAATTTGCGGCGGAATTTTTATTCCGTCGCAATTGCGACGGAATTTTTTTTTCCGTCGCAAATTGCGATGGAATTTGTTTCCGTCGCAATTTGCGACGGTAAAATTTCCGTCGCAAATTGCGACAGAAAATAATTCCGTCGCAAATTGATTGCGACAAGGTTTTTTGCGACGGACAGAATCCGTCGCAAAACTCATTTTGCGACGGAAAAACCCATTTTTGCGACGGATTTTGTCCGTCGCAAAATCCGTTTTTTTTTGTAGTGAATTCTGAACATTGCTGAGTTATACTCGCTTACAGTCTTAAAATCTTGCAAACGCAGATGTATCCAGTTATAACGAGCTTTTGGGAGGATGACCATCTTCTGGTGGTCACATCTTTCTTTCAAATTGTTCCAGAGAACAAGTGGGTCTTTTACTGTTAAATATTCAACTTTCAGATCATCATCCAAATGGCGGCGTAGAAGAATCATGTATCTAGCTTTATCTTGATTGGATGCCTGATTCCCTTCTTTAATTGTGTCTTCCAGACCATTGGCATTTAAATGAATTTCCGCATCTAGCATCCAAGATAAATAGTTCTTTCCCGTAATGTCAAGAGCCACAAATTCAATTTTTGCAAGGCTTGTCATGGTTCAGACTAATAAAAGAAATAAATAAGAATTATGATAGTAACAAGAAATTCATAAAGACAATAAGTAAGTTATAAAAATTAAAAATTTGATGGCTTTGGGCCATTTAGTTCTCATAATGAGAAATTAAATTTATATGGCTTCTGGCCATAAATAAGAAATTAAAATGATATGACTTCTGGTCATATAATTTCAAAATAAGAAATTAAAAGTGTATAGTTGCTGGCTTATACAAAATAACAATATTTATAATATAAAAGAACCAGAATAAGAAATCAAATGTGAACTAAGAACGGGGGTAATCCTCACCAGATCTTAGTAAAAGAAATGAACTAAGAATAGGGGTAATCCTCACCAGAACTTAGTAAAAGAAATGAATTAAGAACGGGGGTAATCCACACCAGAACTTAGTAAAAGAAATGAATTAAGAACGGGGGTAATCCACACCAGAACTTAGTAAAAGAAATGAACTAAGAACGGGGGTAATCCGCACCAGGACTTAATAAAAGAAATGAATTAAGAACGGGGGTAATCCTCACCAGAACTTAGTAAAAGAAATGAGCTAAGAGCGGGGGTAATCCTCACCAGAACTTAGTTCATCAGTAGGAGAAGAATATGATAATGCGAGAAATAAATAAAACACTGTAACCAGTATAAATTAGAAATAACAACATAATTTAAAAGGAATAATAATTATCTCCAATCTTAACCATGGAACCCGATGTTCAAAACATTCAGTAAAAATATATCTTTAATTTCATATTGTGGTTAAGATCATCTCAGATAGATAAGATGAACATCTAATGAAATTATTAAAAAGACGATGAGAAAATAATACCTTCGTTAGAACAATCGTGCTGATAACGTGTTATGAAACTAAAATTACAATAAGATAAAAGACGCAGGAATTAGAGAGAAAATTTGATAATGCTCTTCATTCACTTCTCTTACAAAAACACCAATGATTCTGTGCGTTGTGGGAGGGGCTATTTATAGGCAAAGGAAACAAGCACCACATTTAATGAGCCTACAATACAAATTGAATTTGAATAGCCTACACGTACAGGAAAACAATGAATACAAATTGCATCTCTTACATGGGCTAATGGGTGGCTAAGTGCAGCCTATATGCCTACAATATATTATATATAAAATATAATATATTACACCCAGAATTGTGGACAGTTAAGAGTCAATGGACATCCAAATTGTATTGTGTTGTTGTTTGAATTATTATTATTTAATTATAAACCCATATGAGAAAATATAAGACATAAACAAAAGTTAAAAAAAAAAAAAAAAACCTGTTTAAATAATTGTTCTAAAAAGCTTACATTTGAAAGTAAATACACTAAGAATCTAAGGGCTAGTTTGATTTGGTTTTTAAAAATAAAATAAAAAATGGTTTGAAAAGTTGTTTTCAATAAGTTGTTTCTAAAAAAACAAAAGTTTAAAAAAAAAAATCAAAAACAGCTTTTAGCTGTTTTCTTGTTTTTGTTTCTTTATTTATTATTTTTTTTTTGACACCACCACCTATCTACTATAGATACCATACTTAAAAATTATAATGATGACTGTAATACCCTAAAAATCACACTTAGGGTAAATATCAAAAAATTGGGAAATATACCTATTGAAAATAGGTGAATATGAGGTCTCAAACACCTTGTATTGGGTTTACCATGTTGTTAGGGTAATTTCCCTTGAAAAAGGATAATTTGCAATTAGGTCCCTAAGACGTTTGAAAATTTGCAAATAGGTCCCTAAATACATTATGGGTTATAAATACCCTGTGAAAGCTATAAAAGAGGCAAGTAAAAATCTATTTAAAATAGGGAAGGATATTGTCCCTAATTTAGGTAATTTATTAAGTTACAAACTTGGAGAAATTGTAGAAGAATACTCAAAAAGTAAGGAAATGACCGTAATACCCCCGTAAATGCTAAGATAATACAGAACACATGGAAACAAATGTGTCAGTATAAAAGTTATGAGGTAATGAGGTGTTATAATTAAGAAAATTATCAACTAGTGATAAGAAAGTAATTAGGAAATTATTGGCTAATTACTTAAGCTTGAACAAAGAAAATTATGAAATAATTATGTAAAGCTCAAAAATTAGTGGAAAATGGTTGAAAATTAGTAAAAGTATATTTACTAATTACTTGGAAATTTTGAAGAAAAATAGATGAGTTTAGGTATTTTTAAGCCTAAATGCAAGAATGGACCAATGAGAAAATTATGTAAAAATAATTAATTAATTAATTAATTAATTAATTAATTAATTAATTAATCAAAATAAACGAAATAAATAAAAAATGGGCAGAAAAAAAAAAGAAAAATAATGGAAATGAAATGAAAAATAATTTTTGCAAGTTGCAAGTATTTTAATAATATAATTAATTAAAGTAAAAATGGTGAATAGTAATTTTAAAATTAGGAAACGGATCCTATCTAGAGATCTAGGAATGGGAATTCCAAAGTCAAGGTAGAATATTGATCAGTGGGTTTTTATCTTCCGTTAAACTCTTCCGGAAGTTAATTCTGAGGCCGTTTGTGCTTTTTCCTAATAAGACGAAATAGGGAAATTCTGAGAAAATGCCAGATAGCCAAGAGGACAAAAAGGTTATGTTGTGATATTTGGAAAAGAATTGGGAATTTTCATGGACATATTTGGAATCAGTGAATTATTTCCAAGAGATTGGTGATTTCAGAAATGCGTTCTGAAACCGGACGTGTTCGGACACGTTTTTCGAGAAAACTGCAACTGGACAGTTGGAGCCCTATATGGAATCAAAATTTAGGTTAACTTGGACATTTCTACTAAGTGAGAACATGTCTTCAAAGTTGTAAATCTAGAATTTTGAGATTTCTCCGAAATCACGCGAATCGGGTACCGATCGGAGAAATCGGTCTGAAAGATGGCCACCTCCCATTGGCCAAACCCTTTATTTTTGGGCCTGAATTTCGGCCAAGTGTGAAAGGGAAGAAGGAAAAAGAGGGTTTTTTGAAAAGTTGCTTTGGACTGCCCGCATCGCTCCTCACAAAGTTGATCCGACAGTAGAAACCCTACCCCAGTTTCTATAAATACCCCACCCTCCCTTTGGTTTTTCACACCATTTCCTCTTGAGATTTTCGAATCTAGAGGGAGAAAGAAGAGAGAGAAGCTCTGGGGAAAATTCTGCAGAAGTCTTCAACGGGTAAGTCTTTCGGTCTTTAGTCTTTAGTTCGGTAGTTAGTAGAATTGTTAGATAGATTTAGCAAGTAGGGAGTGAGATTCCTACTATTGTTTTTAGGCCTCATTGCATTGAAATATATGCCTGACGAGGTAGAAACATGGTAGGGATCGAGTCCCCGAAAGTTGAAGTCTTCGTAGTTCTTTCACAAGTAGGTGTTATAATGCTAGAATAGCCTTTAAATTTTCAAGTATGATTGGGTATCATATGGGAGGGCTATTTTAGTCTTTATTTTCGAAAATCAAAATGGCGTCGAAGTTCTGGCAAAATTTCGGGAAGAAAATTTGTCAGAGTAACGAAGTGCTGGCGAAATTCCGCCAATTAGGGGTATAGGGGCAAAATGGTAATTTTTACCCAAAATGCCAGATATAGTACCAAATCACTAATAAAAGTGATATTACTCTTATAGGACGTCAGAAATCCGATTTGTCGCATTACTGACATCCAACGTGCATTGTTGGACGTTTCACGTTTTTACGTAAAAAGTACGTTTTGGCCGTATACTTAACACCGTCAACGAAGGTACATTCGCGTACTGTAACACTAACTCTGATGTTTATGGTATGCATATATGTGGTAGGTGTGTTGTATAGATGTTATACTGTTTGAATGCATATAGTGGTTAGAGGTTATGTTTGTATGTATTATCCTTTACTTTTTGGAAACTCTTGGTTAATATACCGTTTATGTAACTAGCCAGTGGGCATTTTATATCAATATATCAGTTACACTCTTGTTCCGGTGCTCTACTCTGATGAAAAAATTTTATACTGCTTTCGAAAAGTTGGGATGTTACAATGACCACCACTATGCTATTGCAGGGCCGCTGCTGCCAAATCACTTCAAAAACATATTTTTTTTTAAATAACTATTTAAACATATTTGTTTAATTTTTTTATTGAGAATATAATCAAACAAGCCTTACGATTCAAAATTGAAGCTTGCATAGGAACTTATATTCTAAGTGGAGAAAAAGACATCGAATTGGGAAAAATGGCTCTCAATTTTTTCAAAAAAAAAAGAAAAAAGAAATGCAAAAGCAAAAGCAAAAAACATTTATTTGTTTTTTTGGGCTTTTTAGTTTTTAAAAAATAGGTATATGTTTTTTGTATGTAAAATCATCCAACTTTAAGAACCCGTTTGGATGGGCTTTTAAAAAATGGACTTTTTTTACATTGCTTTTTAAAAAAGTACTTTGATTAAAAGTTAAAGCTATTTTACGTTTGGATACACCATTACGAAACACTTTTAAATGAAAAAGCTGTTTGGATGTTAAAATAGAGAAATCTTTTTTTATTAGTAAAATTGTTAAATTGGACATAACAAAATCATTCTTTGAGATTGTGTTCTTCAACCAGTTTGCAAAATCAAACCCTTGGATTTTCTCAACTTCTCAACCAGAGGCGAAATCTAACCTTGGGGACATGGCTGTCATTTTATTAAAAATCAAGGGTAATTGTTGTCAAAACAAATCATGAAAGAAGAGCCAATCATTTTTTTCATTCTCTCTCAGTTTTCACACTTGCTTTTTTTTTTTTTAAGCTACAAATTGAAACTTTAAAAAGAAAAGTATAATTTTGGGTTTTTTTTTTTCACTTTTGCTTTTTTTTTTAAAAGCTCTCATCCAAAGCATTTATTAATAAAAAAGCACTTTTTTTTAAAAGGAAAAAGCCCATCCAAATGGGTTCTAATTAAAAATAAATTACCAAAAAAGTTTTATTTATTTATTTTTTGCTTTAAGAAAAACCTGTTTTGAAAATATTAAGAAAACAAACTCGCCCAAATATATATATATATATATAGGGAGGGGGCAATTACTCCTTACCAACTAGACCAACCTTTATGAGTCTGTGCAATATCTTTTATTTCATTGAACTAAAAAACTAGAATAGAACCTAAATCCTGAAAACCATAAAAACACAAAAAAGAACAGAAATACAATAAAATAATAAAGCCTAAATAAATCTTCTTCTTTGATAAGTAGATATTTTATAATTAAATAAGGGTAGATTCTGGGATATATTGGATTAAATTTATTGATATTTTGTACTTATTTAATTATCTTTATGTACTTATCTATCTTTTAATTAAATATAGGATAAAATGATATTATAACAGAAAATCTATTGATATCCTACTTATTTGTGCAGGAGATATTATGTGATCTAAGGGATGCAACAAATTAAATTGAAAAGATATATTATAATATTATTATATAATATATATATTATAATATAACATTATATTATATTAAATTGATATAATTAATCAAAAAGAAAGGAATCAGAGAAGATCACGGGGCCCACGAATGCAATAAAGATAAATTATAGATTGATTGCAGCAGGGAAAGGAAGAAAGATATATTAAAAGGACGTACAGCATTGATGAAAGAGTCAAAGAGAGGACACTACGCGAACGAGAGAATTGGAAAGAGGAATTCGGACTACGCGAAGAAAGCAGCAATACGCGGAGTGATTTTCATCTCTTGTAGTTAGGGCAAGGATGAACCCTATGCGAATTTAGAACTACTACAAAATAAGGCTACGACGTCCTACTTTTTCCACATTTAACGTCCTTTTTCAGCGAGACGCCTATCTGGGGGGGTAGTAGGGAAAACTTACGGCGTCTAATTTTTTAATTAGACGCCGTAAGTTCAGACTTAAGGCGTCCTATTTTAATATTTAGACGTCTTAAGTATGGCAGAATAGACATCGCAGGCCATACTTACGGCGTCTAATTCCTAGAATTAGACTCCGTAAGTTGAATTAGACTCCGTAAGTTGACTTACGGAGTCTAATTCTAGGAATTAGACGTCGTAAGTCTGCACTTACGGCGTCTAATTGAAGGAATTAGACGCCGTAAGTGGACTTACGGAGTCTAATTCCTAGAATTAGACGCCGTAAGTCTGTACTTATGGAGTCTAATTCCAGGAATTAGACTCCGTAAGTCTGCACTTACGATGTCTAATTCCTGGAATTAGACTCCGTAAGTCTCTAATTCATTAAATTAAAACTACAATAACACAGCACAACAACATCCACCACTTAATATCAATAGAAATCAAAAGAGCATCTGATAAGAAATAGGCCAAGGTTCGATCATCAACCAATATGTGCTTGTTTCTAGCAAGCATGTGACAAAAAATAATACATTTCTAACATTAATTCATGGCAGATATTACCACACTAACTTGTGTATCCTCCCCAAAATCTTACGGTTACACAGAGACACAAAGATATCAAAAATGTTTCAATCAGGTTGGAGCTTGATAGTAAGTGCATTAGATCATAAAGTAGGAAACACTTAATAGTGAAGAACGGTTCTAATTTTATTCGGAGCAACCATTTGCTAATGTACTCAAGCCTACAGACTTCATGCAATACATAAATATTAGGAATAGATACCTATATGGTACTCAAATGAAAATAATCAACATCCACCACAACGAGTATATAAAGGACAAGAAAAAAAAAATCTAAAAAAAATAAGTTGTGAAGATCTGTTACAAATTTGGCGACCATTGCTTGTAGATCAAATTCTCGGAATAATCTTCACTGTCACTTTTTCTGTGTTGTTCACAGCCACAACCTGCAGAAACATAATTGATAAACAGCAATAAGCTTTTCATATGTTAGCTAGGAAGATATAAGTCAACATTTTATTAGTACAACACCTGTGTTAGGTCACCCTTGTATTTCCCATTTTTCACTCGGGCCCACACGCCCACAGAAACTTCATTGCTTCTACTTCGTATAGAGAATGATGATGAATTTCATTCTTTGGAAGAGGATGTACTCGAGTAACATAAATACTAGAGATCCCATTGCATGCTTGAAATATAATATTAAGAACAGATCAAAAGATTTAGCAGCAAGTAGTAGAGAAAATGGCAACACTTGCCCCTTTTGGTCCATCAATGATTATGGAAGGGAAGGGTATACTCAGGACCTATCTCTATTATCAGTAGATACATGTGCTATTGAAAGAGTAGGCCATTGGACAAAGATATTGAGTAGCAACACTGAAATTAGTGGAATAACATCCAACCTTGGATTGAGAACTAGCTCCTTGGTCCGCATGAGGCTCTGCTGAAACAAATGTTGCATCTGCAAAGAAATCAACTTCTGATATACCGCTTGTTGGAGGCTTTTCGGTAGGAAGAAGTTGGTGCATCCATAAGGTCACCAATCAAATCTTGTCCAAATAGATTGACCAGTTTAGAGCTTCCAGCTGAAGCCTCTGTTAGGGAAAATGAAATGAAATAATACATCAATATACAACCTCAAGAAAAGGTAAATCAATCCTGCAAATAGATATACAAACACTGTGATTATAGCACATGCAGCCATGTCTACCTGGATAAAATGTTCAAAGAAATGTGATCAAGATGCACTAGAAATAATAACAAAGATGTGAACTTCAGTGAATTCCAACGACATTTTAATTGCAAGAAACATTTGTATATGAAGTAATTTACCACAAGAGCAGATGCATCTCTAGAAATCGGACTAACATTTCCTGTTACAGTAAATCCACAAGAGCAGATGCATCCTAACAAATAGGTCCAGACAATAATGTAGTTCTTTCTGCTTAATGTTGAGAACTTGGACCTCTTTCTTCCTCCTCCTCGTCCATATCCAAGGATACCCAAGTTAAACATCAAAGCTTGTCAAATAATGGGAAGATTCTTACAACTGTCAGTTCATCCTTTTTTTTTTTTTGGTTTACAAAGGCAAGCCTCAGGCTTGTAGATTACAAAAGTGTCTGCTAATCAGACAAAGTAGCATTAGTCCATGGTATATTACCACAATTGTCAGTTAATCTAGTTAGCCAAATTTCAGGTGGGGGTATGAGTATGATATATGGTGGTGTACCAGGTTGCACTTTGTAAAAAAAAACCATTTGTAGGCTGAAGCAATTCATAAATAATAGCTATTGGTCAAACCTCCAAACGAAATGTAGTTTGCAGTTTCTCTTTATTCATGAAAATAGAGATAAAGATTAATGACTCCAATAAACAACATTATGAGGCCAAGCCAACACTGAATTTATAAATTCAAATCAAGTAAAATTTTTGCGTCAAGACAACCAGATCTTAAATAAATTCTTTTCAATAACTTCAATGCTTAAACAAAAGAAAACCTCAAACAGAAAATCTATATTCTCGAACAAAAGAAATCAACATTAGTGCACAGATCATCAGATGTTAATGCTAACATGTCTTAATTGTGATGAGGCCATTTTATGAGAAAATTCATGATCCGTTTGAAGGGAGAGAAAAGTTGGGAAGAAATAAAATAGAAAGAAGAGAAAAGTGAAGAGATAATGTTATCACTCCTTGTGTTTGAATGGACAAGAGAAAGTACAGAGCAAAGGAAATAGGCAAATGTTAACATCTATAGAAAAGTGGATATTGATAATCTTAATACAATATAACATACACACACCTGTTCGAAATTTTTTCTACGACCAAGGTCATAACGCCATTTTGGAGTTGTTTTCTTCTCATATGCCTGGTAAAAAACAGGGAAGAAAATTCAAACAAAACCAAGTCACAAACACTAACCAAATTATTCCCACTTTAAGGAGTAGCATAAAAAAGTAAATCATATTTTTAATGTTGCAAGATTTCCGAAACCAAAAAGGTGTGATCAATCAAACCCAATTTGTAAACACCACTGACCACTACATGTTTAGCTTCTCTTGATAACGATATTTCAAACTGCCACAACTATAATAATTACTTTTAGAGAAAGACAATAGAAAGCTTGAAGCATCTCCGACCAAAGTAAACAGTCAAAAGAAAGCAGATAAAAATCAGAAGTTTGTTTTAGGTTAGATATAGGACCAAAAGAAACAAATGCATATAAAAATTTACCTCAATAGTGGTTGTATTAGCAGCCACCAAAGATATGTGCATAACAAGAAATCCAAAAACGCTCAATGCAAATGCCAGTTCAAAACTGTACATAATTCAACAATGTCATAGATATATTCACAGTAGAAACTAACAATTGAATCAAGCAGTGTTTCAAAACCTCACCAAAAGCAAGAAAAGTCGTTGCAAGTGTGCTTGGCGTTCCAGGAATTTCTGCATCACTAAAGAATGAAACAAAGTTCGGCAACAATGATACCGTCACAACAGTTCGGCATCATTAAATTTCATTTACATTTATTATATGTCTTTCGATAGTGATTAAGCTTCTGACAGCCAACAATATTATTATACATATAAAGATATAATCAAATTGTGCTTTCAGAACCTAGACAGGGAAAAAAATAGTTTTCCATTCACAGTCTTAAGGTTATAGGAGGCATTTCATCCCTTTTTGCACATAAAAAAGAAAAAGGAAACCATAAAAGATTTTAATCTGCAGACTAGGAAATTGAAAATATAAAACTGCAACTTATGGTTTCCCACAAAATCTAATGGCATAACTACCTAAGCTCATGCAAATCCGTAAGTCCATTCCAAGTTACCCACTCTTTATTGTCATAAATAAATTTCACTTTCTACTTAAGAACCAGAAGTATTATGATTAATGCCTCAGTCTTATAGAGAGTTGAAGACACAATATGATCAATGCAGGTAAGAAGTCATAGTTACTCATTTGAATTGACATAAAATAATTAAATAACAAGGAGTAAAGAAATCATTCATACGCCTTTTCTTCCTGTGAAGTTGTTTTTTATCTGTTTGTTTAGAAGATGGAATGGAAAAGACAATGGTGCTTACTTAGCACTCCCCATCCATCTAAAGGAAACAAATTAGAAAATACTTGGCTTCTGAACTCAAAGGAAAGATAAATGTTTCTTGCAGTAGTATATCATCAGTATAACAAAAACTGTTGTTGCTTCGTTTCTTCTCATTGATATAGGTTCCAAAACCTAACATCCCACCAGATTTTAACTCAGTTTCAGATCTGAGTATAATTGCAAAATATAACCTCAATTTCTCACCTTCGAGGATCTCTCCAAAGGGGGCACATAGATCCAGAGCTGGATACAAATAATATAGATTAAACAAACAGAGCAAGGAAAAAATCAATATAATGGCCCATCCCAAAACAAAATGTCAGATTCGTATCAGCAAAATCTGCATCGAGCGGTGAAGGATTCAATCTCGAGATTAAAGAGAAAACGGGAACCCTTTTTTTTGCGTACCTTGTATGAGCCATCTGGTTGGGCTTTGCCAAGCCTCTTGATTTCTTGTTTGAGTCGCTCAACCTCTTCCTCTACGTTCATGGTTTCAACAGTTTCAAGGTCTTCTTGGGGCACCAAAATGAAAAGATTTTTTTTCCACCTCGCTCAACCTCTTTCTTTACGGCTCTCGGCTTTTCTCTCAGGCTCGCTCAAAATTTGTGAGTACGTTCAAAATAATTAAAGAACAAAATTTAAAACTCGTTAACTGTATTTGTTTGCGTATGAAGCGAAGCGGCCGAGGTGGTGGGATTTAAATTACTTTATTGACCTAAGAGAAATTGCACCTGAGAGACGAGATCGTCAGCTAAGGCCAAGCGGGTTTTGGAGAAATTGCACCTGTAAGACCTTCCCTCCAGGACGGGGAGTGACGAACAACAGCGGTGGGAGACGGAACGACTACCGAGGACCGACGAACTGCAAGAGGAGGACCGACGAACTGCAAGAGGAGGAACGACGAGAACAGGGAGGGAATAGGAGCTCAGCGGCGGTGGATTTCGGGAAGCAAGGTGGAGGCGCGATGGCGACGGTGGGAGAGAGAGGGACAAATGCGAGGTATTTCGTGAGGAGGGGCGCTGGAGAAAAGCCAGAGTTAATTAGGCGCGACGGTGAATGAAGACTGCTGAGAAAAGGCAGGGTTAATTAGGGCGCGTTTGGCGTCTAACTTCTTATCTTAGACGCCAAAAATCCAATTTATGGAGTCTAATTATTAACTTAGACGTCAAAAATGTTAATTTTTGGTTATTTTGAACACTTTTGGCGTCTAAATAATTAAATTAGACGCTAAAATATTAACTTTTGACGTCTAATTTATAACTTAGACGCCAAAAGTGCCACTTTTGGCGCTTTTGGCGTCTAAGTATAAAAGTTAGACGTCAAAAGTCAACTGATAATTACAAAAATGCCACCGCCTTCTTTTTTACTTCTGTTTTTTAAAGTAGGACGTCAATTAGGGAAGTAAAAGACATTTTCTGTAGTAGTAATTGATTTGAATTCTTTATTACTCGTTATTTTCTTGATTGAATGAATTATCTTTGCTTAAAGCTTTCTTAAAGATTGATCACCTTTTAGATTGTTCATAGGTTGATGTATGACAATAGAGATGTTGGTGCATTTAACTAGAACCGTTAATTCATCATAGAGTTGCATGACCTAGACATAGGCTTACGAGTTTATGCGATCTCATAATTCTGGTAAACAAATTGATCTTTCCAAACAATACTAAGACATTAGGTTGTTTTCAAAGATAACGGATTAAGGTAGCATCAAGACATTGAGACTTAGTCTAACCTTAGAGAATTGATCGTCAATCATGAGAATAATAATTTGTTAGGGATTCAATTCAAATACTTGGAGGAACATAGGGGGATTCTCATTTCTAGCTGCGTTTTTCTTGATTAGAGTATCTTTTCCAAAACGTTGTTCTTGAAATTCTTGATTCTGAGTTCTTACTCTTTATTTAATTCTTTAAATTCTTTTTAGTTACAACTCACCCCATATTACTCTATTTATCCAACTAAAGCAAAAATAGCGAATTAGTGATTGGAGTACTGTTCCTCGTGGGACGATCTTTTTCTCACTACTTTATTACTTGTAACGACCGGTGCACTTGCCGAAGTCGCTATCATTCTTCTTCTTTTTTCTTTTTTTTTGGGTCAAGAAGCCTAAATAAATCTTCCAAGTTTATACTCATAGCCAACTTGTTGCTTCCCGCATTTATGAAGGAAGAAGTGTTTTCTTCATATGTACAAAAATAGGGCAAATGCCCCATTAACAAGAAATTAGACATTGGGAATTGAATCCCAATCACTCATCATTATCAACTAAGCTCATTATATGAGCCTCCATCACTCATTAGGTTGGTCATATCAGGTAAATTGTAGATGCAAAACACAAACATATTCTCAAAACAACATCCAGATCATGTACTCACACAAACTTGCAATAAGTGAGATAGAAAAATGTCCTAAAATTCAATCATTTATACATATACATGTGTTCATGCGTGACATAGAAGAGACTAAAGTATGCGAATAGCCTTCTTAACATGTCGAAAGACTTGAAGATGAAAGACAAGTCCATGAGTTGGTTGGATCAATTCAAACTTGCAGATATCTCCAATGTGGAGATTATATTCGTTGACCAAGTTCTTCCATCCTTGAGTCAATCTTGCTACGATCATTTCCTCCTTCTTATCAACAAGTCCCCATTTCAAAAGAAGACCCAATTTCCATACTTTTTCGTGGTGCGTCGTCGTAACTTTGATCTGTTGGCTTTGACTCTCCTTTATATGTTCCCTTGCAAACTTCAATGGTATATTCTGCACACACGTAATGCAGCTTCATATATATATGTCACACCAAAATTGGAATATCTTCAACACCAAAGATATAAATATATATAAACTCCATCCGGTGTCAAATAAAAACCATTCCAACTAATTCATTCCAACTAAATCATTGAATCTGTCTTCAATTGATTTTTTTTCCATCTTTATCTGATATTGAAAGAGAGAGAAAAATACAAGAAATCACATTTAAGCATTAATTAACAAAAAGCATTAGTTATGGACTAATAAATTATTTTAGAAGTGACTTATATTGAGGACTGAATAGAGTAAATATACAGGAAAAAAATAAACTTCTTTTTTTTCAAGGTAGAAACAACACAACAATTCTATTTGAGTCATGCACTTGTATTGGATGCAAAAGGAAAATAAAATGAAAACTAATTTGCAGTTTCCTTTTATGAATAAAAAAATCCATTTATTAAGAACATGAATTTTTAAAAAAATAAAAGATATTAAGTAATTACCATTATAATTATTTCAAATTATGGATTATGACAGAACGATTATTACCAGATAGCTACTGGTACTTGTATGTTGGAGTTCGACTTCGAAGGAAGGTCTCTTATGTTTGAATTCTGTTTGGTTATCACTATGCAAACTTTTGGGCTCTCCATTCTCCTTCTCTTCACTCGATGGTTGCCTCGAATTACCTGCAATTTTGGAGCGTTAATGCTGTAATAAAGTATAATTTAATAAAAAAAAAATTATTTTCAAAATGTAATAATGTACTTGTTCTCCAAACATAAAATGGACAAAACTTAGGTCCACGTTTCTTTATAAAATTAACAATAAGAATTTCACATGGTATGATTTATTGGAGATCAATTGGCCCTAATAAGTAATATAAGGAAACAAAAGTTAATCCTCATCTGAACCTAACTTTTTGTTTAAATAAAATTTCTCCAAGAATTTAATGGAATAATTATTAATTTTTTCAAAATAATAAAATTATTTGAACCATAATTTTCGTATATTTAAATAATGACTTTTGTCTTTGATAAAAAATATTACGATTTTTAGTATAATGTTTGCCCCCATCAATTGTTAGTTACTTTTAGTAATTGATTCTTTCCTTCAATCTTAAATGTGAAAATTTTCTTTATTTTTCTTATAAAATTCAAGTCCTCTAATATAAATATTTTCCTTAGAATCTACAAATCTAGCTAATATGTACCTGTTCAATCTTCGGATATAAGAGAGAGATTTTATACATTGGTCATATCGAATAATTTAAGATACATCACAGAAAATATACAAAATCAACCATATTAAATTTATTGTTAAAAAAAAAACCCATATTAAATTTAATCTAATTTTTTTATCCTGAAACCATAAAAACAAGTAAAATACTATAAATTTCTGAAACTGAATTTGTTAAAATATTCTTTCAACAAGACATTCGACCCGTGCGTTGCATGGATATTTTTAGTCTACAATGTATAAAAAAAAATTGCTTACAATTTCAAAGTCCGCATTAACTTGTGCAACTTCAGGTTGAATATTCTACTCAATATTTCTGGTCTATCACATGGTTTTAAACCATCTTGGTCACAATGATGAGTAATTTCAGGCCACATGGGGTTGCATGTAAATGTGATAAATATATCTGGATAACCAGCCCATGCACAAATGGCCATAGCATCTTGATAGTTTTGAATCATGTATCGTGCGCCACCTGTGAAAGAAGATGGTAGAATAACTCGTCGCCCTGTTGATGAAGGGTCTGTCTCTCCTCTTGTGAGTGCATCTGTTATTCCACTATAAAGATCTACCCTTAATTCCTTTTGGTGCTTTCTAATGTAGTCAAGCCTATCACTTTCGACCATTGAGTAGCCATCAACAATAAACTGTTGCAGTAATTTGTTCCCATGCAATATGACTGACGTTTCAGACTTCCTCCTCATTAACTGGAATGCCAGGTATTCCCTAGGTGTTAGTTTCCTCTTCTTTTTTGTTGCTGAGAGTGATTCTAGAGCGTGTTGATTTGATGAGTTGTACCCATTGTCTCCATATGGAAAAATCAACGGATATTGCAGTGGTAGGTATGCCATGTGTAGCTCATCGATCCTCTGTAATTTACCACATTGTCGTTTCACAATTATGTCTCTCGTGTATGAATTGTCAAAGTCACCTACAATTAGAGCGGCAAGCTCAAGTTGTTGGCATACTATATTGCTTAGAGAGCCCAATTGAGTTTCTACTTCTAATTAGTCTTATACTAACATCATGGATGACATTTTCCTTAATAATTTCCCGCTTTTCGTAATTTTTGACCACAATTGTGCTTGTCCAGGCATTCTTTCAAAATTTCGACAATTTTGTGATCCAAATTTGCAACACCAACATAACGGCTGAAAAAAAAAACACAAGAAATCTTTCAACTTGTGATATATATGATAAAGAGTATTGTTCAATGGCACAAAAACTAATTCAATTTCGACCTCGCCGTTGACATTCGATTTGAAATTTCATTTTCGGTATCGTAAATATACAGTTGGGCATAAACTGGAGGATTCCCCTGAGGGGTAATAGACTTCCAATGAAGTGGTGGTTTTGACCTGAAAGGACAAAAGAATAAGGGCCTCCACCTCTAGAGTTTATTGAATGGTCGATTCTCCCACCCATAGATGTGAAACAAAACATGTTGTTGTACGTGCGTATATTTTTCAAAAAAAAATTTGACTGCATTGAATGTTTGTTGAAGAAGAGTTCCTCAAGCTCTTTAGGAGGCCTTCTTAATAAAGGGTCAATAATCTTTCCATTACAACAGCAAATACCAAATTGTGGCATTTCATTTTTCTTCACACCTTTCAATCTTTCTGCAAACCACATTTCAGCGCCACAAACTTGACATTCATGACAAGCATCACCATCATCTAAATAGGTGGATCGAAACATACAACTGTGATTATTCTCCGCCTCTGTATGACGAGTTGCTTGTTCATGTTGATTGTTAATAACTCTAGAATCTACTATAATAATTCGGAAAAAAAATTCTGAAGGTTAAATAAATATTGACAATTAAAAACATGGAAAGCTAAATAAAATTAAAAAATCATACTTACTTTCGTATACTGGAGTATTTACCCTACTGCATAAATCAGTAGCTACTTGCCGAATTTGGCTAGCTGATCTCTTTACGCTTTTCTTTTGATTGACTGATTGTGATGTCGGTTGAACTGATGGACTAAGAGTAAGCTTGCTATTGTAAGATAAACAACTGATGTTGCTCTGTATATAATTTGAGCTACCCGGTGTGTTGATTATATCAGATAATACAGTTGGATGTTGTCCTCTGACATTGGATTTAAAAGAGAAGACTGAGAACTCGGCAAGTCATTCTGACTTTTTTCACCAAAACAATTCATCATCAACTGGTTAAGTTTGTTATTGGTAACGAATGAAGAATTACAAATCGAATTTTCGGTACCACTTTCTGAACATAACCTTTTACCTACAAAAACAGATTGTGTAAAAATGATTACATACTGAAATTCGTTACAGTAAAAACTAAAGCGGATATTAACTAAAAACATTTAAATGAACAAAATATGACTGACCTCTTCCTTCATTCCCATCTCTTCCTTCATTCTCATCTCTTCCTTCATTCTTATTGCTTTTAATAAACTCAGACCGCTTCTTCCTCATATCTGTTATTATTATTTTTTTCAATCTTTACAGCTTTCCGATTGACCTCATCCATTTGAATTATTACTCTACATTTTATATATGTAACATATCGTTATGAATAGCTTGAATATCGTTGAGCTCATCATCTTCAGCGCATAGTCATAAATGTAGGAAATGGACTGCGATTAATGTATTGACTTACCATGAAGTGACAGATGATTAGACTTCAACATATATGGACGGATAGATGACATTTTTTTGTTCAATTGATGACATGGATCGTAATCTAAGGAGGCTCCGTTTTATTTAATTGTCCACGACTATGTTCATTTGAGATACGAAGGAAAAATGTTCACATTTGTCATAATCGGTTTTCATTGCGTATAGAAATTTGTGATTGAAAAATAGGTGTTATCTCAATTAATGATTCTGTTGAATTCATATGTAATTAATTATATTGCCTAATTAATTCATTGACCTCTCTATGCACAATTATTATTTCCACGCAAACACCTATTTGGCAAGAAGGATCGCGCGTATGTATCTGGCATGTGAAAAATAGGTGATCGGAAAAAATTGTCATAATCGGTTTTCATTGCGTATAGAAAATTGTGATTGAAAAATAGGTGTTATCTCAATTACTGATTCTGTTTAACTCATATGTAATTAATTATATTACCTAATTAATTCATTGACCTCTCTATTTGAAATTATTATTTCCACTCTTGTTTGTTATTCATATATCTTTCGTGCACACATTTATAGCAGTGAGATTTTTTTATATTCTTGGAACTATAACAACAATTTATAAAGGATATTGCACCAGCTTATCCTAAAATATTGCTCTAATATACCATGGAAATTCTAGGTCATAAACGTTTTTAGGTGTCAATTTTATGCACAAATTAGCTCGCAATTCAATGTTGGGTTTTGATTTTACAACCTGTAATTGAAAACATCAATCGATTTAACTTCATTATTTGGTTTCATTAGCTGTTGTCTGGGTAAATGTAATAAAACATAATAAGTGGAGTAAATGAGTTCAAAAGGGTTGTAAAAAAATGTGATATACAATTAGTCATAATGTCCAAAGGATTTTTTTATGAAATGAATAATTAAGAAACAAATTGCATGTATTTACTTCGCAGAATGAATGAGAGATCAAATGACTAAATCTACAATCTATTAAATCATATAATTTCTATTCCATTTGATTTGATAAATCTATTACAAATTGGAAGTTGGGTTGAAAAAATAGTGACAAGTGCTTATGAAAATTTCAAAACCAAAGAACAAATATGGGTGTGCTAATTATATGGCATATTTTTGCGAAGTTTAGGGAGATCCGCTGTAACTACAATTATTTGGTGTATAAAATTAATATAAAGACATAAGCAGTTGTCAAGATATATAATTCAGATCAGGGAGATCCCCTATTACGGATATCGTGGACAATTTAAAGGGTTTACCAAATATATATATATATACATTTAATAACAAAGTCTTCATGAATGATTGGGAAAATCAAATAATTAAGATTTAAAAAGGGGTATACAATTAATCATAATTTGTCATGACCGATATTCATTGCTTCTAGAAAATTGTGATTGAAAAATATATCTCATCAAAATTAAATATTCGTTGAACTCGGTTTCAATATTTACTATTCATAATAAATGCATTGACCTCTCCATACACAGTTATTTTTTCTACCTTTGATTGTTACTGAGTAATCTTTCGTTCACACCTTTATAACATTGTGCCTTTTGGATATTATTTGAACTATAACAACATTTTATATACGAAATTATGTAAAGTCATCCTAAAATATTGCTCCACTATACCATGGAAAATCTTCATCTAACATTTATAGAAAAATTTGTGTTATCTCAATTAATGATTCTCGTTGAATTCATATGTAATTAATTATATTGCCTAATTAATTCATTGACCTCTCTATGCACAATTATTATTTCCACGCAAACACCTATTTGGCAAGAAGGATCGCGCGTATGTATCTGGCATGTGGAAAAAGGTGATTGGAAAAATTTGTCATAACCGGTTTTCATTGCGTATAGAAATTTGTGATTGAAAAATAGGTGTTATCTCAATTAATGATTCTGTTGAATTCATATGTAATTAATTATATTGCCTAATTAATTCATTGACCTCTCTATGCACAATTATTATTTCCACGCAAACACCTATTTGGGAAGAAGGATCACGCGTATGTATCTGGCATGTGAAAAATAGGTGATTGGAAAAAATTTGTCATAATCGGTTTTCATTGCGTATAGAAATTTGTGATTGAAAAATAGGTGTTATCTCAATTAATGATTCTGTTGAATTCATATGTAATTAATTATATTGCCTAATTAATTCATTGACCTCTCTATGCACAATTATTATTTCCACGCAAACACCTATTTGGCAAGAAGGATCGCGCGTATGTATCTGGCATGTGAAAAATAGGTGATTGGAAAAATTTGTCATAACTGGTTTTCATTGCGTATACAAATTTGTGATTGAAAAGTAGGTGTTATCTCAATTAATGATTCTGTTGAATTCGTATGTAATTAATTATATTGCCTAATTAATTCATTGACCTCTCTATGCACAATTATTATTTCCACGCAAACACCTATTTGGCAAGAAGGATCGCGCGTATGAATCTGGCATGTGAAAAATAGGTGATTGGAAAAAATTTGTCATAACTGGTTTTCATTGCGTATAGAAATTTGTGATTGAAAAATAGGTGTTATCTCAATTACTGATTTTGTTTAACTCATATGTAATTAATTATATTGCCTAATTAATTCATTGACCTCTCTATTTGAAATTATTATTTCCACTTTTGTTTGTTATTCATATATCTTTCGTGCACACATTTATAGCATTGAGATTTTTTTATATTCTTGGAACTATAACAACAATTTATAAAGGATATTGCACCGATTATCCTAAAATATTGTTCTAATATACCATGAAAATTCTAGGTCATAAACATTTTTAGGTGTCAATTTTATGCACAAATTAGCTCGCAATTCAATGTTGGGTTTTGATTTTACAACTTTGTAATTGAAAACATCAATCGATTTAACTTCATTATTTGGTTTTATTAGCTGTTGTCTGGGTAAATGTAATAAAATATAATAAGTGGAGTAAATGAATTCAAAAAGGGTTGTAAAAAAAATGTGATATACAATTAGTCATAATGTCCAAAGGATTTTTTTATAAAATGAATAATTAAGAAACAAATTGCATGTATTTACTTCGCAGAATGAATGAGAGATCAAATGACTAAATGTGCAATCTATTAAATCATATAATTTCTATTCCATTTGATTTGATAAATCTATTACAAATTGGAAGTTGGGTTGAAAAAATAGTGACAAGTGCTTATGAAAATTTCAAAACCAAAGAACAAATATGGGTGTGCTAATTATATGGCATATTTTTGCGAAGTTTAGGGAGATCCGCTGTAACTACAATTATTTGGTGTATAAAATTAATATAAAGACTGTAATACCCGGATATTTAACTGGAATATTATAAATAAAAGTTGGATATTTCTGATAAGTGAAATTTCAATCTCCGGTCTTGTGTAATTATAGTCTATTTTCTAAGTAGAATTTCTGTAGGAAATCAGGGAAATAAAGGGCCAAAGTGCCAAGATGACCAAAATGCCCCTAAGGGACATAATTAACTTAGAAAATTTATGGAAAAATCCTAAAAGACAGTTAAATGACCAAGTGAGTTAGGAGAGTATATAATCTCTAATTATTGTAATTTTATAAATTATGAAATTGGAGAAATTGTTGGAAAATACTCAAAAAGAAGTAAAAGACCAAAATACCCTTGTAATTATGGAATAATGCAAAAGGTATGAAAATACTAATGTTAATACAAGAGTATGAAGGTAATGAGGCTTTGTAATTAAGAAAATTATCAACAAGTGATAATGAAGTAATTAAGTAATATTGGGCTAATTACTTAAGCATAAGCAAAGGAAATTCAGTAATAATTATGTGAAGCTCAAAAATTATTGGAAATTAGAGGAATATTAGTAAAAATGTATTTACTAATTAATTGGAAATTTTGGAGAAAAATAGTTGAGTTTAGGTATTTTTAAGCCTAAATACAAGGATGGACCAATTAGGTAATTTTGTGGAATTTTTGGGAAAAAGTAAATAAATAAATGATTAAATAATTAATTAAATAAGAAATAAATATTTATTAAATTAAATTAGGGTCCAGCCGAAATGCTCAAAGAGAATTGAGGATAAGATCAATTTTAAAATATCATGATTTTTGTATCAATTTGCACATGTTATAATATTATTTTAATATATAATTAATTAAAGTAAAATTTGATGAATAGTAATTTTAAAATTAGGAAACGGATCCTATCTAGAGATCTAGGAATAGGAATTCCAAAGTCAAGGTAGATTATTGATCAGTGGAATTTTATCTTCCGTTAAACTCTCCCGGAAGTTAATTCTGAAGCCAATAGGGCTTTTTCCTAATAAGACGAAATAGGGAAATTCTGAGAAAAGGGCAGATAGCCAGGTTGGAAGTAAAGACTTTAAAATTAGAGTTGTGACAACTGAGAAAGAATTGGGAAATTTTATGGACATATTTGAAATCAGTGCCTCTATGACTATAAGCTGGAACTTCCGGATTTTCGTTTCGAAACCGGACATGTTCGGACACGTTTTTCGAGAAACTTCGGCTGAACACGGAATGCCCTGTATGGAATCAAGGTATAGATTACAATAGACATTTCTAGTAAGTAAGAGGAGATCTTCAAAGTTAGTTAACCAGAATTTTGAGATTTCTCCGAAAGTACGCGATTCGGACACCGATCGGAAACTTATCGGTAAGACAACTTCTTGAAGAAGTAAGTGACATCATCAAAGTACATGGATGACATCATGGGGATGATGTCATATGGAGGAAAGAGAAAGGGTTGGATGGCCAAGATTGTGCCACCTAATCTGTGTACGATCCGATCACGGAATTCATCCGGTAAAGTGTGAATAGTAGCACAAAATCCTCTATAAATAGGACCTTGCTCCTTTGGAAATTTCACACCACTTCCTTTGAGCAAAACCGAAAATAGAGAGAGAAAGAAGAGAGAGGAGCTCTGGGGAAATATGTAGCAAAGCTCTGGGTAAGTTTTCCGGTACCGAGCTTTAAGCTTTCATAGTTCTTTCAATAGTTAGTAATGCTAGAGTAGTCTTTATTTTTATGATTGGATATCATATGGGAGGGCTATTTTAGTCTTTATTTTCGAAAATCATGATGGCGTCGAAGTTCTTGCCGTAGGACTTTTGCACGTTTCTCCGTAGAAAGTACGTTTTCCGCCAGTAGTACCTAACGTTGCCAACGAAGGTACGGACGCGCATCGTAACACTAATCTTGCACCTGTTGTTTCCTTTCTAAACCATAGGACTACTGTAATCTATACAATGTTACACAATGGTTGTTGTTTTGGCTAAGAATCCAATTACTCTTTCGCTCTATTGCTCTACTCTGATTGTTTGTTTGAAGAAAAAAAAAATTTCCGCATTTCAAACATGGGATGTTACATTTTATGGTATCAGAGCTAGTTAAGTTAACCATGATCGGGGGTTCTCACAGTGTGATCTGTGACGAAGCATTGGCTCTTACCCCGACATGGCCAGTGAGCTGGTTGCCTTTGGCCGAGAGGCGGGGCGTAAAACTAGCGGCTGAGGTACGATTTATTGTCACGGCGTGGATTCGCCTGGAGACATTTTGGTATCGAGCATGAAATTCTGGCAAGTATTTAACTATGTTACCACGGACAGTTTGGTGCCGAAGGCAAGGCTAGTCTACGTGGGTGTGCCATAAGTCACTGCTAATCCGATGAGGCCCCCATGGTAGACACTTACCTGGCCATTCTGTTCGGATAACGGAGTTAGGTTCTTAAGCCTTTTAACTTTGAGCACATTTTTGAAAATGAGTACTGATACGACCATTGGTGTAAATGTGTAAAGATGAACAGAGATAATGAGCCTCAAGATAGAGCAATACCTGAAGTTGGACAAAACCAAGAGGACCAACATGCACAGAATCAACTCCTGAACCAACAAAACGACATACAGGAGTTGCAGCGAACTTTGCAAGAGCAGAGAGCTCTTATCGATGCATTAATGGCAGAAAGGCTGGAAAGACAAAGACAAGATGAAGAGCGCAACAATGAGGAACATGAAGAAGATGATCACAACGATAATGAAGAAGATTATGATGACAACGAGAATGATGAAGAGATTCGAGGGTCCGAGAGATCCCAATCACCACCTAGGCGAAATCAAAAAGAGAGAACCACCGAGAGCTGGGTCAACCAGTTCTGCAAGCTGAAGCCACCCGGTTTCCGGGGAAAGAATGAACTAGCTGAGGATTGGCTGCTAAGCCTAAAAAAGATTTTTGAAGTTATCGAGTGCCCGGGAGATCGGAAGGCACTGCTGGCTATCTACAAGTTAGAGGGCGATGCCCACGGATGGTGGGAGAGCGTTTCCACAACCCCGCCAAGCCCCGTTACGTGGGAGATGTTCTTGGAGCAATTCAACGAACAATACTTTCCTCCCTCAATTCAGGTGATTAAGGAGGAGGAATTTCTGCAGATACAACAAGGGAATGAGGAGTCATTTGACGACTACTTCGCACGTTTCACCAACTTGTCCCGATACTCTTCGTATCTGAAGAGCAATGTGAACGAAAGCTGGAAAGCGAACCGATTGGTGAACGGGCTGAGGTACGACATAAGGGCAAGGTTGGTATCTCACCAATTTTCTAAGATGGCCCAAGCCGTAGGATCTTGCAGACTGACGGAGCGCAACCTGAAGGAACTGCGTAAATCCCGAAGCCAGGACGGAAATAATGCAAGTCGCGGTGGATCCAACCGCGGAGGTTCCTCACAGAAGAGGAAGGCACCTTGGAACAACAACCGGGGTGGAAACAAGAGACCCTACCAACCGGGCAACAGAATTACCCTGCATACCGGGATCCCGGACGTGTCCCAAATGCAAGAAGTACCATCCAGAGCCAACTGCGATGGGAAACAAGTCTCGCTTCGTGTGTCGAAGCCTGGACACATTAGCCGGGATTGCCCCGAGAAAGGCCGTAGAGGCGAGACCTCAAAGCGCCGGCCGAATCTTTGCATTGACAAACACAGAGGCCAAGAAGTCCCCGAGAGATGGTTCAAGGTACCATCTATCTCAATGGAAATCTACTTGAAGCATTGTATGACTCGGGTGCTAGTCACTCGTTTATTTCCTATGATTGTGCAAGTCGTTTAGGATTGCATGCCTGTAGATTACCATTTGATCTTGTAGTATCTACACCGTTGGGTGTAAAGTCTTTAGCTTCTGATGCATGTATAAATTGTACTGCAAACGTGGATGGACGAGTTTCTAAAGTGGATCTTATCCGTCTACCTCTTCACAGCATCGACGTCATATTCGGTCCGAATCGGTTAACGGCCAACGGTGCGATGATCGATCGTGGCAAAAGGAGATATCATTTGCCGGAGACAAGGTTGAAGTGAGCCTGAACTTTCTCTCCGCTACAGAAGCTGATCGGTGCGTGAAGCAAGGATGTCATGCTTTCATGGTATTCTTTTCTGTCAAAGCAGAAGCTGACCTTTCACTCCAGGATATCCCTGTGGTGAATGAATTTTCTGATGTATTTCCGGAGGATCTCACCGAGTTACCTCCTATCCGAGAAGTGGAGTTCAATATTGACTTGATGCCTGGCACAGGATCAATATCAAAGGCGCCGTATCGAATGGCTCCTAACGAGATGCGGGAGTTGAAGAAGCAGCTTAGAAGAGCTTTTGAAGAAGGGGTTCATTCGACCCAGTGTATCACCATGGGAGCCCCGGTGCTTTTGTAAAGAAGAAAGATGGAAGCTTCCGACTCGCATCGACACCGCGAGCTCAACAAAGTAACCGTCAAAAATAAGTACCCACTTCCCGGATTGATGATCTTTTGGATCAATTATCCGGTTCCACGCTCTTTTCAAAATTGACTTGCGTTCGGGATACCATCGCCATGCGAGTTAAGGATGGCGATGTTCCCAAGATAGCTTTCGAGAACCGTGATATGGGCATTATGAATTCCTTGTGATGCCCTTCGGATTGACAAATGCACCTGCGGTATTCATGGATTACATGAACCGTATTTTCCGACAACACCTAGACCAATTTGTGGTGGTGTTCATTGATGACATTTTGATCTACTCTAAGAGCAAAGAAGAGCACGAAGAACATCTGCGAAAGGTGTTGAGCATACTCAGGGAAAAGCAACTATATGCTAAGCTGAGCAAATGCGAGTTTTGGTTGCCGGAAGTTAAATTTCGGGCCATGTTATATCTAGCGGCGGAGTTGCAGTTGATCCAAGCAAAGTAGAAGCAATTCTGGACTGGAAACGGCGAGAGACTCGTGACGAGATCCGTAGTTTTCTTGGTCGGCGGGATACTACCGCAGATTTATACGGATTTCTCGCGTCTTGCCCTACCATTGACAAAGCTTACGAGGAAGAATCAACCCTTTATATGGGGAGATGATTGTGAGGAGAGCTTTAATCCGAGGGAGAGGTTGACTACAACACCGGTGTTGATTATCCCCGATCCTGATGAGACCTATGTTGTCTACAATGATGCCAGTGGGCAGGGATTGGGATGTGTCCTAATGCAAGAGGCGGGGTGGTGGCCTATGCCTCTCGTCACCGAAACCTCACGAGTTAAACTATCCTACACACGATCTAGAGCCGCGGCTATCGTGTTCGCTTTGAAGATATGGAGGCATTACCTTTACGGTGTAACCGTAGAAGTGTATTGTGACCACAAGAGTCTAAAATACTTGTTCGATCAACGAGAACTCAACATGAGACAACGCCGTTGGATGGAGCCGATTAAAGATTACACCACGGAGATCAAGTATCATCCGGTAAAGCAAACGTTGTTGCCGATGCTCTTAGTAGAAAGACAGTGGGTATCATACATGATGATACAAGAGCAGTAAACCGTTGGAAGATTTCGAGACCCGAATCTATCCAATCAAATCTGCATGGGTCTGCACGCACCAGCTGATGCCTATCTTGCTACACTTCTTGCGAGTCAAGGGGAGTATGATCTGAGAGATGAAGTGTAAAAAGCTCAGAAGCAAGATGATTGGGCAAAAGAGATACGTGAGAAAATCTCTCGAGGTGAGACCCAAGACCATGACCTATCACTTAGTGGTTTGGTCATTTTGTGGTAGGTCTGCCCAAAATTAGAAATCATGATACAATTTGGGTAGTTGTTGACAGATTAACCAAGTCAGCACACTTCATTCCCATCAGTATCCACTATTCTCCGGAACGATTGGCGGAGATTTATATCAAAGAGATAGTGAGATTACATGGTGTTCCTAAGAGCATTGTCTCCGATCGTGATACACGATTCAAATCCCGTTTCTGGCAAGCGTTACATGAAGGTATGGGGACTAAGTTGAAGTTCAGTTCGGCTTATCACCCTGATCGACGGTCAATCCGAGAGAACCATACGACGCCTGGAGGATATCTTTGCGAGCATGTGCCCTTGATTTCAAAGGAAGTTGGGATCAACATCTTTCGCTAGCAGAGTTTGCATATAACAACAGTTATCATGCTAGTATACAAATGGCCCCGTTCGAGGCATTGTATGGGCGGAAGTGTCAATCACCATTATGCTTGGATGATTCGTCCGAAAAGCAATTACTTGGGCCGGATATGCTTGAACAAACCTCCGAGCAGATCGCGTTAATCAAGAAAAGACTCCTAGCAAGACATAGTAGACGAAGAGCTATGCCGACAAAAGGAGGAGACCTCTAACGTTTACGTCGGCGACCATGTATTTCTAAAGTTATCCCCAATAACTGGTGTCGGCAGAACGCTTAAGAGGAAGAAACTCAGTCCACGGTATGTTGGACCATTCGAAATTCTGGCTAAGCGCGGAGAAGTAGCTTATCAGATAGCCTTACCCCCGAATTTGAGTAATCTCCACGACGTTTTCCACGTGTCGCAATTGAAGAAGTACCAACCAGACAGTGATCATGTCATTGAGTACGAGGATGTCGAAGTACGACATGATAATACCTTCATAGTCGAGCCGGAGCAGATCATCGATCACAAAGAGAAACGGCTCAGAAACAAGACTATTTTGATTGTGAAGGTGGTCTGGAAGGGTTTGTCACCCGAAGAAGCGACTTGGGAAACCGAGAGTGACATGAAGGAGAAGTACCCAGAGTTCATGTCCCGAAGTTTAGTTAGTATAGATTAAATTTCGAGGGCGAAATTTTGTGTAAGGGGGGAGAAATGTAATACCCGGATATTTATCTGGAATATTATAAATAAAAGTTGGATATTTCTGATAAGTGAAATTTCAATCTCCGGTCTTGTGTAATTATAGTCTATTTTCTAAGTAGAATTTCTGTAGGAAATCAGGGAAATAAAGGGCCAAAGTGCCAAGATGACCAAAATGCCCCTAAGGGACATAATTAACTTAGAAAATTTATGGAAAAATCCTAAAAGACAGTTAAATGACCAAGTGAGTTAGGAGAGTATATAATCTCTAATTATTGTAATTTTATAAATTATGAAATTGGAGAAATTGTTGGAAAATACTCAAAAAGAAGTAAAAGACCAAAATACCCTTGTAATTATGGAATAATGCAAAAGGTATGAAAATACTAATGTTAATACAAGAGTATGAAGGTAATGAGGCTTTGTAATTAAGAAAATTATCAACAAGTGATAATGAAGTAATTAAGTAATATTGGGCTAATTACTTAAGCATAAGCAAAGGAAATTCAGTAATAATTATGTGAAGCTCAAAAATTATTGGAAATTAGAGGAATATTAGTAAAAATGTATTTACTAATTAATTGGAAATTTTGGAGAAAAATAGTTGAGTTTAGGTATTTTTAAGCCTAAATACAAGGATGGACCAATTAGGTAATTTTGTGGAATTTTTGGGAAAAAGTAAATAAATAAATGATTAAATAATTAATTAAATAAGAAATAAATATTTATTAAATTAAATTAGGGTCCAGCCGAAATGCTCAAAGAGAATTGAGGATAAGATCAATTTTAAAATATCATGATTTTTGTATCAATTTGCACATGTTATAATATTATTTTAATATATAATTAATTAAAGTAAAATTTGATGAATAGTAATTTTAAAATTAGGAAACGGATCCTATCTAGAGATCTAGGAATAGGAATTCCAAAGTCAAGGTAGATTATTGATCAGTGGAATTTTATCTTCCGTTAAACTCTCCCTAAGTTAATTTCAAGCCAATAGGGCTTTTTCCTAATAAGACGAAATAGGGAAATTCGAGAAAAGGGCAGATAGCCAGGTTGGAAGTAAAGACTTTAAAATTAGAGTTGTGACAACTGAGAAAGAATTGGGAAATTTTATGGACATATTTGAAATCAGTGCCTCTATGACTATAAGCTGGAACTTCCGGATTTTCGTTTCGAAACCTAGGACATGTTCGGACACGTTTTCGAGAAACTTCGGTGAACACGGAATGCCCTGTATGGAATCAAGGTATAGATTACAATAGACATTTCTAGTAAGTAAGAGGAGATCTTCAAAGTTAGTTAACCAGAATTTTGAGATTTCTCCGAAAGTACGCGATTCGGACACCGATCGGAAACTTATCGGTAAGACAGCTTCTTGAGGAAGTAAGTGACATCATCAAAGTACATGGATGACATCATGGGGATGATGTCATATGGAGGAAAGAGAAAGGGTTGGATGGCCAAGATTGTGCCACCTAATCTGTGTACGATCCGATCACGAATTCATCTGGTAAAGTGTGAATAGTAGCACAAAATCCTCTATAAATAGGACCTTGCTCCTTTGGAAATTTCACACCACTTCCTTTGAGCAAAAACCGAAAATAGAGAGAGAAAGAAGAGAGAGGAGCTCTGGGGAAATATGTAGCAAAGCTCTGGGTAAGTTTTCCGGTACCGAGCTTTAAGCTTTCATAGTTCTTTCAATAGTTAGTAATGCTAGAGTAGTCTTTATTTTTATGATTGGATATCATATGGGAGGGCTATTTTAGTCTTTATTTTCGAAAATCATGATGGCGTCGAAGTTCTGGCAAAATTTTGGGAAGAAAATAGTCTATGTAGCGGAAGCGCTGCGAAATTCCGCCAAGTAGGGGTATAGGGGCAAAATGGTAATTTTTACCTAAAATGCCGATTATAATGTCAAATTACTAATAGAAGTGACATTATTCTCATAGGATATCTGAAACGCTGATTCTGCGCCGCCGTTACGCCGCCCGACGTGCCGTAGGACTTTTGCACGTTTCTCCGTAGAAAGTACGTTTTCGCCGGTAGTACCTAACGTTGCCAACGAAGGTACGGACGCGTCTCGTAACACTAATCTTGCACATCTTAAATACTTATATGTCAATGATATGTTCGTAGACCGTTATACATACAGTTATACGGGTTATAGTTTTGATAACGCCGTTTTGTTTTCCTTGCGCTGAGGACACGACTAATTATCGTGGCACTGGTGAATAGTGCAAGTTGTTGTTGTTATTTACCTTATGGGGCTTTACATATTGCTCTGTGCTTATGTTTTGTCGGCATAATGATCATGCATCTCTAGTATTGTTGTTTCCTTTCTAAACCATAGGACTACTGTAATCTATACAATGTTACACAATGGTTGTTGTTTTGGCTAAGAATCCAATTACTCTTTCGCTCTATTGCTCTACTCTGATTGTTTGTTTGAAGAAAAAAAAATTTCCGCATTTCAAACATGGGATGTTACAAAGACATAAGCAGTTGTCAAGATATATAATTCAGATCAGGGAGATCCCCTATTACGGATATCGTGGACAATTTAAAGGGTTTACCAAATATATATATATATACATTTAATAACAAAGTCTTCATGAATGATTGGGAAAATCAAATAATTAAGATTTAAAAAGGGGTATACAATTAATCATAATTTGTCATGACTGATATTCATTGCTTCTAGAAAATTGTGATTGAAAAATAGATCTCATCAAAATTAAATATTCTGTTGAACTCAGTTTCGAATATTTACTATTCATAATAAATGCATTGACCTCTCCATACACAGTTATTTTTTTTACTTTTGATTGTTACTGAATAATCTTTCGTTCACACCTTTATAACATTGTGCCTTTTTGATATTCTTTGAACTATAACAACATTTTATATACGAAATTATGTAAAGTCATCCTAAAATATTGCTCCACTATACCATGGAAAATCTTCATCTAACATTTATAGAAAAATTTAAGTTCAGAATTTTTCCTAAATATGGCTGCTTAGACAATAGACATCTATAAGGAATAATATGTAAATCTCTAACAGACAAATGTACATTTTAGTTTAGGTTGAAATATATTTAAACAAAAGTCAAATATAAATTTCTTACTTACATGTATGACTTTACATGATCTTGTGTATACTATATGTTATTATATTATAAGTTTTTATTCAGTAACGAAATCATTAAGGGAAACATTTAAATCAATTTTTAAATAGATATTTTAAAAAGTATGATAGTATTTGACTACCTTACTACATACATTTGGGAACAAACTTATATATTGCCGATGGTCCAAAATAGAATGCAAACAACAACATGATGTTGTCCGTTAAATTATAGGTTAAGGAAAAATAAGATTAAGAAATTTGTAGACCACTTGTGATATAGTCCGGAACACAAAAACCGACATAGAAAACAATCAAAGTATTGAAAGACAACTCGAATTCGATATAATAATGCTAGGAAAAACTCTTAACATTACAAAATTCACTTTTCCTTCTTTATGTTCTTCATAGGTTTTGTGGAACTCATTTTTGGGGTGCATAACTCAGCAAGACCAAGGTCTTCACATACAACTGGAATATCATTGCCAAGTGTCTTCCTTTTTGTATTAGCCTCAGGTGGTGTTATCAGTTGTGAAAGTGTATTATCATCATCATCAATTACATTATCCTGTGATTCTGTGCACACGGTTTGCCTGGAGGCAGCTGATTCCTACAAGGATAGAAAGTGAAGTAATATAAGCAATATCACAAAATAATTTTCATTAGATTCTTCAAACAAAAGTTGTACCTCTACCATCTCTCGTTGTTTCTTCCTACAAGTATGAACACAACACACAGTTAATTAAAGGTATCATTTAAATTCAATTCTACAAATTAATGAACTCTGTTATATGCTAATATTATTGACCTCCTGATCTGAATACAAAAATTTTGCAACCAAGTGATTGTCACCACAAAATTGTGTAACACCAATGCTACTTGTCCAATGTTTTATGTTGTGGCTTTTAATCCGAAGTTTGACAATTACAACTTTCCCAAAGAATTTCGTCAAGCTCTTTAGGTATAGTAGTGTTTCTACCCTCTGTTTGAACAATATAAAGAAAAGAAACAAAGAAAAGAGTGAGAAAGAACTTTCTGAGAACATGAAGACGACAGGAAAAAGATTTTGAGTGGTGGAAGAAAGGCGACTGGCGAGCTTGAGATGTGGTTTCTCAGTTTGAGGTGATTTTATAAGGAGAAAGTAAATTTTGAATTTTGAAATTGAAAAAATGGAGGGGAAATTGGGGAGGGAATAAGGGAATTGAGAAATGGATGGCTGGAATTTTGAGTTTGAGAAAATGGAGGGGAAATGGTGAGAGATTGTTTGAAGAAAAAGATGATTGCGTGGCATTGAGAATGGTGTAATTTGAAATTTTAAAATCGAAATTGAAAAAATGGAGGGGAAATGATGGGAGATTGTTGGGAAAAAAAAAGTGAATACGTGGCACCTACAATGGAGTTACACGTGGACCAATTACATTTTGAGATAGAGATTTAGATGCATATATTTGATTTCAAATTAGAGTTTCAGAGTCAGTTACCAAAGAAACATTGAGTTTTCAATTTTTTTTTTTTTATTGAGAACGTTAATTAAGGAGGCATAAAGAGACTTACCAATTTCTTCTTCCACGATAGTAAGAGAAGAACAAGAATCAAGATTGATTGGTTTAGCTTCAGAAGCTCCGTCTCCAAAATCAGAATCAGAATCTTTCGCAATTCTTTTTGCAGCTTCAAAAGTTCCATCTTCCTTCAAATTATTATCCTTTTCTTTTTCTTCTTCCCTCTTTCTTTTTCGTCCATCTCTCCCATCTTCGTTTTTCCCAGTTTCTGAAGGATAATAATGTTCCTTCTCGCAGCATGTTTTGCCATACATTTTGACCTTAAACTTTGAACAATCTGACAAATATTTAAACACTAAAAAATCTCCACTCTCTAATTTATTATTCTCCACAAATTTACTCCATCCCTCACAGAAATAAAATAGATTCTCATGCTTTTCCACCTCAACTTCTTCAGATTTTCCATAATAAGTCTCAAGAATCGCTTTCTTTGGCGCCTCTGTACCAAATACCTTGTTAAAATCTGGTGGGATTTTCTGATAATTAACACCACAAAAAGCATAGTAAACAATGAAGAATAAGAATCTGGGGAAAATAATGGGTCAAATCAAGAACATATCTTAACTAAGAAAGTGATGGTCGGTTATATGAACATTAGAGGTAGGAAGCTAGTTACGCCTCCACTAGTAGGAAATGAACATGTTCTGAAGTGGAAGGTCTGAACTCCATGAGAGAGACTCTATAATTGTATTCCGGTATGAAAGAAGACATAAATCCTTCCATAACCCGGATCATGTTTGGTCAACCACTGGTTACCTATCTCAAATTGTTCATATAACCTGGCTGTCTGTAAAAAAACAGATTAGATGGGGATATAGATATGCTAACCAAGCGGGAAGAGAAATCTTGGCTTAGAACCTTGAAGAAGGAAGGGTTCTTGCGTTTTCTTTGGGATTGTGAAGCTCTATCGTTATCCATGGAAGCTTTTGGCGAGAAGAGGAAGAAGATGATGATCACAGTGAGATTTGGAAGGCTGAAAGTTTCAATTACGGGGATGAATATTGACTGTGTCTACGTGTCTGTTAAAATAAGGAAATAACGTATCGTTCGCCTGCTGACTGAGATTTTATGATCGTCACACTAATAAAGAGCATGACTTTTTTTTTTGTTTAAAAAAAAATAAAGTTTAGAATTTTTTTTATAAAATATTCTTTATTTTTAATAAATATATATTTCTTTTGAACGATTTATAAATATATATTTCTAGATATATAGAATTATTAGTCACATAGATTTGAGGCTAATAATATATTTTTACAGAAGATATCATATCGTAAAACAAAGCTAAAATAGGAAACAACGCGACTGACGAGAGAAAAAGCAGGTATATTTGTTTTTCGGTAAAAGAAAGCAGTATATTTGTATTATAATTAATCTAAAAAGCAATTAACATGATATATCTAATATAATTAGAGTGGAGGTGCCAATTTGATCAGTACGTAATTGGCGAATTGGTTCTTAACTCCTTTTTTGTTTTTTTGTAGACCCCAGGTATCAATCATTGATAGCGGTAACTAATCTCCTCGTACCGTAAACTTCCTGAAGGGGCTTTTTCGATAAAAAAAGTACTTTTTTAATGTCAAAAGAAATATTTTTTAATTAATTTATGTGTTTAGATGATATTTTTTTGAAAAAACAAAAGTCACAAAAAAAAGAGTCAAAATGCTGCTTTTTTTAAAAGCTCCAATTTAGAGTTTAAAAAAAACACTTTTTTAAAAGCCCATCCAAACGGACCCTTAGTGTTGGCCATGAGAGATTCACACTGTTAGGGATCAAATTTCAGACTAGATGCTTAAGAAACCCAGCTAAGTGCCAACTTTCCTAGGCCTCATGGTTCTTTTTCTTCTTCTTTTCCCCCCTTAATAAGGATATAATGTTTTTTGAGACTTAGAGCCCAAAAGATTATTGCATTTCCGAATAAGTGCCTTTCCTATATATGATTCATATTGCAAACATATATTCTTCTCCTTAAAAGGTGAGATTGTTTACCATATTAACCAACGGCGTGTTAGTTCTTAATCCCATTCAAAATGTAAGAAACAATTAATATGTAATGCCAAGTGTAACGCCCCTAATTCCTACGTCCATTATGATGTCCATTTATGTCCTAAATTCCTTATTAGACTAATTGGTGTGAAGTTATCAGTGTGAAGGCATTAATAGATCAGAGTAAGTCACAACAGAGAGCATGATTAACGTTTGGACGAATGAGTAACTGATAACATATGCCCAGACATATCTGGTTAATTAAAATTCCCGGAGGAATATAAGCGTCATACAACTTAAGTTCTTTGTGGTGTATCCGGTCGGCACGTTAGTAGTACAATTATCCGACTAATTAAAAATTATACATAAATACTATCCCAAATAAAATCTTCGGCTGAATCCTTATGCATGTTGTTTACCCTTTTCTCCGACTCCCGATCCTCCAGATCCACATGTAATGTTTGTGATGTTTGCACTCACCAGTGCCACGCCCCCACGTGTCCTCAGCGCTAGGAAAACATACATACGGCATTATCATGACTATAACCCGCGCAAAGCTGAATGTATGTAAATAGGTGACCTAAGACCGAGTCTTAGCCACAGTACATGACCCAATACCTAGTCTTGTCCATGACTCTATGAATCATCTAATCACATATAAGCATACAAGACAACATCAGAGTTAAAGTTACAGTACGCGTCCGTACCTTAGTCTGCGTCGCTAGTGGTACTTTCACCTTTTGGCACTGATTCCTGACCTTTCCGGATATCCTATAATAGTATCACCGCATTATTTCCCTATAAATAATATCCTAAGAGATGTCATTGCCACTATTGACCTTCCTACCCCGATGGATTTGTTATTCCATTTATACTTATTATTATTATTATTATTATTATTATTATTATTATTATTATTATTATTGTTTTACTATCTATTGGTATTTCTCTATAACTATTTTAAACTCTCAAGGTTCTCCTAACACTTTAATTAGGAGCTTATAGATACCAATTATAAATTATGCTTTAAGCCTAAAGCATCTGCCTCTATAATTACAAATACACGGTGGAGACACTTTTAGCAAAACAAAAGTTTGAAACCAAAAAATCTTTTGTTGATAAGTTATATAAAACAAACCAAAAGCAAAACCACTAATAAACATATTAGGAATATGCACGTACAGTAATTAAAACTGATGGCAGCTTCTTTTCTATTCTCTTAAATCACTTTTATATATATATATATAGGCAAGTTCCCTCTTATTCCTAGAGTATGCAGAGGCGTTAATACACACACAGAATTTCCTCCTTCCTGGGTCCCACGGCATCAAACACACACATACTCCAACTTTGAGTCAATTCAACACATTCTCATCTTTCGAAAAGCAAAACCACGTTTTGTTGGGTCCCTGATATATGTATACCATTTGTATGACAGCAAAACCATATATGCTTATACATGACAACGTTTTTATATAAATAGTATCCTATTATTATTATTATTTTTCTTTACTTCCTTCTTTATTTATTTATTCCATGACATAGTGATATACACACACTTATATATATGTAAACTCCATAGTAGCTTCCCTTCCTTTTCTACATGCAGCGCATATATGAGATAAAAATATTCTTGGTTTTTAAACCATACTTTTACATACACTAAGTGCAGCGATGGTATTCACACACATGTTTTTATGATTGTAAGAACTTATTTTTCTCATTCTGGTGTAGCAACGCACACACCCACAAACAAGGTTTCAGCGAAAAAAAAACATGACAGTAACCTATATTTTATTTTATTTTTCTATATGCAGCCACGGCAACCTATGTTTATATATAAATATGTAGCAGTATATATGTATACAGTATGCAGTGAAAAAAAAAGACAACTCAAACACTAACCCAAGTTGAACCCGTCACTTGTTTTCAGTTGCTTTTCTTTCTTTTGTTTTTGTTTTGTTTTGTTCTGTTTTCTTTTATGCAGCCACACAAAGCTTTATTTCAGATGGTTTAATACCTATAAACTTCTGCTGAATGATGGAAACCCAAGGGATGAGAGATTCGACGTCTTACCTCAGGTTGCTAATTTTCACGTGATGATCTTTGCTGCAATCCAGACCACCCTGTTTTCCAACACGTTATGTTGAGGGAAAGAATAGTTGAAGCTCTCTCTCACTCTCTCGTTGCAACTCACTCTCGGTTCCTCTTGGCTGGAGCAATACGAATGAATGAAAACTGTGGAATATATATAGAGGAAGGAGGGTCCAGTCCAAGGAAGATTAACTAACGGTCCGAAAGATTGCTGCTATGAAAAGTAAGGTGTTTCTGATTTTTTTTTCCAGGTCTTGCGTGAGGACAATAACGCCGAAAGCAAGATTGGAAGTATGGCATTACTGATACATTCAGAAGCTGGGGAAACGGCGCTGACCTCTGCTAAGATTGGTAGCGTGTATATTTCATTGTTGTTGAGATTTCTTCCTGCTGCATATTGCGTGGTACTGTTGCGTGTTTAGGATAATAGTTAACAATTGGTTGGGTTTTTAGTTGGACCCAAATGGGGCTTTGGGTTAATATTCATTAAAGGGTCCTGGTTCATTTAGTCATCACGTGGGGCTGGAGGGAGGAGAATGGAAAAAAGGAAAATGAGTTGGTTCATTTGTCTTTTGGATGGTTTAATTGTTGGGTTGTATATTGGGCTGGGTCATATGACTGCATAAAAGGGGAGATGGATTCATTGATTAATTAAAAAGGCTGCATGTTGCGTTTTTAGCCCAATGGAGTATCATCATTTTTTTTTACCCATAAATTAATTTCTCTGAAAATCTTGGGCTATAAATCAACATCTAACCATTTTCTTTAATTTTTCAAGAAAATGGGTCCTTAAATTCTAATAATTATTTTAGGCTAAATTTTTCATAGTAAATTTTCATATAATATTTCTAATTCCAAATCCCAAAATTTGGGATGTTTCATTTCTACCCCCCCTTAATTTAAATTTCGTCCCCGAAATTTGCTACATATTTTGTAAACTCTGAGCCATAAATTATGGGTACTTCTCCTTCATGCTTTCCTCTGTTTCCCACATTTCCTCTCCGGGAGATAAATCCTTCCAAACCACTTTCACAAATGGGATACTCTTGCGCCTGAGCTGCTTTTCCTGATGATCAGTGATTCGTATCGGCTCAACCACAAAGGTATTATCATGTCGTAGTTCGACATCCTCATATTCTATGACATGCCTAGGGTCTGGTTGATACTTTTCAACTGAGAGACATGGAATACATTATGAAGTTTACCCATGTTTGGGGGTAGGGCTAACTGATAGGCTACTGGTCCACGTTCTGCCAATACTTCAAATGGACCAACATATCGATGACTTAACTTTTTCCTCTTTAATGTTCTACCAACCCCTATAACCGGAGATATCTTCAGAAAAACATGGTCTCCCACTCTAAACTTCAGAGGTCTTCTCCTTTTATCTGCGTAGCTTTTCTATCTGCTTTGTATTGCTAGGAGCCTCTTTTTGATTAGCTCAATACCTTCGAGGTTTTGTCAACTATATCCGGCCCGATTAGCTCTCTCGGACAACTCTGTCCAGCAAATGGGTGATTGACATTTCCTGCCGTATAGTGCTTCAAACGGAGCCATCTGAATGCTCGAATGAAAGCTATTGTTATATGCAAACTCAGCCAGTGGAAGATATTGATCCCAATTTCCTTTGAAGTCCAGTACACACGCTCTCAACATGTCTTCTAGCGTCTGTATGGTCCGTTCAGATTGACCGTCGGTCTGGGGGTGATAAGTCGTACTGAATCTTAACTTTGACCCTAGAGCTTCATGTAAAGCTTGCCAGAATCGGGACGTGAATCGAGGATCTCTGTCAGAAATGATACTCTTCGGTATACCATGGAGTCTCACTATTTCCTTGATGTAGACCTCGGCCAATCTCTCAGGAGAGTAACTAGCACTGATGGGAAGAAAGTGTGCTGACTTAGTTAGACGATCAACAACTACCCAGATCGCATCAATATGCCTGATCTTGGGCAATCCCACCACTAGGTCCATGGTAACATGTTCCCACTTCCATTCAGGAATCTCTAGCCCTTGCAAGAGACCAGGAGGTCTCTGATGTTCAATCTTCACCTTCTGGCAAGTTAAACATTTGGCCACATACTGGGTTACATCTTTCTTCAACCCTGACCACCAGACCTCAGATTTTAGATTATGGTACATTTTGACCATGCCTGGATGTAAGGTATATTTACTCTTGTGAGCTTCATCCAGTATTTTCTGCCTCAACTCATCATTTGGCGGTATATAAATTCTCTTCTTATACCTAACCAATCCGCTAGGTGACAGATCGTAATCTTGAGTCTCATTCCGAGATATTAACTCTCGTATAGCATTTGCTTGCTCATCTTGCTTCTGAGCTTCTTCAATTTCATCCCTTAGATCATACTCTCCTTGGCTAACAAGTAGACTTGCAAGATACACATCATGAGGCTCTTTTGGTTTTATAGCAACTTGATTTGTGATTCGAGATCCCCGAAATCTTCTAGCGGCTTCTTTTATTGAATCATCATAAATGCCGCTTGCGCCACCTTTCTGCTCAGAGCATCTGCAACAACGTTTCCTTTACCCGGATGATATTTAATCTCCAAGTCATAGTCTTTTAGCAACTCCATCCATCGTCTTTGTCTCATATTGAGCTCCTTCTGATCGTATAAGTATTTGAGACTCTTGTGGTCGCAGTATAGTTCCACAATGGCACTATATAGGTAATGCCGCCATATCTTCAAAGCAAATACTATCGCAGCCAGTTCCAAATCATGTATAGGATAGTTCAATTCATGAGACTTCAGCTGTCTAGAGGCGTAGGCCACCACTCTACCTTGCTGCATTAGCACGCATCCCAACCCATGCATACTAGCATCACTTGTACACCACGTAGGTTACACTCGGATGCGGGATTATGAGTATTGGTGCCGATGTCAACCTCCCTTCAGCTCTTGGAAGCTCTCCTCACATCGCTCATCCCACACCCATGGTTGGCTCTTCCTGGTTAGCTTTGTCAATGGTAAGGCAAGGCGCAAGAAATTCTGTGTAAATCTGCGGTAGTATCCCGCCAGACCCAGAAAACTACGGATCTCCGCCACTGTCTCTGGTCTCTTCCAGTCTAGCACTGCTTCCACTTTACTAGGATCAACAGCTACCCCATCTCGTGATATCACATGACCCAGAAATCTCACTTCTGAAAGCCAGAATTCACATTTGCTCAATTTGGCGTAGAGTTGCTTCTCTCTCAGCACATTCAATACTATTCGGAGATGTTGCTCGTGCTCTTCCTTACAGAAGATTGACAAAAGACTGATTACTTCCTATGGTTACATTTAGGTAGTACTATAAAACTCAAGACTATAGTATCCATCTCCTATCCCTCTTTCTGTATCACAAAACCAAGGTTAAATCAGTACTCTTTCCAAAAACTTGTTCAAACCTGGCTCTGATACCACATCTGTAACGCCCCTAATTCCTACGTCCATTATGATGTCCATTTATGTCCTAAATTCCTTATTAGACTAATTGGTGTGAAGTTATCAGTGTGAAGGCGTTAATAGATCAGAGTAAGTCACAACAGCTGCCCTCGTTCTTGCCATTTTTAGTTTGATTGACTAATGCAAATCAAAGGAATCGACCTATTACCATATCTTTACCACTTATGGTCTATGGCCATCAACCATATCCTATATCCCCGTTTGACATTTCATACGGGGACTTACAGAAGATTGACAAAAGACTGATTACTTCCTATGGTTACATTTAGGTAGTACTATAAAACTCAAGACTATAGTATCCATCTCCTATCCCTCTTTACGTTGGTTAATTAAAATTACCACATCCGTAACGCCCTAATTCCCGGAGGAATATAAGCGTGATACAACTTAAGTTCTTTGTGGTGTATCCGGACATATCTTTGGTTAATTAAAATTCCCGGAGGAATATAAGCGTGATACAACTTAAGTTCTTTGTGGTGTATCCGGTCGGCACGTTAGTAGTACAATTATCCGACTAATTAAAAATTATACATAAATACTATCCCAAATAAAATCTCCGGCTGAATCCTTATGCATGCTGCTTACCCTTTTCTCCGACTCCCGATCCTCCAGATCCTGAAGCTAGGGTAAATTCTGAGATTCAATACCCATTGAATCTCAGGTAACAGTTAACCTCATGCTCAAGTATAAACAATATATATGACAGATATTCATTACATTTCAGCATCAACCATACATAGCACACAACAGATGTAAGGTTCACAACACAACAATACATAGCACACAGCCCATGTAAAGTTCACACTACATAGCACACAGCACATGTAATGTTTGCGATGTTTGCACTCACCAGTGCCACGCCCCCACGTGTCCTCAGCGCTAGGAAAACATACATACGGCATTATCATGACTATAACCCGCGCAAAGCTGAATGTATGTAAATAGGTGACCTAAGACCGAGTCTTAGCCACAGTACATGACCCAATACCTAGTCTTGTCCATGACTCTATGAATCATCTAATCACATATAAGCATACAAGACAACATAAGAGTTAAAGTTACAGTACGCGTCCGTACCTTAGTCTGCGTCGCTAGTGGTACTTTCACCTTTTGGCACTGATTCCTTACTTTCCCGGATATCCTATAATAGTATCACCGCATTATTTCCCTATAAATAATATCCTAAGAGATGTCATTGCCACTATTGACCTTCCTACCCCTGATGGATTTGTTATTCCATTTATACTTATTATTATTATTATTATTATTATTATTATTATTATTGTTGTTGTTGTTTTACTATCTATTGGTATTTCTCTATAACTATTTTAAACTCTCAAGGTTCTCCTAACACTTTAATTAGGAGCTTATAGATACCAATTATAAATTATGCTTTAAGCCTAAAGCATCTGCCTCTATAATTACAAATACACGGTGGAGACACTTTTAGCAAAACAAAAGTTTGAAACCAAAAAATCTTTTGTTGATAAGTTATATAAAACAAACCAAAAGCAAAACCACTAATAAACATATTAGGAATATGCACGTACAATAATTAAAACTGATGGCAGCTTCTTCTCTATTCTCTTAAATCACTTTTATATATATATATAGGCAAGTTCCCTCTTATTCCTAGAGTATGCAGAGGCGTTAATACACACACAGAATTTCCTCCTTCCTGGGTCCCACGGCATCAAACACACACATACTCCAACTTTGAGTCAATTCAACACATTCTCATCTTTCGAAAAGCAAAACCACGTTTTTGTTGGGTCCCTGATATATGTATACCATTTGTATGACAGCAAAACCATATATGCTTATACATGACAACGTTTTTATATAAATAGTATCCTATTATTATTATTATTTTTCTTTACTTCCTTCTTTCTTTATTTATTCCATGACATAGTGATATACACACACTTATATATATGTAAACTCCATAGTAGCTTCCCTTCCTTTTCTACATGCAGCGGCATATATGAGATAAAAATATTCTTGGTTTTTAAACCATACTTTTACATACACTAAGTGCAACGATGGTATTAACACACATGTTTTTATGATTGTAAGAACTTATTTTTCTCATTCTGGTGTAGCAATGCACACACCCACAAACAAGGTTGCAGCGAAAAAAAACATGACAGTAACCTATATTTATTTTATTTTTCTATATGCAGCCACGACAACCTATGTTTATATATAAATATGTAGCAGTATATATGTATACAGTATGCAGTGAAAAAAAAAGACAACTCAAACACTAACCCAAGCTGAACCCGTCACTTGTTTTCAGTTTCTTTTCTTTCTTTTGTTTTTGTTTTGTTTTGTTTTGTTTTCTTTTATGCAGCCACACAAAGCTTTATTTCAGATGGTTTAATACCTATAAACTTCTGCTGAATGATGGAAACTCAAGGGATGAGAGATTCGACGTCTTACCTCAGGTTGCTAATTTTCACGTGATGATCTTTGCTGCAATCCAGACCACCCTGTTTTCCAACACGTTATGCAGAGGGAAAGAATAGTTGAAGCTCTCTCTCACTCTCTCGTTGCAACTCACTCTCGGTTCCTCTTGGCTGGAGCAATACGAATGAATGAAAACTATGGAATATATATAGAGGAAGGAGGGTCCAGTCCAAGGAAGATTAACTAACGGTCCGAAAGATTGCTGCTATGAAAAGTAAGGTGTTTCTGATTTTTTTTTTCCAGGTCTTGCGTGAGGACAATAACGCCGAAAGCAAGATTGGAAGTATGGCATTACTGATGCATTCGGAAGCTGGGAAACGGCACGACCTCTGCTAAGATTGGTAGCGTGTATATTTCCTTGTTGTTGAGATTTCTTCCGCTGCATATTGCGTGGTACTGTTGCGTGTTTAGGATAATAGTTAACAATTGGTTGGGTTTTTAGTTGGACCCAAATGGGGCTTTGGGTTAATATTCATTAAAGGGTCCTGGTTCATTTAGTCATCACGTGGGGCTGGAGGGAGGAGAATGGAAAAAAGGAAAATGAGTTGGTTCATTTGTCTTTTGGATGGTTTAATTGTTTGGTTGTATATTGGGCTGGGTCATATGACTGCATAAAAGGGGAGATGGATTCATTGATTAATTAAAAAGGCTGCATGTTGCGTTTTTAGCCCAATGGAGTATCATCATTTTTTTTTACCCATAAATTAATTTCTCTGAAAAATCTTGGGCTATAAATCAACATCTAACCATTTTCTTTAATTTTTCAAGAAAATGGGTCCTTAAATTCTAATAATTATTTTAGGCTAAATTTTTCATAGTAAATTTTCATATAATATTTCTAATTCCAAATCCCAAAATTTGGGATGTTACACCAAGTGCCCTTATATATGTTTCCTGAAATTCAAATTTTGAACTTGTATTTTGCCCCATTACCAACAACTTGTTGGTTCTTAATCCCATTTAAAATGTAAGAAAAATTAATATATAATATTGTTCTAGATATTCTCTACTTATATAACACATCAACCAATAGCTTGTGGGCTCTTAATATGGTTTTGAATCTCATTCAATATGTAAGAACAATTAATATATAATAGGATGTGTATAATAGCAAGTGCTTTTAATACTTTTTTGGATATCCTCTGGGACTCAAACTCAATACTTAAAGGGATCTACTAGATTACACCGCTAGCCCAACTCTATATTGATAATGTAAGATCCATTTTAATAAAGAAACTAAACTACAAAATGAATATTATATTAAGACATTAAGACATGATGTAGTATATTTCATCATAAAATAATGTATTTTTAAAACTGCATTATTATAAGTAATTTTTTTTGTTTATTTATATTTATCATTATTTTTTTGGCTCGACGGGTGTATTCTCCTAGTGGAGGTAATCTCTAAAACAGACTATGTAATGTACTTTATCTGTTGAATTACGGGTGGGCATTTTACCATAAGTTTTTGTTGTATCAATCTACCCCTGTGATTCTTGTTGAAACATATAGGGGGTGGGTGTAGAGTGTGGACGATTTCAAAAGGAACTCCCCATTCATTAGATAGAAAAGATCATCAAGATTTCTTGATCCACCACCAAACTTATTCCAATTCAATATGAGATTTAATTTTAATGTTATTCCTTGAAGAGGACTTATACCTCCACGCTCTTTAACACGAGATTTTGAGTCTCGCATGCCCACCATGCATTTCACCTCAAGGTTCGAACATTGGTTTGTTACGTTTTTAAAAAACTAGTTTCTCTCGCTAGACTCAACCTGCTAGCACCATTGTTTTTTTGTTACATTATCATTGGTATTTTTGAAAAGCCTCTCTCTCTCAACAAGGATAAGAAAATGAGCCAAGCCCTATAAGTATATGGGAACTTTTAAAATATACCATAAAGTTATTAATTTTTAAGTATTATCTTCTAAATTCGAGTTTACTGGAGCTGTATTATTGTTTATTTATATCTAAATGATTAGATGAAATGACCATTTTATTTTAAATACTTAATTATTCCATATCATTTTATTTTTACAATTCTTTATGCATGGGAATATAAAGGAATTACTTGGAATGTGTAACACCCCGTTAAATAAACGTTTTCATAGCGTTTTGATCAGAGTTGAGCGTCGGAAATTTTTTTCAAAAGAAAGAGTAACTGAATAACATAGATAACAGTGTATCTGGCTGTTCAAACGGCCGTACATTCATCCGAATGTTTAATACAAAAGTAAATACAACAAAATAAAAGCGTCTCCGTCCGGTTCTCATGCTGGCTCCTTACCCTTGTCCTCGATCCTGTATCCCATGGATCCTGAAGCTAAGGTAAGAGCTGAGGTCCAATACCCACCGGACCTCAAGTAACGGTTAACCTCATGCTTATGTAGACAATATATATGAATGACAGTTTATTCATGGCATCGCAGAAGTACATAGTCACATATGTAAAATAATAACCACACATTGTCAACACACATGCATGTTATTCATTGTCTGCACTCTACTCTAGTGTCACGATGTACACTCGTGTCCTCAGCGCTAGGAAAAATTTGACGGTATTACATAACCATAACCCGTATATAGCTGGATGTATAATGAAATATCTAAGACAAAGTCTTAGTTTATGAATACAACTATCATATATAAACATACAATAAGTATAAGAGTTAAGGTTACAGTACGCGTCCATACCTTTGTTGACGAAATACGGTGCGTCTGTCGGTCGGAACGTGATCACAGATATCCTATAAGGATAATATCGTATTTATTAATTAATAAACAATATCCTAACAGATATTTTAGTCATAAATGACTATTTTACCCCTGGCTTCAGAAAATCGCTAACCGATAAAATTTCGCCAGAGCTTCGCTACTCTGACTCCCAACTTTCGAAAACTTACTTTCTACCATGTTTTTACCTCGTCAGGCATCTTTTAATGCAATGAGGCTTAAAAACAAGAATAGGAATTAAGTTTCCTACTTCCTAGATCTAACTAGCATTTATACTAAGAACTACTAAACAAAAGACTAGAACTTAAAAACTAAGGACCGAAGAACTTACCCAGAACCTTGCTACTCCTTCTCTCTTCTCTCTAAAATTTCAAAAAGCTCAAGGCAATTTGGTGTGAAATTTTCAAATGGAATGGAGGGCTATTTATAGGAGAAGGTTGTGGCATCTTTGGTAAATTCTTTGAACTTTCTCTACTCAAACCTTGGCCATTAGATCTAGGATTTGATTGAACTCTCCATCCTCACCCTCCAATCCTCCCAAAATGTCTCTCTCTCTCTCTTTCTCTCTTATCTCCTTCTTTTGCTCACCTTGTTGGCCACCTTCATGTCCACATCTTTTACTTTATGTGTAATTTGCATGTGCTTATAATTCACAACTGTTTTTTAGAGGTAAAGTTTGAAGTTTATGTAGTCTCTTGAGAAGCACTTGAAATAACAAGAATTATGGTTCAATTTGGGGTTTTTTACTAGCCTTTTGTCATTTTAGGATTAACCCCGAAAGTTACGGAAATGACTTCGGAGATAACCTACTTCGGAACTAAAAATACACTTGTTTATAATAAATCCTTATATTTGATCTATGATTGACATTGTAACATCCCAAATTTTCACAAGCAGTATAAATTTTTTTTTTCCAAAACATCATTTCAAATCTTGAGAGTAGAGCAACAGAGCGATTGAGTAACTGATATGTATATATAAAACGCCGTAAGTCTGGCTGGTTACAACAATGTACGAAACCGCGTGGTTCAAAAGTATATAACAAAGAAAGGCTTCCATTGAACAACAAAAGGAAGTCTTCACTGGGTCTTCTACTGGGCCGCTTGCCTCTCTCCTCGGTCCTCGGTCCTCCGAACTCGACGCTATAGCAGGGCTGAGATCCGTACGGATCTCGTGTAACTGTTAACCTCATATTTACATACACAACATATGAACTACAGACAATCATTTCAACAACAGTATATGTGCACTCATCGCCCAAGAGCATGCATACATATATCGCCCAATAGCATGTATACATATATCGCCCAATAGCATGCAGATATATCGCCCATGGAAAACGTAAACATATCAATAGTATATAAACATATCACAGAGCTATCAACTACCACATACAATACACCTAGCACATACATGCATACAGTAAACATCAGAGTTAGTGTTACAGTACGCAAACATACATTCGTTGACGTTTATACGGTATTTCTGTCGGTATACGGCACGACAGTAGGTCAGAACGTAATCAGGGATATCCTATCAACATAACAACGTACTTGTTAAGGATCTATCATTACGACAGACATTTTTAGTCAAAATGACCATTTTACCCCTGACCCCCTAATTGGCGGAAATTCGCCAGCACTTCGTTATTTTAACTCTAATCTTCCAAAATTTTGCCAGAACTTCGACCCCACCATGATTTTCGAAATAATGACTAAAATACCCCTATCATATGATATCTAATCATACTTGGAAGATTAAAGACTAATATAGCATTTCTACTCTAATTACCGAAAGAACTACGAACGTTTAAGTACCGAAAAACTTACCCAGAGCTTCGCTGCAAATTTTCCTCCAGAGCTCCTCTCTCTAACTTCTCTCTAGAATTCGAAATAGGCAAGAAGGAATGGTGTGAAGAATGCCAAAGGGAAGTGGTGCCTATTTATAGAAGAAGTTTTGGGTCCAACTTGGTAATTTCCCTTTCCAAACTTGTAATTTTTCCTTCTATTTGAAAACTTCTCAAACAAGTTTTTCTCTCTCTTCTTTCTCTCTTGGTCAACATAAAGGATCCTAGGTGGCAGCTTGTGATGTCATCTAGGATGATGTCATAAGTTGCTTTATGGCCTGATCCGACAGAATTTCCCCGATCGGTGTCCGATTCGCGTAATTTCAGAAAATCTCAAAAATCCGGAATTACAACTTTGAAGAAAATTTCTCACTTATTAGAAATGTCCGGGCTAAATAAATTTTTGATTCCATACAGGGTTCCAACGGTTCAGCTGAAGTTTCTCGAAAAACGTGGCTTACATTAATCAATTTCCGAAACGTCAACCTCGGACAAAAATCCACCGATTCCAAATATGTCCAGAAATTCTCAACTCATTCCCAGATGTTGAGTTATGATTTATTTTCTTCGAATTCTAAATCTGTGACTATCTGCCTATTTCTCAGATTTCCCCTATTTCGTCTTATTACTAACTTCTTCTACCGATCTCGGAATTAACTTCCGGAAAAGACCACTTCAAGATAAAAATCCACTGATCAATATTATATCCTGACTTTAGAAATCTTGTTCTTGGTTCTCTAGATAGGATCCGATTCCTATAGGTATTTATTTACTTTTTACTATTTAATTAAATTATTATTTATATAAGAGTTTTAACAAAACACTCTTCGTATTTATAATTTTTCCCTTTTTCCAAAAAAAAATGTCGGCCCTCACAACAATTATATGTATATATTTTTAATTTATTTTTTAATTAATTATTTAATTATTATTTTAATTATTTTTACATAATTTTTCATAACTTTTTCCTATTGGCTCATACTTGTATTTAGGCTTAAAATTACTTAATCTCATTTATTTTTTTTAATATTTTCCCAATAATTAGCAAATATATTTATGCTAATTTTCTAGCCATAATTTACTAATTATAGAGTTCTACATAATTTATCACAATTATTCCATTGTTCAAGCTTAAATAATTAACCAATAATTATTTAATCAATCACTTATTATTTGTTGATAATTTTCTTATCTATAACTAATTACTTCCTCTCAAAATCAGAACTAACATAGCTATTTTATCTCCCATGTAAAATATCAATAATTATGGAGTTAGTTATGATCTCCAAATACTTTATAGTTGTTATTTTACAATTCCTCCAAGCTTATAATTTATTAAATTACCAAAATTAGAGACAACATATTCTCTCAATTTTAATAATTATTTTACTACCTCTCAGGATTTTTCATAATTTTCCTAAGTTATTTATGTCCTACAAGGGCAATTTCGTCATTTTGGCACATTATTATTTTTCTCCTAATTTCCAAGAGATTTTTCCTTTAATTCCCACAGTACTTTCATTAGAAAATAAGATTATTATGATATTTTCCTAATTCAAATTTTAGGGTATTACAGACATATTTCAAAATACAATTTAATTTCTATCGGTTCTCATTTGAATTAGTCCTAGTAGCTTTTGGAACTCAAAATATCTCCACTTCTCTCTCCAAAACACCTTGGCTCTCATGCATCCACATCCTCATATCTCACACACTCACAACAACAACAAAACGTCCCCCTCCCTTTTTTTTCTTTTTAATTTGTTTATTTAATTATTGTTATGTTTTTTAATTAATCTAATAGTTAATTAAAGGAAATTCTCCCATTGGTTGATCCTTCTTCACAAGGATTCTACTTTATGGAATTAAATTTTAGCCTTAGGATTAACTTTATTAATTCCAATCCAAACCTTTGATTTGTGTTGACTTGTCAAAGTTGATTAATAAGTTTTGTTTAGTGTCTTAATCCTATGCTTAGTAATCCTTTGTTGGTCAATTAGGCTTTATGGATTTTATGTAATTAATCTTTATACATTTCTTAATCATGCCTAAACAATTAGCAATTATCTTTATGCTATTCTTGGCCATTGGTTTCTAATTAGGGTCATACATCCCTATTTGTGCCCTTAAAACATGCTATTTAATTAGTTATGGAGATTTAATTAATTATCTACTAATTGTTGACAATTTTCTTAAATTGGATTAATTATTTTCTTACAACTTTTAGTTTACATTGGTCATTTATGCACCATGCATTATTTTAAAAATCATAGGGCAACCTATGTTTCCCCAAAATTAAAATTGAGTTTTTGCCTCCTTATTCTTTTTAATCCTAAGAGAAATTGCCCTAGAAAATAAAGTAAATACACCACAACATTTGAGACCACATATTCATCTATTTAAAATAGGTATTATTTATCACAATATAATATTTAAGATAAATAATTATCCGGGTATTACTGAATGATTTTTGTGAACTTCATGTTGGGGTCCTTGATTATGGAACATTCGTTACATGATTTCGGTAGTGAAGGTTTTTTAATATATATTGTATATGATGGTAAATTAAGGAAAAGAGGCTATTTAAGGAAAATCAAAATTCAAGTTTGTTTCTCTCACCCTTGGCTGTTTGAAAATTAGATCATGTTTCTTGATTTTTTTGTCCTTTTAAATAAGTCAATCTAATCTATAACCTTCATGAACGTGATTTCATTGAAATTGCTCATTTATTTATTTGCTGTTACAACTTTGATTATTTGACAGACACTCTGTTCTTTAATGTTCATATACTTACTCATTTAGATAATTAAGGATTTTACAATCTAATCACTTAGTGATCAATTACTTATTTATTTGAGTATGTAGACTAATCAAGATTGCCGGAATGTGGGATATAAAACTACTTTGTATGAGGGGAGGTAAAGCTAGATGTAAGGTTTGAGGATTGTACCGTAGACCAAGAGCCTTATTGAATATTAGGAATTCTCAGGTGTTGACTGAGGACCGGACATAGGTTATGTGAATTAGACCAAACCAATATGTATCATTGAGTGTGCTCGCCATTTCAATTGAAACATTCTTCCTTGTCTCAACTCATATTATTCATCATTTCCTTTAAAGCTTAATTTTGCAAGAATCACTACTTCCCTAGAAAACATCCGTCTTTTCCGAAAAGCGGTGGCATTTTTGTATTTTTGATGAGGAATTTTGACATATTGGATGTCCCTTTAACAAAAATAGATGCCATAATTAGGAAAGGGACGCCAAAAGAAGGGGATTTTGGTATCCTAATTTTGAAAAAGACACCAAAAGTCTACTTTTGGCATTCCAATTTAGAAAAGAAACATCAAAAGTTAGCGTCCTAGCTCAAAAAGGAACACGAAAAGTAGAGCTTTTGATGCCAAAAGTACTACTTTTAGTGTCCCTTTTAGAATTGAGATGTTAAAAATGGTTTAAAGTCCACTTTAGGAGTCTCAATTTCAAATTGGGACGCCTAAAGTGTCACAAATATCTTTCTTCACCTATTCTCTCTATCACTTTCTGACTCGCCCTCTTTAATACACAGTTGCACACACCCTTTCTCCGTTTGCGACAATGGGTTAAGGTGGATCTCTCAGCTACGGCGTCCTCAGGAAGATCATTCTCTCCTACGCCTTAATTAGGGTTCGACTTTGGTTGAAGAAAGCAAAGGTGCGATGGAAGAGGGGAAGCCATTGTCGGCACTGAGGGCGTAGGGTTCAACTTTGATTTACACTTCGATTTGAGTATCCAGCACACTGTGACAAAGCATAACTCTGATTCGGCTGCTATGACTATCGGTCATGTACCTGTGCCGATGGTGATGGTGTCAGTGACCAAACCCTTGCACTACAAGCTCTTTCGCCATTAATGGTGGTCAAAGAAGTTCCGTTTATAGAGGAGTCACTAGGTAAGTAACTGACTAATCTTCTATTGATATACTGTATTGAGAAGTAATTGCTGTGTGGTTTGACTGAATCGATATTTTCGATTTTGAACTGAACTAAAATTGGGATTAACTGTGGAAGAAAGACGCCGACAATTGCTGTCTCTTATTCATGAACTGGACGAAACGTTTTGATTTTTGATTTTTTTTTGGGTGTGTTTATTGAAGTTGATTTTGAATTTGTATTTGCATGTGAGAATATTTTTGGGGAATTTGCGTTTTTGATCTGTAGGCATCAACGGACTGGGATATTTGAAGCTTATCGATGGGATATGAGTTGCTGGAATAATCTCCAGAACAAGAAAGGACGAAGACCTAGTCGTTATGGCTTCTTGGAAGTAGGTCCTGAAACTTCCACCGCTTCGACGAAGACACGGTCGAACTGCTCCTCTTGCTTGGCTTTTTCCATGACACCAACGAAGATTTGGGATCCCACACGCAATAGGTCCCTGGAGTGCACCGTCAAGGTCAATGTCCTTTGCTTTAGAGGTCAAAGACGAGCACGACCCTATTTCTCGCTCCCCGAACATGAGCTTTCGAGCATGACCCTGGGGATTTTTTTTTAAGAAAATAAAAAATAACCTTACAGCGTCCCTAGTAAAAAGGGACACCATAAGTCCCTTAGCACGTCCCTTTTCTTATGGATGTTATTTTTAACTCTTACTATGTCCCTCACATAGACGTCCCCTTATAAAAGGACATAAAATGAGCCTACAAGTGGACATTAAAAGCCTTTCTTGTAGTACTGAATTTACTATCACACAATTCAACAATTTTAGGTGGCCATTACTCTAACGCAATGGTCAAGGCTAATCAAAGATCAAGTGTGAATTTGTAAATACTTTTGTATAATTATAATATAAGTTAAATCCCTTATACTTTATTATATTGTCAAAATAAATTATATGCCGACAATAAGCAACTTCATATTCATATATAATTACACTCGAAAATCAAAATACACATATTCATCATTAATAGATACAAAATCACACATATGCGTGAATGAGATTTGAATAACTAGACACATGCATGAATGTGTTATAGTCACAATATACATATTAGTTGAAACCCAAAAAGGATGACTTTTAAGACATCAATAGATATTAGAGTAAATATCATTTCTGGTCCCTGACAAAAAACACGGATCCCATTTTGGTCCTTGACAAAAAAACTGACCCTTATTCATCGTTTTTATGGGACTAAAAAGGACCTTCTGGAAATATGTAAGGAATCAAAATGTCCACCAATCGACCCTTATTCGTCCTTTTTATGGACTAGAAAGGACCTTTTGTTTGTAAGGGACTAAAATGGGGATTGCGTTTTTTGTCAGGGACTAAAAAGGGTATTTACTCTAGATTTTAAAGTAATTTTTTATGTCCAGAGATTATACGTAGAGCAAAATGGCTGATAATGAATGCATACCACATCATAATTTTGCAAAATTTACTATTTATATACAAGCATACATACAAAATGCAAGAGGAAATAATTTGTCCAATCCACAATTAAACGTCATAAATCCAATAATATATTTCATGTTTTCCATCCTCTTAGGATTGTAACTAGTAAAATCTTCCACATTCTATATATATATATATATATATATATATATATATAACTATCAATAAGAAGACAAGAATCAACCCATATATACAAAATGATATAATCAAAACAAAAATAACATCAGATCTACACAAAAGCAGAAGCTTCAATAGGTCCTCGATGAAAGCTTGAAAAACAAAACCAGAAGCTTCAATCGGTACTTGATGAAAGGTGTTATCCTCAAATATCTCTGCTTTCACGTTGTCATCCAATGTCACCGAAAACAGAGGCTGCAGTCGGTGCTCGACAGAAGGCGTTGTCAATGCTCGCAAATCTAAGGTTGCAGTCTCACGTCACCGAAATGGAGGCTGCAGTCAGTGCCAGATGGAAGGCGTTGTTGGTGCTCGTAGATTTGAAGCTGCAGTCTGATGTCACCGAAATTGGAGGCTGCAGTCAGTGTTCACAAATCTAAGGACCTAGAGGTGCAAATATAAGAGCGGCCAGTGGGAGCGGCTGAACCGAAGTGATGAGAAGGAGAATATGCCATGGGAGTGGCGGCCGATGGCGGCGGCAAACCAAAGTCAATGAGAAAGAAAAGAGACACAGACAGAGTGGGATGGTGATGGATAAAGAAGAGAGAATGCGAATGGGGTGGGAGGCGAATGGTGATGGAGAAAGAAGAGAATGGGATGGGAGAGGGATGGTGATGGAGAAAGAAGAGAGAATGCGAATGGGGTGCGAGTGTGGTGAGAAAGGAGGGAGCTTAGCTTGTAGTTATATGGGATGCCAAAAGTCCATGATTTTAGCATTTCTTTTTTTAATTGGGACACTAAAACTATACTTTTGGCTTCCTTTTTCTAAATTGGGATGTCAAAAGTATATTTTAAGCCTTAGAATTACAAAAATGCTATAATCTTTTCCCCCCTACTTCTCTTTTAGAAAAATGAGTGTTTTTTAAGGAAGTAAAATCTATATTTTGCAGTAATAGTGTCCACACACATTCAACACTCTCTTTAAAAAAATGGTGCCATCTTCATAACCTTATCTTCTCTTATTCACAATCTTCATTTCAACTTTTGTCCCACCGTACCACTCACCATGGGATTAGTTGGATTCACTGTGGATCTCGTGCAGTGTGATAAATGATAACTCAATAGCTCCATTCTTCGATAACCCTACAACTTCCAAGCAAAAATTCTACTCTACAATGTTGTACGCCGATTTGAAACTAAAAAACAATTATCCACAATCTGTACTGCATTATTCAAGAGGAGACTACCCTATGATCTTTGCAAATGGCATCCCACACTATGAAACATCTGCTACGATTGACATTAGTAGTAGCTTAACTTGTGTACAAAAACCGCCAAGTATGGTCTTATTTTTTAATAAATAAAATATGACAACTGTAATACCCGGATAATTATTCAGCTGAAGCGTCACGAGTTAAACTATCCTACACACGATCTAGAGCTTGAGGCTATCGTGTTCGCTTTGAAATATGGAGGCATTATCTATACGGTGTGACCGTAGAATTGTACTGTGACCACAAAAGCCTGAAGTACCTGTTCGATCAGAGAGAACTCAACATGAGACAGCGTCGCTGGATGGAGCTGATTAAAGACTATAACCTGGAGATCAAGTATCATCCGGGTAAAGCAAACATTGTTGCTGATCCTCTTAGTAGAAAGACGGTGCAGGTGGCATGCATGATGATGCATGAGCAGAAATTGCTTGAAGATTTCAGAGACTTGAATCTATCAAACCAAGTCTGCGTGGGTCTTCACACACCAGCTGATGCCTATCTTGCAACTCTTATTGTGAGTCAAGGGGAGTATGATCTGAGAGATGAAGTTGATGAAGCTCAGAAGCAAGATGATTGGGCTAAAGAGATATGTGAGAAGATCTCTCAAGGCAAGACCCAAGACCATGACCTATCACCTAGTGGTTTGGTCAGGTACAAGAATCGAATCTACATACCGCCAGTTGATGAATTGAGGCGGAAAATACTGGATGAGGCTCATAAGAGTAAATACACTCTACATCCAGGCATGGTCAAGATGTACCAGAGTATGAAATCCGAACTTTGGTGGCCCGGGTTGAAGAAAGATGTAGCCCAGTATGTGGCCAGATGCTTGACCTGTCAAAAGGTTAAGATTGAACACCGTCGACCCCCTGGTCTTTTACAAGGACTAGAACTGCCGGAATGGAAATGGGAAAACATAACCATGAATTTTGTGGTGGGTTTACCCAAGATCAGGAATCACGATACGATCTGGGTAGTTGTTGACCAATTAACCAAGTCAGCACACTTCATTCCCATTAGCATCCATTATTCTCCGGAACGATTGGCAGAGATTTATATCAAAGAGATAGTAAGACTACACGGTGTCCCTAAGAGCATTGTCTCTGATCGGGATACGCGATTCAAATCCCATTTCTGGCAAGCAATACATGAAGGTATGGGTACAAAGCTGAGGTTCAGTTCGGCTTATCACCCTCAAACCGACGGTCAATCTGAAAGAACTATACAAACGCTGGAAGATATGGTGCGAGCATGTGCCCTAGATTTCAAAGGAAGTTGGGATCGACATCTTTCACTAGCAGATTTTGCATATAACAACAGTTATCATGCTAGTATACAAATGGCCCCGTTTGAGGCATTGTACGGGCGGAAGTGTCAATCACCATTATCTTTGGGCAGATTCGTGCGAAAGGCGATTACTTGGGCCGGATATGCTTGAACAGACCTCCGAGCGGATCGCGGCGATCAAGAAAAACTCCTTGCGGCACATAGTATACGAGAAGAGCTATCTTGACAAAAGGAGAAGACCTCTGAAGTTCTATGTCGGTGACCATGTATTTCTAAAGTTATCCCCAGTAACTGGTGTCGGCAGAACGCTTAAGAGGAAGAAACTTAGTCCACGGTATGTGGGACCGTTTGAAATTTTGGCTGTGCGAGGATCAGTCGCTTATTAGATAGCCTTACCCCCGAACCTGAGTAATCTCCACAATGTTTTCCACGTGTCACAATTGAAGAAATATCAACCAGACCGTGATCATGTCATCGAGTACGAGGACGTTGAAGTACGGCATGATAACACCTTGGTAGTCGAGCCGGAGCAGATCATCGATCATAAAGAGAAACGGCTTAGAAACAAGACAATACCGATAGTGAAGGTAGTCTGGAAGGGTTTGTCACCCGAGGAGGCGACTTGGGAAACCGAGAGAGACATGGAAGAGAAATACCCAGGGTTCATGGCCCGAAGTTTAGTTACGATAGATTAAATTTCGAGGGCGAAATTTTGTTGGGGGGGAGAAATGTAATACCCGGATAAATGAGATGGCTATTTTTGATAGGTGAATACCTGGTCTCAATTTCTGTGATATAGTTATCGTATTTTCTAGGGAAAAATCTCTTGAAAATTTGGGAAAAATAATAATATGCCAAAATGACGAAAATGCCATTATAGGACATAAATAACTTAGGAAAATTATGGAAAATCCTAAAAGCCAGTAAATAATTACTAAAATTGAGAGAGAATATTGCCTCTAATTTTAGTAATTTATTAAATTATGACATTGGAAAAATCAATGAGGAATGATCAAAAAGTATTGAAATGATCAAAATGATCCCGTGAATTTTAATATAATGTAGAAGACATAAAATACTAATGTCAGTACAAAAGTTCTGAGGTAATGAGTTATTCTAAATAAGAAAATTATCCACAATTGGTAAATGACTAATTAAGTAATTATTGGCTAATTTAAGTAAGCAAGAACAAAGGAAAATCCATAAATAATTATGTAAAACCCTATAATTAGCGGTTTATGGATAAAATTGGCATAAAGTATATTTGCTCATTAATGGGAAGAGATGGTTAAAAATATGTGAGATTAGGTAATTTTAAGCCTAAATTCAAGTATGGACCAATAGGAAAACTTTGTAAAAAATTATGTAAAAATAATTATTAAATAATTAATAAATAAATAAATAAATAAATAAAAATATTAATTAAATAAATTAAAAAAATAATAAAAAGGACCGAAAATCTCAAAGGGATAAGGGATAGGATTTTTTGAGATTTTTGATTAAGACATTTAGATTATAAAATTGATATAATTTATGTAAAAAGCAAATAGGATAAATGACCACCGATAGAAATTAAATCCTAACTAGAAAACCATGAATAAGATTTCTTAAGTCAGAGTATAATATTAATGAGTGAATTTTTATCTCGGATTGGGCTGTTTCAGAAGTCATTTCTGTGATCGGTGGGATACTTAAGTAATAAGACGAAATAGGGTAATCTGTGAAAAAGGCAGATAGTCACGAATTGGAAATTTGAAGAAAATAAATTATAACTCAACAGCTGGGGATGAGTTGAGAAATATCTGGACATATTTGGATTCAGTAAATTTTTGTCCAGAGGTTGATGATTCCGGAAGTTCGTTCCGTAACCGACGCGTTTTTCCGTAAATTTTCGGTAGGGCCGGAGAAGACCTGGAAGGGATCAACAATTTATTTAGCCCAGACATTTTTAGTAAGTAAGAAAGGATCTTCAAATTTGTGATTCTAGAATTTTGAGATTTTCCAAGATTACGCAATTCGGACACCGATCAGGGAAACTTTATCGGTGTAAGCTTCTGGAAGGTTGCAAGGTGGATGACATCACCTAGTGTTATATTGAGGAAAGAAGGATGGGGAGGCCGGTTTGTGGTGTGTTTGAGGGTGGAGATGATGCCAACACACCAAAGTGCGATCCGACGGTCGATATCCGGTCTGGTAAAGCATGAATATTGCACTGGTTTTGCCTATAAATAGGCCTTTGCTTCATTTGAAAATTTCACACCATCCTCTTGAGCCAAGGCCGAAAATTGAGGAGCAGCAAGGAAGGGAAGAGGTCTGGGGAATTTTGTAGCGAAGCTCTGAGTAAGTTTTCCGGTCCTTAGGCTTAAGTTCTTTCGGTAGTTTTAGTAGAAGTTCTAGTTAGATCTTTATTTTCCAAGTATGATTAAATATCATATGCTAGGGGTATTTTTGTCATAAATTTCGAAAATCATGGTGGGGTCGGAGTTATGGCAAAATTTTGGAAAGTGGGAGTCAAAGTAGCGAAGCTCTGGCGAAATTCCGGCGATTAGGGGAATAGGGGCAAAATGGTAATTTTTACCTAAAATGCCTGTTATGATGTCAAATATTGATAAATGTGATATTATCGTTATAGGACATCAGTAATCTTGTTCTGCTGCCGTTACGCTGTCCGACGTGCCACTGTCGGGACGATTGACATTTTACGTAAAAGAGTACGATTTTCCGCCGAAGTACCTACGCTCGTCAACAAAGGTACGGACGCGTACTGTAACACTAATCTTGTGCGGCTCATATACATATATGTCATAGATACGTTCATATATCGGGGCTCTGTCTAGAGTCGTCGTTATACATACGACTTTACACGGGTTATAGTCATAGTAATCTAGTTTTGAGTTTTCCTAGCGCCGAGGACACTGTTTTGATCGTGGCCTTGGATTTTTGCAGGCTACTTGTTGTGTAGGACTTTACATACTGCCCTGTGCTTATGTTCTGTCCGTGTCACAATCATGCATCTGCTCTATGCTTATGTAGTGATATCTGCTTTGTTATGTTATGAATATCATTGTGCGATATCTTGTTTTATTTGAGCATGAGGTTAGATTACACGAGATCCAATGCGGTAAATTGGATCTCATTTGTAGCTCAGTCAGGAGGACCGAGAGTCGAGGCCGGGGAAGAAGCATGATTAGACCGCTAGCAGGAGAATTTCTATTCCGCTTTCGTATTTACTTTTGAAACAGAGGATAACTGTATTATCAATACTATGTTACACTATGGTTAATATTTTGTTATGGATCAGTTACTCTTTCGCTCCAATGCTCTACTCTGATTGGAGAAAAAAAAATTCCGCTTTAAAAATGGGATGTTACATAAACAATTATCAATTAATTATTTATTTAATCATCTACTAATTGTTGACAATTTTCTTAAATTGGATTAATTATTTCTCACAACTTTTGTGTTTACATTGGTCATTTATGCACCATGCATTATTTTAAAAATTATAGGGCAACTTATGGTCCCTAAAATAATATTGGATTTTGCCTCTTTAAATTCCAAGGAAATAAATTAATAAATTACCAAAATTAGAGACAACATACTTTCCTATTTTTAATAGGAATTTAATTGCCTCCTAAGACATATTATAATATTCTCAGGGTATTTTATGACCCATAAATGTATTTAAGGATTTTTGGCACTTTGTAACATCCCATTTTCAAAAGCAGAATAATTTTTTTTTCCATTCATTCATTCATTCATCAGAGTAGAGCATCGGAGCGAGAGAGTATCTGATACATATATTCAAAATGCACATAGTAGTGTGTCTGGCTAATTGCAGTAGCGGTACATTAATTCGAATGTTTCCAAAAGTAAGTACATAAAAGAAAGTCTTCAGCCGAGTCTCTAAACGTGCTGCTTGCCTTTATCCTCGGTCCTCGGTCCTCCTGACCCTGAAGCTATGTTAAGAGCTGAGGTCCAACGCGCACCGGACCTCAGGTAACGGTTAACCTCATGCTTACATACATAGTATATGGATTACGGACATTCACAACATTAACAGTATATGAGCACATAACAGGAGTATCGCACATAGTAAATGCAGATGTATCGCCCTTAGCATGCAGATATATCGCCCCTAGCTTGCAGATGTATCGCCCCTAGCATGCAGATGTATCGCCCACAACATGCACATAGTTATCTTCTAACACCTATACGCATTCAATAAACATACCACCTATACGCATACAATACACATAGCACATATACGCATACAATAAACATCAGAGTTAGTGTTACTAGTACGCAAACGTACGTACGTACCTTCGTTGACGAATACGATATGTCTGTCGGTCGGAACGTGATCACAGATATCCTATAAGGATAATATCGTATTTATTAATCAAACAATATCCTAACAGATATTTTAGTTATAAATGACCATTTTACCCCTGACTTTGCTAATCGGCGAAATTTCGCCAAAGCAAAAGTAAAAGGAACATAATATGCCAAGGAAACCAAGTCCAAAAATAAAAACGTGCTTCATACTACTTTCAATACACCTGGTCCATCTCATGACTATATAGGCCTCATATCCCTTTTACCCATTCAAGCCATCACACGAATATATAGGGGAGTCTTACCACAGATCTGGAAACCAAGAGCCATGGAATACCAATTTCCATATTACAAAATAATAGAAGACAAATATTTGAATCAAGCTCTAAGGCAGAACAGTAGAACTCGGATTGAAATGCAGTTCCTCCCATATTATGACCAATTAAGCTAAGACAGACATTGAGCTGCACTTTAAGAAGTTAACACAAACTCGTTACACATTGTGAGAGACTATACGAAAGACCACTACCTAGCTTTGACCAGCTACAACGACTAATTAAAACGCATGTTAGTTTATTATAAGCCATTCACTTCAACCTAAGGCTGATATTAACACATTGGACATTTGAAAAAACTAACCTGCTATCGGCTATAAAGGCAGAGGGATTGGTCAGGTGAATGATTAGACTAAAGCAGCTCTCAGTTTTTTTTTTTTGAATAAAAATGGATATCATTGTCTCGATAACAGAGACCTACATCAAGAGTCATCAAATCTACCAAGCAGCCATCAGTTTGAAACTTTCCTGTACATCTGGAAAAAATATTAAGACGTGTGTTGGGTTGGGTGCCATTCATCACAGAGACCCAAACATTTCAGAACGTTTGAAATAAAACTACCTGCTCATGTTAACAGAGACCCAAACATTTCAGAACGTCTGAAATAAAACTCTAATACAAGGGAGTCATGTCAGAAATCCCAGCAAATAAGGCAAAATCCTCAACCTTCCCTCTTCATTAACATAGCCCATCACAAACAAAATTATGCAAAATTATAACCCATCAGTTCCAACTATCCTTCCACAAAAGGCACATAAACAAACAAAAGAAGATTCTGTGGGCCTACACAAGAGCAAACCTTGAGAAGCTGAATCTGAGGCGTTGAAACAGACATTGAAATTGAAGACGTTCTTATCCATTCTTCACATTAATGAGATTTTATATATATATATATGATATATATATTGATGATATTGATGGCTTTGGAAGGTTTACTGTCAATTATTTTTGTGTGTGTGTATATATATGTGCACTGATATACGTTGCTGTTTTTTTAACGAAAAAGAAGTTACTGTTAGCGCACACACACCCACGTTGCAGCACATAAGGATTAGTTATTATATTCCATTTCATTAGGAAATAATACACAAAGTTTGAAAACATATATGTCGCATAAGAGTATATACGTGTTGACATATATATATACACCGTGTACAGGGAAGTAGAACCCATGCTCACTGTGTATTGTTGAAGGTGTGTATATTTATACTTGTATCCGTTTTGCATTTGGGAAGGTGTATGGAAAAAGGAAAAAAAAAAAGAAAGAAAGAAAAAAAAGAAATGTGTTGCTGGATACATGAAAGGAAAAAAAAAAAAAACTTGGTTGTAATAAGTGTTTATATATTCACTTAGCTTATCAAAAAGTAAAAAGTGACTTTACATATATATATCCAACGTGTACAGGGAAGTAGAAGGAAAAGTAAAAAGTTATTTTATATAAATGAAACCAAAAGAAATAGGAAGTGTGGCATTAAATACCTAAATGCACAGGTCACTGTACAAAACTTCACTGCGTGGTGTATATCTATATATAGACATTGGTGCACTTTTCGTATATAAGTATATGAATATATATATATTGTAAAACCTTGAGAAACATTAAAGCATAATTGATATGGAGTTAGTAACTATTAAACTCCCAATTAAAGTGTTAGGATAGCCTTGAGAGTTTAAATTAATTATAGAGAAATAATAATAATAAATTGTATAATAATAATAATTAATAGTATAATAGTAAATTGGGCCTAGGAGCAAAAATGAAAAGTAAGGCCCAAAATATATATTTTGGCCGTCAAAAATTAAAATGGACCGGAGTTAGTACATACCCAATAGCCTTACATTAAATCTGTAAATTTATAGGATGCGATAGTTGTCCGAGACAACTAAACGGACTTGGAGCCAGTTGAAGATTGTGAAGCAATCAGGTAGTAACTCTAATCTCACATATTTGGTATGGTTGTGTATGACTGTTAAATCATATATGTGAATGTCCCGTCTGTATGGGCCAGCACCACTCGAGGCTCGATTGAGCGAAATGGCTGACCATGGAGTACCTTCCCGGTGGATAGAATTAGGGTAGGGCCTATTGGACAAAAGTCCTTAGGTGGCTAACCTAATTGCATTCAAAGTACTCAGACACTTCCGATTGAGAACTCTGGCGGTTCCAGGGTGTAACATCCCAAATTTTGGGATTATTAAGTTTGAATAATATATAGAAATTAATTATGAAATTTTGGCTTAAAATAATTATGAGAATAATTATTGGAAATTTAGGCTTATTTTTCCCTTAATTTATTTTGGGAAAAGAATAATTTAAACACGGAATAAATTATGCCTAAATTTTAGAGATAATATTTAAGGCCAAAGTAAATAATATAAGAACTAAACGGTGGAATTTGGCCAAGTAATGAAATTAATTAATTGGAAAATTAGGGAATTATTTTCCTTGTAAAAATTAAGAAAAAAAAAAAACCCCAACACATATGTACATATTCAACACCACTACAAGCCCAAATACCCATGCTCTCTACACTAACGTTTTGGCCCATAAGCTAATGGAAGACCAACCCAAGCCATTAGTTAATTATTCATCAGCACTTTTTTTTGGGTCATTTAGCCAGCTGCAATGCAATGTTATAAAAAAAAAAAAAAAATTAATAATAAAACAAATCCTGATTATATCTCATTTGGCAGACACGCAAAACGCACAATAATCAGATCAGAGCGTTGTTCACGGAAAAACCAAATCACGCAACCACAGTAAACAGATCACATAACCACAACGGAGGATTAGTGAGCCATAACGTGCGCGTCAGCTAGTCAGCGTTCAGACCCCTCCCATGCTTCTCGAGCCTCACCCACACTACTTACATGTTGGTCTTTCTTCTTCGGTCCGTTCTACTTCTCTCGGACCGGACCCCCTAGGTCCTTATATTTCCTTCCTTCAAGCAGCAAAAGGAACCAGAGTTAGTGCCGAGAGAGTGGAGACTGAACAGGGAATGAGACTGAGAACGTTGGTAAGTCGAGGAAGGGAGTGGGAGAAAGGCCGAGAGAGAGAGAGAAGGAGACAGAAACACAGCTCTGTTTTAGATAAACCAAAACAGGGGAGTTTGGTGTTGACAGAAACCACTACGTTCAAGCGTGAAAACTGAGGTGAGTGGTCGGGTCTTTTTTTTTTTTTTTGGTATAAATCGGGGCACCAGCCCTATCTCATTCAAAACTCAAAGTGGATCGTGGGTATTCAAAACCCATCCTATCCCTGTACAAGCATTCACCAATATACTGAGGAGGACTAACAAGTATTTCCTTAACCTCCTTCTGTACAAGACTCACATTAGCTAACATATCAGCACACTTATTCCCTTCTCGGTAAATATGCACAAACAAAAAATTCCTAAACCTGTTACACAATCTTCTGATCATCATCAGCATCCTTGACTCCTTATCCTCTTCATCCTGCAGATGCTGAAGGAGAGTCACGACAGCAGCAGCGTCACTTTCCAGAATCACGTTCTTCAACTGATAAGAATAAGCTAGTTCCAAGCCTGTGAGTACAGCCCAGATTTCAGCCTTTACTGCAGAGCAATTTCCTAGTTTCTTAGTGAATCCGCAGATCCATTCTCCTTCACTGCCTCTGATTAATCCTCCACACCCAGCTACTCCTTTCCCCCCTTTTGATGCTCCATCCACATTAATCTTCACCCATTCTTTTGGAGGGGCCACCCATCTTATGAATGTTTCCCTCCTGCTTCCCATGGTCCTCCCAAACTCTTCCTTTGCACACTGCACTTCCTTCGCATACCTGATCACCATGCCACACATATCATCAGGAATCACATATCCCTCCACAAACAGACACCTATTCCTCCAACCCCACAGAAACCAGCATCCCAGTCCAAACATCATGGCCCAATTATTTTCCAGCTTGGATAAATTCCAATCAAACCATTGCTTTCCCTCTAACCTCACAAACTCAGGTTCAATCACCCCTTTTTTCAGCTTTAGTTGCTGTCGTATTCCAACATAGTTTCACATGCTTTTCACGTTGAAAATTCCAAACAGCCACACAAAATCTTAGAGAGCTTACCGTCAGTTGTGTAGGGGTGTAAATGCATTGCTGGTTTAGGAAAAGAAAGTGGGAAACTATTGATGTCATGTGTGTGTGTGTGTATGAGGAATGAAAAGGATAAACCTTAAATTATTTTGCTGTCAAAGTATGTAGTTCCCGCTGCACATGGTAACGTTTTTGTTAAAAAAAAAATGGTCGTATATATATATGCAATTGCTTACTGTCATGTACGTATGGAGAGAATAGGAAAGAGCTATTATCTTATATATATAAATTATATAGCATTGGGCATACGTAAACCATGAGGAAAACTAATATATGTGTATACAATATAGAAGGCGAGACATGAGGGAAACTACTACATAATTATGTATAGGTGGTTTGTAATGGTTAGATATCTAAATCCTATGTATATATGTATTGCTAGCTGGATGTCTTTGGAAACAAATAATCATGGCATCTAATTGGAGTGGTTGTGTTGTGTGTGTGTGTATACACACGTTGCAGCCTTGGAAAGAAAGAGAAGAAAAATTACTGCTAAAATGAAAAGAAGGTTTTACTATCAAGTATAATAAAAGCTATATATAAAAAGGAGTGAAAGAAGACTTGCTTTTCTACACACACGTCATTCAAGATGAATTTGTAGATATTAAGTGCTAGTATTTATAAAACCCAAAATCTTATTAATATAACTATATGTTATGTAAGTACAATTATTATAGGCAAAATTGTCACAATCTCATTTATTAGATGAAGACTTATAAAGAGGACTAACTTTTTTGGTCAAACTGGACTTATAAATAAGATCAGAATGGTAATTTATACTCGTCTTCTATTTTTAATGCGACTAATTGATGAAATGGCTTAAGCCAAGGGGTTTTCTAGAGTTTTCAAAGTTCAGGGAACATCACAGTGAAGTCCAACTCCAGGGAGTGCTTGTCTTTTCCCCAAAAAGTACTAAACGCCAGGGAGAGAATTAAAAACAACGTACCTTGACGGAAATAGTTCCAGCTAGGGCATCAAGATCTTCAAGCAATTTCCCAATTCGAACCTCATTCCATGGATCTCTGTACTGTTCTCTCAGTGCAAAATCCGACGAGAAGTTATACAGTATACTAGTCCTGCTCTGCGACGGAGTTTTCGTAAGCAATGTGCTCTGCGGAGGCGCGTCTTGTTGGAAATTAAAAATATAGAAAGATGGAAAAACACTGCTTCTATTATAATCTCAAATACAATACACTTCTATTTCTTTTCACTCAAACAAAACTCTCCTATATTTTCTCTCAAAGTGCTTCGGCACTCTCTCTATCTCTCTTCACTTTTTCTTTCTAATCTTTTCAGATCTCTCGGACACACACACATCTTTTACAACGTTGAAACACACATATATATAGGGTGAGCAGACCGACTCCTCAAGCTTCAGATATTTGCGTGTTGCCTTTTTCTATCCAGCCACTATATTTGACTTTGTGCACCTCCTAAGTTGCAACTTGTTGAATTCATTTACGACTCATCAGCAATATCCTTCTGCTCCATTTGTAGCCGCCATTTTTGACTTTGTTTCAACATGTAGTTTTGCTTCTTTTCTGGCCGTATGACACCTTATACTTTTATGTGACACATCATACTTTTATTTGACACCTTATGCTTCCACTAATCCCATGCCTCTAAGTGACAGCTAATACTTGCATCCATTAATTGACAACTCATGTATTCATCTATGCATTTGCTTAATAACTATCCACTGCACAATATTGATGAACCGACCATCTTGTTTACTTACAAAGGTGAAAAAGATGATGGAAGAGATGTATGGTACCTTGATACTGGAGCAAGCAATCATATGTGTGGCAAGAAGGAGTTATTCACAGAATTGAATGAAGAAGTCAAAGGAGAAGTCACATTCGGCGATCTATCAAAAATCTCAGTTAAAGGCAAAGGTGATATTATGATATTTACAAAGAATGGAGATAGAAGATACATTACAGATGTCTATTATATACCATCTTTGAAGAGCAATCTCCTCAGTCTTGGTCAACTATTGGAGAAGGGGTATGACATACATTTAAAAGATAGCTCTCTCGTCATGAGAAATCAGAAAGGAGAATTGATAGCAAAAGTTGAAATGAATGATCTTCACAGGAAATAATCCAGGTATGTTTGTTGTGTTTAAGAAAGCTATGACTAAAGAATTTGAAAATAAGACATCTCCCCAATATCTATCATTTCAAATTCTTTAGTCATAGCTTTCTTAAACTCAACAAACATACCTGGATTATTTCCTGTGAAGATCATATCATCCACATATGCCTATATGTGGATGATATGATCTTCACAGGAAATAATCCAGGTATGTTTGTTGAGTTTAAGAAAGCTATGACTGAAGAATTTGAAATGACAGATATTGGGGAGATGTCTTATTTTCTTGGAGTTGAAGTCGAACAAACGGAGGAAGGAACGTTTATGTCACAAAAGAAATATGCACAAGAGATATTGAGTAGGTTCAGAATGAAAGATTGCAAGCCTATGTCAACACCAATAGAAAAAGGAACGAAGTTGACAGCTCATTCAACAAGAAAACCTGTAAACCCAACACTATACAAGAGCTTGGTCGGAAGCCTGAGGTACTTAACTTTCATTAGACCAGATATTATGTATGCAGTCGGTTTAATTAGCAGATATATGGAGCGGCCAAAGCAAGATCATTTCCGTACATCAAAGAGAATTTTGAGATACATCAAAGGAACTATCAATCATGGACTGTTCTATACACATTCCCAAGATTCAAGGTTAATCGGCTATTCAGATAGTGATTATGGTGGAGATATAGATGATCGAAAGAGTACTTCGGGATACGCATTTCATATTGGCTCAGCAATATTTTCATGGTCATCAAAGAAACAACAGACAGTTGCTCTCTCTTCATGTGAAGCTGAATACATGGCCGCCGCAGCGTGTACATGTCAAGCAATATGGCTAAATAATATTTTGAAAGAGTTACATTATGAACAAAAAGGTTCAATCACCATACATGTGGACAACAAGTCAGCAATTTCACTAGCAAAGAATCCAGTCTCTCACAACCGGAGCAAACACATTGACACCAAATATCATTTTATTCGGGAGCAAGTCAAGAATAAAGTTGTGGAGTTAATCTATTGCAGGACTGAAGAACAACTAGCAGATATTTTTACGAAGCCATTAAAGCCGGATACATTCAGCAAGCTCAAACATATGATCGGTATGAAAAATCGAGTTTGAGGGGGAATGATAGAAATCAAACTCAATTTTGTGTCTCTCCCATTTAATGATCACCGCCAGAATTAATATTGTGCAGTGGATAGTTATTAAGCAAATGCGTAGATGAATACATGAGTTGTCAATTAATGGATGCAAGTATTAGCTGTCACTTAGAGGCATGGGATTAGTGGAAGCATAAGGTGTCAAATAAAAGTATGATGTGTCACACAAAAGTATAAGGTGTCATACGGCCAGAAAAGAAGCAAAACTACATGTTGAAACAAAGTCAAAAATGGCGGCTACAAATGGAGCAGAAGGATATTGAGTTTGATTTCTATCACGTCTTTCGGCGGGTCGAGCTGTCTCACTAAGAGCTTCGACTTAGCTTCCCACAGAGCAGTTGTCACCGGCGAATGGTACATTCCCGGCCACAGAGAAATGGGTTTCCCATCGCAGGAGGAATCATTGGCCGGAGGCGAAGGGAAATTGATGAAAGGAGATCCGGAAGTTGAAGCCACAGGGATTGTGCCCTTCACGGAGATCGTGTTCGAGTCAGGAGACCTCGAATCCATCGTCCCCGAGCTATGGACTTTTTTTACCTGAGTGGAGGACTTTAAATCGAATTGTAATTATTTGGAAAAATAACTTATGGAAAAAATTAGATTGGATAAAAGTTAGATTGTGAAGAGTTCACATTAGGTACTTATTAAGTTCTTATATCTCTAATTAAAGGTAGAAGTATATTTTTTTTTTAATTTTTTTTATATATTGTATTTATTTAGATTTAAATTATATACGGCTCTCTTAGATGTTTTTTGCACCCAGTATCTCAAATTAATTAATTTTCAGTTCTACATTTGTCTATAACCCCAATATTATGAAAATTAATTAATTTGAGATATTGGGTACAAAAAACATCTCAGAAAGCCGGATATAATTTAAATCTAAATAAATACAATATATAAAAAAAATTTAAAAAAAATATGTTTATACCTCTAATTAGAGGTATAAATTAGAGGTATAAGCACTTAATTCTAAGCACCTAATGTGGACTCGATTGTGAAATATGATTTATGTTTGAATTGGCCGTTGCATAAGTAGTTTTTACTCAATAAGCCAGGTTCAAATAAGGAACTTGTATTCTATATGTTAGAAAAGTTGGCTTTTCAAATAAGCTACTTTACCCTATAAGTGTGATTCGGAAAATTTTTCATCTAAAAAAAAAAACAAAAACTCACAAGTCAGATTGAAATAGTAAATAAGCCCGATTGCCCCTCCTAAAATCTATACTAAACATGCACATTATCTTTAGGGTCAAGGGACATCATTGTTGCTGAAGTTTGTAAGCTGGGCAATTTTGTCAGAAAGTTTTTAAAATAGAGCAATTTTACTTGCATCATCCAGTTAATTTTAACTATTAGTAGATCAAATATGCTGAGCTGACAGTTCACATATCATTTATATTTTTTTTTAAGGTGTAAATCTACCTCAGATGTTTTAAATCCAACTTTAAATATAGATGAAGTAAATAAAACATAGACTTTTGGAGCAAATTTGTACTTTAACAAAAATGACTATTTGACATATGGACTATCAACTCTTTATATTTAATCAATCAACGACCATAATTAATTGGGTTAATAGTTAGACAAAATAAACCTTAGAAAAATTTCCTGGGCAAAATTACCCTTTAACTTGTTTTTTTAATGCTTTCAAAATTTACTTTTGTAAGGTAAAAATCGCAGAATTTGGTGTGAGGTGGTGGCTGACTTTTGACTCGTGATTGACTTCATTTTATGAGAGAATCATATCTGTTAGAATATTATCACTTTGGTTCTATTTATAAGTCTATTTTGACTAAATCTCACATATCAATGAGAGGTAGTTAACTCAATGATTATGGGGCAAATTTTCAACTTTGCTCTCATTTATTATTGGATATTTTTCAATTGTTTATTCTCTCTCTATCTTTTTGAGTAAAATTAATATGGGTAAAATTGTCATAATCTCATTTATTATATGAAATTGGACTTATAAATAGGACCAAATTTTTTGGTCAAAATGGACTTATTGTAACACCCCATTTTCGTAAACGTTTTCATAGCGTTTTGATCAGAGTTGAGCGTAGGATTTTTTTTTTCAATATAAAGAGTAACTGAATAACATAACTTGCGGTGTATCTGGCTGTTCATATGGCAGTACATTCATCCAAGTGTCTAACATAAAAGTAAATAAATAACAAAAGAAAGTCTCCAGTCGGGTCTCTAAGCGTGCTGCTTGCCCTTTTCTTCGGCCCTCGGTCCTCCTGGCCTTGAAGCTATGTTAAGAGCTGAGGTCCAACGCGTGCCGGACCTCAGGTAACGGCTAACCTCATGCTTAAATATGCAATATATGGATTATGGATATTCACAACATTAACAGTACATGAGCACACAACAGATATATCGTACACAACAAACGTATCTCAATAGTACATAAGCCCCCTGACAGATGTATCACACACCGCAAGCGTATCCCAATAGTACATAAGCCCCCTGGCAGATGTATCACACACAGCAAGCGTATCTCATTAGTACATAAGCCCCCTGGCTGATGTATCACACACAGCAAGCGTATCCCAATAGTACATAAGCCCCCTGGCAGATGTATCACACACAGCAAGCGTATCCCAATAGTACATAAGCCCACAGCAGAGTTATCAGTTATCACATATCAACATTACATAAACACACAACAGAGTTATCAGCTACCACATATACGCATACAATAAACATTAGAGTTAGTGTTACAGTACGCGAACGTATCTTCGTTGACGAATACGGTACGTCTGACGGTCAGAACGTTATCACAGATATCCTATAAGGATAGTATCGTATTTATTAATTCATAATCAATATCCTAACAAATATTTTAGCCATAAATGACTATTTTACCCCTGACTTCGCTAACCGACAAAATTTCGCCAGAGCTTCGCTACTTTGACTCTAATCTTCCAAAATTTTGCTATATAACTTTCTTCATCCATATTTTTGAAATCCAACCATATTTAACCATAAAAACATGATAACAACAATATATTGGAAGATTAAAGATCAAAACAACATCTAAGCTATGAACTAACCTAGAACTTCAAGAACTACAAAACTAAAAACTCAAAGCTTGCTTACCTCTTGAAGAACTTCCTATTCCTTCTTGCTTCTCACTAGCTCTCACTTCTCTCTATATTTTGAATCGCCCTTTGCAATTTTGGTGTGAGATTTCAAAGGAATGAAAGGGCCTATTTATAGAGAATTGGTGTGGCAACTTGGTAATTCCCTTGAACTTTCCCTACTCAATTCTTATCCATTGGATCTAGGGTTTTCCTTCATCTCTCATCCTCACCATCCCTCTCTCCCAACGTTTTCTCTCTCCCTCTCACACACCTTGTTGGCCTCTTTCCCTCCCACATCTTTTTCTTTATGCTAGGTTGTGCATTGTTGGCCAAACCCTCTCCATGTGCATATTATCCCATGTGTGTTTAATATATTATAAACAATTCTCTTCCTCTTTCTCAAGCCACCAAATTCGTCCCCTTCTCTCTTTGTTTCTATAATTAGATGCTTCAACAATTAGTTACTTTAGGTGCTTTAGTTTCTTAGATGAAATCCATAGTCTTAATGCTTTATAAATCACAATTATTTTTAGAGGTTCATTTTGAAGTTTATGCAAGTCTCTTGGGAAGTACTTGGAATCACAAAAATTATGGTTCAATTTAGGGTTTTTACTAGCCTTTTAGTCATTTTAGGATAAATTCCAAAAGTTAAGGAAATGATTTTGGAGACAACCTACCTCAAGCTAAAAATATACTTATCCATAATAAGTCCTTATATTTGATCTATGGTTAACAAATCTCAAGATACAATTTATTTTCTAGTGGTTCTCATTTACTTATGTCTTGAATTAATCTCAATAACTTTTGAACTCTAAAAAATATCCACTCTTTCTCTCTCCCTATTCGAATTGTATGGCCATCTTTTGGCCAAGGAATATGCTTCCCACTTGCACAAATATCCCATAGTCTAAGGGTTTCTATTGGCTAATGAATTATCACATGGATTAAGGCTTGATTTATTAGAACCATTAGATTAACTTTATTAGATTCAATCTTGGCCCTTGCTTTTTGTTGCAATTGTTGACTTTTCAACTTAGATTAGCAAAGCTTAATTAATCCCTAATCCAATGCTTAATTGCCCTTGCATTGTATCTCCCATTGATTAATTGGTTTACTCCATAATTCAAGTTATTAGAGTATCATTAGTAAATTAAATCTCATCTCCCATTAGCCTTCTTATTTTCGAAAATAATGGCCTCTCATTGATAATCCTATTTTGCCTCTAAAACATGCTATTTAATTAATTATCTACTAATTGTTGACAATTTTCTTTAATTGAATTAATTATTTTCTCACAACTTTTGGGTTTACTTTGGTCATTTATGCACCATGCATTATTTTAAAAATCATAGGGCAACTTATGTTCCCTAAAATAAAATTGGGTTTTTGCCTCTTTGTTCATTTTAATTCTAAGAGAAATTTCCCTAGAAAATAAAGTAAATATACTACCAAAATTTGAGACCACATATTCACCTATTTAAAATAGGTATTATTTATTACAATATAATATTTAAGATAAATAATTATCCGGGTATTACACTTATAAATAGGATCAGAGTGACATTTCCTTGTATGACGTTGTTGTTTGTTTTGGTTTTCATTTTTTTTCTCAAAAAAATAGGTTTTAAAATTTGTTAAGGAAAATATTTATGTAAAGTTCCTTATATTCATTTTGGCAAGTTCTCCAATCACACATGGTCATATGTCATATTTTTGTATTATTATCATTTAACTATAAATCCATATGAAAAAAACGTAAGACATGTAGTGATATGTTATGGGAAAAATTGATGCAATAGATATATAAAGAACTTAATGTAAGTATGGCCATTTTTTTATACAAAAGTTTAAGAAAAAATATGTTTAAATAATTTTTCTAAAAAAACTTACATTTGAAAATGAATATACTGGCTTGTTTGATTTTGTTTTTAAAACCAACTTTTTCTTAGGGTGAAGGTGCAAAAATACACATGTGTTTTGCCCTCAGGAGCGCCCAACACCACATGTTTTTTTTAGGTGAAAAAATACACATGTGGTTAGAAAATGGGTGCAAAAGTCACACTTATGTTAAAACCAAAAACATTGACCGTTAAAAACAAACATTTTGACTAACGGTGCTGACTTGGCATATATTTACTGTCTGAAAAAGAAAAGAAAAAACTAAACAACCGAGCACTGGACCAAGAATGATGAAACAGAGCTCATGAGGCATAGTCCAAACTCCTTCTTCTCATTCAATTCTCGGCATTGCAGGCGCAACTTCCTCCCTGCATATCTTACTGTATAACCAAGAATGATGAAACAGAGCTCATGAGGCATATTAACATTGGCTTTCGCTTTGTTATTCTATTTTTATTTCTTTTTACATGACCTTTAGCTCACTTGAAGCTTTTGCTTTTAAGAAACAAAGACTTCTTCCTTTTTTTCTTTTTTATTTGCATTTGATTTTTGTGTCGTATTCATATTTAGAAAACCGCAGTGAATTATATAGATTAAAGCCTTTGCAGTGGTGCTAAGCGTGCTCTGTTTTAAACCAATAAAACAGAGCAAGACACATGAACCTTGTATAAGATAATTGATTGCAAAATGGAGTTGGTCTTGACTTTTAAAGGTTTCTCATTCTCTCTCTCAATCTCTTCTTCGCTGCAACGTCGCCAGAGGTTTAAGACATGCATGGAGGAAGTTGCGCCTGCAATGCCGAGAGTTGAACGAGAAGAAGGAGTTTGGACGATGAACAAGTGACGTTGTAATACCCGTGCATTTATTTATCTGAAATATATATTTTGATAAATAAATTGGCTATTTTCTGATAGGTGAAATTATGCTCTCAAGTATTGAGTTAATATATTCTATGTTTCTAAGTTGAATTCTGTAGGAAATTAGAGAATTTTAGTGCTAAAGTGCAAAATGACGAAAATGCCCTTGTGGGACATAAGTAACTTAGGAAAATTATGAAAAATCCTAAAAGGCAGTAAAATAATTATTAAAATTTGGAGAGTATATTATCTCTAATTTTGGTAATTTAATAAAATATAACCTTGGAAAAATGAGAAGAGAATAAACAAAAAGTATTGTAATGACCAAAATGCCCCCGTAAATTGTAATATAATGCATAGGGCATAAAATACTAATTCAAATACAAAATTTGTGAGGTAATGAGCTATTCTAACTAAGAAAATTAGCAATAGATATTAGAGAATTAATTAAGTAATTATTGGCTAATTACTTAAGCATGAGCAAAAGAAATTCAAAGATAATTATGTAAAACCCTAAAATTAGTGGTAAAGGGCTAAAAATTAGCATAAATATATTTACTAATTATTTGGAAAATATGAAGAAAAATTAGTGAGATTAAGTAATTTTAAGCCTAAATACAAGTATGGGCCAATAGGAAAATTTTGTAAGAAAAAATTATATAAAAAAAATTATTAAATTAAATAATAATTAATTAAAAAATAAAATAAAAATATATATATTATTATTGTGAGGGTGCCAACATCAAAAGGGGAAAAAAGAAAAAAAAATAGAAAGAGTGTTAACTTAAAACTCTTATTTAAATAATAATTAAAGTAAAAAGTTAAAAAAAATAAATAAACACCGATAGGGATTGGATCCTATCTAGAAAACTATGAACAAAATTTCTAGAGTCAGAGTAAAATATTAATGAGTGGAATTTTATCTCGAATTGAGCTGTTCCCGGAGTCAGTTCCGAGATCGGTAGGAGATTCTAGTAATAAGACGAAATAGGGAAAATCTGAGAAAAAGACAGATAGTCATAAAATTAGAATTTGAACAAAATAAATTATAACTCAACATCTGGGAATGAGTTTATGATTATCTGGACATATTTGGAGTCAGTGAATTTTTGTCCAGAAAGTGACAATTCCAGAAGAGAATTGCGTAAACGAGCACATTTTTCGAGAAAATGTCTTCAAAGTTGTAATTCCGAATTTTTGGGATTTTACGCGATTACGCGAATCGGACACCGATCGGGGAAATTCTGTCGGAGCAAATGCATAGAGCAAACCATGACATCATCAAAGATGATGTCATTGGCTGCCACCTGCCCATTTATGTCGACCAAAGGTGATGGATGGCCAAGATCTTGCCATTTCAAAGGTTTCTGATCCGACGGCTGAGATCCGGTCTGGTAAAGCATGAATAGTAACTTCCAAAAACCTATAAATACCCCCCCTTTCATTCACTTCTCACACCATTCTCAAAGAGACTAGGCCGAAATTAGAGAGAAGTTAGAGAGAAGGAGGAGCCGGGGAAATTCTGCAGCGAAGCTCTGAGTAAGTTTTTCGGTACTCAGTCTTAAGTTTCGATAGTTAGTGTAGAAATGTTAGATTAGTCTTTAATCTTCCAAGTATGATTAGATATCATATAATAGGGGTATTTTAGTCCTAAGTTTCGAAAATCATGATTGGGTCTAGGTTCTGGCAAAATTTTGGAAAATCGGAGTCAAAGTAACGAAGTGCTGGCGAAATTCGTCGATTAGGGGAATAGGGGCAAAATGGTAATTTTTACCTAAAATGCCAGTTATGATGTCAAATCACTAATAAATGTGATATTAATCTTTAGGACATCAGTAACCTTGATCTGCTGTCGTTACGCTGTCCAACGTACCGCTGTCAACCCGCTGTTTCCATCAACAGTGCAGTTTTCGTCAAAACGTACCAGAAGTGCCGTAAATCGTCATTGGAGGTACGGACGCGTATTGTAACACTAATACTGTGCTGCTTAAGTACATATATGTGATAGATACGTTCAGAGATTGATATACAGACATTTTGTACGGGTTATAGTCATAATATTGCCGTTATGTTTTCCTAGCGCTGAGGACACGAGTGATTATCGTGGCACTGGTTTTTGTGCAAGCTATTGTTATTGTTTACCTTATGGGGCTTTACATACTGCTTTGTGCTTATGTTCTGTCGTCATATTGATCATGCATCTGCTATATGCTTATGTACTGATATACTGTTGTATTGTCTTGAATATCTGTTGTCTGTATACTGTATTGTTTGGCATAAGGTTAACCGTTACCTGAGATCCGATGTTATAAATTGGATCTCAGCTGTAGCTTCAGGGTCCGGTGGATCGAGGATTGGAGATCGTGGAAAGCAGCATGACTAGCCAATAGCCGGAGATTTCTTTACCGTTTTCTGTAGTTATTTTCCAACTCTAGGATAACTGTAATCATTACTATGTTAAACTATGGTTGATGTTTTGATATGAATCAGTTATTCTTTCGCTCCATTGCTCTACTCTGATTGAAAAAAAAAAAATTCCGCTTTAAAAATTGGGATGTTACAGACGTTGATGAGCTTGCTTGGAACATCGAGAGAGTGGCAGCGGAGATGAGGCCATTGGAGGAGGTTCGCCGGAAAAGAGAGATCTAAGGAGGGTTTGTTGAGTCCGAGGGAGAGATGGGAGGATTGTAGGAGGATTCACTCCGTCCAATCGTGTGTTCATTTTTTTTCCCTTTTTCAGACGGTAAATATATGCCAAGTCAGCACCGTTAGTCAAAATGTTTGTTTTTAACGGTCAACGTTTTTTGTTTTAACATAAGTGTGACTTTTGCACCTATTTTCTAACCACGTGTGTATTTTTGCACCTAAAAAAAGCACGTGGTGTTGAGCGCTTCTGAAGGCAAAACACATGTGTATTTTTGCACCTTTACCCTTTTTCTTAAAAGAGAAAATAAAAAATGGTTTGGAAAGTTGTTTACAATAAGTCATTTCTAAAAATAAAAAACAAAAGTTATTTTTAAAAACTAAAAACCAAAATTAAAAACTAAAAACAAGTTTTAGTTGTCTTCTTGTTTTTGTTTTTTTATTTGTTATTTTTTTGACACCGCCACCTATCTACTATCGATACCACACTTATAATGATAACCACCATTATGCCACTACAAACAGGTGACGGTCGGTGTCACATCACTTTAAAAACATAATTTTTAAAACAACTATTTAAACATATTTGTTTAATTTTTTTTCTTTGAGAATATAATCAAACAAGCCTTACTCAAAATTGAAGCTTGCATAAGAACTCAAATTCTAAGTCGAGAAAAAGAAATCGAATTGGGGAAAATGGCGCTCACTTTTTTTGAACATGAAAATAAGAAATGCAAAAGCAAAAATAAAAAAATTTATTTATTTTTTGGTTTTTAGTTTTTTTAAAAATAGGTTTATGTTTTTTTTTTATCTAAAATCAACAAACTAATAAAAATAAATTGCCAAAAGGTTCTCTCTCTGTTTTTTTTTTGCTTAAGAAAAACCTGTTTTCAAAATATTAAGAAAACAAACTAGTCCCTATATACCACTCTAGTCCTATTTATAAGTCCATTTTGACAAAAAAAATTATTCATATTTATAAGTTCAGTTTCATGTAATAAATGCGATTATGACAATTTTACCCATATTAATTGGACTTATGAAGATAGAGAGAGAAGAAACCGTTAGAAAAATACTCAATCATAAATGAGGGCAAAGTTGAAAATTTACCCCATAAGTATTGAGTTAACTAACTCTCATTGGATATGAGATTTGGTGCCTCATAAATAGGACCAGAGTGGTGTTCTATATATATATATATATATGGAAATTTAATTACAAGTTGTACATGGTTATTTACAAGATAAATAAGTGAAATTACATGACTATCTTAACCATTTACAAGACAGAATATATTAACAAGAATACATTTTATTTACAAACCATAGGTGAGGTATTTGCAAGTCAAATATGTAAATTTACAAAACACATATGAGAATTTATAAGACTATCTCATTCATGTATAAGATAAGGGCAAAATATCTTTTTAGCAAAAAAGCTTAATTTCAGTTTAGTCTTAGAGTTATAGTGAAGTTTCGGAAAATTTTGGAGGCCTTTTGATATTAAATGGCTACAAAGAAGTGCAGTGAAATTTTCATTTTTTTGCCAGCGAAATGATGTCTGATTATATATCATTTCCGGTATTTGGTTTTTTCTAAGGCAGATTGAGTTGTTTCCTTCTCTTCGTGGAAAGGAATGTGCCGCTGACCAGGTAGCTGTAGGCGTTGAAACTTGAAAGGGCTGTATCTGACTCGGTGGGTAAACATGTCAACACCCTTTCTTTCTTTCTTTTTTTGGTATGTAGACCCTTCTAATTATTGTCATTTTGGCCCAGGAATGATGTCAAGGAGACATTTGCTCCTCAATTTTTCTCATAGCCAAGTTGTTGCTTCCCGCATTTATGACGGAGAAACCCCCCCAAAAAAAAAAAAAAAAGAACACACAAATAGGGCAAATACCCCAATAACTAGAAATTAGACTATGGGAACTGAATCCCAATCACTCATGATCAACTAAGATCATTATATATCAGCCGCGCAAGTGTCCATCAAAGAAGATTTGGACAGAACAATCTTTATTTTGATCTGTAATAAAAAATAGACATGTCATTCGCCGGGTCCCTCTCCTTTAGTTAAGCCTTAGGAGGGTCCCTCTCCTTTAGTTAAACCTAAGAAGAAGGGCTCGACCCGATACCCCATTACAAAATTTATTTTCAGCTTATTTTGATAAAATAATTCATATTTTTAATTAATCTATGGCTAACCCTTAAAAAATATTAGGTTGGTTATATCAGGTAAATTGTAAATGCAAAACGCAAACATATTCTCAAAACAATATCCAGATCATGTAGTCCCACAAACTTGTCACAAGTGAAATAGAAATGTCCTAAAATCAATCATTTATACATGTACTTGTGTTCATGGCTGATATAGATGAGACTAAAGTATGCGAATAAACTTGTTTTGAGCATCCCGTCGAAAGACATGAAGATGAAAGACAAGCACTTGAGTTGGTTGGATCAATTCAAAGATGCAGGTATCTCCCATTTGGAGGTTATATTCTTTGACCAAGTTCCTCCATCCTTTAGACAGTCTTGCTCCGATCATTTCCTTCTTATCATCAACATCTTCCCAGAACACAAGAATACCCAATTTCCGTACTTTTTTGTTGGGCGTCTCAACTTTGATCTCTTGACTTTCACTCTCCTTTATATATGTCCTTGAAAAGTTTAATGGTATATTCTGCACACATATGCAGCTTCATATATATGTCACACCAAAATTGGAATATCTTCAACACCAAAGATCTATATATATATAGACACACACACACACACACCTCCGGTCTACAAATCATTCCAACTAATTCATCATAGCTAAGAAATGATGGTAAATCATTGAATCTGTCTTCAATTGAATGCCCCCCCCCCCCCAAAATTTTATCTGATATTGAAAGAGAGAGAAAAACACAAGAAATCACAACAAGGATTCTTATTTTAGAAGTGATTTATATTGAGGACTCGATAGAGTATATACACAGGAAAAAAATAAACTTTTTTTTCAAGGTAGAAACGACACAACAATTCTATTTGGGTCAAACGCTTGTATTGGATGCACAAGGGAAATAAACTGAAATCTCTATTTTTAAAAATATCTCCACTACAAAAATAAGGTTTCTTATTTTTTATCAACGAAAAATAATTTGCAGTTTCCTTTTAATATTAAGAAAATCCATTTATTAAGAAGATAAATTTACAAAAAAACGATATTAAGTAATTACCATTAAATTATTTCAAACTAAGGATTATGACAGATTATTACCAGATAGTTACTGATACTTGAAGATTTGAGTATGACTCGGAAGGAAGGCCTCTCAGATTCGAATTCTATTTGGTTATCACTAGGCAAACTTTTGGGCTCTTCATTCTCCTTCTCTTCACTCGATGGTTGCTTCGAATTACCTGCAATTTTGGAGCGTTAATTCTGTAATAAAGTATAATTTAATAATAAAAAAGTTATTTTTAGGTCCACGTTTCGTTATAAAATTAAGAATAAGAATTTCACATGGTATGATTTATTGGAGAATTGGCCCTAATAAGTAATAGGGGAAAACACTTCTCATGTTGCAGGAGAAGTGTTTTCTCATGTCACACACACATGAAATGGTAGGGCCCACACACACACACACATATATATATAAAAAAGTTATTTTTAGTAATTGATTCTTTCCTTCAATCTTAAATGTGGAAATTTTCTTTATTTTTCTTATGAAATTCAAGTCCTCTAATGTAACTATTTTCCTTAGAATCTACAAATCTAGCTAATATGTACCTGTTCAATCTTCGGATATAAGAGAGAGATTTTATACATTGGTCATATCGAATAATTTAAGATACATCACAGAAAATATACAAAATCAACCATATTAAATTTATTGTTAAAAAAAAAACCCATATTAAATTTAACCTAATTTTTTATCCTGAAGCCATAAAAACAAGTAAAATACAATAAATTTCTGAAACTGAATTTGTTGATATATTCTTTCAATTTCAAATTAGAGTTTCAGAGTCAGTTACCAAAGAAACATTGAGTTTTCAATTGTTTTTTTTTATTGAGAAGGTCAATTAAGGAGGCATAAAGAGACTTACCAATTTCTTCTTCCACGATAGGAAGAGAAGAACAAGAATCAAGATTGATTGGTTTAGCTTCAGAAGCTCCGTCTCCAAAATCAGAATCAGAATCTTTCGCAATTCTTTTTGCAGCTTCAAAAGTTCCATCTTCCTTCAAATTATTATCCTTTTCTTTTTCTTCTTCCCTCTTTCTTTTTCGTCCATCTCTCTCATCTTCGTTTTTCCCAGTTTCTGAAGGATAATAATGTTCCTTCTCGCAGCATGTTTTGCCATAGATTTTGACCTTAAACTTTGAACAATCTGACAAATATTTAAACACTAAAAAATCTCCACTCTCTAATTTATTATTCTCCACAAATTTACTCCATCCCTCACAGAAATAAAATAGATTCTCATGCTTTTCCACCTCAACTTCTCCAGATTTTCCATAATAAGTCTCAAGAATCGCTTTCTTTGGCGCCTCTGTACCAAAGACCTTGTTAAAATCTGGTGGGATTTTCTGATAATTAACACCACAAAAAGCATAGTAAACAATGAAGAATAAGAATCTGGGGAAAATAATGGGTCAAATCAAGAACATATCTTAACTAAGAAAGTGATGGTCGGTTATATGAACATTAGAGGTAGGAAGCTAGTTACGCCTCCACTAGTAGGAAATGAACATGTTCTGAAGTGGAAGGTCTGAACTCCATGAGAGAGACTCTATAATTGTATTCCGGTATGAAAGAGGACATAAATCCTTCCATAACCCGGATCATGTTTGGTCAACCACTGGTTACCTATCTCAAATTGTTCATATAACCTGGCTGTCTCTAAAAAAACAGATTAGATGGGGATATAGATATGCTAACCAAGCGGGAAGAGAAATCTTGGCTTAGAACCTTCAAGAAGGAAGGGTTCTTGCGTTTTCTTTGGGATTGTGAAGCTCTATCGTTATCCATGGAAGCTTTTGGCGAGAAGAGGAAGAAGATGATGATCACAGTGAGATTTGGAAGGCTGAAAGTTTCAATTACGGGGATGAATATTGACTGTGTCTACGTGTCTGTTAAAATAAGGAAATAACGTGTCGTTCGCCTGCTGACTGAGATTTTATGATCGTCACACTAATAAAGAGCATGACTTTTTTTTTTTTTAAATAAAAAAATAAAAATAAAGTTTAGATTTTTTTATAAAATATTCTTTATTTTTAATAAATATATATTTTTAAATATATAGAATTATTAGTCACATAGATTTGAGGCTAATAATATATTTTTACAGAAGATATCATATCGTAAAACAAAGCTAAAATAGGAAACAACGCGACTGACGAGAGAAAAAGCAGGTATATTTGTTTTTCGGTAAAAGAAAGCAGGTATATTTGTTTTTCGGTAAAAGAAAGCAGGTATATCTAATATAATTAGAGTGGAGGTGCCAATTTGATCAGTACGTAATTGGCGAATTGGTTCTTAACTCCTTTTTTGTTTTTTTGTAGACCCCAGGTATCAATCATTGATAGCGGTAACTAATCTCCTCGTATCGTAAACTTCCTGAAAGGGCTTTTTCGATAAAAAAAAGTATTTTTTTAATGTCAAAAGAAATACTTTTAAATTAATTTATGTGTTTAGATGATATTTTTTTGAAAAAACAAAAGTCACAAAAAAAAGCCAAAATGCTGCTTTTGTTAAAAGCTCCAATTTGGAGCTTAAAAAAAAGCACTAAAAAAAACACTTTTTTTAAAAGCCCATCCAAACGGGCCCTTAGTGTTGGCCATGAGACCCTCTCCATTCACACTGTTAGGGATCAAATTTCTGACTAGATGTTTAAGAAACCCAGCTAAGTGCCAACTTTCCTAGGCCTCATGGTTCTTTTTCTTCTTCTTTTCCCCCCTTAATAAGGATATAATGTTTTTTGAGACTTAGAGCCCAAAAGATTTTTGCATTTGCGAATAAGTGCCTTTCCTATATATGATTCATATTGCAGACATATATTCTTCTCCTTAAAAGGTGAGATTGTTTACCATATTAACCAACGGCATGTTAGTTCTTAATCCCATTCAAAATGTAAGAAACAATTAATATATAATGCCAAGTGCCCTTATATATGTTTCCCGAAATTCAAATTTTGAACTTGTATTTTTTTTCCCCCTTAACCAACAACTTGTTGGTTCTTAATCCCATTAAAATGTAAGAAAAATTAATATATAATATTGTTCTAGATATTCTCTACTTATATAACCCATCCACCAATAGCTTGTGGGCTCTTAATATGGTTTTGAATCTCATTCAATATGTAAGAACAATTAATATATAATAGGATGTGTATAATAACAAGTGCTTTTAATACTTTTTTGGATATCCTCTTGACTCAAACTCAAGACTTAAAGGGATCTACTAGATTACACCGCTAGCCCAACTCTATATTGATAATGTAAGATGTAACATCCCAATTTCAGAGCCAAATTTTTTTTTTAAAAAAACATCAGAGTAGAGCATCGGCGGAATAAAAACATTGAGTAACTGATTATAACAATAATGGTGGCGTATCTGCCTGTTCATAAAGATTAATACATTATCTGATTATGACTTTATATCTCATCGGCCGATCATTACTCGGTCTTCACGTGGTCTTCATCTTCATGTGTGATGTCTCGCTCGCTTACTCTTACCCTCCGTCCATGGTATCTCTCTCCGCACCTTGTTATGATGCTATAGTAAGAGCCGAGATCCAACGTTCATCGGATCTCGTGTAACGGTTAACCTCATGCTTATATAACAAGATATGATCAACGAGATATTTCTAAAATGAATTACAAGAATGATATATATGATCATTAAATAACAACCGCCCTACAAGCAAAGTTATCCTGTCGCACTTTAATTGTGTGCCACGATGTATCTGTCGTGTCCGTAGCGCTAGGAAAACATGACGGTATTATACTTAATATAACCCGTAAAGTCGTAAGTGATTATCTAAGTTTATTACCTTAGTCACTGTGCATGGCCCGTAATGTAGTTCCACCCATGGCTTATGAAACTATCCATATCATATATAAGCAGACTATAAGCATCAGAGTCAGTGTTACAGTACGTCACGAACGTACCTTCGTTTGATGGTACCGGTACTTTTGACGGAAATGACACGTTTACTAAAACGGCGAAACGTCCAAACGGCTCGTCGGACAACAGTATTCAGAAGAAATCGAGTTTTCGATGTCCTATAAGAGTAATATCACTTTTATTAGTGATTTGACAACATAATCGGCATTTTAGGTAAAAATTACCATTTTGCCCCTATACCCCTAATGGCGGAATTTCGCCAAGACTTCGTTACTCTAGCAAATTTTCTTCCCGAAATTTCGCCAGAACTTCGACGCAATTATGATTCTTGAAAATAATGACTAAAATAGCCCTCCCATATGATACCCAAATCATACTTGAAATTTAAAGGCTATTCTAACATTATAACCCCTACTTTTGAAAAACTGCGAAAGCTTCAACTTTTCGGCGACTCGATCCCTACTATGTTTACACCTCTGCATATTTTTTCAACGCAAACAAGGATCAAAACATTTGTAGGAATCTTGTCACCTACTTCCTAAATCTAACTAACAATTCTACTAACTACTAAACTAAAAACTAAAGCCCGAAAGACTTACCCGTTGAAGACTTCCGAACAATTTTCCAGTGGCTTCGCCGCAAAAATCTCCAGAGCTTCTCTCTCTTCTTTCTCCCTCTAGGCTCAGCCAAACAAGGGAAAATGGTGTGAAATATGAAGAGAACTCTTGCCTTTATATAGGCAAATTTTGGGTCCTAAAGTGTAATTTTCCTTCTCAAATTTTGGGTCCAAAGTTGTAATTTTCCCTTTAATATTTAGAAGGATGATTCTTGGCCACACACCTCACACAATTCGGCCACTTGCTCCACAAGCCAAGGGTGGTCCAATTGAATGATGACAAGTGTCCTCATTCATCCAATTTCCGATCGGTACCCGATTTGCGTAATTTGGAAAAATCCCAAAATTCTGGATTTACAACTTTGAAGACATATTCTCACTTATTAGAAATGTCCAAGTTAACCTATATTTTGATTTCATATAGGGCTCCAACAGTCCAGTTGAGTCTTTCTCAAAAACGTGTCCAAACGCGTCCGGTGTCGAAACTTGTTTTCTAAACATCAATCTCTTCGAAAAAATCACTGAATCCAAATATGTTCATGAAAATTCCCAACTCTTTTCCAAATGTCACAACATAACCTTTTCGTCCTCTTGGCTATCTGGGCCTTTTCTCGAATTTCCCTATTTCGCCTTATTAGGAAAAAGCACAAACGGCTTGTAATTAACTTCCGCAAGAGTCTAACGGAAGATAAAACCCACTGATTAATATTTTACCTTGACTTTGGGAATCTCATTCCTAGATCTCTAGATAGGATCCGTTTCCTAATTCCCATTTTACTATTCACCCTTTATAACTTTAATTAATTATATTATTATTATAATAAAACTTATATATTAAGTTTTCTTTTATTTATTATTATTATTTTTTTTTTCTTTCTGCCCTTTTTTTTATTTCGTTTTTTTATTAATTATTTAATTAATTAAATAATTATTTTTACATAATTTTTACAGAATTTTCCCATTGGTCCATTCTTGCATTTAGGCTTAAAAGTACCTAAATTCAACTATTTTTCTCCAAAATTTCCAAGTAATTAGTAAATATACTTTTACTAATTTTCAACCCAAAACCACTAATTTTAGGGTTTTACATAATTATTCCTGAATTTCCTTTACTTAAGCTTAAGTAATTAGCCAATAATTTCCTAATTACTTTCTTATCATTAGTTGATAATTTTATTAATTAAGATGCTTCATTACCTCAAAACTTCTGTATTGACATTTTTGCTTTCATGTCTCTTGCATTATCTTAGCACCTACAGGGGTATTACGGTCTTTTCCTTACTTTTTGAGTATTCTTCTACAATTTCTCCAAGTTTGTAACTTATTAAATTACCTAAATTAGGGACAATATCCTTCCCTATTTCAAATAGATTTTTACTTGCTTCTTTTATAGCTTTCACAATTTTCCTAAATCATTTATGTCCCTTAGGGCATTTTGGTCATTTGGCACTTTGGCCCTTAGATTCTCTAATTTCCAAGAGATTTTCCTTTAGAAAATAAAATAATTATAACCTAATATTTGATATCCCATATTCACCTACTTTCTATAGGTATAATTTTACCAAATTATGATACGTATTTTTGGGGTATTACATAAGATCCATTTTAATAAAGAAACTAAACTGCAAAATGAATATTATATTAAGACATGATGTAGTATATTTCATCATAAAATAATGAATTTTTAAAACTGCATTATTATAAGTAATTTTTTTATTTATATTTATCATTATTTTTTTGGCTCCACGTATGTATTCTCCTAGTGGAGGTAATCTCTAAAACAGACTATGTAATATACTTTATCTGTTGAGTTACGGGTGGGCATTTTACCATAATTTTTTGTTGTATTAATCTACCCGTGATTCCTGTTAAAACATATAGGGGGTGGATGTAGAGTGGACAGTTTCAAAAGGAACTTCCCATTAATTAGATAGAAAAGATCACCAAGATTTCTTGATCCACCACCAAACTTGTTCCAATTCAATATGAGATTTAATTTTAATGTTATTCCTTGAAGAGGGTTTATACCTCCACACTCTTTAACACAAGATTTTGAGTCTCGCATGCCTACCATGCATTTCACCCCAAGGCTCGAACATTGGTTTGTTGCGTTTTTAAAAAACTAGTTTCTCTCGCTAGACTCAACCTACTAGCACCATTGGTTTTTTTGTTACGCATTATCATTGGTATTTTTGAAAAGTCTCTCTCTCTCTCTCTCTCTCTCTCTCTCTCTCTCTCTCTCTCTCTCTAAGGATAAGAAAATGAGCCAATTAAGCCCTATAAGTATATGGGAACTTTTAAAATATACGATAAAGTTATTAATTTTTAAGTATTATCTTCTAAATTCAAGTTTACTGGAGCTGTATTATTGTTTATTTATATCTAAATGATTAGACGAAATGACCATTTTATTATAAATACTTAATTACTCCATATCATTTTATTCTTTACAAGTCTTTATGCATGGGAATATAAAGGAATTACTTGGAATGATTTTTGTGAACTTCATGTTGGGGTCCTTGATTATGGAACATTCGTTACATGATTTCGGTAGTGAAGGTTTTTAATATATATTGTATATGATGGTAAATTAAGGAAAAGAGGCTATTGCATGCATTAAGGAAAATCAAAATTCAAGTTTGTTTCTCTCACCCTTGGCTGTTTGAAAATTACATCATGTTTCTTGATTTTTTTTGTCCTTTTAAATAAGTCAATCTAATCTATAACCTTCATGAACGTGATTTCATTGAAATTGCTCATTTACTTATTTGCTGTTACAACTTTGATGATTTGACAGACACTCTGTTCTTTAATGTTCATATACTTACTCATTTAGATCAGGATTTTTTAATCTAATCACTTAGTGATCATTTATTACTTATTTATTTGAGTATGTAGACTAATCAAGATTGCCGGAATGTGGGATATAAAACTACTTTGTATGAGGGGAGGTAAAGCTAGATGTAATACCCGGATAAATAAAATGGTCATTTCTGATAAGTAAATTTGTTATTCCAATTTCTGTGTTATAGTTATGGTATTTATAGAGGAAAAATCTCTTGAAAATTTGGAAAAAAGCAATAAAGGGCCAAAATGACCAAAATGCCCTTATGGAGCATAAATAACTTAGGAAAATTGTGGAAAATCCTAAAAGGCAGTAAAATAATTATTAAAATTTGGAGAGTATATTATCTCTAATTTTGGTAATTTAATAAAATATAACCTTGGAAAAATTTGAAGAGGATAAGCGAAAAGTATTGTAATGACCAAAATGCCCCTGTAAATGCTAATGTAAATAGAAAAGTTGTGAGGTAATGAGCTGTTCTAATTAAGAAAATTAGCAACAAATATTAAGGAATTAATTAAGTAATTATTGGCTAATTACTAAAGCATGAACAAAAGAAAATTCAGAAAGAATTATGTAAAACCCTAAAATTAATGGTAATGGCTAAAAAATTAGCATAAATGTATTTACTAATTAATTGGAAAATATTGAGAAAAATAAATGAGATTAAGTATTTTTGGGCTTAAAAACAAGTATGGACCAATAGGAAAAAAGTTATGAAAAATTATGTAAAAATAATTAAAATAATAATTAAATAATAAATTAAAAAATAAATTAAAAAAAAATATATATATTTGGTGTGAGGGTGCCGACATGAATTATGGAAAAAGGGAAAAAAATAATAAATAGTAAGAGTGTAATTTTAAAACTCTTATTTAATAATAATTTAATTAAAAAGGTAAAAAATAAATTTACACCGATAGGAATCGGATCCTATCTAGAGAAGTAGGAATAGGATTTCTAAAGTCAGAGTAAAATATTAATGAGTGGAATTTTATCTCGAATTGAGCTGTTCTCAGAGTCAATTCCGAGATCGGTAGGAGATTCTAGTAATAAGACGAAATAGGGAAAATCTTATAAAAAGGCAGATAGTCATAAAATTAGAATTTGAACAAAATAAATTCTAACTCAACATCTGGAGATGAGTTTAAAATTATCTGGACATATTTGGAATCAGTGAATTTTTGTCCAGAAGTTGATGATTCCGGAAATTCGTTCTGTAACCGGACACGTTTTTCGAGAAATTTCCACAAGACCGTTGGAACCCTGTATGGAATCAAAAAGATGTTTAGACCAGACATTTTTAGTGAGAGAAAATTTCTTCAAAGTTGTAATTCCGAATTTTTGGGATTTTACGCGATTACGCGATTCAGACACCGATCGGGGACTCGACCGATAAGAGCTTCTAGAAGCAGGCCACATGGCACCCCATAATTGGCTCAACCATTGACTTTTGAGGCCAAGAGGACGTCCAAACTGATCCAAGGGCCAAGGAGTTGCCACCTCATCCGTGTGCGATCCGACGGTCCGTATTCGTTCTGGTAAAGCATGAATAGTGTTTTGAAATCTTCTATAAATAGGCTTCAAGTTTCATTTCATTCTTCACACCAATTTTGAGAGCCTTTGCCGAAATTAGAGAGAGGTTAGAGAGAAGGAGGATCCGGGGAAAATTTGCAGCGAAGCTCTGGGTAAGTTTTTGGTACCGAGCTTTAAGCTTTCGTAGTTCTTCGGTAGTTTAGTAGAATTGTTAGTTAGATCTAGGAAGTAGGAGATGAAATTCCTATTCTTGTTTTTAGGCCTCATTGCATTGAAAGATGCTTGACGAGGTAAAAACATAGTAGGGATTGAGTTTCTGAAAGTTGGGAGTCAAAGTAATGAAGTGCTGGCGAAATTCCGTCGATTAGGGGAATAAGGGCAAAATGATAATTTTTACCTAAAATGCCAGTTATGATGTCAAATCACTAATAAATGTGATATTACTCCTATAGGACATCAGAAACCTTGATCTGCTGCCGTTACGCTGTCCAACGTGCCGCTGTCGGACAAACTGCTGTCAAAACGTACCAGAAGTGCCGTAAATCATCAATGGAGGTACGGACGCGTACTGTAACACTAATCCTGTGTTTCTTATATACATATATGTCATAGATACGTTCATATTATTGGGATCCGTACACGCAGTGGAGTAAAAAAAAATTACGGATCCCTTAGGCGGATCGCTCAACGGCGTTTAAATCAAGGTTTAGGGTTTCCGAATCGTACCTTTGCAGAACAATTTGAACTTTTCGACTCTTTAGAATCGCCTTCCTCTACCGGTATCCACACGAATGCCTTCGAAACACGAACGGAGGCGTGCTAGCGCCTCGAACTCGCGTGCGTCTCTATATTTTCTATCTAGGGTTTCTCGCGGCTTTCTAATACGCCGACAAAATGTCCCCTAGGTTTTTCTAAACCTAGCAGCGTATTATATTCAAAACAAATTTTGAATCTGGATTAAAAATATATTAATTAAATCTATCTCGATAGATCTAATCTAATCTATTTATTTAATTCAAATTAAAAGCCTTCTGATTTAATTTATATTTATAAATTAAATCAAGATATGATATCGTTATATTTAATTTAAAATGAGATCCGATATCTCAGTTCAAATTAAATCTGATATGCAATATCTTTATTCAAAAATTAAATCTGAGATACAATATCTCAATTTATTATAGTTATTTAATTTATCAAATAAATTAAATACTATATATAATAATATTATTATCAATAAATAATATCATTATTATTTTCGAATTTAATATATATTAAATCAAGATATGATATCGTTATATTTAATTTAAAATGAGATCCGATATCTCGTTCAAATTAAATCGATATGCAATATCTTTATTCGAAAATTAAATCGAGATACAATATCTCAATTTATTATAGTTATTTAATTTATCAAATAAATTAAATACTATATATAATAATATTATTGTCAATAAATAATATCATTATTATTTTCGAATTTAATATATTTATATATGCATATATATATACACACACATACATCCTAGATTAAATAAGTATTCATTAAATCTTAAACACATTTAAGATTCAATGAATCGACACTCTTGCTCGTGTTGGGCCATTCTTGTGTGCGCGATCAGTAGGCCCACATGAGATTGGCAATGGGCCAATATCTGTACCAGCCCACAAGTCGCAAGCGGCCTCTAGCAAGACATTGCGACTACCCAATTCATATGGGGATCGTTGATAAGTACAATGACTTGCCCCTAGGCATAATTTCCAACAGACTCCCACTTGCACTAGGTGCAATCATTAATTACCTTAATTCTCATTGCCCTAACATGACGCTCATGTTTTACTTGTGCAAGCGGCTTAGTAAGAGGATCAACGTCATTGTTTATGCGATATAACCTATCGTACAACCATGTCACGTCCCTTTTGTCACGCGATAATTTGGTCAAGGATGAGGCATGGAAAATGTCAACTTCTCGTTCTTGACCATTACTTTCTCGATTCTTGAGTAGTCTAACAATTGAAATGGAAACTTCGTTTCATCGTAGTATGGCCATACATTTCTCAGACTCACTCATCGAGGGGACCAGTATTATCTCTCTACAGATGTGAGGGACAAATCTCATCTTGACCATTCACATTCCTCTGCATGAGAACCACTGATCCCGATCCTAGTCTTTATCATCACCCGATCAAAGGTGACTTTTGACTAGGTCAAAGACCAAGCGACTCATCATGTAGAAATCCATGATGATCTCAGATCAAAGGGCGTTGTGACGCGGTTATACATGAGAAAAGCTTATGACTTATTCCATGCAGCTTTCTCATAGTGGGTCGGTCCAAGACCTTGTACTCTTACAAGTGCCCATGACTTTGACTCGTATCTCCATACTCATTAAAGTCATATGGTCTTATTTCATCTTCACTCCCGCGTAGATGACCGATCAGGACATTTAGGATAATCTATAAGATATATCCAAGGATCGATTATCATTATAAACATGCAAATGGAATGATAACTAAAGGAGAATACTTTAAATACAAACATCTAAAGTACAATGACTTTCTCTCTCCGGTACTTTGCATAATAATTTTTTTTTGTATCACCTCTATCATTGATTTCTCTGATAAGATGAAATCGCTTGAGTATATGGTTGGTCCTTTAATGTGACCTAGGCTCCTTGGTCTGCGCAATAACACCGCTATTGTCACAGAGCAAGTCTATTGGATCTGAGATGGTAGGAACCACCCCCAATTCAGTGATGAACTTTCTGATCCAAACGGCTTCCTTAGTTGCATCCGATGCTGCTATATACTTAGCTTCATTGCGTAATCAGCTACAATGCTCGTTTAGAGCTCTTCCACTCACCGCACCACCATTCAACAGGAATACATATCCTGATTGCGATCTTGAATCATCTTGGTCAGTTTGGAAACTCGCATCTATGTAACCAGTCACACGAGCTCATCTTCCAAGCCACCATATACCAAGAATAAGTCCTCAGTCCTTCTCAAGTACTTTAGGATATTCTTGACATCAATCCAGTGATCCTCACCGGGATCTTGTTGATATCTGCTGGTCATACTCAAGGAAAATGACACATCGGGTCGAGTACATAACATGGCATACATGATAGATCCAATGGCGGAGGCATATGGAATCTTACTCATGCGGTCTCTTTGATCCTGTGTACTAGGACACAGATTCTCACCGAGATGGATGCCATGAGACATGGGCATATTACCCCTTTTGAATTCTCGCATACCGAATCTATGCAGTATCTTGTCTATGTATGTGCTCGACTTAGGCCTATCACCTCTTAGATCTATCTCTATAGATCATAATCCCAAGGATGTAAGTGGCTTCGCCTAAATCTTTCATTGAGAAAGACTTTCCTAACCAAGACTTGACACTCGCAAGGTAGGAATGTCATTCCCAATGAGTAGGATGTCATCAACATAAAGCACTAGAAATACAACTGTGCTCCCACTAACCTTCTTGTAAACACAAGGTTCATCTATGTTTTGAATGAATCCAAACTCTTTGACTACTTCATCAAAACGATGATTCCAGCTCCGAGATGCTTGCTTCAATCCATAAATGGACCTTTGAAGCTTACAAAATTTACCAGAGTCCTTTGGACGCACAAAACCCTCAGGTTGTGTCATGTACACATCCTCAAGGAGATTTCCATTAAGGAATGCTGTTTTGACGTCCATCTGCCATATATCATAGTCATAATATGATGCAATGACAAGAAGGATTCTAATTGATTTGGCCATTGCAACTGGGGAAAAGGTTCCATCATAGTCTACACCATGAGTTTGGGTGAATCCTTTTGCAACCAGTTGTGCCTTGAAGATATTTACTTTGCCATCCATGTCAGTTTTCTCTTTGAAAACCCACTTGCACCCAACGGTTTTTACACCTTCAGGTGGATCGACTAAGGCCCATACCTCATTGTCGTACATGGATTGCATTTCAGACTTCATGGCACCAAGCCATCTTTCGGAGTTGGGTCCCACCATGGCCTCGCGATAGGTAGTTGGCTCATTGTGCTCAATGAGCAAAACATCACGGCTTCCAGTAATCAGAAATCCATATCTCTGAGGTTGTAGCCGTGTTCTATCAGACCTTCGTGGGTCTTGTGTTACGTGAGTAGGCTCAATAACTTGTTGTGAGTCTTCTCCGTTTCCATCTCGTGGTTCTACATTGTCTTGTGACTCTCGAACTTCTTCGAGGTTCACCTTACTCCCACCGGTTCTTTTAGAGATAAACTCTTTTTCCAAAAAGACACCATTCCGAATAACAAACACTTTGTGATCGGTGGGATTGTAGACATAGTATCCTTTAGTTTCCTTAGGATACCCCACAAAAAGGCATTTTGAGGATCTAAATGATAATTTATCAGAGGCTTGTTGTTTAACATAAACCTCACATCCCCAAATTTTTAAGAAATGACAAACTGGGTTTCTTCCCAGTCCATATCTCATATGGTGTCTTTTCAACTGCCTTTGACGGAACACGATTTAGTGTGAACGCAGCTGTTTCTAGGGCATGGCCCCAAAAGGAAGGTGGAAGATCTGTTTGACTCATCATAGATCGAACCATATCTAATAGAGTTCGATTCCTCCGCTCAGAAACACCATTCCATTGAGGTGTTCTGGAGGAGTAAGTTGCGAGACGATCCCACAACTCCTAAGATGGTCAATGAACTCTTGGCTCAAATATTCACCACCCCGATCAGATCGAAGTGTCTTAATTGTTTTGCCAAGTTGATTTTGCACTTCATTTTGGAATATTTTGAACATTTCAAAAGATTCCGACTTATGTTTCATTAAATAGATATATCTATATCTATTGAAATCGTCTATAAATGTAATGAAGTACAAATGACCTCCTCTCGGCAGATGTATTCATTGGTCCACACACATCAAGATGTATGAGGCCCAATAAATTGGTGGCTCTCTCACCGTGTCAAGTAAAGGTGCATTTGTCATCTTTCCCAATAAACAAGACTCGCATGTATCAATTGATTCAAAATCAAATGAGTTAAGAAATCCATCTTTATGGAGTTTCGAAATGCGTTTCTCATTTATATGGCCTAGACGACAATGCCATAGATAGGTCGGATTCAAATCATTTGACTTGAACCTTTTACTAGTTATGTCATATATATGTCCATTCAATTTTCTACTGTCCTTGAGATCCTACATTTATTCAAATGTGAGATCCACATGTAGTATCCAATACCCATGTTGAGGAAGTAGAAAAATGAATATCTATGACATAGATACTTGAAGCGATAGCCCCGCTATCCTTCTTGTTCTTGTCCGAGATCTTCGAGGTAGAGTTTGCAATTTCTTTTCAAATGACCAAGTTCATTGTAAAAGAAGCGACTCTATCCTTCGGAGGTTTTGCCTTCTTGGCTTTCGGTTTCATACCCCTTCCTTTCTGAATGGACAAAACAGAACTAGGCCTCTCTAAGGCTTAGCTTAGCAATTTTGAGCATCTCATGCAGTTTTAAATTGATTCCTCCATGTTGTAATCCATGACAAAGTTATCATAACTTCTTGGGAGTGAGTTCAAGATCACATCTTTAACTAACTCCTTGGACATGGGGAATCCAAGCCTCTCAAGGTGATCAATGTAGCCCTTATCTTCAAAACATGAGGACTAACTGATGCACCTCACCACCTTGCGGGAATGAAAGGCCTTTGTGGTCTCATACCTCTCTTGCCTTGCACACATCTTGGAACATTTCTGAATTAAGAACCCTCATTATAATTAGTGGGCTAAGATCCATATTTGGCTTAAATTTAAGTCCGCTTTGGCAAGACGCTTAAATTAAGTTATTTAGGTAGGCAAACCCCTTGCCAATTACATCATATGTAACTCTTAGATCTTTATGGGATTCAATCATCATATGACGTAGCATGTTTAATCCCATCTAATGCCTTGAGATCCAAAACCGTTTTGATAATCTCAATTAAGTCGGGACAATAATGAATATTGAGTATCACCATTACTCACTCTTGTCTCCCCAAGATAACTCGATGCATCCACTTTGGTGGAACATACAAATGGGCGATCTAGGTTTTGACAAGTATTCATTTATTGGTGGCATTATGACTTAAGATTTTTTTAGAGGGTATAATTGATATAATGTAATTAATCCTATTAATTCTACTTATATGAATGCAATCACTATTGTATCTCATATAATATCTAAATTAATTATGAGTGATCTAATCAAAACATAATTAAAACTCTAAATTGATTATGAGTGATCTAATCAAATCATAATTAAAAATCTAAATTAATTATGAGTGATAATCAAATCATAATTAAAATTCTAAATTAATTATGAGTGATCTAATCAATCCATAATTAAAAATTCTAAATTAATTATGAGTTATTTAATCAAAACATAATTAAAACTCTAAATTAATTATGAGTGATCTAATCAAACCATAATTAAAATTCTAAATTAATTATGAGTGATCTAATCAAACCATAATTAAAAATTCTAAATTAATTATGCAATGATCAAATCCAAAACATAATCCAGGACTCTGACGCAACAGGCTCACCTAACCTAGAAGCATCTCAAGCCTATGAGAGGACTTCTCTAGAAAAAATTAAAGAAAAATACTTCATGAGAAACCTCGTTTCAACATAGCATGCCATATTTAAAAAAATACAACACTTGTAAATTCTAGAGCCATATTGTTCACCATACCCAAACAAGTTAAATCACACCATATATTTAATACATACAAATATGCAATAAAATATTATGGTTAATTTTTATCATGATATAAATTCTCTAATTTATATTCATGATTTAAAATCTCGTGCTACTGACAATCAGCCGGGATCCCTACATGATCAAAATAACTTCATTTTTTCGAAAATAATTTCCAAAAAAAAAAACGTGATTTTTTCGAAAATAATTTTCGAAAAAAAAAACGTGATTTTTTTTCCGAAAATTTCAAACCCTAACGAACTGATCGACATCGGATCTCGAACGTTTGCATCCACGCGAATCGGCTACACAGTCCGATTCGAACAATTCGAGAACCGCCGCAATATCCGACTAGCTATCCGTAGAAATCCTAACGCGAGTTTTGTAATTCAAACGCATACAAAGATCGGTTTTAGCATATATATCATATATATAAACACGCGTAAAACCTAATTTAAACGCACGGTTGAGTTGGCTCTGATGCCACTATTGGGATCCGTACACGCAGTAAAAAATTACGGATCCCTTAGGCGGATCGCTCAACGGCGTTTAAATCAAGGTTTAGGGTTTCCGAATCGTACCTTTGCAGAACAATTTGAACTGGTGGGCTACCTTCTCGATCAGCAGAAGCCGACTCTTTAGAATCGCCTTCCTCTACCGGTATCCACACGAACAGCCTTCAGAAACACGAACGGAGGCGTGCTAGCGCCTCCCGAACGTGCGTCTCTATATTTTCTATCTAGGGTTTTCGCGGCTTTCTAATACGCTCGACAAAATGTCCCCTAGGTTTTTCTAAACCTAGCAGGCGTATTATATTCAAAACAAATTTTGAATCTGGATTAAAAAATATATTAATTAAATCTATCTGATAAATCTAATCAAATCTATTTATTTAATCCAAATTAAAAGCCTTCTGATTTAATTTATATTTATAAATTAAATCAAGATATGATATCGTTATATTTAATTTAAAATGAGATCTGATATCTCAGTTCAAATTAAATCTGATATGCAATATCTTTATTCGAAAAATTAAATCTGAGATACAATATCTCAATTTATTATAGTTATTTAATTTATCAAATAAATTAAATACTATATATAATAATATTATTATCAATAAATAATATCATTATTATTTTCGAATTTAATATATATTAAATCAAGATATGATATCATTATTGTAGGCCCACATGAGATTGGCAGCGGGCCAATACTGTACCAGCCCACAAGTCGCAAGCGGCCTCTAGCAAGACATTGCGACTACCCAATTCATGTGGGGATCGTTGATAAGTACAATGACTTGCCCCTAGGGCATAATTTCCAACACATATACCGAGGCTCTGTCCAGGGTCGTCGTTATACATACAGCCTTGTACGGGTTATAGACATGATAATACCGTTTTAAGTTTTCCTAGCGCTGAGCTCACGTGACCGTGGCACAGGGTAATGTGCAGGCTATTGTTGTGTAGGACTTTACATACTGCTTTATGCTTATGTCCTGTCTGTGTCACACCGTTATTGTAAATGTAATACCCTAAAATCTGACCTATGATGAGCATCATAGTTTAGTGAAAAATACCTACTGGGGATAGGTGAAAATATGTATTGTCAAAACATTGTAAAATACTTATTATATTTTCTAGGGAAATTTCTAATGAAATTAGAGGGAAAAATGATAATGTGCCTAAATTACCAAAATGCCCTTATGGAGCATAAAAATGACTTAGGAAAATTGTGAAAAATCCAAAAAGGCAGAAAAATAATTATTTGAATTAAGAGAGTATATTGTCTCTAATTTTAGTAATTTAATAAATTATCACCTTGGGAAAATTATAAGAAGGGGATCAAAAAGTATTATAATGATCATAATGCCCCCGTAAATTCTAAACTAATGCAAGAGTCATGAAATTCTAATGTTAATACAAAAGACTGAAGATAAGGAGTTATCATAATTAAGAAAATTATCCACAACTGTTAAGAAAGCAATTAAGTAATTATTGGGTAATTATTTAAGCTTAAGCAAAGGAAATTCAAAGATAATTATGTAAAGCTCCAAAATTGGTGGTAAATGGCTAAGAATTAGAATAAATGTATTTGCTAATTAATTGGAAATTTTCAAGAAAAATAAATGAGATTAGGTATTTTTAAGCCTAAATACAAGTTTGGACCAATAGGAAAATTATGTAAGAAATTATATAAAATAATTATTAAATAATTATTTTATATTAAACAAAATATAAAACGAAAAAAAAAGGGGGATCAGATGTTGACCGAATTTTGGGAGAAAATATGGATAGGAATAAAGATAAAATATCATGATATTTGTTTACAAGTTGTAATATTTTATTATATAATTAAATTAAAGTGAATAGTAAAAAAATAAATAGGAAACATATCTTATCTAGAGAACCAGGAATAGGATTTCCAAAGTCAAGGTAAAATATTGATCAGTGGATTTTTATCTTCCATTAGACTTTTCCGGAAGTTAATTCTGAAGCCGGTAGAGCTTTTTCCTAATAAGACGAAATAGGGAAATTCTGAGAAAAAGCCGGATAGTCAAGTTGAAAGTTAAGGATCTAAATGTCATGTTGCGACATCTGGGGAAGAGTTAAGAGTTTTCCCGGACATATTTGGAATCAGTGCATTCTTGTCCATAGGCGGTAGCTTCCAGAATTTCGTTTCGTAACCGACACGTTTTTCCGTAAAACTTCCGTCAGGCCGGAGTAGGCCTAGAAAGAGTTAAAAAGATAGTTAGACTAGACATTTCTAATGAGGAATGAATTTTCTTGGAATTGTATAATCCAGAATTTTGAGATTTTTCCGAAATTACGCGAATCGGGTACCGATCGGGGTTTTATCGGTAGAAAACTTCTAAGACAAGTTGATGACATCATCGGGATGACTTCATCCTTGGAAAAGATGACATATGGACGTTTTTGGTGGAGGAGAAGGAAGGAAGATGAGTGATTCTCATAAGACCACATCTACCATCTCTGAGCCGTCGATACGAAAGAAGATCCAACGGTTGAAATCCATAACTTTTGCCTATAAATAAGACACCCCTTTGCTCTTCATTCTTCACAATTCAAGAGAGCATTTCGGTTTTAGTGAGAAGTTAGAGAGAGAAGCTTTGGGAAGGAGTCCTGGGGAAATTTGCATGAAGCTCTGGGTAAGTTTTTCGGTACTTAAGCTTTCATAGTTCTTTCGGTAGTTAGAGTAGAAATGCTAGAGTAGTCTTTAATCTTCCAAGTATGATTAGATATCATATATTAGGGGTATTTTAGTCATTATTTTAGGCAAAATTTTGGAAGATTAGAGTTAAAATAACGAAGTGCTGGCGAAATTCCGCCAATTAGGGGTATAGGGGCAAAATGGTAATTTTTACCTAAAATGCCAGTTATAATGCCAAATCACTAATGAAAGTGATATTACTCTTATAGGATATCAGAAACTCTGATCTGCTACCGTTATACTGCCCGACGTGCCGCTGTTGGACATTTCACGTTTTTCCGTAAAAAGTACGATTTTCCGCCAGAAGTACCTACGCTCGTCAACGAAGGTACGTTCGCGTACTGTAACACTGACTCTGATGTTTATGGTATGCAAATATGTGATGATATGATGTGTGAATAGTTTGGTGCCGAAGGCAAGGCTAGTCTACGTGGGTGTGCCATTGAGTCGCCGTATAAGTCGGTGAGCCCCCATGGTAGACACTTACCTGACCATTCTATTCAGTGCTATATGCACCGTGCCTATGGAATTGTACTTAGGGGTACCATATGTGATAGAAACAACCCCGGATAGAGATTCTGTTCAGGGTCACCGACTCGGATGGAGGCTCTGTCTAGGGTCACCAACTCGGATAGGGATTCTATTAGGGTCGCCGATTATACATTCACGGATAGAGATTCTATTTAGGGTTACCGAGATACATTCACGGAAAGAGACTCTATTTAGGGTCACCGATTATACATTCGCGGATAGAGACTCTGTTAAGGGTTACCGATTATACCTACTGCTCTATGTTTATGTGTTGTCATTATTGTTCATGAATATCTGTCATCCGTATACTGTTGTATTTGAGCATGAGGTTAACCGTTACCTGAGATCCAATGCGCTAAATTGGATCTCAGCTATAGCTTCAGGGTCCGGAGGACCGAGGGCCGAGGAGAGAAGCAAGCAGGCCACGTAGAAGATCCGGTTGAAGATTTCTTGATTGAAGATTCCTTTCTGTTGTATTATACTTTTGAACAACATGGTGTTTGTACCGCTTTTGTATCCAGCCAGACTTACGGCATTTTATATATACATATCAGTTACTCAATCGCTCCGGTGCTCTACTCTGATAAAAAAAAATTATACTGCTTTTGAAGAGTTGGGATGTTACATGTAGAACCTTACATACTGCTCCTTGCTTATGTTCTGTCTGTGTCACAATTATCTTATGAGATGCTGCTGTTATGTCATGAATATCTGTTGTCTATATACTGTTTTATTTGAACATAAGGTTAACCGTTACCTGAGATCCAATGTTATAAATTGGATCTCAGCTGTAGCTTCAGGGTCCGGTGGAGGACCGAGGGTTGGAGATCGGGGGAAGCAGCACGTCTAAGCCGATAGTCGAAGATTTCTTTACCGCTTTCTGTAGTTACTTTCCAACTCTAGGATGACTGTAATCATTACTATGTTACACTATGGTTGATGTTTTGTTATATATCAGTTACTCTTTCGCTCCATTGCTCTACTCTGATTGAAAAAAAAAATTCCGCTTTAAAAATTGGGATGTTACATTTTGGTATCAGAGCATGCATTCTGGCATGAATTTAACTATGTTACCACGAACGGTTTGGTGTCAAAGGCAAGGCTAGTCTACGTAGGTGTGCCAATCAGTCGCCGTGAACTCGGTGAGGCCCCCATGGTAGACACTTACTTGGCCATTCTGTTCGGATAACGGAGTTAGGTTCTTAAGCCTTTTAAACTTTGGGCACAATTTTTGAAAATGAGTACTGATATGACCACTGGTGTAATGTGTAGAGATGAACAGAGACGAGAATCCCTACACCCTTTACCACGGAACGAGAGGACGTACCGTTAGTGAATCTGTAGTTCCGGAGATGGTAGAACATAGATTAGATCTTGATAACTTTGATGAACCTGAACCAATATATGACCTTGATCCAGTATGCTACCCTGAGCCAATGGCTAGTATGCCTTTAGAACCAGAGAAACCTGTCGGATCAGATCATTCATCTGATGATGACAACCGTGAGTACTTCCAGCTGTTAAGCTATCAAGACGATTCTGAGAGTAAATCTTTCTATGAACCCAACATCCTACGACATGTTCTAGATACGAACCGAACACTGATAAGCACCCTACAGTCAGAGCATTGGATGGTGGAACAACGCAGCAAGACTATCAGAGGTACGTACTTCCGATATCTGGAACAAGTCAAATCGATATATGTACGGAGAAAACACTATGAATTTCCCTACCAGCTAGACGATTGGGTGAGATCAACCCTATACCTTTTTCCCCGAGACCGCTTCTGGATGGAACAGACGAATAAGCTCCTAGACGAAGAACGTACAACCGATTTCTGCTCATTGGTGGGAAGTCACGGTAGAAACCCTACAGACCGATTACTGTCCCGTGACATGGGAGAAATTTCTAGAGAAATTTCATGAACAGTATTTTCCTCCTTCAATGCAAATGAATAAGGAGTCGGAATTTCTCCATATCCGACAGGGGCAAGAGGAATCTTTCGACGATTACTACGCGCGATTCACCAATCTATCCCGATACTCACCACACCTGCTGAAGGGCAATGATGAAAGGAGTATGGTGAATATACTGATTCATGGGTTAAAATATGAATTTGGTGAAAGACTCATGTCCCAGCGATTCCAGGATTTGACAAGCGCGGTGGAAACCTGTCGGATGACTGAGCGCAATCTCAGAGGATTCCAGAGGTCCAGGAACTTGAACTTCAATAATGCCGGTCGCAGTGGATTCAACCGTGGAAACTTTCCACAAAAGAGGAAGACGCCCTGGAATAATCCCCGTGGTGGAAACAAGAGGCCATTCCAGGCCGGACAGCAAAATTTTCCAAGATTGGCGGGACCCCAGTCATGCTCAAAATGCAAAAGGAACCACCCGGGAGTGAACTGTGAAGGGAAGTAGATATGCTTCAGATGTCATAAGCCTGGACACTTTAGCAGAGAGTGTACCGAGAAGGCTGCGGAGGCGAGACCTCAGAGCGCAGGCCGAATCTTTGCGCTAACCAACACAGAAGCCAGACAGTCCCCGGAAATGGTCCAAGGTACTATTTACCTTAATGGAAATCTACTTGAGGCATTGTATGATTCGGGAGCCAGTCATTCTTTCATTTCTTATGATTGTGCAAGTCGCCTAGGAATGCATGCACAGTTTACCTTTTGACCTAGTAGTATCTACACCACTGGGTGTAAAATCTTTAGCTTCTGACGCATGTATGAATTGGACTGCTAATGTGGATGGACGAGTTTCAAAAGTAGACCTTATCCGATTACCACTTCGTGGCATCGACGTCATCCTCGGTTTAAACTGGCTGACGGCAAACGGTGCAATGATCGACTGTGGCAGCAAGCGGATATCATTTCCCGATTCATCTAGCAGAGACAAGGTTGATGTGAGCCTAAACTTTCTCTCTGCTACAGAAGCTGATCGACAACCAACGACATTCTGCACGAGGAAGAAATTCTGAACGTCTGTTCATATCTCTTCCGTCTCAAGCGTTTAGTGTACCTGGACATGTAGATGGGAGACAAAGGTTGAAGAAAGCTGTGGAGTGTAGAAGCTGGATAGTCTAGTATGTAGGAAACATCTCTTGACACCCTGAGGGGTTGTGAAATACGTTTTGAATAAAAATACTGTAATATATGACTTGTACTAGGTTATGACTAACCACTAGGTCAATACATGATGTACAAATAGATGCAATATATATAAAAGTATGTTTTGTTATAAATTGTCGTGCTGTTTTCTGATGTTAATATCCATCGTTTAAATAAAGGAAAAGATAAACATGGAAAACTTAAGAGGTGCCGGTGCACCTAGAGGAAGAGGCCGAGGCAGAGGCCGAGGTCGAGGAGGCAGACAGCCTCAAGATAGAGCTATACCTGAGGTTGGACGAAACCGAATACCGAACCAACCAAATCAGGACGAAATGGAGGAAATGAGAAGAACCCTGCAAGAGCAGAGAGCTCTTACCGATGCACTATTAGAAAGGCAACATAGACAAGACCAGGAAGCACAGAGACAGTTAGAAGCAAGACAACACGAGGAAGAGCGAAATAATGACGAAGAAAACGATGAAAATGAAGAAGAAGAAGAGGAGGGCGATGACAATCAGAGTGAGGAAATCAATGAGGAACACGCTGAGGAATCCGATAGATCCCAATCACCTCCACGACGGGGAAGGAGGGAAAGAACCACTGAAAGCTGGGTCAACCAGTTCTGCAAACTCAAGCCACCCGGTTTCCGGGGGAAAAATGAATTGGCTGAGGATTGGCTTCTAAGTCTGGAGAAGATTTTTGAAGTCATTGAATGCCCGGATAATCGGAAGGCTCAGCTGGAAATCTACAAGCTAGAAGGCGATGCCCACAGATGGTGGAAGAGCGTTTCTACAACCCTGCAAAGCCCTGTCACTTGGGAGACGTTCCTAGAAAAATTTAAGGAGCAATATTTCCCTCCCTCGATTCAGGTGATTAAGGAGGAGGAATTTCTGCATATCCAGCAAGGGCAGGAAGAATCATTTGATGATTACTTTGCCCGGTTCACCAACCTCTCACGATACTCGTCGTATTTGAAAAGTAATGTTAACGAGGGCTGGAAGGCGAACCGGTTAGTGTACGGGCTGAAGTATGACATAAGGGCGAGACTGGTATCTCAGCAGTTTCCTGACATGGCCAAAGCTGTGGAATCTTGCCGATTGACCGAGCACAACCTGAAAGAACTATGCAGATTCTGGAGCTTTGAAGGAAACAATGCTGGTCGTGGTGGATCTAACCGCGGAGGTTCCTCGCAAAAAAGGAAGGCACCCTGGAGCAATCCCCGTGGTGGGAACAAGAGGCCGTTCCAAGCGAGGCAGCAGAACTATCCGAGATTGGCGGGATCCCAATCATGCCCTAAATGCAAGAAGTACCACCCAGGTGTGAACTGTGAAGGGAAGCAAATATGCTTCAAATGTCAGAAGCCCGAACACTATAGCAGAGATTGTACTGAGAAAGCTGCAGAGACAAGACCTCAGAGCGCTGGTCGGATCTTTGCATTGACGAACACGGAGGCCAGAAAATCCATAGAGATGGTCCAAGGTACTATTTACCTAAATGGATATCTACTTGAGGCATTGTATGATTCGGGTGCCAGTTATTCTTTTATTTCCTATGATTGTGCAAATCGTCTAGGAATGCATGCCTATAGGTTACCTTTTGATCTGGTAATGTCTACACCGCTTGGTGTAAAGTCTTTAGCTTCTGACGCATGTATGAATTGTACTGCTAATGTGGATGGACGAGTTTCTAAGGTGGACCTTATCCGTCTACTTCTTCATGGCATCGACGTTATACTCGGTCTAAATTGGCTGACGACCAACGGTGCGATGATCGACTGTGGCAAAAAGGAGATATTATTTCCCGGAGAAAAGGTTGATGTGAGCCTGAACTTTCTCTCCGCTACAGAAGCTGATCGATGCGTAAAGCAGGGATGCCATGCATACATGGTATTCTTTTCAGTTAAAGCAGAAGATGACCTTTCACTCCAGGATATCCCTGTGGTGAATGATTTTCCTGATGTGTTCCCGGAGGATCTCACTGAGTTACCTCATATCCGAGAAGTGGAGTTCAATATTGAATTGATGCCTGGTACAGAATCAATATCAAAAGCGCGTATCGTATGGCTCCAAACGAGATGCTGGAGTTGAAGAAGCAGCTGGAAGAACTTCTGAAGAAGGGGTTCATTCGACCCAGTGTATCGCCATGGGGAGCCCCAGTGCTTTTTGTGAAAAAGAAGGATGGAAGTTTCCGACTCTGTATTGACTATCGTGAATTGAACAAAGTAACGGTCAAAAACAAGTATCCACTTCCCCGGATTGATGATCTTGTGGATCAGCTATCTGGTTCCACTGTCTTTTCCAAGATTGATATGCGTTCGGGATATCATCAGTTGTGAGTAAAGGATGGTGATATTTCCAAGACAACTTTCAGAACCAGGTACGGGCACTACGAATTCCTTGTGATGCCCTTCGGATTAACAAATGCACCTGCGGTATTCATGGATTACATGAACCGTATCTTCCGACAACACTTAGACCAATTTGTAGTAGTGTTCATTGACGACATTCTCGTCTATTCTATGAGCAGAGAAGAGCATGAAGAACATCTGCGAAAAGTTTTGAGTATACTTGGAGAGAAGCGACTCTATGCTAAGCTGAGCAAATGCAATTTTGGCTCCTGGAAGTTAAATTTTTGGGCCACGTTATATCGAGTAACGGAGTTGCAGTTGATCCAGGCAAAGTGGAAGCAGTTCTGGACTGGAAACAGCCAGAGACAGTAACGGAGATACGTAGTTTTCTGGGTCTGGCGGGATACTACCGCAGATTCATACGGGATTTCTCGCGTCTTGCCTTACCATTGACAAAGCTTACAAGGAAGAACCAACCCTTTGCATGGGGAGATGACTGTGAGGAGAGCTTTCAGAAACTGAGGGAGAGGTTGACTACAGCACCGGTGTTAATCATCCCAGATCCAGATGAGACTTATGTTGTCTATAGTGATGCCAGTGGGCAAGGGTTGGGATGCGTCCTAATGCAACAGGGCAGAGTGGTGGCTTATGCCTCTCGTCAGCTGAAGCGTCACGAGTTAAACTATCCTACACACGATCTAGAGCTTGCGGCTATCGTGTTCGCTTTGAAGATATGGAGGCATTATCTATACGGTGTGACCGTAGAATTTTACTGTGACCACAAAAGCCTGAAGTACCTGTTCGATCAGAGAGAACTCAACATGAGACAGCGTCGCTGGATGGAGCTGATTAAAGACTATAACCTGGAGATCAAATATCATCCGGGTAAAGCAAACGTTGTTGCTGATGCTCTTAGTAGAAAGACGGTGCAGGTGGCATGCATGATGATGCATGAGCAGAAATTGCTTGAAATTTCAGAGACTTGAATCTATCAAACCAAGTTTGCGTGGGTCTTCACACACCAGCTGATGCCTATCTTGCAACTCTTCTTGTGAGTCAATGGGAGTATGATCTAAGAGATGAAGTTGATGAAGCTCAGAAGCAAGATGATTGGGCTAAAGAGATACGTGAGAAGATCTCTCAAGGCAAGACCCAAGACCATGACCTATCACCTAGTGGTTTGGTTAGGTAGAAGAATCGAATCTACATACCGCCAGGTGATGAATTGAGGCAGAAAATACTGGATGAGGCTCATAAGAGTAAATACACTCTACATCCAGGCATGGTCAAGATGTACTAGAGTATGAAATCTGAACTTTGGTGGCCCGGGTTGAAGAAAGATGTAGCCCAGTATGTGGCCAGATGCTTGACCTGTCAAAAGGTGAAGATTGAACACCGTCGACGCCCTGATCTTTTACAAGGACTAGAACTGCCAGAATGGAAATGGGAAAACATAACCATGGATTTTGTGGTGGGTTTACCCAAGATCAGGAATCACGATACGATCTGGGTAGTTGTTGACCGATTAACCAAGTCAGCACACTTCATTCCCATTAGCATCCATTATTCTCCGGAACGATTGGCGGAGATTTATATCAAAGAGATAGTAAGACTACACGGTATCCCTAAGAGCATTGTCTCTGATGGACATACGCGATTCAAATCCCATTTCTGGAAAGCAATACATGAAGGTATGGGTACAAAGCTGAGGTTCAGTTCGGCTTATCACCCTCAAACCGACGGTCAATCTGAAAGAACTATACAAACGCTGGAAGATATGTTGCGAGCATGTGCCCTAGATTTCAAAGGAAGTTGGGATCGACATCTTTCGCTAGCAGAGTTTGCATATAACAACAGTTATCATGCTAGTATACAAATGGCCTCGTTTGAGGCATTGTATGGGCGGAAGTGTCAATCACCATTATGTTGGACAAATTCGTCTGAAAGGCAGTTACTTGGGCCGGATATGCTTGAACAGACCTCCGAGCAGATCGCGCTGATAAAGAAAAGACTCCTTGCAGCACATAGTAGACAAAAGAGCTATGCTAACAGAAGGAGAAGACCTATGAAGTTCTATGTCGGTGACCATGTATTTCTAAAGTTATCCCCAGTAACTGGTGTCGGCAGAACGCTTAAGAGGAAGAAACTTAGTCCACGGTATGTGGGGCCGTTTGAAATTTTGGTTGTGCGAGGATCAGTCGCTTATCAGATAGCCTTACCCTCGAACTTGAGTAATCTCCACGACGTTTTCCACGTGTCACAATTGAAGAAATACCAACCAGACCGTGATCATGTCATCGAGTACGAGGACGTTGAAGTACGGCATGATAACACCTTCGTAGTCGAGCCGGAGCAGATCATCGATCACAAAGAGAAACGGCTTAGAAACAAGACAATATCGATAGTGAAGGTAGTCTGGAAGGGTTTGTCACCCGAGGAAGCGACTTGGGAAACCAAGAGAGACATGGAAGAGAAATACCCAGGGTTCATGGCCCGAAGTTTAGCTACGATAGATTAAATTTCGAGGGCGAAATTTTGTTTAGGGGGGGGAGAAATGTAATACCCGGATAAATGAGATGGCTATTTTTGATGGGTGAATACCTGGTCTCAATTTCTGTGATATAGTTATCGTGTTTTCTAGGGAAAAATCTCTTGAAAATTTGGGAAAAATAATAATATGCCAAAATGACGAAAATGCCCTTGTAGGACATAAATAACTTAGGAAAATTATGGAAAATCCTAAAAGTCAGTAAAATAATTATTAAAATTGAGAGAGAATATTGCCTCTAATTTTAGTAATTTATTAAATTATGACCTTGGAAAAATCAATGAGGAATGATCAAAAAGTATTGAAATGATCAAAATGATCCCGTGAATTTTAATATAATGTATAAGACATAAAATACTAATGTCAGTACAAAAGTTGTGAGGTAATGAGTTATTCTAAATAAGAAAATTATCCACAATTGGTAAATGACTAATTAAGTAATTATTGGCTAATTTATGTAAGCAAGAACAAAGGAAAATTCATAAATAATTATGTAAAACCCTATAATTAGCGGTTTATGGATAAAATTGGCATAAAGTATATTTTCTAATTAATGGGAAGATATGATTAAAAATATGTTAGATTAGGTAATTTTAAGCCTAAATACAAGTATGGACCAATAGGAAAACTTTGTAAAAAATTATGTAAAAAGTAATTATTAAATAATTAAAAAAATAAAAAAATAAAAGAAATATTAATTAAATAAATTAAAAATAATAATAAAAAGGACCGAAAATCTCAAAGGGATAAGGGATAGGATTTTTTGAGATTTTTTATTAAGACATTTGGATTATAAAATTGATATAATTTATGTAAAAAGCAAATAGGATAAATGACCATCGATAGAAATTAAATCCTAACTAGAAAACCATGAATAAGATTTCTTAAGTCAGAGTATAATATTAATGAGTGAATTTTTATCTCGGATTGGGCTGTTTCAGAAGTCATTTCCATGATCGGTGGGATACTTAAGTAATAAGACGAAATAGGGTAATCTGTGAAAAAGGCAGATAGTCACGAATTGGAAATTTGAAGAAAATAAATTATAACTCAACATCTGGGGATGAGTTGAGAAATATCTGGACATATTTGGAATCAGTAAATTTTTGTCCAGAGGTTGATAACCGGAAGTTCGTTCTGTAACCGACGCGTTTTTCCGTAAATCTTCGGTAAGGCCGGAGAAGACCTGGAAGGGATCAAAAATTTATTTAGCCCAGACATTTTTAGTAAGTAAGAAAGGATCTTCAAATTTGTGATTCTGGAATTTTGAGATTTTCCAAGATTACGCGATTCGGACACCGATCGGGGAAACTTTATCGGTGTAAGCTTCTGGAAGGTTGCAAGGTGGATGACATCACCTAGTGTCATATTGAGGAAAGAAGGAGGGGGAGGCCGGTTTGTGGTGTGTTTGAGGGTGGAGATGATGCCAACACACCAAAATGCGATCCGACGGTCGATATCCGGTCTGGTAAAGCATGAATAGTGCACTGGTTTTGCCTATAAATAGGCCTTTGCTTCATTTGAAAATTTCACACCATCCTCTTGAGCCAAGGCCGAAAATTGAGGAGTAGCAAGGAAGGGAAGAGGTCCGGGGAATTTTGTAGCGAAGCTCTGAGTAAGTTTTCCGGTCCTTAGTCTTAAGTTCTTTCGGTAGTTTTAGTAGAAGTTCTAGTTAGATCTTTATTTTTCCAAGTATGATTAAATATCATATGCTAGGGGTATTTTTTTCATAAATTTCGAAAATCATGGTGGGGTCGGAGTTATGGCAAAATTTTGGAAAGTGGGAGTCAAAGTAGTGAAGCTCTGGCAAAATTCCGGCGATTAGGGGAATAGGGGCAAAATGGTAATTTTTACCTAAAATGCCTGTTATGATGTCAAATATTGATAAATGTGATATTATCATTATAGGACATCAGTAATCTTGTTCTGCTGCCGTTACGCTGTCCGACGTGCCGCTGTCAGGACGATTCGCTGTTTTCCGTAAAAAAGTACGATTTTCCTTCCCCAAATTAAAATTGAAACCCTATCTACATTTTGCTCATTTGTGCCGTGCCGAGTTGAATCTGATCGCTGGACGCTTTGCATCATGTTTTCTTCTTTCTTCTTCTTCGCTGAATCTGATCTCTGGACGCTGCTGCTTCTCCTTCATCGTCGACCATCGTTCGGTGCTTCTCCTTCATCATCGACCGTTGCTACTACTACCGTTGCTGTCTTGTTGAGTTGCTTCATCTGATCGCTGGATGTTGTTGTCTTGCTGATGTGCTTCTTTCTTCTTCTTTGCTTGTCGAGCATGAATATTCTTTTTCTGTCTTCTTCTTTTTTTGCTTCACTGGTTTTTTACTTGCTTCTTATGCTCTACTTCTTCTTTTTCTGTCTTGCTGACTCTGATAGCTATTAGAACCACCAACTGAGGGTGGATATAGATTGTAGCATCTCGATCCTAACAGTGACAGTGTTATTGTTATGGAAAATTTCATTTTTCATATCTTTGCCTTAATTTCTGGGTTTAAAGATTCAATGTCCTTTTCCTATAATTCATTTTTTCCTCTTCCTATTTCATTCATTGTTTGTTACTGAAATTGAGTCTTTTTTTTGGGGGCACATTCATAGGGTCTTTGTTGCAAATAACTAAATGGGTAGGGGTTCTCATTCTCAACTTGCATTTCTTCTTGCTCTGTATTTTATCCATCCCTTTTATAAGATGATATTGACTTTGACTCCGATGACTTAAATTAGAGATGTTGATCTCTTTTATAATTTTATTGCCTTGGTGTTTTGATTTTAATATGTACTATGATGACTGAATTTCAACTTAATTATTTCCTTGTGTTTGGAGTTAAATTTGTGATGACTTTAATATATTGGTGTGTTTTGGTTTTATATATGTTGGATTTTTTTTTGGTAGTACGTAGTAAACTCTTACGTTTCATTTACGTTTTACGATTTCACGTTTTTGCTCACCCTTACCATTTCTACGTCTTAACAACACTGCGTGCAACAAATATGAAGTTGGCTGTTAGTGCTATTGAGTCTGAATCATCACAGCCCTCTGCAAATATTTTAGAAATGAACTTTAGAAATTCAACTATAAAGAAAATACACAGCATAACAGAATTTAATTTGGTATATCATATTTATATGAAATAATAAAATATTAATCAAAGCTAAAAGAAAAAGAAAATAGGTCAGGTTCAATTACTTCAGCTCACATGGCCAAACGAATTTTATTGCAAAGAGTGCATTTGTTTGAGTTAGGTTGGTTCAATGGCCAGTTCATTAGTTGAGTCAGATGGGTTGGACTAGGTCCATACATCATGGATAAGATCATGACATAGAAAGACCAAGTTTTGACACTCTAAAATACTGGTACTCAAATTTTTAGAACCACGAAGTAAGGCACCTTTTTTGGACTCAGAAACCACAAGTTGGACCACAATTGAGGATCGCCCAACCCATATAACAGAACCAACTACTTTGAGATCAAAGTCAACACTGATTGGCTTCTTCAAGACAATCTTGTCTACAGAAGCAGTGACCAGTAGAAGTGGCCTTGTTGTGCTATCATCATCAGAGCAGTGCTGTTTATACAGGAAAATATAAATTATAAATTAGTTCAGTAAAATTTGGGAGATATGATTTTCTTGTTGAAGCTAGCAAGCCATTGAAAACAATGAATCACCGCAAGCATAGTGGAAAAAGTTGTTGGCTTAAGACTTATAAGCAGTGTCCAGTTCAGATTTCAAATGAATATGCCTGTTAAGTTTTGTGAATTTAGATCCTCGGGCAATATTTCATTCACTCCATTTACATAACAAATAAATTTCAACAGGATCCACCAATAGTTAAAGAACAACTGATTCCAATCATCTCCCACACAAAAAATTCTTATCATAAGAAAGGCCCACAAAATCTATTCCCATAAAATGAAGAGTGTTGGCTGAAAAGATTATTTCTATTATGTCAAGTATTTTTTTATTGTTGTTTCTTAAATTTAACTGTTTAAATATTAGCTTTATTTTACATCATAATTTTTGTAAAAAAAGTATAATTTGAAAAACGACGCAAAATCGGAATCAGTATGCTGAGTTGTTACTGCAAGCAAATCTGATTTCCTTCAAACAGTGATAGTCCAAAAAAGGAGGAGTGATTGCAGAGACCAGAAATTAGGCTCATATACACAACCATTTTAAATACAATTCTCATTCCGCCTATCAAGGATTTAGGCTGGCCAGAAAACAAAGCTTTAGGACTTGGAATTGTGAAAGCAATTCGTAGAAATATAACATCAGCATGAACCATTCTTTAGTCTAATTGCATTTATGTTCGATGAATTCCACACTTTACATATTGTAACTTATACTCGTCTTCTATTTTTAATGCCACAAATTGATGAAAGGGTTTGAGCCAAGGGGTCTTGTAGAGTTTTCAAAGTTCAGGGAACATTACAGTGAAGTCCAGCTCCATTGAGTGCTAGTCTTTTCCCCAAAAAGTACTAAACGCCAGGGAGAGAATTGAAAACAACGTACCTTGACGGAAATAGTTCCAGCTAGGACGTCAAGATCTTCAAGCAATTTCCCAATTCGAACCTCATTCCATGGATCTCTGTACTGCTCTCTCAGTACAAAATCCGACGAGAAGTTATACAGTATACAAGTCCTGCTCTGCGACGGAGTATGCGTAAGCAATGTGCTCTGCGGAGGCGCGTCTTTCGGGGGGTCGAGCTGTCTCACTAAGAGCTTCGACTTGGCTTCCCACAGAGCAGTTGCCACCGGCGAATATAATGGTACATTCCCGGCCACAGAGAAATGGGTTTCCCATCGCAGGAGGAATCATTGGCCGGATGCGAAGGGAAATTGATGGAAGGAGATCCGAAAGTTGAAGCCACAGGGATTGTGCCCTTCACGGAGATCGTGTTCGAGGCAGGAGAGCTCGAATCCATCGTCCCCGAACTATGGACTTTTTTGACCTGAGTGGAGCTAAAGACTTGAAAATTGGAATTTTCTTTAGGTTGTGATTGGTTTGAGGGGGAGAGAATGAGGGGGAGAGAATGGGAGGGAAGGAAGTGGAAAGTAGGAAAATGACTAAATTACTATTAATGAAGGGAATATTCTTTTTTGTCGAGTGTATATTTTTAAAATATTAAAAGTTTCCTTAGATTTTTTGGTAAAGAGGAGGTAAAAGATCTTCCCTCCCTCAAACCATGCAGACCCTTAGGGCCCGTTTGGTTGAGGGAAATGAACTTAAAGGAGCGAAATGAATGGAAAGGAAGATTGAGATGGAACTTTAAAAAATTGAGTTGTTTGGTAGATATGGGAATATAAGTAAGTTGTGGGAAGATAAATTGTTTGGTATGAAGAATTGAGTGTGGGTTAAGTGGGAAGATGAGGCAAAATTCCCATATTGCCCCTAAAAATAAAAAACCTAGAAAAAGAAATTGTTCTGTTTGGTAAACATATTTTTTTTTAAAATAACTATTTAAACATATTTGTTTAATTTTTTGATTGAGAATATAATCAAACAAGCCTTACGATTCAAAATTGAAGCTTGCATAAGAACTCATTCTAAGTGGAGAAAAAGACATCGAATTGGGAAAAATGGCTCTCAATTTATTCAAAAAAAAGAAAAAAAAAAAAAAGATATGCAAAAGCAAAAGCAAAAAACATTTATTTGTTTTTTTGGGCTTTTTAGTTTTTTAAAAATAGGTATATGTTTTTTGTATGTAAAATCCTCCAACTTTAAGAGCCCGTTTGGATGAGCTTTTAAAAAATAGACTTTTTTTACATTGCTTTTTAAAAAAGTACTTTGATTAAAAGTTAAAGCTATTTTACGTTTGGATACACCAGTACGAAACAATTTTAAATGAAAAAGTTGTTTGGATGTTAAAATAGAGAAATACTTTTTTATTAGTAAAATTGTTAAATTGGACATAACAAAATCATTCTTTGAGATTCTGTTCTTCAACCAGTTTGTAAAATCAAACCCTTGGATTTTCTCAACTTCTAAACCAGAGGCGAAATCTAACCTTGGGACATGGTTGTCATTTTATTAAAAATCAAGGGTAATTGCTGTCAAAACAAATCATGAAAGAAGAGCCAATCATTTTTTTTCATTCTCTCTCATTTTTCACACTTGCTTTTTTTTTTTTAAGCTACAAATTGAAACTTTAAAAAGAAAAGTATAATTTTGGGTTTTTCTTGTTACTTTTGTTTTTTTTTAAAAAGCTCTCATCCAAAGCATTTATTAATAAAAAAGCACTTTTTTTTAAGGAAAAAGCCCATCCAAATGGGCTCTAATTAAAAATAAATTACCAAAAAAGTTTTATTTATTTATTTTTTGCTTTAAGAAAAACCTGTTTTGAAAATATTAAGAAAACAAACTCGCCCAAATATATATATATAGGGAGGGGGCAATTACTCCTTACCAACTAGACCAACCTTTATGAGTCTGTGCAATATCTTTTTATTTCATTGAACTAAAAAACTAGAATAGAACCTAAATCCTGAAAACCATAAAAACACAAAAAAGAACAGAAATAAAATAAAATAATAAAGCCTAAATAAATCTTCTTCTTCTTCTTCTTGTTTTTTTTTTTTTGGGTCAAGAAGCCTAAATAAATCTTCCAAGTTTATACTCATAGCCAACTTGTTGCTTCCCGCATTTATGAAGGAAGAAGTGTTTTCTTCATATGTACAAAAATAGGGCAAATGCCCCATTAACAAGAAATTAGACATTGGGAATTGAATCCCAATCACTCATCATTATCAACTAAGCTCATTATATGAGCCTCCATCACTCATTAGGTTGGTCATATCAGGTAAATTGTAGATGCAAAACACAAACATATTCTCAAAACAACATCCAGATCATGTACTCACACAAACTTGCAATAAGTGAGATAGAAAAATGTCCTAAAATTCAGTCATTTATACATATACTTGTGTTCATGCGTGACATAGAAGATACTAAAGTATGCGAATAGCCTTCTTAACATGTCGAAAGACTTGAAGATGAAAGACAAGTCCATGAGTTGGTTGGATCAATTCAAACTTGCAGATATCTCCAATGTGGAGATTATATTCGTTGACCAAGTTCTTCCATCCTTGAGTCAGTCTTGCTACGATCATTTCATGCTTCTTATTAACATCTCCCCATTTCAAAAGAAGACCCAATTTCCATACTTTTTCGTGGTGCGTCGTCGTAACTTTGATCTGTTGGCTTTCACTCTCCTTTATACGTTCCCTTGCAAACTTCAATGGTATATTCTGCACACACGTAATGCAGCTTCATATATATATGTCACACCAAAATTTGAATATCTTCAACACCAAAGATATAAATATATATAAACTCCATCCAGTGTCAAATAAAAACCATTCCAACTAATTCATTCCAACTAAATCATTGAATCTGTCTTCAATTGAATTTTTTTCCATCTTTATCTGATATTGAAAGAGAGAGAAAAATACAAGAAATCACATTTAAGCATTAATTGCATTGACAAAAAGCATTAGTTACTTTATAAGTGACTTATAAAGTGGACTAAGAAATTATTTTAGAAATGACTTATATTGAGGACTGAAAAGAGTAAATATACAGGAAAAAAATAAACTTCTTTTTTTTTTTTTCAAGGTAGAAAGAACACAACAATTCTATTTGAGTTATATTGGATGCAAAAGGGAAATAAAATGAAAACTAATTTGCAGTTTCCTTTTATGAATAAAAAAAAAACCATTTATTAAGAACATAAATTTTTAAAAAAATAAAAGATATTAAGTAATTACCATTATAATTATTTCAAATTATGGATTATGACAGAACGATTCTTACCAGATAGCTAGTGACACTTGTATGTTGGAGTTCGACTTGGAAGGAAGGTCCCTCATGTTCGAATTCTGTTTCGTTATCACTATGCAAACTTTGGGGCTCTCCATTCTCCTTCTCTTCACTCGATGGTTGCCTCGAATTACCTGCAATTTTGGAGAGTTAATGCTGTAATAAAGTATAATTTAATAATAAAAAAATTTTATTTTTAAAATGTAATAATGTACTTGTTCTCCAAACATAAAATGGACAAAACTTAGGTCCAAGTTTCTTTATAAAATTAAGAATAAGAATTTCACATGGTATGATTATTGGAGAATTGGCCCTAATAAGTAATATAAGGAAACAAAAGTTAATCCTCAGAATCTTAACCTAACTTTTTGTTTAAATAAAATTTCTCCAAGAATTTAACGAAATAATTATTAATTTTTTTTAAAAAATAATAAAATTATTCGAACCATAATTTTCTTATATTTAAATAATGACTTTTGTCTTTGATAAAAAATATTACGATTTTTAATATAATATTTTCCCTCATCAATTGTTGGTTACTTTTAGTAATTGATTCTATCCTTCAATCTTAAATGTGGAAATTTAACCTAATGTTTTACTCTGAAACCAAGGTTGTCAAACTCACGAGTCTAAGCAAACTCGTGTCAGTGACATAAACTCGAATCGGTAAACTCGTAAGAGTTTACTTTTATCATTAAATATGTATTAACAGTGTATAATTAAATAATTTAAATATAAAAATGACAATAATTTGATTTAAAGATATTTTAAATCCAAATAATTGAAATTAAATATATCAACATTCATAATATTTTATATTTAATAAAGAAATTTCTATAAAATTCATATATAAAGCTGTTGAGAATGACAAAACTGAAAAAAATTAATACAATTTTGTAAGCTACAAATGTAAAAACGGTAAATTCGGTGTGTAAACTCGTGAGTTTATCTGAGTTTATAGCTGTCATGATTTTACTAGAGACTTAACTCGATTCAGTATAAAAACGGTAAACTCGGAGAGTCAACTCGCGAGTTTGACAACAATGTCTGAACCATAAATAAATTAAAACACTATAAATTTCGGAAACTGAATTTGTTGGTATATTCTTTCAATTTCAAATTAGAGTTTCAAAGTCAGTTACCAAAGAAAATTTGAGTTTTCAATTGTTTTTTTATTTTTTATTGAGAACGCTGATTAAGGAGGCATAAAGAGACTTACCAATTTCTTCTTCCACGATAGGATGAGAAGAACAAGAATCAAGATTGATTGGTTCAGCTTCAGAACCTTCGTCTCCAAGAATCCTTTTTGCAGCTTTAAGAGTTCCATCTTCCTTCACATTATTATCTTGTCCTTTTTCTTCTCTCTTTCTTTTTCGTCCATCTCTCTCATCTTCGTTTTTCCCAGTTTCTGAAGGATAATAATGTTCCTTCTCGCAGCATGTTTTGCCATAGATTTTGACCTTAAACTTTGAACAATCTGACAAATATTTAAACACTAAAAGATCTTCACTCTCTAATTTATTATTCTCCACAAATTTACTCCATCCCTTGCAGAAACAATATCGATTCTCATGCTTTTCCACCTCAACTTCTTCAGATTTTCCATAGTAAGTCTCAAGAATCGCTTTCTTTGGCACTTCTTTATCCAAGACCTTGTTAAAATCTGATGGGATTTTCTGTTAATTAACACCACAAAAAGCATGGGAAACAATGAAAAAAAGAATCTGGGGAAAATAATGGGTCAAATCAAGAACATGCATGTTATTATTGATGATCTTTAGTCAAGAGCGTAATATTATCTTAACTCAGAAAGGGATGGTCCTATAAAGGGGATTCATGGTTATATGAACATTAGAGTCAGGAAGCTAGTTACGCCTCCACCCGTAGGAAATGAAGAAAGGCTGTGCTAACATGTCTGAAGGGGAAGGTCTGAACTGGGAGACTCTATCATAGTATTTTGGTATGATCGAAAGAGTACATAAATCCTTCCATAACCCAGATCATGTTCGGTCAACCACTGGTTGCCTATCTCAAATTGTTCATATAACCTGGCTGTCTCAGTTATGGATAAAAAAACAGATTAATGGGGATATAGATATACTAACCAAGCGGGTAGAGAAATCTTCGATTAGAACCTTGAAGAAGGAAGGGTTCTTGCGTTTTCTTTGGGATTGTGAAGCTCTATCATTATCCATGGAATCTTTTGGCGAGAAGAGGAAGAAGAAGATGATCACAGTGAGATTTGGAAGGCGGAAAGTTTCAACTACGGGGATGAATATCGACTGTGTCTACAATCAAAGAACATTTGGACAAACCAATCTTTATTTTGATCTCTACGAAGGAAGAAGCTCATCAGGTAGAAAAATGACATGTCATTTGCCGGGTCCCTCTGCTTTAGTTAAACCTTGGAAGGGCCCTTTAGTCGAAGTGTCGAACCTTAGAAGAAGGGCCCGACCCGATGCCCTATTACAAAATTTATTTTCAGCTTATTTTGATAAAATAATTCAGATTCTTAATTAATTTGTGGCTAACCCTTAAAAAATATCAGGTAAATTGTCGATGCAAAACACAAACATATTCTCAAAACAATATCCAGATCATGTAATCACACAAACTTGCAATAAGTGAAATAGAAATGTCCTAAAATTCAATCATTTATACTTATACTTGTGTTCATGGTTGATATAGATGAGACTAAAGTATGCGAATAAACTTGTTTTGAGCATCCCGTCGAAAGACATGAAGATGAAAGTGATGAGGCCCTATTTCGTCTTTAGCCTTGGGGTCCACAATCAATAATAAACCAAGGATTGCGTATAGGCAAACCTAGGATCGTTCTCTCTCTCGAGGAGCCTTTTATTAAATCCTAAGTAATCTAAATGTCATGCAAATGCAATTAAAACAAGGGTAAAATTGGTTTTGGATTTTTGAATTGATGAACTAAAATAAGAATGCAATTTAATTAAATCCTAACTAATATTTTTGGTATTTTCTTTATAAAATGGTGAATGAGTAAATGGAATGGATGAAGTGAAAATATGAATGATGAACGTTCTTGGTAATGAACTATTACCCTGGTCTGCACTATTATCCTGTGCCACGATATACGGTCGTGTCCTCAACGCTAGGAAAACATAACGACATTATTATGACTATAACCCGTAAAGCTGTAAATAGTGATCTAATTACGATTCCTTAGTCACAGTGCATGTCCTGGACAGAGTCTCGTTCATGGCTTTATGAAAGTATCCACAACATATATAAGCATTAGAATCAGTGTTACAGTACGTCGCGAACGTACCTTCGTTGACGAAATACGGTACGTCTGTCGGTCGGTACGTGATCACATATATCCCATAAGGATAATAGCGTATTTATTAATCAAACAATATCCTAACAGATATTCTAGTCACAAATGACTATTTTACCCCTGATTTTAGAAAATCGCTACCCGATAAAATTTCGCTAGAGCTTCGCTACTCTGACTCCCAACTTTCAGAAACTCAATCCCTACCATGTTTTTACCTCGTCAGGCATCTTTCAATGCAATGAAGCATAAAAACAAGAATAGGAATTTCATTTCCTACTTCCTAGATCTAACTAACATTTCTACTAAAGCTACCGAACAAAAGACTAGAACTTAAAACTAAGGACCGAAGAACTTACCCAGAACCTTGCTACTTCTTCTCCAGAGCTCCTCCTTCTCTCTTCTCTCTAGATTTCGAATTGCCTAAGAAAATTTTGGTGTTGAATTGAAGTGAAATGAAGGGGTCTATTTATAGGAATTTGGTGTGGCATAAGTGGTAATTCCTTTGAACTTTTTCTACCTCATTCATGGCCATTAGATCTAGGGTTATTTTTGAGACTTCATCCTCACCCTTCATCCTCCTAACCGACCTCTCCCCCTCTCTCTTTCCTCTACCCCGTCGGTTACGGAAATGACTTCGGAAATAACCTACTCCGGGATAAAAATTCACTTGTTTATAATAAGTCCTGATGTTAGATACTTAGTTCACATATTTCAAGATACGATTTAATTTCTATCGGTTCTCATTTATCCTATTTGCTTTTTCAACAAATATCTCCTAAATATCTTCAACTTCATCCACTTGCATTACACACACACACATACACTCACACACTCACATAATTTCGGTCCCCCCTTCTTTGACTTTTTAATTTGCTTTTAATTAGTTTATATTATGTTTTAATTATCTTATATTATTTAGCAAGTAATTTTCCCATTGGTGGATTTGGTTTCACTTGGATTAACTTTATGGTTAATTTAGAACCTTTAGATCTAACTTTATGTAGTTTAATCCTAACCATTGATTTCTTTTTGCCTTGTTAAAGTTGATTAGTATCTTAAACTTAGGTTTAATAACTTTTAATATATCCGATGTTAGTTAATTAGGCTTTAGGGATTTCATGTAGTTAATCTTAGACACTTTCTTAATCATGCCTAATTAATTAGAAATTATCTTCATGCTAATCTTGACCCTTCATTGGTCATAAATCTTTAATTAGGGATTTTATTTAATTAACTTTGGACATTTCCCTTATTCATACTTAAACAATTAGCAATTAATTATTTATTTAATCACCTACTAATTGTTGACAATTTTCTTAAATTGGATTAATTATTTTCTCACAATTATTGTGTTGACATTAGTCATTTATGCACCATACATTATTTTAAAAATCATAGGGCAACTTATGGTCCCCAAAATAATATTGGATTTTTGCCTATTTAATTCCAAGGAAATAATTTAATAAATTAACAAAATTAGAGATAACATACTTTCCTATTTTTAATAGGTATTTAATTGCCCCTTAAGACATATTATAATATTCTCAGGGTATTTTATGACCCATAAATGTATTTAGGGATTTTGGCACCTGTTCATTCTAATTTCAAGAGAATTTGCCCTAAAAACAAAGTAAATACACTACACAATTTGAGATCACATATTCACCTATTTAAAATATCTATTATTTATCAAAATATAATATTCAAGATAGATAATTATCCGGGTATTACATTAATTAAGGAGGCATAAAGAGACTTACCAATTTCTTCTTCCACGATAGGATGAGAAGTAGTAGAACCAGTATCAGAATCAAGATTGATTGGTTCATCTTCAGAAGCTTCGTCTCCAAAATCAGAATCAGAATCTGTCTCAATCCTTTTTGCAGTTTTAAAGTTCCATCTTCCTTCACATTATTATCTTGTTCTTTTTCTTCTCTCTTTCTTCACATTATAGGCCCAGGGTTGTATAGCCTCAAGAAATCAGAAACTTGGTGGGTATCCAAACTGAGGAGTCTACCAACAGCTTTCAAATTATATACAGGTTTTTCTCCAAAAAGTTCTAAACTTTGTATACCATATCTTTCAATCAATTATTTCCCTTCAATTCAATTGCCATATCAGAAAAACAATCACACGCTCTGAAATCTGAAAGCAATTAGAGTTGTCTTCTAACAAATTATTGATGTTTGTCCGAATTATCTCAGGTCTTGGGTAATTCAGGAGAGTCTAGGATTAAATTCCTCCTTTGTGTAATTGGTATGGTTGTAATTTAGGCTTTTGCCTTCCTTTAATATCAAAAAAAAAAAAACCACATGATTAGCGTCACAACATGTAGACTGGGATTCTAAACTTCTTTTCTATTATTTTTGTTTCAACTTTTAGATTTTCCTCACAATACCACTTCATGAATGAGATTATATTCATTCTAAGCTCTTCTCCAAATTGTTTAGATTAGATCTTAGCTTACTTATGTTCTCATGGATAAGCTAAGCGATATTCTAGATGCCAAATATAGGATATGGTTAAATGATGAAGAAGATAAACTATATCAATATTTACTTCTATTTATTGGCTTGTTCTTTGTATGTTTTCTGGGATGATCTTGTAACATGGGATGTCCTTCAAAACAGAAAGCTGAAATTGGTTTAGTTAGTAAGTTTTGTTGTTGAATTAAGCTGAAATTGGTTGTTATTGAAATTTTGGGATGTCTTACTTTTAAGGGGAAATGCTGCCGAAATTTACTTAAAAGAAAACATGTCGTTCTTGAAATTGACATGAACTTGACTGTTGTTGGAAATGTCGTAGGTGGTAATAAAATGGGTCATAGTTGGATGAATGCATTGAGAACTAGTGAAGAATATGAGAATGGGGTGGAAGAGTTTATTGAATTTGCTAGAAGGAATGTGGCCACAAAAAATGGGTTGTATTATTGTCCATGTGTTAATTGTTTAAATGGGAGTCGAAGGGTTATTGCTGATATAAGGGACCACCTACTTTGTGATGGAATACACCTTCGATACACAACGTGGATATGGCATGGTGAGGAAGTAAGTACCGGTGCGTCCCATGCAAATGAAGTTGAGGTAGATGATGATGATGGAATGGAGAAAATGATTAATGATGTTGAGGCAGAATCTTTTGCACAATCGGGTGAATATGAAAGCGTGCGGAGTGATGCAGAGACACCTTTGTTCCCTAGGTGTACTAAGTAAGTAATTGTCTGAAGTGTAAAACTTCACGATACAAAGTGAAGAAAGTTAGTGTTTCTGGAGAGGAGACAACAAAAAGGCAACCTTTGAAGGCATTGTGGTATCTTCCAATAATTCCACGGTTTAAGCGTCTGTTTACTAGTGAAGCAACGGCGAAGAAGTTGAGATGTCATTCTGATGAGAGAATATCCGATGGAAAATATCTTCGGCACCGGCTGACTCTCCGCAATGGAAGAAAATAGACGAAATGTTCCCTCAATTTGGCAGTGAGCCAAGAAACCTTCTGCTGGGGCTTTGTACAGATGGCTTCAATCCGTATCGAACTCTTAGCAGCACCCATAGTGCATGGCCGGTTCTCCTTGTAATATACAACTTACCTCCCTGGCTATGTATGAAACGCAAGTATGTGATGCTTTCTATGATGATTTCTGACCAAAACAACCCGGGAACAATATCGATGTGTACTTGGCGCCTTTGGTTGAGGATTTGAAGAAGTTGTGGGAGGAAGGCGTAGATGTGTTTGATGCATATAAGAAGGAGCACTTCAAGTTGCGTGCAATGATTTTTACCACGATAAACGACTTTCCTGCATACGGAAATTTGTCAGGGCACAGTGTGAAGGGGCATAAAGCATGTCCAATATGTGAAGCAGACACAAACTTCCATCAACTAAAGCACGGAAAAAAAACGGTCTACCTCGGCCACAAGAGGTTTCTTCATCAGTTCCACCCATATCGTAAGTTAAGAAAGCGTTTTAACGGCTTACCGGAGCAGAATACGGCTCCAAAGGCGTTAACCGGAGAGGACGTTTATAGTCGGGTGAAACATATCAATGTCATATTGGGTAAGCAGTAAAGGAAGGCGAGTGAGAAGAATATATGGAAGAAGAGATCAATTTTCTTTGATCTTCCATATTGGCGTAGTCTTGATGTGAGACACAGTCTTGATGTGATGCATGTGGAGAAAAACGTTTGTGATAGCCTTGTCAGTACTCTTTTGCACATACCTGGGAAGACTAAGGATGGAATTAGTGCGAGACTAGATCTGGTTGACATGGGAATAAGAGAAAGGTTACATCCACGAGTAATGGAAGATGGTAAGAGGGCATACATGGAGCCAAACAACTCATACACTATCAAAAGCGGAGAAGAAAAGTTTGTGTGGATGTCTATATGACATTAAGGTGCCACAAGGATATTCTTCTAATTTGAGAAAGTGTGTCTCAATGAATGATTTGAAGTTAGTGGGAATGAAGTCCCATGATTATCATGTGTTGATGCAACAACTACTACCAATAGCTATAAGAGGCATTATGAAAGATGAAGTTCGATCCACTATAACAAGATTGAGTATTTTCTTCAATGCTATACGCAACAAAGTCATTGACATTGAAAAGTTGGATGAATTGGAGAATGAGGGTTATATTATTTTGTCCCAACTAGAGATGCATTTCCCTCCTGCCTTTTTGATATCATGGTGCACTTGATAGTGCACTTGGTAAGGAGGTAAGACTGTGCGGTCCAGTTTACCTAAGGTGGATGTACCCTTTCGAGCGATACATGAAGATCTTAAAAGGGTATTCTAAAAACCCTTATCGGCCGGAAGCCTCAATAGTTGAGAGATATGTAGTTGAGGAGGCTATGGAGTTCTGCAAAGATTATCTATCAGGGCCGACGATACAATCTCAGCATGATGAGGGGATAAGCGAGGGAACTCGAGGAATCAAACTGAAGAATAAGCCTCGTGAAGAGGTGTTGCAAGCACACCTGTACATCTTGAATAATACGGAAGAAGTTCAACCATACATTGATGAACACAGAAAGAGTTTGAAGAATATGAATCCAAGGAAGAGTGACATGCAGATAGCGAATGAGCAAAAGAAGACGTTCATAAAGTGGTTCGGTGAGAAGGTATTGCACGAGACCGGAGTGTCGGATACAATCGAGTGGTTAGCTTTGGGGCCTTCTTTTCGGTCATCACTTGGAGCGGTTACGATGTCAACGGATATTCTTTCTACACAAAAGACCAAGATGACGAAGTCTTTGTGCAAAATAGTGGGGTGATGGTTGAAGTGAATCCATGCACTTTTCGAGTTCGAAAGACAAAAACCCGGTGGTAGCATCAATGGCCTATTATGGAGTGATCGAAGAAATATGGGAGATCAACTACAGCAAGTTCAAAGTTGCTTTATTGAAATGTAAGTGGGTTAGCAATAATGCTGTTGTAATAGATCCTAAATTTGGATTTGTCTCAGTTGATCTTCAAAGACTTGGTCATAGAGATGAGCCATTCATTTTAGCAAGTCAGGCGAAACAAGTGTTTTATGTTACAGACCCTGCAAATGAAAGAATGTCCATTGTACTTCAAAGTAAAAAACAGAAGTATGGTGAAGAATCCTTGAACCTTGACGATACACTCCCTTTCACCACAAATCCACCTACAACACGTGAAGTAGAATTGATAGATGATGAAGAATATGCTGCAAGAAAGGATCATTGTGAAGGAATATGGGACACCATGTAAAGTAAGATCTTCAATTACAAAATGATGTGTTTAACTACTATGTTCTTTTTGTGGTCGTTTAACATGTTGGTTCATTTTATTAATCTGTTTATTATTTAAAAACCTATCTAACATAAATGATTGGTCTTTGATGAACAGGAATATGTCTAGCTCAGACGAGTCATCGGGAGATAGGGTTGATATGCCCGTTGTGAGAAAAGGGAGAGGTAGCACACACATGGGTGAGCTAATTGCTCGCCGTGACAGTCAGAAAAAGAGGCTGCATGTGGAGTTTGATGAAAATATGAATCCAGTTGGCAGAGAGGAAGACAACTTCATTAGCTATTTAGGCTATCTGGCTCGAAGCAAAGTGCGTATTGTTTACTCAGCTTGGAAGTTTGTTGATGATAAGACGAAGGATTTGATTTGGACACAGATTTTGGTATCTCACTTTCGATATATCTGCATTTGTATCTTTAGTCTTATTACTTGATTTCTGTCATATCTTCTCTTTCACCTTGCAGCAAACATTTGATGTCCCTAACACTAAGGCCATGAGGAAGCATTGGATGGGCGGAGTTCGTCTCCGTTGGAAAGATTTTAAGAACAAGCTGACAAAAAAGTATATTCGCGGGCCAAAGAGGGACCAGGATCCATGTAAGACCTATGATTTCATTTCTCCGGAGGACTGGAGGGAGTTTGTGGCGTCCGTGAGAATCCTGAATTTACGGTAAAATTTTGTCATATCTTATCTTTAATTTGAATCTACTTGAATTAAATGCGATCAGTTTTGTTTGTTTTCGTGTCACGAAAACAAGCCAAGCCAATAGAGAGAGGCAAGCGAAAAATAAGTATCCGCATTGCTTGTCTAGAGGTGGCTACGAAAGTCTGGAACAAAATATGATGGAGGAAGAGCTGCAGCGAATGAAGGAAGCTTCCCAATCCGATCCTTCCATTGCTATCCAGGCCCCAGGCGTCCTCCTCATCACAAAAATGGAAAGCTGCGAGGATGAAGGGGACAAATACATCAATGAAGATGTTGCTTTGCGGTTGCCTCAAAGATCGTAAGTAGTTGAATTAGAAGTATTAAATAGCCTCAGTTGTTTCATACTATATAAGAGTTTAGTTATTATTTATGAAAAATCTTATGGTACAGGATTCACTTGAGCAACAGAGTAGCCAAGGCTCATTCACGCCGGGTACACGGCAGGACATTTTGTCGACGGCGATTGGGAAGCCGGATTACCCTGATGCTGTTCGAGGGGAGACGAGGGGAGTGAGTGTCGCAAAATTTTTCGGACGACGTTCACGTTTGTATGACGCGAGAGAGCCGCAGGAGCTTGAAGTCGAATTCGAGCAAACCTTATGAAAGATGTTATGGCACAACTACGGGGTGAAATGCAAGCTATGGTACAACAGCAACGTACAACCGACGAATCCCCGAATATCCCCAGCAGCAAAGATAGTTTTCAGCCTCCGAGGTACATATTAGCGGACCTTCTCCCCCTCCAGAGGTAGTTATTGGCGGACCGTCTCACACCGCGAGAGGTGCATATTAGCGAACCGTCTCACACTGCAGAGGTGCGTATTAGCGAACCGTCTCACACTCCACAGGGAGGTATAGCTTGCACTCTATATTTGGATGACCCACACCGCGGATTGTTGCCGATGGTCTTGTTTACCGAGAACAAGACAAACACCACAACAAGCAAATTCCAGAAAACCAACGTCGGGTGGACGAGCGTGACGAGTGTGCGAGAGGGGGAAGAAGAGACAGGCGTCCCGATTGATGATGAGGAGGTTACCACACTAGGCGCTGCCATCACATGGTTCATCCTTTGGCCGACTCATCTTATTGAGATGTGGACGACACCTGCGATGGTAGGAAATACATTACTGATTGAGTGTGAGTTGTTTCCCGATTGATTTTCGTATGGATACTTATGTGCTGGATGCACGGCTTCGGCTCGCAGTACGTTACCCAGGAGGTCAATTTATGTTGGTCTAACAATGGGCGACGGAGGGTCGTCTTGTTATCTAGTGCCAATACATGAAAGGTGCGTACTTTTGTTTTGTCTTACAAGATTTTTGTGAATAAATTGCGGTCTTATCTTAATTTAATATTAATACGTATATGTTGTAGTGGTCATTGGACGCTGTGTGTTGTTTGTCCGAGCAAGAACTCCTGTTATTGGTTCGATTCAGTAAATGGCAATCCTACCGAGGATATCAAAAACATGTTTGCCGAGTAAGTCAATTTTTTTCTGGATCATCGATTCTTCTTTTAAATGAATGGTTTAACATGTATGTTAATTTCCATTTTAATGATAGTGGCCTCAAGACGTATAGACAGCTTATCAATGCAAAAGAGCAGGGTGGACCGAAGTGGTTTAAACCGATGGTGAGTAGTTTCAATTCAAGTTATTTCATTGACACAGAGCTTTAGATATGTCTTTATTCGTTTTTAACAATTTGCCTTTGATTTATAGTGCCATCAACAACCGGGGAGCACCGAGTGCGGATATTACGTTATGAGTTGGATGCAATCCATCGTTAACACGGACGTACTCAAGGTTTTCAAAACGTACGTAATCGCTCTGTGATTCTCAAGTTTATTTAATTTTTGTTGTTGTACTTGAGTTGTTAATTATTTCCTTCACTTAATTGGTTTATCTTATACCTTGTTTCCCCAATTTACGTTTTTGGGTACTAAGGATCCGTACTCGCAGGATGAGATCGATTCGGTTCGAGACATGATATCTAGATATCTTCTTCAACACATAGCGCCTAGTTAGTAGTGAGCATGATTAATATGTTATTGTGTTAGTGATTCTTTAATTTGCTACTGTTGTTCATTTGTATCTATTTGGTGTTTTGTACGTACAAAATATGCAATTTTGGTGTTATATATATATTCTGTTTATGTATTGTGTTAGTGTGATTCTTGTGTTGCTTGGTGGTTTCTGGCTGATGCAAATTAAAAACTTGGTAGATATCTCATAGTTTGTAGTGTATTTTAAAAAAAAAAAATTCAACAAAGGCGACCTGATTTTGAAATCAGGTCGCCTTTGTTACAATAAGACGACCTGAATAGAAGATCAGGTCGCCTTAATTTCAACAAAGGCGACCTGATTTTGAAATCAGGTCGCCTTTGTTATCATAAGGCGACCTGAATCCAAGATCAGGTCGCCTTATGAACTCATTAAGGCGACCTGATTGAATATAAGGTCGCCTTTAAGGCGAACTCTATATTAATCAGTTCTTCTTAAGGACGACCTGATTTGAAATCAGGTCGCCTTATTTACCTATATAAGGCGACCTGATCCTAAATCAGGTCGCCTTATTAAGGCGACCTGATCTTAAATCAGGTCGCCTTAATAAGGCGACCTCATTTAGGATCAGGTTGCCATTTTGGAAATTTTCCTCTACCCCCTCCAAGACGTCCCTCAGAAAAGGGTCGTTAATTGGGTCTTATTTAAGTCGTTGTTTAGCATTTTTGTAGTAGTGGGAATTAGGCTGATTGAGATTTTATCGTCACACTAATAAAGAGCATGACTTTTTTTATTATCATTATATTTTCTTATAAAATATTCCTAAAAAATATTTAGATATAGATAATCATTGAATATAAAAATTTATTTTATAATAAATATATTTTCTATATATATACAATTATTAGTCACATAGATTTGAGGCTAACAATATATTTTTACAGAAGATATCATATCGCTAAAATAGGAAACAACGCGACGAGAGAAAAACGGTATATTTTTTTTAAGTAAAAAAAAGAAGGTATATTTTTATTATAATTAAAGCGTTAACATGATATATATCTAATATCATTAGAGCGGACGTGCCAATTTGATCCGTACGTAATTGGGGAGTTGGTTCTTAACTCCGTTTTTTTTTTTTAAATTTTTTAGGTTTAAGGTATCCATAGTCAATAGCGATGACCAATGTTGTCAAACTCGTGAAAGAGACGTAAACTCACAAGAGTTTACCGATGTTAATAAATAACAATTAAAATTATACGATAAAATAATTAAAATACTAAAAATAACAACAATTTGATTTAAATATATTTTAAATCCAAATATCTGAAATTAAATTCATTAACACTCATAATTTATCATACTTAACATAAAAATTGTATAAATATAAATTCACTAAACATAATTAAATAAAAATAATTATAAATTCAACAAATTAGTGCTACTTATCGTTAGAATAAAAGCCTTAAAAATTACATAACCGTTGTGACTTTATCTCATATTAATAGCTATTTACTAGTATGTAGCCTAGAATTTCGATAGTTAAGAGAAGTAAAACAAACGACCACAAACAATCATTGATATATGTTAAAAACAGTCGTTGAAACTCAAAATTTTCAAATATTTCAACTTCAATCTTGCTCCTTAGACATTTCGTTGTTCCCTCTCTTCCATAAAAATATAAAGTTTTCTTTTTAAAACCCTATTGTATGCAGAACGTCTTTCTCAAATCCATCATCCTAAACGCATATAAGAGTCTCGAGACCCACTTATCTCCTTCGCCGCACCCAACGGCCCCACCCTTGCCGCCAAGAAGATTCGCTATAGCGGCGTGAGCGACTCCAACTTGTCCTCTATCGTGAAACTACGAGCGTGCTCCACAGCTTCCAGATCTGTCATTTGCCGCCGGTTGAAGATCTGGGTTGCAGATCTGCGTCTCTATCTCTCTCCTCACTAAACAATATGTCGAGTAACGATCTCGAGTGTCATGAAGAAGAGGAAGCCCCCCGTAGGCGATGATGAGAATACTAGAGCTCTATTTCCTAGTGCTTTATTTTGTTGAAATTCTGAATAGATAGTTCCATTGTAGTGTTTTTCTGCTATATTTCATGGTGCTTTCTTTTGTCTGTAAACAATTCTTTTATTTTTCTTCTGCTTCATTTAGTTAAGACTTGAGAGGTTTTATTTTTCTTCTTATTTATGTGCTTCATTGGACATGAAATGCTTTATTTCTTGCGTCGAATATTGAATGGTGCTGCTTATTGTCCATTTTCAATCCATTCTTTTCCTCACGAGGCTTTAGCTTGTTCAAATTGCACCTTATATTGTGTTTTAGATGAATCTATGGACTGCCTAGCATGCGTTATATGGGAAAAAGCGTTCATGATAGGAGGGGGAGGTTAAGTGAGAAGCAAAAAAAGAATGGAAGTTAAGGCAAGTGTAAAGTTATCATGCAATTGGAAGGAAGGCAAGTGATGTGTGAAGTTGTCATGCAAAATAATTCAAGAGGGAGAGCATTTAATTGTCCTCCAGGCTCAAGAGCATAGTTGTCATGTAAAATAATTAAGGAGGGAGCGCATTTAAATGTCCTCTGGGTTCAAAGAGGGCTTATAGATATACTTACATATTGTCTACCCACAAATACAAAATATAGATTTTATTTCCTTAAAAAATGTCTATTTTTCAAAAAGGGAAGTAAAAAATAAAGGCGGTGAATTTTTATAATTATGTGTGGAATTTTGACATATTGGACGTCCCTTTTATATAAACGAACGGCAGAAGTATAGTTTTGGCTTCCTCATTAGAAAAGGGACACAAAAAGCAGAGACTTTTGGTGTCCTAAATCTAAAAAGGGACATCAAAAGTAGAGTTTTTGGCTCTAAGAGCACTACTTTTGCGTCCCTTTTAGAATTGGGACTCCAAAAGTGGTCTTTCGGCATCCCCAATTCAAAATTGGGACACCTAAAGTCTACTTTAGATTAGCACAAGCTAAAGTCCACTCTCGTCTTTCAAGGCTTTGATTTTTAAATCACTTTCCGTCTCTGATATCGTAACTCTGGAGTCATGGAGCCTGGGTTGGAGTGCTCGAGGTGTGACTCCCTCAATACCAAGTTCTGCTAAGCAACAACTACAACTTCTCTTAGCTGCACCATTTCTATAGGAGTTTCCATAGATATTGGACCAAGGACGGTGTCCTCCATAACGTCAAGCAGTCCAAGCCCAAGAACTTTCCCTCCACCGCCGCGACAATAGCACCACTGCACCCTCGTCGTCATAGCAACAGAAGTGCGAGCGTAAGGCGTCCAACTCTCATTCCAGCAGCTTGATCCGAAACCAACACCGATAGGTAACTATTTCGTAGCCTCCTTCCCCAATCACATTTGCTCGCTGACTGTAATCATAGATCTGAAATAGGTGAGTAAGAAGCAGCCGGCGAGGAAGGATCCTAGCCGTCGAGAGTGCAAAGAGGATCCTGAAGGTTGAGTCTAAAGGTTGTGAGGGCTTCGATCTCAACAATGGCGACGCTGCTTCGGGAGTACAAGCCACTCCACTTCTCTGTTGACACCAAGCTTCAAGCAATTTGCAAAAGCTTGGCCGATTTGCAGAAATAGGGGAAATCAAGGAAGTCGACGGGCTCATCCAAAAGGTCAGGTGGGCGGTCGAAGGCAGTTTCGAAAGATGCTTAGCCGATGGCCAACGTAGCCGATGTGAAGGTGGAAAGCTCTGCTTCAGCGGCGATGACGAAGACCAAGGGATCTGGGGCTTCTTCTCCCCTGTCGGATCTAACTTTCGCAGATGTGAGCGAGCCATAGTGGGAGTGCGATCCAGATGAGCAACGCCAAACGATGTTACGGCGTTAGGGCATTATTTCAAGGTTTTGGAGCTGTTTTTTTATTTATTTATTTTTTTTGATAAAAAGCCTTACGTTATGACGTCCCTTGAAAAGGGACGTTGTTATCAGATTTTACTATGTCACTTACATAGGCGTCCCCCCTGAAATGGGACGTAGAAAGGTCTTAAAAATGAACATTAAAAATATTTTTTGTAGTAGTGAACTTAATGTCCTCATATCGGTGGGATTTGAATCTACAACTTTATAGTTATGAGCTAATCTTCCTACCAACTGGAACAACCTTTATTAGCTTGTGTAATATCTTTTTTATTTCATTGAACCATAAGACTAAAACGGCCCACATCTTGAAAACCATAAAAACACAAAAAAGAACATAAATAAATTAAATTAAATTAATAAAGCCTAAATAATTTGCATCTTCCAAGTTTATACTCGTAGCCCCGCATTTCTGAAGGAATAATTTTTTTTTTTAATATCTAAAAAATAGGGCAAATGCCTTAACAAGAAATTAGACTATGGGAATTGAATCCCAATCACTTAATATCAAATAAGCTCATTATATGAGTCGCGCAAGTGTCCATCAAAGAATATTTGGACAAACCAATCTTTATTTTGAACCTTAGAAGAAGGGCCCCACCCGATACCCCATAACAAAATTTATTTTCAGCTTATTTTGATAAAATAATTCATATTTTTAATTAATTTATGGCTAACCCTTAAAAAATATTGGGTGGGTCATATCAGGAAAATCCTAGATGCAAAACACAAACATATTCTCAAAACAATATCCAGATCATGTAGTCACACAAACTTGCAATAAGTGAAATAGAAATGTCCAAAAATTCAATCATTTATACATATACTTGTGTTCATGGCTGATATAGATGAGACTAAAGTATGCGAATAAACTTGTTTTGAGCATCCCGTCGAAAGACATGAAGATGAAAGACAAGCACTTGAGTTGGTTGGATCAATTCAAAGATGCAGGTATCTCCCATTTGGAGATGATATTCTGAGACCAAGTTCCTCCATCCTATAGTCAGTCTTGCTCCGACCATTTCCTTCTTATCAACAGCTCCCCACAACAAAAAAAGACCCAATTCCCATACTTTTTTGTTTGGCGTCTCAACTTTGATCTCTTGGCTTTGACTCTCCTTTATATATTTCCTTGCAAAGCTTAATGGTATATGCTGCACACACATAATGCAGCTTCATACATATATCACACCAAAATTGGAATATCTTCAACACCAAAGATATAAATATATATATACTCCCTCCGGTCTCAAATATAAGTCATTCCAACTAATTTATCATAACTAAGAAATGATGGTAAATCATTGAATCTATTTTCAATTCATTTTTCCCCCCATTTTTATCCGATATTGAAAGAAAGAGAAAAATACAAGAAATCACATTTAAGCATTGATTGCATTGACAAAGAAGCTTTAATTACTTTAAGAGTGACTTATGCTGTGGATTAAAATTTTAGAAGTGACTTATATTAAGGACTGGATAGAGTAGATACACAAGAAAAAAGTGAACTTTTTTCTCAAGGTAGAAACGACACAATAATTCTATTTGGGTCAAACCCTTCTATTGGATGCAAAAGGAAATAAACTGAAATCTCTATTTTTAAAAATATCTCCACTACAAAATTAAGGTTTCTTATCTTTTATCAACGAAAAATAATTTGCAGTTTCCTTTTAATATTAATTAAAAAAATCCATTTATTAAGAAGATAAATTTACAAAAAAAGATATTAAGTAATTACTATTATAATTATTTCAAAGTAAGGATTATGACAGATTATTACCAGATAGCTTCTGATACTTGAAGATTTGAGTTTGACTTGGAAGGAAGGCCTGTCAGATTCAAATTCTATTTGGTTATCACTATGCAATCTTTTGGGCTCTTCATTCTTCTTCTCTTCACTCGATGGTTGCTTCGAATTACCTGCAATTTTGAAGCGTTAATTCTGTATTAAAGTATTTCTTTTGAACAGTATTCTGTAATAAAGTATAATTTAATAAAAAATTATTTTTAAAATGTAAAATTGTACTTGTTGTCCAAACATAAAATGGACAAAACTTAGGTCGACGTTTCTTTATAAAATTAAGAATAATAATTTCACATGGTATGATTTATTGGAGAATCGGCCCTAATAAGTAATATAAGGAAACAAAAGTTATTCCTCAGAATCTCAACTTAACTTTTTGTTTAAATAAAATTTCTCCAAGAATTTAATGGAACAGTCAACCATAATTTCAATTGTTTTTTTATTGAAAACGTTAATTAAGGAGGCATAAAGAAACTTACCAATTTCTTCTTCCACGATAGGATGAGAAGATCTAGAATCAGTATCAGAATCAAGATTGATTGGCTCATTTTCAGAAGCTCCGTCTCCAAAATCAGACTCAATCCTTTTTGCAGCTTTAAAAGTTCCATCTTTCTTCACATTATTATCTTGTTCTTTTTCTTCTTCCCTCTTTCTTTTTCTTCCATCACTCTCATCTTCGTTTTTCACAGTTTCTGAAGGATAATAATGTTCCTTCTCGCAGCATGTTTTGCCATAGATTTTGACCATAAACTTTGAACAATCTGACAAATATTCAAATACTAAAAAATCTCCAATCTCTAATTTATTATTCACCACAAATTTACTCCATCCCTCACAGAAACAAAATAGATTCTCATGCTTTTCCACCTCAACTTCTTCAGATTTTCCATAATAAGTCTCAAGAATCGCTTTCTTTGGCGCCTCTTTACCAAAGATCTTGTTAAAATCTGGTGGGATTTTCTGTTAATTAACACCACAAAAAGCATGGCAAACAATAAATAATAAGAATCTGGGGAAAATAATGCGTCAAATCAAGAACATGCGTGTTATTATTGATGATCTTTAGTCAAGACCGTAGTATTATCTTAACTCGGAAAGTGATGGTCGGTTATATGAACATTAGAGTTAGGAAGCTAGTTACGCCTCCACCGGTAGGAAACGAAGGAAGGCTATGCTAACATGTTCTAAAGGGGGAGGGAGACTCTATAATAATATTCCCGTATGAAAGAGGACATAAATCCTTCCATAACAAGGATCATGTTCGGTCAACCACTGGTTGCCTATCTCAAATTGTTCATATAACCTGGCTGTCTCAGTTATGGATAAAAAAACAGATTAGATGGGGATATAGATATACTAACCAAGCGGGTAGAGAAATCTTGGATTAGAACCTTGAAGAAGGAAGGGTTCTTGCGTTTTCTTTGGGATTGTGAAGCTCTATCGTTATCCATGGAAGCTTTTGGCGAGAAGAGGAAGAAGATGATGATCACAGTGAGATTTGGAAGGCGTAAAGTTTCAATTACGGGGATGAATATGGACCGTGTCTACGTGTCTGTTTATTAGGAATAAGGAAATAACGTGTCGTTCGCCTGTTGATTGTGATTTTATGATCGTCACACTAATAAAGAGCATGGCCTTTTTTTTTCCTTACAAAAATAAAGTTTAGATTTTTTTTAATAAAATATTATTTATTTTTGATAAATATATATTTTTAGATATGTAGAATTATTATAGTCACATAGATTTGAGGCTAATAATATATTTTTACAGAAGATATCATATCGTAAAAGAAAGCTAAAATAGGAAACAACGCCACTGACGAGAGAAAAAGCAGGTATATTTGTTTTTCGGTAAAAGAAAGCAGGTATATTTTTATTATAATTAATATAAATGAAGCATTAACATGATATATCTAATATAATTAGGGTGGAGGTGTAACATCCCAATTTTTATGAACATTAATGTGAAGTTACTTGAATACATGAATATTCATGAAGTCATGTGATAATGATAAATATTTGTGAAATTAGAATAAGAGAAGGATGTGAAATTATTTGTTTATATGTAATTAAATGTTTATGGTTAAAGAAAACCTTAAGGAAGAGATGACAATAGAATTCAAAATATATTTCATTTTCCCTTTTTACCCTTGGTCAAAATGCATAATGGAAGAAATAGAGAAAAGAACATAAAAATCTAAAAATGCCTAAAAAGGTGTTATGGACTTAATCAAGAATCATGGGCTATTGGACTAAGTTGGAAAAACAATTTTTGGAGTCCAAAGGAGAGGGCCCAATTCATAGAGAGAGGGGAGGATGAAGCAAAAATTTGCTTATGAAATATAGATTTTCTAGAAGTTATTATTTTAAAAATTTTAAATTTTATGACATTTCTAGCCCATAATCTGCTCTTCATAAATGCAAGTGATATGTGATAAGACATATAATCCCTTTATCTTTCTCCATTTTCGAAATTGGCATGGGAAGAGAAGAAAGAGAAGAAAATAATATCATATCACTCAAGCACTCAAGCATATCATGAATGGGGAGTGTAAAAACCATTGGACAAAGAAATCATTTTTATTCCCATTTCCCTCTTATTTTCGTTAAGCTGGAGGGAGGAGAAGGAAGAGAAAAACATAAAAATAAAATGAGAAAATGAGAGGTGACATGACATTAGACGAAGTCATCTAAAGTGCCTAATACCTAGAGATAGTCATGGCCTAGCAAGTGGAAATGACTCAACTCACTCAAGCATTTAATAAGGATCTTTGTAGCACAATAATCAAGCAAATTTTTCTTCCCTAGCAGCCCATAATTTCGACCAGCATAAAAAAGGGAGAGAGAAGAAGAGTTTTCATGAAACATGAGGAAAAATCTAGAGAACTCATGGGTATAAAGGTAATTTAATAAAACACAAGACTTGAGTATTTTAAAAGGGGCCAACTTCCCCCCATTTGGTTGCTTGTTTTGGCTGGAGGACAGAAAAAAAAAGAAGAGAAAGGAGGTTCCAACAAGAAGGTGATAGAGAGCTCAAGCAAGAAGCTAAGGGAAGATTGTGGTTAAGGTAAGATATATGACCTTGGAACCCTAATCTACTCTAGTATTTTTTTTTTTTCTAAAGGGGTGAAGTTACTAAAGATAATTCTTTTCTTAGTGATTTGAGGATAAGGATAAGTGTATTGGGGGATCAAAGAAAGCAAAGATCAAAAGAAGTTTAGATCCTAAGTGAAGTAAGTTATCTATGAACCTTCTTATGTTTTCCTTTGGTGGTAAAGCTTGGAAATGAATGTTTCTCTAAGCATGCATATTTATTTTTGGGTCTGATTGGATAATGAAAAATATGAATAAATATTTAAAGCTAGTGTTCATGGCCTAAAATGGAGAAACAAGCATAGTATATGGAGAATATGAGGTTAGAATGGAAGTTTGATATTTTGTCGGCTTGATAATGATTTTCGCTTAGTTGAATATATTTGTGTTTTGGAATGGATTTTGGTGTTTTTAATGGTTTTAAAGTGTTTAAAATGAGATTTGGTATAGGGTTGAACTTGGATCATAATTTTTAGAAGTACAAATGAAAGTTGAAAAACGTTGAGTTGCTGATTTATGGAATTTTTGTGGAGTTAGCTGGGTTCAACTAAATTTTTGACCAATTAAATGGACTTGAAAAATTATAAAATTTTACATATAAAAAGTAGAAATATCAAGGATTATTGTGGTATATTATTTCTGATTTTATGATTCAGGATTGAGAGAAAATAATTTTTGAACATGACCCTCTGATTCTGGACTTTATTTCGGACAACAGAGACATTTGGAGCTATAAACAGATTTTCGTTTAAGTCTGGCTCAATATAATATTTTGTTGTTGAAAATAGACATATTAAGGATCATTTGGACTTTGGAATCAACCTAAAAGGAGTTTTCTAGATTTAATTATGAATTGTTGAAGATCAGTCATTGTGTGTTGGAAATTCCTTAAAAATGAAGAAAATAGAAGAAATATAAGCTCAAATTAAATTCCTTAATAAGAAAAGGAATTTAGTAAACATAGACACATGAATTGTGCTTATTTTAAATTATCAAAGGAATATTTATTGAGGTGAATTTAATTTAATTTATATTTTATTATTTTAGGCTTAATTGTAATATCTTGTGCCAGAGAAATTATTTTTAGCTGTAGTTGATTGCCAGGTAGTAACCTTAATTCTCATATACTTTGTGTGACTTGTATATGTATATTGTACCATGTTATGTTATATACATTTAGTTGTCATTTATTTCCAAGTGCTATGGAATTGAGACATGCTATGTGCATTAAAGGTTTTGCTATGTGTTATGCCTAGTGGTCTGTGCTGTGTGCTATTAGCGCCATTGCTAGTTCTGGATTTAACTATGTGCCCTTGATACTAAATATTATAGTGCATGTTGATATTTATTTATTTATGATTTTTCTACATAAATTATAGTGCATGTTGATTTTCAATTTTGGTCAAAAGAAATTGACTCGTCATACATACAACTGTCTTTGATTAGATGTATATTAAATATCTGATATCTCTCTCTCTCACACACACTTTTGAAATATTTAAGTTACATATGATTTGTCATCAAAAAAAATTTGGGAAAATTACACTCAGGTCCCAAAGAAAGAAAAAAATTACAAAAAAGTCCTTTGAAATCATAAAATTACAAAAAAAGTCCCAAGAGAATTTTTTTTTTTTTTTGTAAATACATACATTTCGTGTTGTAAATACATACATTTTCTGTTGTAAATGGTTTGAGACTTTTTTGATATTATTTGTACGGAATTTTTTAAATGTTGTTGTAAATACATATTTTTTCTATTGTAAATACATACTTTTTCTGTTGTAAATGGTCAGGTGTTTAAATGTTGTTGTAAATATATATTTTTCCTGTTGTAAATGGTTTGAGACTTTTTTCATTCCGTACAAATAATATAAAAAAAGTCCCAAACCATTTACAACAAGAAAAATATATATTTACAACAACATTTAAACACCTGACCATTTACAACAGAAAAAGTATGTATTTACAACAACATTTAAAAAATTCCATACAAATAATATCAAAAAAGTCCTAAACCATTTACAATAGAAAATGTATGTATTTACAACAGGAAAAGTATGTATTTACAACAAAAATTCCCTTGGGACTTCTGGGTAATTTTGTGATTTCAAGGGACTTTTTTATAATTTTTTTTCCTTTCTTGGGACCTGAATGTAATTTTCCCAAAAAATTTAACGCCAAATTGACACTGTACGAGAAAGGACACATTTTTCTCTTAATTTAACTTGAAATTTTTTGCGAAATATTTAAGTTACATATTATTTGTCATAAAAAAAATTTAAGGCCAAATTGACACTGTACGAGAAAGGACACATTTTTCTCTTAATTTAACGTGAAAATTTCTGCGTTATTACACACACACACTTGAAATATTTAAGTTACATATGATTTGTCATCAAAAAAATGTAACACCAAATTGACACTGTACGAGAAAGGACACATGTTTCTCTTAATTTAACGTGAAAATTTTTGCGTTATTCAAAATTTAAGGTGTAATATTCAAATGAGGATATCTAATCCTTCTTATTAACATGGAAAAAAATGAACAAGATCTTCAAATATTGACTTGGTACAGTAGCTGATCATATGAGAAGGTTAATGGGCAAACAAGAAGAAAAATCACAAACAAAGTATCAGTTCAACAAGAGAAGTCAAAACGAGAGTATAATATTGTTTTTTCTGATTGTGACCAAATAGAATTCAATTCTGAGAATCCTTTCTTTCAAGGTCAACTACAGTTTTCATATATTTCTCGAACTTCTGTGGTAAGCAAGTTTTCATACATAAACAGTTGCATGGAGATGATATACTTTGCCTTATATAGACATCGTTCTTACCAATTTCCCCCCATAAAAACCGTAAAATTATGAAACGTTTCTTTCAGTTTTCATGTTCAATACTAACTGAGAACATTAAAACGTAATAATGTGATGATTTCACATAAATCAACCTCGAGATATCTGCTAAAAGTCTGAAGTTTACGTCGAACTATAAGGAAGTATATAATCTGGTCACAATTTTCTGCGGTCTTATTTAGAGCTGTCAAAATGGGTTGGTCCCATATTAAGCCCCATGTTTGGCCCCCATATTTTTAGCTCCCATATGATGGGGTCATTTTTGACCATAACCCAAAATAAGCCCCACTCTTTTGGGTTATGTTGGGGCCAACCTGTGGGCCACCAATCAACCCCGTTTCCAATATTCAGAAATTGTACAAATCAATCTGAAACTACACCTCCTCGCCTTCTTCAATGAAGGAATTGGATTCAGTCCACTGCCACTAGCGTTCACTTCCGGTCCACTGCACAAAACACAACACAGATTCCTCTTTTTTTTTTTTTTAACAAATATTTCAGGATACTATAGATATTTAAAGATACTAACTGGTACTGAAAAAATACTAACGGGTACTTCATGATCTTGAAAAAATATTTTAGGATGTTGAAAAAATATTTCAGGGTACTGACTGGTACTTAAAAAATACTTCAGGATACTGACTGGTACTGAAAATATACTGAATGATCTTGAAAAATTGTTTTAGGATGTTGAAAAAATATTTCACGGTACTGACTGGTACTTAAAAAATACTTCAGGATACTCACTGAGGATACTGACTGGTACTGAAAATATACTGAATAATCTTGAAAAATTATTTTAGGATGTTGAAAAAATATTTCAAGGTACTGACTGGTACTTATGAAAATATACTGAATAATCTTGAAAAATTATTTTAGGATGTTGAAAAAATATTTCATGGTACTGACTGATACTTTAAAAATACTTCAGGATACTGACTAAGGATATTGACTGGTACTGAAAATATACTGAATGATCTCGAAAAATTATTTTAGGATACTGTTCTGGTGTAGAACTCAGATGTCCGGCCTAGTGAGTGGCCGGGGTTTTGATCTAGGATCGATGTGCTCCTCCTGCAAGCTTATTGGGCAAGCGTGCAGGAGAAGTGTGGATCACAATACACAACCAGGCGTTTCGCCAAAGGGGGTGCGGTGTGTGCACTGTGTAACGGTATCTAGAATAGTTCAGGGATTAGAACTGTGTACCTTGGCCGCGTATCTCCTATGCATATATATAGAGAGTATTCCTGGTTGGTTAGATCTCCGGCCCCCACGTCGTGCGTGCCCGAGGATTTAGCTAACTACCCTGGTGACCAGGTCCTTCGGTTAGGAGGTTGCGATCCCTACGTGGGTTGCCCCCTGTGTTGGCTGGTTGGCTAGTGGGCCTTGACTAGGTCCGTAACAGTTGCCCCCAAGCTCGGATGTTCAGGTCTCTGAGCAGCCGAGATTAATTGTTTGATTGACTGAAATGTGCGCAAACCGCTTAGTTCGCTCGTTTCGAATGATCGTCCGAGTTTGCCTTAATTCTGGTTATCGACAACTGAGTAGTATAATTGCCCCCCAGCCGGGTAATCCAGATTTCTGGGTTGCCGGGCTGGATTTGTTATGGATTCTGGATATCGTATCAGAGTTTTCCCCACTCGCTTGATTTCGATAAAGTGTCTATCCGAGTTTCAAAGAACTCCGGAGTTACTTGTGTCCTGACTGAATTGCCCCCAGACATGTAGTCCGAGTTAATTTGCTTTGAAACTTCGTCTGTCTCTTCGTATGATCGTCAAGATCAATTCTCAGTCCCCGGGTTTGTTTGTTACAACCCCAAAGCTTGTTGCTTGGTAGGTCGTTAAATGTCAAAAATATATGCAAGGGCTGATTTAGCGGCCTCGCGAAATTTTGAAAACCGGGCTAAGTCTTGGAAGAGACCGAGTTTCGAAAGCTTTCGGTGAAGGCTTCGCTTGACTGAAGAGCCGGGTTATAGTTTTGGGAGAGACCATTTCGCTCGACTGAAAAGCCGGGCTTGATATCCTTGCTCGGAGCCGGGATTATAACCCTATTAAGCGTATCCGGGGTCCGTCTTCGTTATCTATGGATGCTGCCCCCATATTTGTGGTGAAGTGGGGACAAGTGTCGTTCTGCAATTTGCTGACCGTTTGACTACTTATCTGCTGTCATACAGTCAGATTCTTGCATTTATTGGGCACCTGCGGCTGCCCTGGGTCTTCGTGTACCATTAATGCTCAACCTTTCCAACAGTCATGATTTCTTTCTTGAAAAAGAAAACGCCGCTTGTTAAGAAGACGTTTCTTTTCGCGTTGCCCTTGCAGCCCCCTGGCCTATAAAACCTTCCATCGCCTCGCCATCTTCCTTATGACTGGTTTGTCTTACCATTTTTTCTTGGATATGTTTCCCATAAGAACGATGAGATGTTTGTTGAGAGTTTCACACTCCATCGTCCGCTGTTTGGTTTCCAGTGTTCCAGCCATGTGGGGAAGAAAGGTCCGCTTTCAGAAGAGGGAACGACTCTCTCTGCTACTGCAAAGGTGGCCACGCCTTCAAATGTGTTTGCCAGTCTTCATCCACTTAGCTTGGTGGACGCTTGGGATCCCAGATGTGTTTTCCAGTCTTCACATGTCTGGCTCAACTTCAGCTGGGATCCTGAGATGGTGGTCCTGGGATAGGGATCAAGTTTGCATCCAAACATCTGTGATAACAACGGGGTGCCCTAGACGTGTTAGACCAATCTTCCTGGACTTGTCTAAACTTCTCTAAGAACTCCAAAGATCTTCATCAGTATGATATCTTTGTTGGACATATATCCAATCTCCAACTCCAGCTACCCCACCGTTAGAGGAAAGATCTGGGTGTTCATCGCCTGTTGTAATTAGAGTCTCATAAATAATCTTTACGAATGTAGCCTAATTTTCTGCACTTTGACCTTTGTAACCGTCTTTGTAAATGAGTAGGGCATCTTATTTTCTTGTAAGAAAATTGTGTAACCCGATCAATCATCAATATAAAGCTTGTTTTCGCTTCTTACTCATGCCTTATCGTGGATTGAATACGTTTGAATGGTAATATTGAGGCTCCTTTCCGTAGCCGACGCTGGCTAACTGCTTTATCCACCTTCGCACTTAATCCGCCCTTAGTCGCATAAGCTTATTTTACCTCAACAAGGAGTCCAAATAATTTACGTCCACCTACCGCGGCTATGTGAAGCTTAAAAAGCTGTGCTTACCCAGTTATGACCATGAAGTAGCAGGCTGTTGTTGCCCCTAGATCGGGCGTCCATAGCCTATATATCCGAGATGTCTGGTTGAGATGTTTTCGCGAAAGGAAACCAGGCTGATAGATCCGGGGTACGTCACTACACGGCCCGGACCTATTCAAACGAGCTCCGATTGACTGGAGTAGCAGGGGTCCCCACTAGCCGGGCTAGATAGCCGAGTGACTCACTACTTCGCGTCGCTTTCTCTTCTTCGGTTATCATTGCTTTTTGCCAACTGGCGCCCCTCGACTGTCGTGAAGCCGAAATAGGGGTATGCTAGCCGCTATGGCCCTTAGGCGCAATAATGACTGCTGAGTGCGCATTAAATGCGCGTGTCACATCATCTTTATTTTACGAATGAATAGGCGCTTTTGCCCCTGACGGTTGAGTTTTGGAAAGTCTATACCCGCCGGGCGTCTTCCCTTTTCTCACTTCACTCAATTTGGTTTGAAGAGTTTTCTCTCCACCACAATTTTCTGCTCCTGCGAGTAAATTTGCTCTTGTGTCCCTATTTCGCAATTTCTTGAGTGACCTCCCATCTCTTAGACAGGTATTGTTGCTTTTCTGGTTATTTCTTTGATTCTGTTCTCCTTTGTAGTTTTGTCGCTCTGTTTCTGGCTATACATTCAAACCCGTCGTAGCATCGGCGTTGCATATTTCCTGGATTGTGTCTTCATTTGCTTGAGTTTCTGGGTAGCTTTCTCCAATAGGTGGGCTTCTGAGTAATTATCCCTTGCTTTCAAACTTTATTTCTAAAATTCCCCTTCTTCTGGAGCAAGTCTTACCCCTCTCTGGGTCTGATTGTCACGTCTTTGGAAAAACTGTTTAAAATGTCGAAAGACATAAAAGATATGACCCCTGAGGAACTCGACGAATTGCGCCGAACCGTTAGGGCGAAATCCCGTTGGTGGCTATGGGGTGATAAGCCTTCTCCTCAAGAGTGGCAAGCCGCTTTGCTGAATGCCCATCACAGTGGAAGCAAAAAGAAAACTTCTGGAGTTGCCAAGCCAAAGGTGTCGAACGTTCGAGAAGGCAATCCATACGCTGGGGGAGTTTCCAACGCTCGATCCTCGCCCCCCCATCCAAGGAGGTCACCAAGGCTCGCCGACATAGCTGCTATTCCGGCTCTTCCGATTAACCGATATGGTGACGTGGAAAAGCCGGGTCCTAGGGCTGAGGTGGATAACTACATCGGCCCATGTTATGATTGTCTGTATGAATGTACCCGACTTCTTTCCATCGGGGATTCCACAACAGCCGATTTGATTTTGGGCTCCTGCCGTCACAATCTTGTCCCGGGTTTTCAGGCCACACCTTCGAATCCTGTTGACTTGGATTCTAATCTTACTTTGGCTGTGGAAGCACGTCTTCAATCTTTGTCATCAGGTATGCTAGGAAGATTCTGACCTTGTTTTATTTTTATTTCTATGGTAGGTATAATGGCCTCGTCTTCTTCTTCTCATACCGCGGAGTCGGAGTCTGGTAACGCGAACCACGCTAGCCCCTCACAGGGTTTGATTGAAAAATTTCCCTGGGTTACCCGTGAAGTACTGTCCTATCGGTCGAAAGTGACCATAGCTGACCTAGAAAACCTCCCCGTAGAAGAAACTAACAGTTACTCTTTTTGTCTCCCGGAGGAGGAAGAACCGGTGTGCTCCGTTAGGGAGGGAAGTCATAACTCATTTTTCTTCTTCTACCTTGATTACATCACTTGACTCTGTGTTTGTTTTCCATTTACCGAGTTCCAAATAGCCATCTTCCAATTTCTGGGCGTAGCTCCTTCGCAGTTGCATCCCAATGGGTGGGGGTATGTAATTGCCTTTGAGTGGTTTTGCATGAGCCTAGGCCTGCCTTGCACCACTTCCATGTTTTTTTATTTCTTCACCCCACATACCGCTCATCCAGGAAGGAACCACCCGAGCTCAAAGGCTGGACTTCGATTCGGGGCATCCCAAACAGGCGGCTATTTACCCCGGTATCGGACTCCTTTAAGCACTTTAAGCTCGACTTTTTTAAGGTGGTCGCGTGGCGCAGAACCTTGGTTCCTTAAAGGTCCTGACTCTTCAGGCGTCGAGTGGAAGTTTAATCTATACTGGTGCAAAGATCACCACGACGTGTCTCTTAGCGCTTATAAATTGGAGCGGTCCACTCTGCTGAAGGACGAGAGGAAAGCCACTGACAGCATAGTGGACCATGTGAGGGATCACGGTACCGTTGGTGCTGCTTCCTTGGTGGCCCAGTACGAGGCCGAGACCCAAAACGAGGACCAAATGAGATCAAGGCCGAGTATGGGTCATCTTTTGTTCATATGTTGGCATTGCCTTGCTTCTAACTCAATGAACATTTTGTTTCCATCCATAACTAAACTCATTATTTGTATTCTGTGCAGACCTCAAGATGAAGGGACCGAAGTACCTTACTGGAATCCCTGGGCAACCCGCAAAGGGCAAGAAGAGGTCGGCCGAAGATATGAGCAAATCGAAGGTCGGTGAGTCCTCGAAGGCGGCTGAATCTAAGAAAACCAAAGCCGATGCTGTGGTAGCTACTCCTTCAGTTTCTGTAAACCCACCATCTCCGCCTGTAGTGAGGTCGCTTCCCAGCTCGACTGTTGCCGGACCCTCTTCTGCCCGAGCTTCTAAGGTCCTTCTGACTTCATGTACCGTGATTCTGCGCTCCCACTCCTGAAGTAAGGGGATCACTGAAGAATCGAGTGTTGTCTCTCAAGCAAATGGACCCATTGCGTAATCTACAACGAACCATGAGCCATTGCCGGATGCCGATCTTTTATAAGGACATCCAAGTTTGGGCAATGCCCATCCGAGATGGGCCGGCTTGTCCCAAGCTTTCATCAACCCCGCATCACATTACGTGGAGTCATATGCCGACTTGAAGCGTCAATTGGGGATGGAACGCGACGAGACGTTGAAATTATGGCTTCAAAGCTTCTAACGAGTTCTCTTCCCTGCCAGTCAACTTTTGCTGGAGAAGGTGGAGTTCGAGTTGCAAGAAAAATATGATGAGGATCTTGGCTGACACGAACATGATGATCTCGACCTTAAAGGCAGCTCGTGTTGGTTTTGATTAGTTTTGATGATGTCCAATATAGATGTCATTCTTAAGAGCAAAAAGGTTGCATACTACATTTATCTTCTACTTTGACTAATTCTTATATTTAATGTAGATGCAAAGTTTAAAACAGAAGTTGGAATGAAGCTTTATCATATTTGAGCTACAATGGAGTATAGTTGAATGATGGAGAATTATCAAGAATGTTGATTGAAGAAAGAAGCTCTTGCACAATATAATGGGAATATCATAAAATCAAGAAAGCAAGAAGTTATCAAATGATTTTGGGGGATAATCTAGAAGGAGAGAAGAAATTGAATAAGGAAGAACTTACAATATAGTGGAACATCTTTATTCAAGTTCTTATATTGATGCTAGAAGTCTCCAAGATCATATGGAAGCTGGAACGGATCAATTCAGAGTTAAAACCAGCAAAAAATCAGTTCCAGGATGAGCAAACTCGAGTTCAGATCTCCAAACTCGAGTTTCCTACTTCGCTACAATGGTTTGCTCCTCTGGTATGAGCAAACTCGAGTTTATAAGTACAAACTCGAGTTTACAGCGTCTTCAGCATTTCAGGAACTCTGTTCCACGTTCAGCTTGGGCGAGGTCTGGTAATTCGATGATATCTCCCAAACCAGACATCGGATTGAAGTGAAACCAGTGGCATATGAAACTAGACTCCCAATGCGTCATTTTGATATATAATTAAAGTCCAAAGGATTTCAGATGAAGGATATATGAATTTATAAAGTTGACAGTGATATTCACGTCACACAGAAAACCAAGATTCTATGTTTTGAGTATATCTCACGAATTACAAGTCCGATTGAGATGAAATCGGTGGCATATGAAAGAAGACTCAAAGGGCTTTCTGTCAAGCTTTGAACGGACCAAAACGGAGTTCACACCAGGGAGATATGTCCCTCGAAAGTTGACTGTTTATTCACAATGTTGCTCAGTTTGCTATCAAATGAAGCAAACTCGAGTCATTAAGTTGGAACTCGAGTTTGTCGGGGACAGAGAGCAAAATCTGATTTCTGGGAAAGACCTAAACTCGAGTCATTAAGTTGGAAACTCGAGTTTCCATCACACAGAGAGCAACCAACGTCAGAGCATCTTCAAAACTCGAGTTTGTGATTCAAAACTCGAGTTTGCACCTCTGCTTCAGAAAATCAGCGTTTCGAAAATCTCGTTTTTCATCAAGAACATCCAGATGATTACCCAAATGATCTATAATACTTCCTAACATCATTTATATCATTTGTGTACATGTTTCAGATGATTAAAACGAAGGATTAGAAGCAAATCTCAAAATCTCAGATTTGGGTCAGAACATCAAAGAAATCAAGATCTATCAAAAGTGTGAAGATGAACTTTGCTGCACATTTTCAGAAATGGGAAAGATGACAGATTTGAATTTACTTTAAAGTCAAATAAAGTAAATTGATGACATCCTGGAAAGAATCAAAAGCATTAATCTTACGCGTCAAATAGAGGATCAGTCAAAATGATGAATTCCCTCATTTGGAAACAATTGCTACAACTTTTACTCAGAATGATTTGTTGCACAAATCAAATAAAAGGCATTCAATGATCTTCAATGCAGAGCAATCATCGGATAATCAAGAAACATTATGACCCAACGGCTATATTCCACAACAGCTAGAATTTCGAATGAAGACAATGCAGAATTGAGAAGCAACGGTCATATGAAGGTTTACCGTTATATATAGAGCTGCATACAAGTCTTCAAAAGAGACACAACAAGCGAGAGAAACAAGCCTACCTCTTCAACATGATATTACTACGATTCGCTTATCATTTACTCTACGATTTTCAATGTCTATATATCATAGAGAGTGAAATGTTTTGTATTGTACTTCGGTGTTCATCCATACACTTCGAGAGAGAAGATTCATTGTAAACATCCTATCTTTATATCGTGAGTTACTCAAGATTGGGTGATCTTGAGTGGGAAACACATTGTGTTGATTACGACTTGTAAGGGGAGTGAATCCTAGTGAGAGGATTACTTCGAGTGCGAGTGTGTAATCAAACGGGTGTATTGATTATAGTTTGTAAGGGGAGTCAATCCTAGTGAGGGGTTTACTTCAAGTACGAACGTGTAATCAAGTTGAAAGAAGATAGTGGATTGAAATTCTCAAGTGGAGCTTGGGACTGGACGTAGGTCAAAGATTGGGCCAAACCAGTATAAATCACAGTTTGCATATTCTCTTCCCTTATCTCTTACATTTCAGCATATATGTTTGAATGATTGCTTATCACTTTATAACGGATTATTGTCATTCAAACTACTTTCAATAAGTTGCAGAAAGTTTCTTAAAGTTCTAAGTTTTTAATCAAACACCCAATTCACCCCCCTCTTGGGTGATAGCCAAGTCTTTCATTTGGTATCAGAGCTAGACTCTTGTTTAAAGGACTTAATAGTCTCAAGAGTTTTCAAATGGCTGATTTTGGGTGTTGCTTGTTTTCAGAAGGTTTCGATTATACCATTCCACCGTTTTTCAAAGATATTGATTTTTGGTTTTGGAAAGCTAGAATGACCAGCTTTATTAAAGCGTTTGATTTTGATATGTGGAATGTTTTTATAAATGACTTTGATTTCAAACCAAGAAAGGATTGGACAGAAAACGAAAAGAAAATGTTTTCGTTGAACATTAGAGCAATGAAAATTTTATATAGTGCTTTGACAGAAAATGATTTCAAGAAAATAAAATGTTGCTCTAGTGCTAAAGAAATTTGGGATACTCTTGATTCTATTTATACTTCTAACAATTGTGTTGAAGTTGAAAGTGTTGACAGTTCATCTAAGACTATATCTTTGTACATCTATGGTGATGAACAAGCGGAGAATGAAGAAGGAGAAATCATTGAATTCAGCGAACACTTCCATGATCCAGGACAACACGAAAGAACAAGAGAATGAGGATTCCCAAGAAGAGCTCATTGTGCACAATTGTGATCAATCATTATCGGAGCTCAAGATGCACATTGGTAAACAATTCCAATTCTTCTTGTGTAGTTAAAAATGATTCGAACATGCATAAAATTGTTACGCAACCATTTACCGATTCTATTTTGAAAAACAAACATGTTTTCGAAAATCATGCTGGAAAATCATGTGGGAAAAAGAATATACAGATATGGGTCATTTGACATTGCATCCTCTAGACCAGCACAATTCTTGCAAAAACTGTTTATAATAAGCATCATTCTATTGTTTGCAATTATTGTGGTAAATCTGGACATATTTCTCATACATGCTGTATTAGGAGAAATTATAATGTGAGAAATAAAATTGTTTGGGTTCCTAAAGGACAAGTAAGGTCCACTACTAACAGTCAAGGACCCAAGTATAAGTGGGTACCAAAGTGTCCATCTAGTGCTCTATGTGTGCAGGATAATTTGAAATTCAGTGGACATAAAGGTATTAAGAGGATTAAGAAGAATCCAACTCATGAGCCTAAAAGGAGACTCACATCAAGCAAGAGAACTCTCAGAGCATCCATTGCTGGAATTACAGAATCAAATCGTAAGAAGCAATGGACACCTATAAGAAGAATACATTCTGCCTCAAGAAGAAACTACAATGAAGTACCATTCAACTATCTTGAGGAAAATAAGAAAAGAAGGATCTCTCGTGCACAAAGGAAAAGATTTTTGCTGTCTATGTCTTTTGAGAAAACTTTGCCCACACCCATAAGAAAACATATGAAGAACCAATGGGTAAGCAAAGAAATACTCCAAGTACCTAAGGTAAAGGTATACAATGGTAAAACCTCATTTCCTATCATTTTAAATATTCATTGAGGTTTTAAACTTTGTATCCTTAGGAATGAGCATTGTAAACTATCTTTGAAATTGGGCTTTCACATCCTAATTTACTTTTCTAAGAAATTGCAGTGTTCAACAATCTAGTCCTTTATGCATACATGATAATTTGAAAAGAGAACATCTTTTTATGCATAAAGTCATGTTTAATTCATTGTGCTCAATTATTCTGAATTGAGTGTATTCTTTAGAGCATGTGAATCTTATTTCTACAAGCTAACAATGATTGGATCCAAGGAAGGTTGGATACCAAGGAAGAAAAAGATTTATACAGTTTTGTAGGATCAAGGAAAGCTTCTCAAGAATGCAACATAGAGAAATGATCAAGTCTTGAGAAAGCTAAACAAGCTTCTCTTGGATGCTGATGGTGAACATTAGAAAAGGAGTTATCTAATCAATCCATCTCAACCAAGCAAGCTTCTATGAGGACAAGAGGAATTACGGTGATATCTAATTCTTGCCTCATACTATGATTATATGGAATTCATTTTTTGGTTTGTATTTGGTTAAGTTAAAAGGATTTGAAACTTATTCAATTTCAATAATTTTTCTGTCAAAGCCAAACTCCAGTTCAGAAATGTAAACTCCAGTTTGGATTTTGAAACTCCAGTTTGGACACAACTTGATATTCAAAGATTTTCCCACTCAAAGCCAAACTCGAGTTTGGGTATTGAAACTCGAGTTTAGGAGTTATGGTTTACCACTCAATATTTCTTAAGTTTTGCAAACTCCAGTTTTAACTTACAAACTCCAGTTTTGATCATACAGAGAAGTTTTCCATTTTTCAAAGAAATGTGGAAACTCGAGTTTAGGATTGCAAACTCGAGTTTTGACCAAACAGAGAGCTTTACTCTTTTTCAACTTTTCTAAACTCCAGTTTAGGATTGAACACTCGATTTAGAACTCATGACAAAGTTTCCATTTTTCATAGAATATGTGGAAACTCGAGTTTGATATGTAAACTCGAGTTTACACTGTGCAGAAAGCTATGCTCTATTTGAAACTTTGTAAACTCCAGTTTGTCTTTCCAAACTCCAGTTTGAGTCAACCATGTTTTTGAAATGATCTTGCTCGAAATTTGTGAAATCTTACTATTTGATCTATATATTCCATATCATCAATCACTAATATTCCTAACTTGATTTAATCAATTTGTTAAGTGATTTGTTGATGATCAAACAAGTGAAATTTGTGCATAACTTTATTAGTTCATATTTTTTTTGAAATGTACAAGTCACACTGTTTTGTTTGGATTTCAATTCACTCATTCTATGAAAATGCATACACATGTTTTGTGAAAGTGCAAACCAATGTTCTTGAAAACATATCCATACCTTGATTGCATTCAAATGATGTTTCAAAATTGGAAGTTAATATTGTATTCGAATGTTGGATATGCTACAAACTTGTCTGATTGAAGTTTCCTATCGTTCACATATTGATCTTTGATATTCATTGTGTTGCTTGAACTCCTCATTCTTTATTCTCTAACTAGTTGGACCTCATGTCTAACAAAGTTGATTATCTATGAGTTTCAAGCCTACCTTCAAGAAAGGAACTCAATTTGTGAAACTATTATGCCTTATGCATAAATTCTTATTGGCCAAGTTATTCCAAGCTTTTTGAATGTTCATTAATGTATTGAATCTTAATGCATTAACCATTAAAGGAATAACTTACTAGGATAATATTCGGAACTCTAGTCACTTGAACTAATGAGTTTGTGCTTCATCATTCATGAATCCTAGCATTCACTTAGCTGCTCAAATACATCAGCATTTGTCATTCATCCTTAATCTGAGTAACTCTGTATTCATAATCTTGCCTTGCACATTTGTATGTCTCTAATTCTAAAATGCAAGATTATCTTTTGGTCAATAGCAAAGTCATTGTGCTCATATATTCCTATTGTGCTAAGCATGTTTCGATAATGCTTTATCTTCATGACTTTTGCTTTTGAAAAATTCTTCTACATGTAAACTTCAATGTTTCACATGTTCTCTTAATCTTGAAGCATTCTGATTTATTCATTAAACATGTTGACTTCCACCATGTTTTAAAGTGAGCATTGTTTTCAAGCATGTTTCAAAAGTGAACTCTTTCATTCGTCCAAATTTTGATCTTGCTTTATCATGATTTGAAATAACATTCAAGATTTGAAACTATCTCGCATAAATCATTATCATTCTTGAAAAATATGATCTCATTCATGAAATGTGAATTGATAAATGCTTATCTTTATAGATAAATTTTTCTATGCTCATTGATCAAACTTACATGCATTTTATCAATGACATCTTTTCTACATAAGGTGTATTTACAAATTGTCATTGAGAAATAAATGTATTGGTATCATATAGTTATTACCATTTATGACTCATTGGATTGGATTTATTCAATTGGGTAAAACTATAGCTTGGTCTTCACTTACTATACTCTTTGCTCAAGCTTCATATGATTTAATTGTATAAGAGCATAAGAGTTGTTACCCCTAGTCATGCATTCATTAAGGGGGAGCTTCACATTCTCATGTGTTTTATATCTTAAAAGCTCATCTCCTTATTTGAAGAAAATCCCTTTAAACATTCTCATCTGCATTCACTATGTTGTATTAGTTTTGATGATGAATCATATTCTTCCCTTCATCATCTTTATTTGAATATTTCATTTAGAAAGGGATATTTTGATATCATGCTGCACTAATAAATCTCTTGGCAAAGAAAGTGTTCAATTTGTAGCAGGAGATTCTGTTATATGCTAGGACATTCCTCAACATACTACAAGGAGAAACTATTACATTGAGGAAAGATGTCTCAATCCCACTGAAGTTGTGATATGCTCTACAAAGAAGAAGAAAACTTCTTGAAGTCAGCTGAGACATGTATTGCAGAAGAGCTTTATGAAGAAAACGAAAAGGATGTCATGCAACAAGAAAGCAAGCAAATGGACCTCATTGATTAATCATCAATTTGCAAAATCAACATGAGCATTTCTAATCTCTATCTTTTATATTCAGTAGAAACTTTGCACATGTTTGGTATTTATATGTTTTAATTGTGAATGATGTTTTGAAAACCTCTCCAAATTCTCTCAAACTTGTTTTCATAAAAACATTCCAAATTGCATCATATTAAGAATGAAAACAATCTCAAATTGGGGAGAGAAAATCAATTCTTTGACTCATTCTAATTTGACTTCATATATGTCTCTCTACAAATATCTCTTCCTTAAACTCAACTTTTTGCTAATGACAAATAAGGGGGAGAGAATGGCAAGAAAAATATGATGGGTTTATTAGTTTTTCATATTCATACATATTTTTCTTAAAGTATTTGCCATCATCAAAAAGGGGGAGAATGTTGGTTTTGATTAGTTTTGATGATGTCCAATATAGATGTCATTCTTAAGAGCAAAAAGGTTGCATACTACATTTATCTTCTACTTTGACTAATTCTTATATTTAATGTAGATGCAAAGTTTAAAACAGAAGTTGGAATGAAGCTTTATCATATTTGAGCTACAATGGAGTATACTTGAATGATGGAGAATTATCAAGAATGTTGATTGAAGAAAGAAGCTCTTGCACAATATAATGGGAATATCATAAAATCAAGAAAGCAAGAAGTTATCAAATGATTTTGGGGGATAATCTAGAAGGAGAGAAGAAATTGAATAAGGAAGAACTTGCAATATAGTGGAACATCTTTATTCAAGTTCTTATATTGATGCTAGAAGTCTCCAAGATCATATGGAAGCTGGAACGGATCAATTCAGAGTTAAAACCAGCAAAAAATCAGTTCCAGGATGAGCAAACTCGAGTTCAGATCTCCAAACTCGAGTTTCCTACTTCGCTACAATGGTTTGCTCCTCTGGTATGAGCAAACTCGAGTTTATAAGTACAAACTCGAGTTTACAGCGTCTTCAGCATTTCAGGAACTCTGTTCCACGTTCAGCTCGGGCGAGGTCTGGTAATTCGATGATATCTCCCAAACCAGACATCGGATTGAAGTGAAACCAGTGGCATATGAAACTAGACTCCCAATGCGTCATTTTGATATATAATTAAAGTCCAAAGGATTTCAGATGAAGGATATATGAATTTATAAAGTTGACAGTGATATTCACGTCACACAGAAAACCAAGATTCTATGTTTTGAGTATATCTCACGAATTACAAGTCCGATTGAGATGAAATCGGTGGCATATGAAAGAAGACTCAAAGGGCTTTCTGTCAAGCTTTGAACGGACCAAAACGGAGTTCACACCAGGGAGATATGTCCCTCGAAAGTTGACTGTTTATTCACAATGTTGCTCAGTTTGCTATCAAATGAAGCAAACTCGAGTCATTAAGTTGGAACTCGAGTTTGTCGGGGACAGAGAGCAAAATCTGATTTCTGGGAAAGACCTAAACTCGAGTCATTAAGTTGGAAACTCGAGTTTCCATCACACAGAGAGCAACCAACGTCAGAGCATCTTCAAAACTCGAGTTTGTGATTCAAAACTCGAGTTTGCACCTCTGCTTCAGAAAATCAGCGTTTCGAAAATCTCGTTTTTCATCAAGAACATCCAGATGATTACCCAAATGATCTATAATACTTCCTAACATCATTTATATCATTTGTGTACATGTTTCAGATGATTAAAACGAAGGATTAGAAGCAAATCTCAAAATCTCAGATTTGGGTCAGAACATCAAAGAAATCAAGATCTATCAAAAGTGTGAAGATGAACTTTGCTGCACATTTTCAGAAATGGGAAAGATGACAGATTTGAATTTACTTTAAAGTCAAATAAAGTAAATTGATGACAGACTGGAAAGAATCAAAAGCATTAATCTTACGCGTCAAATAGAGGATCGGTCAAAATGATGAATTCCCTCATTTGGAAACAATTGCTACAACTTTTACTCGAGAATGATTTGTTGCACAAATCAAATAAAAGGCATTCAATGATCTTCAATGCGAGCAATCATCGGATAATCAAGAAACATTATGACCCAACGGCTATATTCCACAACAGCTAGAATTTCGAATAAAGACAATGCGAATTGAGAAGCAACGGTCATATGAAGGTTTACCGCTATATATAGAGCTGCATACAAGTCTTCAAACAGAGACACAACAAGCGAGAGAAACAAGCCTACCTCTTCAACATGATATTACTCCGATCTCGCTTATCATTTACTCTCGATTTTCAATGTCTATATATCATAGAGAGTGAAATGTTTTGTATTGTACTTCAGTGTTCATCCATACACTTCTGAGAGAGAAGATTCATTGTAAACATCCTATCTTTATATCTGTGAGTTACTCAAGATTGGGTGATCTTGAGTGGGAAACACATTGTGATACCCCCGGGGTGGAGACTTAGAAGGGGGATGAAGCCTCAACCGTCCCAGAGCCTGCCAGCTGATATCATTTGGTTTATCTGTTTTTTGTTTCTTCTGTTTCTTTTGACCGGGTTCGCGACCGGTGTTAATGTTGTGGACGAGTTAATGTTGTGGACAGATTGGCCAATCCGGCCATTTTAAATACAAAGTAGTTTTTGCTAACATGCATATTAACTTAAGTTTGCATTCGTCGTTGCGAGCGACCGGACCAAGGTTGCAAATAAGTATGCAGGATCTGCAAATGTGTATTAGGTATTGAAACCGTAAAATGATGGTGGCTTATCGTGAAGCACGACTGGTAAGAATTCGGTGATTTAACTGGGTCATCCTAAGGTAAAGGGAACTTGTCACCTGTCCGGGTTTAGGCATACCCAAAACGTCCGAGCATTTTGACCTGATCAGGGTCGACATGACAATCCCACTTGATAGCCCGGAGTAATATACGAGATGTCTGGGCTAAAATAGCTCTCAGGCGACACAACTTTCGTTGAAGAATTCTTATAAGCACACATCATTTGGAAACTAATAAGGATTCTCAAATAAGAGTTTTATCTTTATTCGACAAACAAATTGCTAATAAGGGAAAGCCCATGAGGCCAACATTCGAATTCAAAAGCTAAATGAAGTGAACAGAAAAGAAAGGATTAAAGATGGAAAAGCTAAGCCTAACTGTAATAAGTTCTTAGCTTGTCCGCATTCCATGTTCGCTTGATTGGGTTCCCGTCCAAGGTTTCCAAAATATAAGCTCCTTTTTCCAGTGTTTCCCAAACGCGATAGGGCCTGTCCCAGTTAGCAGCGAGCTTGCCATCCTTGGCGTTTCTGTTCCCAATGTCTGCCCTTATGAGGACCAGGTTTCCTGACTGAAATGTTTGGGGTCTAACTTTTTTATTATAGCGGGCTGCGATCAGCTGTTTCATAGCGATGTCGCGACAATGAGCCGTAACTCGGACTTCATCGGCCATATCTAACTCGACCGCCAGCGCCTCACTATTGGCCGCTTCTCCTTGTGATAGGATGCTTCTCCTGCGCCACGATGGTAGACTTATTTCGACTGGAATCATGGATTCATAACCGTAGGCCAACCGGTTACCCCAAAGAACATAGGGTAATTGATCCACCCAAGAGGTTTCGGCTTCCAGCATGCGCTTCTTTAGTCCGTCTAGGATGACCTTGTTCGCGGCTTCGGCTTGACCGTTGGATTGCGGGTGTTCCACGGAAGAGAAGTGGTGCTGTATGCCAAACTCGGACATCATGTCGCGGAATTCGATCCCTGTGAACTGAGTTCTGTTGTCTGTGACTACCTCGGCCGGCGCTCTGAATCGCGTGATGATACTAACTTCAAAGAATCTTTGTACGCGGGCCGAAGAAATCGTGGTGAGGGGTTCGGCCTCGATCCATTTGGTGAAGTAGTCGACTGCGACGATTAGCCATCGTAGTTGACCCGGCGCTGTTTTAAATGGGCCTAGGATGTCCATCTCCCATTTGTAGAAAGGCCAAGGGGCCGAGATGAAATGGAGTTCCGCCGGGGGCGACCAAATTACTCTTGAGTGCTTCTGGCAGCTATCACATGTTTTGACGAGGATCTTTGATTCGGCCTCCATGGCCAGCCAGTAGTACCCGCTCGCAAGGTTTTTTACGCGAGCGCTTTAGCGCCCATGTGCTGGCCGTTGGCTCCCTCATGTATCTCAGACAATGCATAACCCGCCTCGTTCGGGTTCAAGCATCTCAACATAGGGGAATGTAGGCCTTTTCGGTAGAGCTGATCCTCCACCATGGTGTACTTGGCAGTCTCCCGAACCAATTTTTTGGCTTCCACGGCATCGTCAGGTAGGATGCCACGCTCCAAATAATCTTCGATTGGCTTTTTCCAATCCGCTTCAACCGAGATGGCCATGGTGCAGATCGGGTCCTCGAGGTTCTGTTGAACCACCGTCTGATGACAGCCTGCGCTCTTGGTACTGGCCAATTTTGAGAGGATGTCGGCTCTGACATTCTCCCCTCTAGGGATGTGGGTAACAATTGCTTCCCCGAACTCGGCCATTACCTCCTTTGCCTTATAAAGGTACTTTGTCATCAGCGGGCCTTTTTCTTGATAAGTTCCTTCAATCTGAGCCGCCACAAGCTGCGAGTCGGTGAAAACCTTAACTCTTGTGGCGCCGTTCTCCTTTGCCTGTTGGAGTCCGGCTATCAGTGCCTCGTACTCAGCTTGATTATTTGAAGTTAGGAACTTCAACTGAAGTGAGTGTTCAATCGTAATGCCTTACGGGCTTTCAATGATGACTCGGCTCATGGCCTTTGGTATTCGACGATCCGTCGACATATACTTTCCACTCGTCAGCCACCTCGCTGGCAGCCGAGCTGGTTGGCGTCAACTCCTTGACGAAGTCGGCTAAAGCCTGTGACTTAATTGTATGGCGAGCTTTGTAGGTGATGTCATATTCAGACAACTCTATAGCCCAATTTGTCATTCTTCCCGCCAAATCTGGTTTGTGCAGGACTTGCCGTATTGGCTGATTTGGTTCTAACAATGATGTGATGGGCCTGAAAATAAGGTCGCAATCGGTGAGCCGCGGTGAGTAAGGCGAATGAGACTTTTTCCATCTTCTGGTACCGAATTTCGGCATTGCGGGGGTCTTGCTAATAAAATACAGGTATTTGGCCGTGGTCTACCTCCTTACTAGTGCGGCGACGACTTCCTCGCCAATTGACAAATATAGATAGAGGGTCTCGGCGGGTTCAAGGCTTCGATAGGACTGGGGGATTTTCCAAACACTGTTTGATTCCATCGAAAGCTGCGTCACACTTTGAATTCCATTCGACCGAGGCTTCCTTCTTCAGTAGCTTGAACAAAGGTAAGGCCTTCTCGGCCGATCTTGGCAAGAATCTGGTAAGAGCAGCTAATATTCCCGAAGGCACATTTGGCCGGGTTCAGACGGATTCGGTAAGTTCTGAGCTTGCCAAACGTCTGTTCCAAATCTTTTATATGACGCAGCGGGTCAAAGGTCTTGACAATCATGTCATCTATGTAGACCTCCACATTACGTCCGATCTGATCCGCGAAGACCGTGTTCATCATCCTTTGATACGTAGCTCCTGCGTTCTTCAGTCCGAAAGGCATGACGTTGTAACAATAGTTGGCCTTTTACGTGATGAAGGCCGTTTTTTCTTGGTCCTCCGGATACATTGGTATTTGATTATACCCCGAGTAGGCGTCCATAAAGGAGAGGAGCTGGAAACCCGAGGAATTGTCGACCAACTGGTCTATGTTAGGCATTGGGTATGAGTCTTTGGGGCAGACTTTATTCAGATTTGTGTAGTCCGTACATACCCTCCATTTTCCGTACCTCGGATGACTTCCAGGCGAAGACGTCTCTGTTCTTCCTAAGGAAATCAATGAGGCTGGCTCGAATCTCTGGGGGTAAATGCTTTCCGATCTTTGTGGTTTTAGAGGGGTCTCCCAACACTAGATCCTCCAAATCCCCAGCTGGTTCTGGGTGCGGGTCTTCATCGCGAAGATCCAGTTCAATTGTATTTACGTCAAGGTCAGGAGATTCCGGGTCCACATGATCTGAACATCTCTCGGCGTATTTGACTTGCGGCTGTGATGAAGGTCTGCCCTTGTCGATTCTGATAGTTTCGAAATAGCATTGTCGGGACTTTCTCTGGTCTCCTTTAACCGTGACCACGGTTCCCTGGTTTCCTACTATCTTGAACTTTTGATGCTTGGTGGATACCAGCATGTCCCATTTATGTATAGTTGGCCTCCCCAGGATTATGTTGTATGGTGAAACAAAATGCCACTATAAACCGCACTCTCTTTGACTCAAAGCGTCCCTAGTTCCCGGCGTGAACCGGAGGTCGATAAACCCCTTAGGCGTGGCGCTCTCCATTGAATCCGATGAAGGTCGTCTTAGAGGGCTTTAAATCCTCCTGATCCAGGCTCATTCGTTTGAACGCCTCCCAACCGAGGATATCGGCCGAGCCGCCCGCATCCACAAATATACGTTTGACTCGGCGGTTGACCGATCCCGCTTATAACCAGACCATCTTGATGTCCAGCGACGACGTCCCTAAGATCCTCATTTGTGAAATACAAAGGCGAACTAGATGGTCCGCTATGGTACTCTTTGAACTTCGGCCGGTCTCTCACGGAGAGGACTTCTCGCAGATACTTCCTTCGTTGGCTTATAGTATCTCTGCCTCCGCCCATCGCTCCACTTATCACATTACAGTCGAATTCGGTTTCCGAAAATTCGTCATCAACCTCAGTCGGCTTCTTACGTTTGTCGTCCTGTTTTTTGTATTTTCGGGGAGGGCTCTTGCTGCGACTCTTGGGCTTGCGTTTGCTGCCCTTTCCTTGATGTTCTATGACATATTGTTGAAGCTTGTCCACGCAGATAAACCTTTCAATAGCATCTCGGAGCTCGTAAAATTCGTCAGTGGTATGACCTCGTCCGTCGTGAAACGCACAGTATTTGGATTGGTCTACCCCGGATCTACGGTAGGATAGCAGAGGTCGATCGACCCTTTTCATCTCGGTCGTCGAAACTTCCTTCCAAACTTGCGACCGCGGCACATTCAGGGTTGTGTATTTCTCATACTTGCTTCTCGCATCAAACTTCCACCGCGGTTCTTGTTTTCCGAGCCCCTTCTGCGGGGTCCCTTTTCCTACCTTCCGTGTAATCTCTATCTTTGGGTGGAGTGGCTCTGCCTTGGTCCCTTCTCGGATCATTTGCTACACGCATCTGCTCCACCTCGAGGTATTTCTTTGAACGAGTTATGAAATCGTTGAGATTTTTCGCCCGTTCCTTCAAGAATGATTCAGCCAGGAAAGACTCTTTATCAAGGCCATCGACCAATAAATGGACGTGTACGTCCTCATTTAATCCGCGCACCTGTAGGGCCGCATGCTTAAAGCGATCCAGGTAACTTTGGAGCGTCTCGCCGGGTCGCTGCCTGATTTTGGATAGAGAATATTGGGACTTCGGTTGCCGTTTACTAGTCACAAAGTGCAACTCGAAAGCCTCAGCCAAGTCCTCAAATTTATGGACTGACCCCACTGGGAGAGTGTGGAGCCACTTCAATGCTGGTCCTTTAAGGGTTGCAGCAAAGATCCGTGCAATGATTGGCTCCTCCAGACCTCTTACTGCCATGTGCATGTCAAAGTCTTCCAAGTGAGTCGTCGGGTCTTGAGTGCCGTCATAATTCGTTAGCTCGGTTAGATTTAGCTTCTATGGAAAACGGACGTTGAGGATTTCGTCGGAAAAAGGGCTGTTGTGAAGTTGGCTGACATACCTTCGCCGCTGGAACCCGGTTGGGGACCTCGGTGTCTTGTCATTTCGGTTTGGCTTTTCCTTTTTGGAATTCTTGCCTGAGGAGGCCGATTTTTACTCTGGGCGGTTTCTGTCTTCTGATTGCTCTTTTGACGACCCGAGCTGTCGTCTTCTTCGTCCTCCTTCCAGGACTTATCTTCCCAGTCCTCGCTGGTGTAAACAGAGTTCCCTCTCTTCTGCCGCTCCTCCCACCGCTGGAAATGGAGGGTATGGCGCTTGTCCATGTTTTCCATACACCTCATTATTGCAAGCATCCCAGTTTGGAGGGAGCGGAAGTCCGGTTCGACAATGGGTTCTCTTGGTCACCAACCGGATTGGAGTTCTGAGACTCGTGGCAATGATTTCGCGGAGCCAAGGACTCCGTATCCGACGGGTTGTCTTCCAGGGGTTGGTCGTTGTTGGGGATGAGAGGTTTTCTCCAGTTGTGATAGCCGGTCTCCTTTGTCCTGCTGATTATTACCGAGAGGGTCATCCGGCTGCTTGACGTGTTGTGATTGCCGAGGTGGTAGACGGTGGTCTGCTGTTCGATCCGTCTCCATCTGCTTATGGCTTGAAGCACGGGTACGGTGTTGATCCTCATGGTCACGGGAATTGAAGTTTACCAATCCCCACGGTCGGCGCCACTGTTCTGGTGTAGAACTCAGATGTCTGGCCTAGTGAGTGGCCGAGGTTTTGATCTAGGATTGATGTGCTCCTCCTATAAGCTTATTGGGCAAGCGTGCAGGAGAAGTGTGGATCATAGTACACAACCAGGCATTTCGCCAAAGGGGGTGCGGTGTGTGCATTGTGTAACGGTATCTAGAATAGTTCAGGGATTAGGGTTTGTGTACCTTGGCCGTGTATCTCCTATGCATATATATAGAGAGTATTCCTGGTTGGTTAGATCTCCGGCCCCCACGTCGTGCGTGCCCAAGGATTTAGCTAACCCCCTGGTGACTAGGTCCTTCGGTTATGAGGTTGCGATCCCTACGTGGGTTGCCCCTGTGTTGGCCGGTTGGCTAGTGGGCCTTGACTAGGTCCGTAATGAGATACTAACGGGTACTTCGTGATCTTGAAAAATTATTTTGGAATGTTGAAAAAATATTTCAGTGTACTTCCTCTATATAGTCAGATAATGAATGGTTGTGAACAATATTTTGGTTGGAAATGAAGTTGATTATTCAAGCCTAAGTTAATTATTCTAAAATGATTTTTGGCCATGCGGTGGCCCTAATCCTTAGGGTTATATAATTTAATTTTTTGGCCCGTGCGGGCTGTTTAACATGCGAGCTTTTTTGGCCCTGTGGGCTTTTTGGCCATAGCCCGCACGGGCTAGGGCCTAACGGGCCGGGGTGGCCCGTTTTGACTGCTCTAGTCTTATTATAAATTCTCATATATGGTGTGCAGTACTTACCAGCAAGATTTTTTAGTGAACATATGATGAAGGAAAGCAAAATGGTGAGGTTTGAGATATCCCCGTGAAGTTGGAATATGAAGCTTGAGGTGATAGAACGAAGACTGGTAGTACCGAAGCAGCGACGATAAGTAAGGGATGGAAGAGATTTGTGGATGAACTTGGAGATGTTTGCTTTTTGAATTGATCAAAGTGATGATCCGGATTTTGTGTTCAATGTTCACGTATATAGATGGGATCGTGAAAATTCCAAGTTTGAGTGATGCCAAAACTTAGTTTAATTTACAACTCTTACGGCAATTCTATAGTGTATTTCTTGTATGCCCATGATTTTTCTTATAACATCTCACACACTCCCAAATTACGGTTTCATAACCTAGTAGTAGAAATATCTGAAAGAATTATCAAATTTGATTGGGCCTCTAACATGACCCTAAGAATTTCCATTTATGATATTACCACTTTGTATTTTTTTTACCTCTCCTAAAATAACACAATATCATTTTTCTTTATTTTTTCATTCCCAATTTATTTGAAGAGTTTTAAAACTTGGAATTTTTTTTTTTTTTTTTTTTATGTCCTTTTCTCTACCCCTATAGGTTCTGACTCTGCTCCCTTTTCCCCTGCTCCAGTCGTTCCTCAGACTAAAGTATGCGAATAAACTTGTTTTGAGCATCCTGTCGAAAGACATGAAGATGAAAGACAAGCACATGAGTTGGTTGGATCAATTCAAAGAGGCAGATGTCTCCCATTTGGAGATGATATTCTGAGACCAAGTTCCTCCATCTTTGAGTCAGTCTTGCTCCAGCCATTTCCTTCTTCTCATCAACAGCTCCCCATAACACGAAAAGACGACCCAATTCCCATACTTTTTTGTTTGGCGTCTCAACTTTGATCTCTTGGCTTTGACTCTCCTTTATATATTTCCTTGCAAAGCTTAATGGTATATTCTGCACACACATATTGCAGCTTCATATACATCAGACCAAAATTGGAATATCTTCAACACCAAAGATATAAATATATATATACTCCCTTCGGTCTCAACTATAAGTCATTCCAACTAATTCATCATAACTAAGAAATGATAGTAAATCATTGAATTTGTTTTCAATTGAATTTTTCCCCCCATTTTTATCCGATATTGAAAGAGAGAAAAATACAAGAAATCACATTTAAGCATTGATTGCATTGACAGAGAAGCTTTAATTGCTTTAAGAGTGACTTATACTATGGATTAAAATTTTAGAAGTGACTTATATTGAGGACTGGATAGAGTATATAGACAGGAAAAAAGTGAACTTTTTTTTCAAGGTAGAAACGACACAACAATTCTATTTAGGTCAAACACTTGTATTGGATGCAAAAGGGAAATAAACTGAAATCTCTATTTTTAAAAATATCTCCACTACAAAATTAAGGTTTCTTATTTTTTATCAACGAAAAATAATTTGCAGTTTCCTTTTAATATTAAAAAAAAATCCATTTATTAAGAAGATAAATTTTCAAAAAAAAAAAATTAAGTAATTACCATTATAATTATTTCAAAGTAAGGATTATGACAGATTTTTACCATATAGCTACTGATACTTGAAGATTTGAGTATGACTCGGAAGGAAGGCCTCTCAGATTTGAATTCTATTTGGTTATCACTATGCAAACTTTTGGGCTCTTCATTCTCCTTCTCTTCACTCGATGGTTGCTTCGAATTACCTACAATTTTGGAGCGTTAATTCTGTAATAAAGTATAATTTAATAATAAAAAAAGGGATTATCATTATTATCATGTGACAAATATTTAAACACTAAAAAATCTTCACTCTCTAATTTATTATTCTCCACAAATTTACTCCATCCCTTGCAGAAACAAAATCGATTCTCATGCTTTTCCACCTCAACTTCTTCAGATTTTCCATAGTAAGTCTCAAGAATCGCTTTCTTTGGCACTTCTTTACCCAAGACCTTGTTAAAATCTGATGGGATTTTCTGTTAATTAACACCACAAAAAGCATGGGAAACAATGAAAAAAAGAATCTGGGGAAAATAATGGGTCAAATCAAGAACATGCATGTTATTATTGATGATCTTTAGTCAAGAGCGTAATATTATCTTAACTCAGAAAGGGATGGTCCTATAAAGGGGATTCATGGTTATATGAACATTAGAGTCAGGAAGCTAGTTGCGCCTCCACCCGTAGGAAATGAAGAAAGGCTGTGCTAACATGTCTGAAGGGGAAGGTCTGAACTGGGAGACTCTATCATAGTATTTTGGTATGAAAGAGTACATAAATCCTTCCATAACCCAGATCATGTTCGGTCAACCACTGGTTGCCTATCTCAAATTGTTCATCTAACCTGGCTGTCTCAGTTATGGATAAAAAAACAGATTAGATGGGGATATAGATATACTAACCAAGCGGGTAGAGAAATCTTCGATTAGAGCCTTGAAGAAGGAATGGTTCTTGCCTTTTCTTTGGGATTGTGAAGCTCTATGATTATCCATGGAATCTTTTGGTGAGAAGAGGAAGAAGAAGATGATCACAGTGAGATTTGGAAGGCGGAAAGTTTCAATTACGGGGATGAATATTGACTGTGTCTAAGTGTCAATCAAAGAACATTTGGACAAACCAATCTTTATTTTGATCTCTACGGAGGAAGAAGCTCATCAGATAGAAAAATGACATGTTATTTGCCGGGTCCCTCTGCTTTTGTTAAACCTTGGAAGGGCCCATTAGTCGAACCTTAGAAGAAGGGCGTGACCCGATGCCTCATTACAAAATTTATTTTCAGCTTATTTTGATAAAATAATTCAGATTCTTAATTAATTTGTGGCTAACCCTTAAATATTAGGTTGGTCATATCAAGTAAATTCTAGATGCAAAACACAAACATATTCTCAAAACAATATCCAGATCATGTAATCACACAAACTTGCAATAATGAAATAGAAATGTCCTAAAATTCAATCATTTATACATATACTTGTGTTCATGTTTGATATAGATGAGACTAAAGTATGCGAATAAACTTGTTTTGAGCATCCCGTCGAAAGACATGAAGATGAAAGACAAGCTCATGAGTTGGCTGGATCAATTCAAAGATGCAGATATCTCCCATTTGGAGATGACATTCTGAGACCAAGTTCCTCCATCCATGAGTCAATCTTGCTCCGGCCATTTCCTTCTTCTTATCAACAACTCCCCACGACAAAAAAAGACCCAATTCCCGAAGTTTTTTGTTGGGCGTCTCAACTTTGATCTCTTGGCTTTGACTCTCCTTTATATATTTCCTTGAAAAGCTCAATGGTATATTCTGCACACACATGCAGCTTCATATATAGGTCACACCAAAATTGGAATATCTTCAACACCAAAGTTATAAATAAATAAATACACACACACGTACACATCTCTGGTCCCAAATATAAGTCATTCCAATTAATTCATCATAACTAAAAAATAATGGTAAATCATTGAATCTGTCTTCAATTGATTTTTTTCCCCCATTTTTTATCCGATATTGAAAGGGGGAGAAAAATATAAGAAACCACATTTAAACATTAATTGCATTGACAAATTATTACCAGATAGCTACTGATACTTGAAGATTTGAGTTTGACTCGGAAGGAAGGCCTCTCAGGTTTGAATTTTAGTTGGTTATCACCATGCAAACTTTTGGGCTGTTCATTCTCCTTCTCTTCACCCGATGCACCCGATGGTTGCTTCGAATTACCTGCAATTTTGGAGCGTTAATTCTGTAATAAAGTATAATTTAATATAAAAAATTATTTTTAAAATGTAGAATTGTACTTGTTGTCCAAACATAAAATGGACAGAACTTAGGTCCACGTTTCGTTATAAAATTAAGAATAAGAATTTCACATGGTATGATTTATTGGAGAATTGGCCCTAATAAGTAATATAAGGAAACAAAAGTTAATCCTCAGAATCTTAACCTAACTTTTTGTTTAAATAAAATTTCTCCAAGAATTTAATGGAATAATTATTAATTTTTTTAAAAATAATAAAATTATTTGAACCATAATTTTATTATATTTAAATAATGACTTTTGTCTTTGATAACAAATATTACGATTTTTAATATAATATTTGCCCTCGTCAATTGTTAGTTACTTTTAGTAATTGATTCTATCCTTCAATCTTAAACGTGGATTTTTTTTTTTCTTATTAAATTGAAGTCCTCTAATATAATTTTTCCTTAGTATCTACAAATCTAGCTAATAAGTACCTCTTCAATCTTCAGATATAAGAGAGAGATTTTACACATTGGTGATTTCGAATAATTTAAGATACATCACAGAAAATATATAAAATCAACCCTACTAAATTTAACCTAATTTTTTATTCTGAAACCATAAAAACAATTAAAATACTATAAATTTCTGAAACTGAATTTGTTGATATATTCTTTCAATTTCAAATTAGAGTTTCAATGTCAGTTACCAAAGAAAAATTGAGTCTTCAATTGTTTTTTATTGACAACGTTAATTAAGGAGGCATAAAGAGACTTACTAATTTCTTGTTCCACGATAGGATGAGAAGTAGTAGAATCAGTATCAGAATCAAGATTGATTGGTTCATCTTCAGAAGCTTCGTCTCCAAAATCAGAATCAGAATCTGTCTCAATCCTTTTTGCAGTTTTAAAAGTTCCATCTTCCTTCACATTATTATCTTGTTCTTTTTCTTCTCTCTTTCTTTTTCGTCCATCTCTCTCATCTTTGTTTTTCCCAGTTTCTGAAGGATAATAATGTTCCTTCTCGCAGCATGTTTTGCCAAAGATTTTGACCTTAAACTTTGAACAATCTGACAAATACTTAAACACTAAAAAATCTCCATACTCTAATTTATTTTTCTCCACAAATTTACTCCATCCCTTACAGAAACAAAATCGATTCTCATGCTTTTCCACCTCAACTTCTTCAGATTTTCCATAACAAATCTCAAGAATCGCTTTCTTTGGCACCTCTTTACCAAAGACCTTGTTAAAATCTGGTGGGATTTTCTGTTAATTAACACCACAAAAATCATGGGAAACAAAGAAGAATAAGAATCTGGGGAAAATAATGGGTCAGAACATGCATGTTATTATTGATGATCTTTAGTCAAGAGCGTAGTATTATCTTAACTCGGAAAGTGATGGACAGTTATATGAACATTAGAGTTAGGAAGCTAGTTACGCCTCCACCAGTATGAAACGAAGGAAGGCTATGCTAACATGTTCTGAAGGGGAAGGTCTGAACTCTATGAGGGAGACTCTATAATAATATTCTAGTATAAAAGAGGACATAAATCCTTTAGTAACCCGGATCATGTTCGGTCAACCACTGGTTGCCTATCTCAAATTGTTCGTATAACCTGGCTGTCTCAGTTATGGATAAAAAAAACAGATTAGATGGGGATAGAGATATACTAACCAAGCGGGTAGAGAAATCTTGGATTAGAACCTTGAAGAAGGAAGGGTTCTTGCGTTTTCTTTGGGATTGTGAAGCTCTATCGTTATCCATGGAAGCTTTTGGCGAGAAGAGGAAGAAGATTGATGGTCACAGTAAGATTTGGAAGGCGGAAAGTTTCAATTACGGGGATGAATATTGACTGTGTCTACGTGTCTGTTAATTAGAAACTAAAAATAAGGAAATAACGTGTCATTCGCCTGGAATTAGGCTGATTGAGATTTTATCGTCACACTAATAAAGAGCATCTGTAGCAAAAAAATAAATAAAGAGCATGACTTTTATTATTATTATTATTATTATTATTATTATTATATTTTCTTATAAAATATTCCTAAAAAATATTTAGATATAGATCATCATTGAATATAAGTAAATTTATTTTATAATAAATATATTTTCTATATATATACAATTATTAGTCACAGATTTGAGGCTAACAATATATTTTTACAGAAGATATCATATCGCTAAAATAGGAAACAACGCAACTGACGGGAGAAAAAGCAGGTATATTTACAGAAGATATCTTAGAAAAAGCAACGTTAGTGACGCCGTTAGGAGCTAACTGACGGAAGGACTAACGTGGGATGTTTTTTGATTTCCCAGGAATGACGGGACGAGTTATTTTTAGTTAGGGATCAAAAAGGGGTCTGTACTTTTTTCCAGGGACCAAAATGGGTATTTACTCTTGTATAAATATAAATTCACTAAACATAAATAAAATAAAAATAATTATAAATTCAACAAAGATCACCAAATGTTGGATTATCATTATCTCCATTGTCTTCAAATTCTTCGCCTTCACCATTACAACCTCCATTTGCATCACCCGCATTATCATTATCATTATAATTTGCCTTAACATCATCAATGTTAAGATCAACATTAAGGTCAATACCAAAAATGGATTAGCCATATTCTCATTAATTTCATTAGGTTGAAGAACCTCATCATCCTCTTTCTCTAAATCGTCTCCATCTATCCTTCCTTCAGTAATCCATTCATCATCAGAATATATATCATCAAAATCATAATTGAAAGTTTTACTATTTTGCTTCCTTGTGAGTTTAAAATTGCACGTGACAAATACCAAATTATTCATCTTATTTTGATGCAAACGGTTTCTTTCTTTGTTTTTTTTGAATGAATCTAAAAAAATGAAGGAAAAAATATCTTCATTAGTATTCTAACATTCAAGCAAAGTTATGTTGATTTTTTTTTTAAAAGTAAAAATCTTAGAGTAAATACCCTTTCTAGTCCCTGACAAAAAGCACAGACACCATTTTGGTCCCTGACAAAAAAAATGTCATTTTTAGTCCATAAAAAGGATGAATAAGGGTCGATTGGTGGACATTTTGATCCCTCATAAATTTCCAAAGGGTCCTTTTTAGTCCCATAAAAAGGACAAATAAGGGTCATTTTTTGTATCAAGGACCAAAATGGGGTCTGTGTTTTTTGTCAGGGACTAGAAAGTGTATTTACTCAAAATCGTACCATCTAAAAAGCACTCCAATTACGTTTACAACCAAAAGAGTTGCAACATAAGCTAAGAATACGAATTGCAATTCTTTTAAGTTCTGAACATCCATCTTCATAAGAATCCCACCATTTTGTTGGAGGCAGTTTTTTGCTCAATGCTTGTGCAGTTTCACACCCAAACATATCTCTTGCATTATGAAAATCAGTCAATTGAAACTCAATTGTGTTAAGATCATCTTGATCCTCAACCATCCTTAACAAACAATCATATAACCCTTGTTTAATCATATAATGAGGCTTAAAATTAGTGTCATAATGGAAAAGAGTATTGAGGTAGTATGCCGCTGCATGCAAAAGCTTATGTAGTTGAGCTTCCCACTTTTAATCAATTATATTCTATATAAGCTCATAACTATCACAAATCACAATCAATTTTTTTTAAAAAAACAGTCTTTCCACAAAAAAAAAATCAAATTATAAAAAAAATAAAACTTGCATAAAAAAATCAAGTACAAAACACTCTGGGATTCTCACTATCACTCAAATCAATTATACACTCTATACTTGAAGTTATCCTCTCACTACGATACACTCCCCCTCACAAGTTGTAAACTGATAAACTCAACCTCAAAGTCCCACAACTTTGAGATTCTTACAATGATTGAAAATCAATGATCGACTCTCTAAAAGAGCACATAAAATAAACATTGAAGTTCAATGTATCAAAAGATACTTTACAAGTAGGTAGAAAACACTAAATGCAGATGAAACTTGATAGCTTTTCGTTTTCTGTGTTCTGGTAGGTGTTGAGACTTGAATGCTGCTTCTTATATATGAAGAGAGCATTAAATGACCGTTGGAAACATTAATGTAATCGTTGGAGACATTAATGTTGCTGTTAGGTTGTAACTTGGTCTATTCTCTCTCTTGCTTGTGTTAATCCAGATGCTCAGGTAATCTTGTTGACTTTCCTTGAAATAAATCCGTTGGATGATGTGGCTTCCATAGAGGGAAATAAAACATTTAAACCTTTGCAAAGTCCAGGGAATGATTTGCCAAAAGGATGCTAAGTTTTCTGGACTAGCAATAAATGTTATGACATCACTTTTGCTTTAACCTTAATCTTCAATCTAATACTCATTTAATCATCTGAAACTCACTAACAAACTGATTAAACAAAGTTAAGAATAATAATGAGTGATGATAAGAAGTATCAAGATCATACATGAAGATTTCGTAAATTCGAGAAAGCTGATTTTCAAACAGAGCGTCTTAAACTGGAGTTTGTTCAAGCAAACTGGAGTTTGCAATATTTTCTCAAAGGACAAACTTGAGTTTAGAAACACAAACTCGACTTTAGTTCTTCCTCAAGGAAACGTCGCGATTGAGCTCGAGTCATTAATTCACAAACTCGAGTTTGAGATTTTTTGAAATAAATGAAATTAAGTCCACAAAGCTCAAACTGGAGTTTCCAAATATAAACTCAATTTTTATTAAGTTCAAAATAGTGAGAAGCTCTCGGCCTGCCACAAACTGGAGTTTAATAAAACAAACTCGAGTTTCCTTAGAAGAGTAGAAACTTTGAAAACTTTCAGCCAAGGGCAAACTGGAGTTTACTATGCTAAACTCAAGTTTGCTTAAAAGATGAAAAACTTTAAAAGCTCTCGGTCAAGCACTAACTCAAGTATAATTAAGTTCATAAATCCTTGAAAGCTCTCTATCTAACACAAACTTGAGTTTTCCATAGCTGACTCTAGTTTACTTTAACTTAAAAAACTTGGAGTGCTCTCTGAATAACTTAAACTCGAGTTTGCAAACATTCACTCGAGTTTAGCTAAGTTTAAATAACTTGAGCTACTCTTTGTCAAGTGCAAACTCGAGTTTGACAACTCCAAACTCGAGTTTGCCTTTGATAGTAAGTTTTTCAACTTAACAAAGACAAACTTCATTTTAAGTTTACAATTGTTAGTTATCATCAAAACACATAGAGAACTAACACATAATTCCAAACCCTAACCCTACAGGTAAACTCTATAAATAATAGGTAAACCTTAGAGGTATTATTATTCTCTCTAGATTATTTTTCTGCCGTCATTGTGCACACACACCACCTACTTTGGCTAAAGCCATTTCGTTCTTATTCGTGCATAGATATCTAGGGGAGAGTTATTTAATCCTATATTAACATACTAGTCCAACGGACTAGACATCTCTATCTATCTAGACAGAACAATTGGCGCCGACCGTGGGTATCTGATAAATTTTGACTCCCACGACCAAAGATGGTTAATACAAGAAGCAGCAGTCAAATGCCTTTGCATGCACGGGCAATTTCCTGAAAATACACCGCAGCAAAATCAAGAATAGCAGGACCAGATTCAGCCTCAGTGTCAGTAGAAACCTGGGGATGTTCCCGATTATAATGCAGTGCATGTTAGGGAAGATGTATCAGATACGACTTCCTCCCCAGCATTTGCGACAAGCCTTAAAAATGCAATGGTCCCTCAGATTCGACAAGTCCAGCAGCAAGTCCCTCCTCAACAAGTTCCAATTTCGAACCCAGACGCTAGCCTCATGCAAACCACTTTAAATTATATATTAAGAAAAATGGAGGAGTTGGAGCAGCGTAACAATCTTCAGAGGCAAGAGGATATTAGAATAATGCAGAAGGATATGGATTGCCGTAATACAGCTTTCTGGCGAGAAGAGATTCAGAGAATGCAGTTAGTGGAGGAGTGTCTCAGATGAATTGAAAACCCAGTTCGTAATGTTCTGGGTTCTTTTCAAGTTAATGCTAGAGGTTCTGGTCAAATCGATGTTGGAGGTCCTACTCAAGTGAATAACAATGAAAATAACCCGGCTAAACAAGTATGGATTCGAATTCTTGAAGTTCAAGGTTCAGTCCCTTACTATAGAGCCAAAGTGCTGAGGATAACTGGGATGGAGGAGATCAAAATCGGCATATGGTACCTCGGACACAAAATGCTCCTGGGACATATAGGAGAAAGTACAGCAGGGAGCAGTATAACTATAGTCTCTTCACTGACGAGATTGTGAATGCTGCTTACCCAGAAGATTTTTATTCGGCCTTTTTGCCAAAGTACGGTGGAAGTCAGGATACACAAGGACTTGATACTTTCGATATAGACATGTATGTGAGGGGAATTGATGTGCCTATCATTTCCTAGATATTTGCTACAACACTGACAGGAGTGGTGCATACTTGGTTTCACACTTTGTCCATGAATTCAATCCGGAATTTTGAAGATTTGGGAGACAAGTTTTTGCTGAATTTTGCAACAAGCAAAAAACAACCAAAGTCCGAGTTCACTCTCTGCAAGATTAAGCAGCAACCAAGGGAAACGCTCCAAAAATACTTGGATCATTTTAAAGATGCCGCTTTACAAATACATGGATAGTAAGAAAATGTGCATGTGCACTTAATCGTAGCCGGCTTGGATGGTTCATATCGGCTGGCAAAGTCAATTTATAAGGATACCATCAAGACCCTGATGGAGTTTAGAACTTGGTCAAAGAAATATTTGGAGCTGGAGCAAATGGAGATAGCTAACGCTGCGAGAAAGGAGAGGAGGAGGAGTCTACCTTCGAAAGGAAAAGAACAACCAGGAAGTCAAAAGCAAGATTTTCGTGGAAGAAACTTGGATAATAAATTTTGGGGTGGAAAGTATAAAGCAAAATATGAAAAGTATACTCCTTTAAATGCTCCACGATCTCAAATTTGGGGAGAAGTAGTGATGGCCGAGATGAAAAAGTGGAACGACCTCGACCACTTTACAATAAAGCAGGCGTAGATCAATCCTGATTTTGTGCATTTCATAATGGACCGGGACATACTACTGATCAATGCTGGGATCTCAGAGATGCTGTGGAAAAATTTGTCAAAGCGGGAAAATTGCAACAATACATAATAAAAACCCAAGGATGGAAGAATAATAAGCGCAAGCAAGGAGGTCGCAATAAGAGCTCGATTCCTTAAAAGAAAAAGAGAGATGAAAAGCAAAAGAAACTAGATGGTAATGATGATGAATTTCAAGAAGCCGAGTTTGACTGCAACGTTATCAGCGGAGCTCTTGAAGGAGAGGGAGATACGGTAAGCCAAAGGAGAAAGTACTTAAGGGAGGTTCTTTCAAAAAGGGATCAATCGAAGTTTAAAGAAGATTCTAGTAAACATGAACCTCCTCTATTTTATTTCACTAAAGAAGATTTGAAAGATGTGGTTCCAGGCCATGAAGATGGTTTGGTGATTACAGAAACCTTGGTAAACTACCGAGTTAAGAAGATTTTCATAGATTCTGGAAGCTGTGTTGACATTATCCTCTGGGATGCTTTTAAAATAATGAAGGTTGATTAAGAAGATTTGAAGCTGTGTAAGACAACTCTCATAGGTTTTAATGGGGAACATACTCCTCCTAAGGGGTATATTGATCTCAGGTTAATGTTAGGAACAAAAGAAGCATTCAAGTCAGAACGAGTAAGGTTCATTGTTGCTGATTTTCCATCTCCATATAATATAATCTTGGGGAGGCCAACTATTTACAACTGGGATATGTTAGTTTCCACCAAGCATCAGAAATTGAATATGGTGAGTAATAAGAACAAAATCGTTACTATTAATGGAGGTCAGAAAGAATCTTGGCAATGCTATTTTGAAATAGTCAAAAAAGGTGAAGGAGGACCTTCCTCCCCACCTCGGATTCGCGAAGGAGATAGGAGTGTGAGCAAGGGTAAAAAGAGTCAGCGAAGTTAACCAATAAATATGGTTGACTTAGACATGCGAGAAGAAACTGAGATTCTAAGACCAGGGCCAGAAAGTGAGTTGGAGAATTTTGTGTTGGATGATTAGCCTTGGCAAGTCACAAGAGTGGGAAAAATAATGAACCCGGAGGTTAGAACCGGGTTGGAAGATTTCTTAAAAAAGAACCAGGATGTTTTTCCTGGAAGTCATCGGAGAAACCCAGAATTGATCGTAAATTTTGTTGCCACAAACTGGCAATTTATCTGGGATCAGTTTCGGTGGCACAAAAGAAAAGAAAGCTTGGCCCAGAAAGATGACAGGCTTTAGAAGAGCATGTTCAGGAATTGCTGGATGCTGGATTCATACGGGAAATATAGTATACCACTTAGTTATCCAATGTGGTTATGGTGAAGAAACCAAATGGAAAGTGGAGAGTATGTACGGATTACACTGATTTGAATAAAGTGTGTCCTAAGGATTCATATCCGATGCCTAATGTTGATCAACTGGTTGATAACTCATCTAGTTTTCAATTGTTATCCTTCATGGATGCGTATTGTGGATATAATCAAATAGCTATGTACCCAGAGGATCAAGAGAAGACAACCTTCATCACTGAGAAGGCTAACTATTGTTATAATGTGATGTCGTTTAGGTTGAAGAATGCAGGGGCTACATACCAAAGGATGATGAACAGAGTGTTTGAAGATCAGCTTGGCAAGAATATAGAAGTCTATATTGACGATATGATTGTCAAGTCGGCAGACCTAGCAAGTCATGTTCAAGATTTAGTGCAAACTTTTGACAAGATGAGAGCGTATCGAATCCAGTTAAACCTGGCCAAATGCGCATTGGGAGTCCCGGCTAGAAAGTTCTTAGGATTTTTGTTAACAAATAGAGGGATTGAAGCTAATTCAGATAAATGAAAAGGCGTCGGCTAGTTAAGAATAGGCGTCGGCACTGGCAGTTTTGAGCTCGTCCTCAGTTTCTTTCAACTTGGTTTCAAGTCTCTCATGCACTATTTTGAAATCTTCCATTGATTGTACATTAGTGGCATGAGTCTGTTGAAGAGAAAGAAAATCAAAATGTCTTTCATAAATCCTCCTTTGCCATGAGAATCTCCTCATAAGTTTTGTTTCCCTTCGCTCTAGCTGCTTGCAACTCCTCATAAGTTTTATCTTTCTCCGCTCTGGCTCTTTGCAGCTCGTCATAAGTTTTGCCATATTTGGTTTTCACTGAAGCCAAAGTCTGGGTTAATGCGGAGGCCTTCAAGGAATTTAACTCAATTTCTTCAAGCTCTCAAATCTCGGCATCAAAAAAAAAAGTTGGCTCGTAGAACCGTTTGGGAGGACGAAGAGCGATACTGAGCTCATTCATTACCCCTACTTCCCAAATAATTAAGTCTACGGGAAAGCCTGGTAGGTAAAGGAGGAGGAGTCTAATTAAATTTTTGAACAATAGAGGTTTGAATAGCAGAGGTAGAGGCGCTTCTTGATTTCTTGGCAGGGATTTCTTTGGCGTTCGTCCCGGCTACAGTCTTCTCGAATCCAACTCGGGTTGGGATTTTGAAATGAATGAAGCCACGATAACGTGGCGTGTTGTTTAATGTACCTAACTAATGATACAATCAAGCTGGCATCGAAATTAGATAATTTGGTTTTTGTAAAACAGTAGGTGGAAGGAGCAAAGCCATGATGAACGTGGGTCCAGTACAAGGGGAATTTCCGTTCAACATCTTTGGACTCTGGGGAGCTAAGAAACCAGGGTTGTTTTTTGAGTTCGGAAACAACCTTAAAATAGCTATTTTTAAATTTTTCAAAGGAGTTGGAATATACATTAAAAGGTTTTCGACTGGGGTGACCCCGGATTGTAGTCCAACCCTTCCTATTTGGAGGCTCCCTACTAGTACGAGTGGTTTGGACGGTAAAAAAGTAGAAGAAAAGAGGAACTATACAAGGTATAGTTAAAATAAATATCTATAGAAACGCTCAAAGGCTATGACAAAACCTCAGCTATTAGGGTGAAGTTGGGTAGGAGCAAGGTGTAGGTGATTTAAGACATTAATTTGAAACTTGGAAAAAGGGAATCAAATATTGAGCCAGGTAATCAAATCTCGGTAGAAGAAGAAAAAAGATGGGTCATTCCCTTCCCTAGTGCAACAAACCGTTTCATCTTTATGGGGTGGACAAATGATATAATTTTCAGGATTGTCGACAGAAAGCCCGGCAACGTCATTCGCAGTCATCGTGGATAAAGTGCCTAGCACTTCATGTGTGACCCACGGGTACTTGTTTGTTAAAACTTCCGTAGGACATACGGAACCTAACTCCGCAGAGTGAGATTCCTCAACGTGTTGTGAAGAAGGCAAGTCCATATATACCTATAACAGAGAAATAAAAATCAGAAAGTAGTAAACATACCTGAATCAAGGTTCATAAATTGAGAGATTTTTCCGTAATGAGATTACCCTTGTTACCAGAAGCCGGGATGGATTTGCATATTAAGTTATGATGACAGGAGGCTAAGGTAGACTTGACTAAAGAGTCATGACCGCTTTCAATGAGTTTGGTGCTTAGAAAGACACAATCATAACACGGATCAACAAATTTCTCCATGTTCGAAGATGATGTGGAGGTTGTTTTTTGGCTCACGTCGTGCGGAGTAGAGTAACTCTTGCCTAGATCTTGGATGGTGAGGGATCCCGGGTTAGTCTTGCTTATACCCTGTGGCTAGGGTATATCAGATGTCGGGATAGATTTTCTCTTACCCCGGCTCTTAGTTTCTAGTGGTTGGGATTTCTTTTTACTCCCCCCACTACGGTTTCCACGAAGCAATGCCTCTTGCTTCTCTTCTTCAGTAAGGGGAATAATACCCCGAAGCCAGAACTGAGCTCCATGAGGAACTGTTCGACGTAACTCTTCTTCCTCTTCTGGAGTTATTTTATCTCGATTTGAATAGGGTAAAGGAGTACCTTTATCCATGGTTAACAAAGAACAACCAAAGATACACAATGTGTTTGGAAAAAAGGGGGGAGGGAGATATAACGAGATGATTCTATGCTCGGTAAGACGACCCTATGATTAATGACAGAAGTACAACACTATACAGATTTATCGCATGACGCTAGAAATTAAGTAGCAAGAATCAAGAACAAGGGTTCATATTCAAAAGAGATAAAGCCAGAAATCAAAGTCTACCTAGAAACCTAGAAATCAAGGTGGCTGAAGACATAGATCAAGAAACAAGAACAAAGCAACTACTAATTTAAGAACTTCAAAGCAAAATCGAAGCAAGTATTGAGAAATGGGGGAAGTACTTGTGTTTGAGAAGGTTTATAAAACCCTAAATGTGCGAATCGAAAGATCGTGAGAAGACAAGTTTTTGAAGGGAATGAGAGGGTTCTTAGAAGCAAGAGCAAATGACGAAGATGAAGTGGTAAGAATGGGGGGTGCGTATTTAAACATAACTGTTGAGGTTATGAATCAGAAGAGGCAGGGGCAAAAGAGACAATTCACCCCAAAAGCAATGATGACATATGTGAAATGATGTGTGCATTAAATGCGCACAAATGCCAAAGACGGCAAGAGGTACGGTGGTTGTTTTATGCTAAGACAATGGCAACTGTACAACTATAAAGCTGTCAAAAGCAAATTGAGCTTGTTCCTCTTCGCGATAATCTGGATTGGGTGAAGCCTGTTGCTAAAACATATAGACTCGAAAACCCGGATGTTTAATGCAAAGGAGATCCCAACAATCATGAAAATAAATAGATAGTTTCCAATTGAATTAACTCGGATTATGTGTCGGGGTAATTCACAAGTAGAACACCAATGACTCCGAAGTTCGGTAAAGCTCGGATTAGAGTTGAATGAAAATCAAGTAATCAAGTAAGTGGTAACGGCTCGGATATGAGATCTGGGTTAAATAACAAATTCACCCCGGCAGCCCAGAGACCTTGACTACTGGGTTGGGGAGCACACTAGTGCAAAAAAGAGCTTTAAGACCGCCTCATTTAGACCGGATTATAGAGAATCAGGTCTTAAAAGTATGACCGGTGGCAGTTTCGTAAATATAAAGAACTTTTTGGACCGGATTATAAAGGATCTGGTCTTAAAAATATGACCGGTGGCACTTTCGTAAATATATAGAACACTTTTAGGACCAGACTATAAAAGATCTGGTCTTAAAAATATGACCGGTGGCACTTTCGTAAATATATAGAATACTTTTAAGACCGAGCTATAAAATATCCGGTCTTAAAAGTATGACCGGTGGCAATTTCGTAAATATTATGAGAAGACGCTGATCAGAGATGAGTTCGAGAATGCGATGATTTATTCATTCGCTTAATTGAAATTATATACAAATGCTAATAAGTAAATAATCTTCTGACCTAAGTAGTTCCTATAATCTAGGGATTACAATCAGGAATATAATTACGAAATTCAAAAAACCATGATCTGCTAAATTAATTCCTAAAATCTCTCTAAGAACTTAATTAAGATTATTACAATCAAGAATATAATTACGAAATTCATAAAACCATGATTTGCTAACTTATTTCCTAAAATCTCTCTAACATCTTAATTAAGATGATTACAATCAGGAATTTAATTACGAAATTCAAAAAATCATGATCTGCTAACTTAATTCCTAAAATCTCTCTAATAACTTAATTAAGATAATTGCACAATATAATCGTATACGCTAACTAATTAAATCTTAACTTCCAACAAAGATATATAACACTTTTAAGACCGGATTATAAAAGATTCGGTCTTAAAAGTATGACCGGTGGCAATTTCGTAAATATATAGAAGATTTTTAAGACCGGATTATAAAAGATCCGGTCTCAAAAGTATAACCGGTGACAATTTTGTAAATAAATAGAACAATTTTAAGACCGGTTGTTTCAAACAACCGGTCTTAAAAGTGTAAAAAAAAATGACTGGTGGCAATTTCGTAAATATATAGAACACTTTTAAGACCGGCTTTTCAAAAAACCGGTCTTAAAAGTGAAAAAAAAAACTAAATTCGCTAAATCTGTTAAGTCCGTAAGTCTGCTTTGTCTTCTTGGTGATATAACATTTGCTTAGTTATAGATTAAATGAGTGTCCCAAGAGCCTCACGGGTCAAATCCTGAGCAAGAATGTCATCCCTGGACTTTGTAATCATCTTTTTTTTTTCTTGTTGTTGTTGCTTTCAATCTTCTCTTGGTTCTCCGTCGTTGATGACGGAGGGACATTCAAAATGTTGTCAGATCTGGTGATTTGGGACCGGTTGTTTCATTTGAGTTTTTTTTTTTGTTTTTTTTTGAAACACTTTTAAGACCGGATGTTTAAAATGTTCGGTCTAAAAGAATTTCTTCAAGACCGGTTACAAGTCCGGTCTTAATAGGGAGACTTTTAATACCGCCTGGAACAAGACCTGTCGCGGGTTCGGTCCTAATATACCTGTTTTATCCGGTCTTAAAAGCCTTTTTTCCACCCGTGGCAACTGTTACGGACTCATATGAGGCCAATTTAATCAATGGCTTAATAAGGGGCAATCTACGTGACCTAGATATGACAGCATATCACTTGGGCTTGGAGGCACAAAGGCCCATAATTCCAAACCCTAACCCTACAGGTAAATTCTATAAATAAGAGGTAAACCCAAGAGGTATTATTATTCTCTCTCGATTATTGTTCTGCCGTCACTGTACACACACCACCCTCTTTGGCTAAAGTCATTTTGTTTTTATTCGTGCACAGTGATCTGCTATACTCATAGATACCTAGGGGAGAGTTATTTGATCCTAGATTAACATACTAGTCCAACGGACTAGACATCTCTATCTATCTAGACAGAACATGGTGACTTTTAAAAGGGACTATGTCAATTTCTTCAAGAATGAGATTTAAATGTGGGATTAGAGTGAGACGCTCCGCAATCCGCATATTAATATTGGACGAAATTCATATTTAATTTAATTTGATCTTTGTAATTTTACTATTTAGATCAACAGAAATCTAATACTACTATAAAATAAAACAATCATTTCCTATTAAATTTTAAGAATATGATATTTTTTATTTCAAAATTGAAAAAGATTGGACCATTTGAATTAAATTTTTACAATTAAAACAATCACAACAAAATCTTGCTGGTATGAAATACACACACATATATGAGAATCCTTTGAATTTTTTTATATATTTATTTTATCCTCATTTATGAATATACTCCGTATATTGTTCGCTTCTTCTCCATCTACCTTTGATAAGGCCAAAATTGTAACATTAACATTACTCTGAAAGTGGACTTATAATAGCTAGAGTAGTATGATATAAATCGTTTTATAAAATAAGTCGTTCAAAACCCAGAACCTCGATTTATTCTTGTCACAACGCGTAATAATATACGATACCATACCTAAGAAATAAAAAATAAAAAATTAAACACCTATTAATTAAGTATAAATAGAAACAGAAAATTCAGTTTAATTCACATATCAAAGGCATGTCTATATGATTAAGCTAGCCAATAAATCAACAAAATTACAAAGCAAACCAAAATCAAAATCAAAATCGAAATCCATATTCCATTCACTTGATCACTTATCTGACAAAGTTCATAACCATAAAACCAAATAAACAAAAACACATCAAAATTACTAGTTTAGCCATCCAAATCAATATCTAAATTATCTTGGAAAACTCTGCTTTCTGATGATCCCACCTATAAACATGAACATGAAAAACAGAATGATCAGAATCATAACATTTATTAATCATTTCAAAGACGCAGATATCTCCCATTTTCAAATGATGTTCTTTCACCATTCTCGTCCATCCGTTAGTCACTCTGGCATCCTTTCTTCGTTTCTTAGGTCGTTTATCTTCGTACACATGAATCTCCATTTTCCATGTTTTCCCAGATACCTCTAACTTGATCCTTTCGTTTTCCTTCATATGTTCCTCGAAAAAATCTGTGGGTATATGCTGTCCCGAAAACATAAATGTGTTAAGACCAGACACGAAATATCTTAAATACGTGATATATGTGGCATTATATATATCGGATCTGACAAATTTTTATTATTATTATTATTTTTTAACAACACGCGCGCGTGAGTGAATTTTGTGAGAACATTTTTTTCAAAGACACAGAGTATTAAAAAAAAAAAAATCACATTCTTCTTGTGAAAGATCTGTGCGGTAAAGTTGAGCAAAAAATTAAAGAACTTACCAGATAATGGTTGGTACTTGAATTCTTGAGTTGGAGATGAAAATACTTATTTTCAGATTCGAATTCGATGTAGTTATGATAATCAGGAGGCATTCTACAATATTGTTCATTCCATTTGAACTCAACATTTTGTGCTTTTCTTTTCCGGGCCCCTCCTTAATTTTGTAATAAAACACAAACAACTTAATTAGTTTCATATGTATTTCAGTTCATTAAATAAATAAATAAATCTAAATAATAAGATATAAAGACCTTGACGCATTTTGAAGTTTCTTGTTCATCATCATCGTCATCAACAAAAGATGAGTAAGAGCCATCAGATTCAAGTTTAATGACGTCACTTTTGAAAGCTTTGGATTCTCGATCTTTGTTTACATTAGCATCATTTTCTTCATTGCGCCTCTTTCTTTTTCTTCGTGCTTGTTCATTCCTCTGGACTTGTTTACCATTAAGAGGTTCACAGCATCTCTCCCCAGAAACAAAGTTCAATTGCTTCTCACAGCAAGTTTTTCCATAGATTTTGACCTTAAACTTTGAATAATCTGCAAAATACTTTAACACCAAGAAATCTCCATTTTCCAGACTATTATCTTGCACAAATTTATCCCAGCCATTATTAAAATAAAATTTGTTTCCCAGCTTTTCAACTCCAACTTCCCAATATTTAAAATTATAAGTCTCAAGTGTTGTTCTCTTTGGAGCGCCGTCTTTCCCAAACTCCTTGATAAAAGATGGTGGGATTTGCTGTTCATATATCAGCACACAGAGAAGAACATATAAAAATTGTTTAAGACTTGACATTAAGTGTTATCCTCCTATATATATATATATATATATATAGAATAATTAAATGAAGGGAGAAGATACTATACTAACCAAGCGAGTAGAGAAATCATTGATATATATATATATATATATATATAACTGTAAAAGAGAATAATTAAAATGAAGGGAGAAGATACTATACTAACCAAGCGAGTAGAGAAATCATTGATAAGGACTTTGAAGAATGAAGTCCTTTTATGTCTTATGAGGAATTGTGAAGCCATGAAATAAGGTTGAGCAAGATGAAGAGCCCAAGTAGTATAATAGAATAATAAAAATGCTTGTAATGTGAATCACCAAGTGAGATTCTCAGATTACAAGAGATAGTGTGTTTGTGTGACTGTAACGTAAGTGACAATAACGTAACGAAAGGGTATAAGAAAAGTAGGGAGGAGGAAAATAGAAATATGAATAGTTACTCACTGGTTTCAAATATACATAGAGCGTCAGTTTCTAGTTGGGTGATTAATGAGCACGTTTAAATTTTTTCTTGTTCCAAAACAATTCTCACAAATCAATAAAAATAGTTAAAATCAATAAAGTTGTTATAAAATTTATGTAATTTCCAATGTTACTCCTACTAATTGCACTAAACTCTAATATATTAATTATTACTCTCACCCACTACCCTTATTAATTATGGGCATACAGAAAAAAAAAAAAAAACAACAATTAATGCTCTTTGGAAACAAGCAAATGCCTTATAAAAAAGACCAAATACACTTACTAGTTGGTGCCTTATAATAAAGACAAGAGAGAGTAGTTTAATTAAGTTTCAGTGTTGGTAAATGCGATCCTCGTGCCCTGTATTTCTCTCTCTTTTGTTTCAAAACTTCGTTTTCCATGAAGTCTATTCAAATGTCACTCTTTTATGAAGGAGTACATCTCCAACGTTTATTGAGAAAGGAGGTGAGTTTTGATAGTTTTATGAATGACCCGTTATCAATTACTTTAAGTTTTAAGTTTCATACTGTAAATGGCAGTGCTAAATTTACTGTTACTCCCTTTGGGTTTTCAACTACTCTTCTATTCTTATTATTTAAAAGTCACTTCCACACTAAAAAAAATATCAAACTTCATTAATTTTACCATAGAATTCAATAACTTTTCAATTTTATCCCTTTATAATACTCCTATAGTTTTATTTATATGGCAGAAAAAGAATTTATTTTGGGGGTCTTATTTGAAAGGCATCTCATTAAATTTTTTGGTTAATGTACAATTTAACCCTTTATTTATTATTGTGTTAATTTTGTTTTTCATGTGTTATTCCAAAACATCAAAAAGGAGACAAACATCAATAGACTACATGGAGCATTTAAACTACAGAAGAAAATATCCAAATATATATCTTTATTTACAAAAGTTAGAAGCTCTCCCAAAATATATCTACAAGCTTTGGTCAGCAATGAGGGTGTTTGCAATTCAGTTGGAGGTACGAGGCCAGCGATTCTATCCGAGACCAAAACAATTTTCTGGTGATTCACATCCCATTAATGAAAATAACTAAAATACTGAAATAAATAATTAATTAAATGAAATTCAATAATAAAGAGATAATATTTAATCCCAACTTCCTTAAAACAAAATCATAACCATAAATGAATTTATATAATAGATTATCAATAAGCATATATGGAACGGCATATGAAATCGTTAAACAAATAAGGGTTAAGGAGCAATTTGGCCAACAAACTTTTACTGCAGGAGCGCCCAATACAAATAACTTTTAAGTGGACCAAAAATACCAAAAAATTTGTACGAAATGTGCAGTCAACACAAAAAAGTTTTACTCCAGGAGCGCCCATCATAAAAAAGTTTTACTCTAAGAGCGCCCAGCACAAAAAAATTTTACTTTATTTTTGTGCTGACTACACATTTTTAAAAGTTTTTTGGTATTTTTGGTCCACTTAAAAGTTATTTGTGTTAGGCGCTTCTGAGGTAATACTTCGTTGGCCAAATTGCTCCTTAACCCAACAAATAATACCAAGTACATCATATAACAATTTGTTTTACAACTTCAGTTTAAAAACACAAGATATCAAATCCTATCTCCTCGTACGACTTCAATACAATGGATAACAAGTGCGGACACAAAATCCAAACCAAGCGCTTGGAAGCCACGAAGACAAGCGTGGACACACAGTCGACGAGGGTAAATAACCAATCAAGTGCAACACGAGGCCACGAAACAAGCACAGGAACAAGATCCATGAATAACAAGTGTAAGAATGAATCCCACGAATATCAAGTGTGAGTACCATACCCATGAATATCAAGTGAGCTCAAGTTAACCAAGATGTGCCAAGGACTAACAGTACTGTTGTTACTAACCAGCGTTCTGTATTCAGTCCTCTCAAAAATGTATACAAGCATGCTTGAGGTCAGCTTATCAAAGTAATGAAAAATTCTTTTTTCAATATCATGACAGCTCGTATCAAATACGATATAATAGTATACCCTTGCATGAAAGTTTGCAAATAATATTTCAACCTTTCTTTGAAATTCAATATGTTGACAAAAACCCTTCCGAAATAATAAAACTTGCGTACAAACATTCCAAAATACAAAACTATCTTAACATGAAAATTTTTGTGAGAAAATCAAAAGTTTCCTTAGCATTTTCGTACATAATAATGAATTATACTATGAAGTAATAGGAGAAGGGGGCTAGGCCAAGGAATTGTAAAATGTCCATCTGAAAGTCGGTGAACGGGAAGCGAACACCGAGCCGGATCATGTAGTCACGAAAAAAGAAGAAATAAGAGTTATGGCTCCCCTCTCTAACAGAACAAACCGGCTCCCGTCTTCCAGGGGCTAAGGATATAGGTCTCGTTTTCTTCTATGGGAAGGTTGGCGATGTCAGCGGTGCTCATCGAGGAGCGATACGACAACACCTCATGGGTAATCCATGGGTACTTTTCCACCAAGGCATAGGAAGGGCTTGATGGACTCGAATTTCCAGACACAGATTCCGCAGTGTGGGAAGAAGAAGGCGAAGCCATTATACCTACGACAAAAAATATAAACAAAATCAGAATTTGCCCAGCATACCTGATGTCAAAGAGCTAAGGCGTGTATGAGATAGCGTAGACAAGGTAAGACTAGACTCCAAGTCGATAGACTTAAGATTTGGGGGAGCCACTCGGGAAGCCGGGGCAAGGTTATGACGGCAGGAGGCCAGAATCGACTCGGCCATTCTGCTATCACCCATGGAAATCATACGGGAATTCTCGTATATGCAATCATAGTAGGGGCCGACATAGTTGGCAATCTCGGCCCTAGGGTCCGGCCTCCACAGGTCGTCATACTGGTTAATAGGAGGGGTCGTGATAGGAGTGGTATCATCACGGTTGAAGGATCTCGGGTTGTGGGATAACACACGCATTTAATGCGCACTGAGCAGTCATTTATTACGCACAAAAGGCCGTAGAGGCTAGCACACTTTCGTTTCGGCTTCACGACAGTCGAGGGGCGCCAGTTGTCAAACAATCAGGATAACCGGAAAAGAGGAAATGATGCAACCCCAGAAAAGACCCGGATATACAGAATAGCAGGTGTAATGCTGCCATAATTGCAGGTGGTCAAACTCGGCTATTTGTTATTCCGTTTCATCAACGCGCCAAAACTGGATTGATTTATCCCGGGTTAATGCAGCGTTGTTCCCCGGATATATCAACTCGGACCCAGGGCACGATGAGTACCATAGCCAGGCATCATTCATCTCGGATACCCAAGAGCATGGACAGCCGGGCTGGTGGGCTGACAAGGGTAACAACAGCATCCTGGATCATGGCAATCTCACACTCTTTCAAAACGTTAAGACAGTATGTTCACCCCGGTTGCCCAAAACTTTGAGCACCCGAGCTGTGGGGCAACTGTTATGGATCTAAGTCTAGGCCCACTAGCTAACCGGCCCAGCAGTGGGCAGTCCGCAAGGATCTCAACCGACCCAAAGGGATCCAAACCGAAAGACCTATTCCAGGGGGCGGTTGCCTAGATCCTCGGATACACCTGAGATGGGATCGGAAGCTCTAACCGTAAGGTACACTTTACATATATAGGAGGTACACGATCAAGGTACATAGGTTCTAACCCTTGAACTATTTACATATAGTCATACTGTGCACACACCGCACCCCCTTTGGCAAAACGCCTGGTTGTGTACAGTAATCAATCACTCTCCCGGAATCCTGCCCCATAGGCATTCAGGGGGAGTCCATCGATCCTACATCAAAGCTCCAGCCTACCGGGCTGGACATCTGTGTTCTACACCAGAACACTATATATATAATATATATAGGGTTTATTTGTCATGTTACTTAACATAAGGTTATGTCAAGTCACCCCAAAACTACATCATTTTGGGAGTTCATTAATTCCCCTAACCCCAAAACGATGTCGTTTTGGGAGTTAGGGGAATTAATGAAGGGTATTTTGGTATTTTTGTTTTTGTATTTATTACATGAATTTTACCAAAACACCCTTCATTAATTCCCCTAACTCCCAAAACGACGTAGTTTTGGGGTGACTTGACATAAATTTATGTCAAGTGACATGACAAACGATAAACCCATACACACACACACACAGATATATATATATATATATATATATATACACACATATATATATTGACACACATAAACACAGATATACATATATATGTACACACATATATATAAATGCTCCTAATAATAAGTATAAATAGGGGTATTATAGGAAAAAAAATTGATAAAATTAAAACTTGCTCTTATAATTAGGACCAAAACCAACTCCAAAATTTGCTCCTATAATTAGGACCGGAGGGAGTACCTTATAATAAGGACTAGAGGGAGTATATGATAATTAGGTAAATTGCTCCACAACCACTATTAAAAAAAGTTGATTTTGGTGTAAGTGTGTGCATGAACACGTGTCATACATGTGGTTGACTGGGTCAGCGTCTGTAATACCCTAATTTTCATAATCCTTATAAACATTGTATTTTGGCTAATTATTAGCAAAATGACAAAGGTGAATATGTGTCTCAAAGAAATATAATCTATTGATTATATTTTTGTCTAAATTTTACTTTGGGATTAATTAACCAATGGTTAATTATGAGACACCATTTAGGAGCTATTTAATGGGAAATAAATAGCACATAAGATAATGACTAATTTATAATCGAAAGAGATAAGAAAGGGTTATGAAGACCCTTAGCCAAATTAGCATAAATTAGAAATTGCTGATTAGTAAATTATCTTGCACTAATTGAGATTAGTTGCATAATTCTTCAAGATGATTAGAGGAAAATTAAGATAATCAAAAGGGGCTGATTATATTTAAAAATAATTAAGTCAAAGAAGATGAAATAATACTTGGTTAATAATGCATAAATACACTTGGTTTAAATAAGCAACCAATTGCACATTGGCATTTGGTATCAAGGGGTACTTAAGCCCTTAATTATGTGATAAAATGAAATCACTAATTAACCCATAAAGTTCACGTATCAGCTGAATGTGTGTGGAGTATGATGAACGTCCAAATATTTAAAATGATAAGTTAGAGTTGAAAAGTCAAAGTTTGCAACTAGCCAATTAGGTAATTGATCCATTAGTTATTTTGTTAAATAAAAACATCCATTGAATGGCTAAGAGAAGAAGCATGTCGGCACACAAGAAGAAGGGGTAGGATTAAATATGAAAAAATGTTTTTGAATCCAATGGTTTAAAGGAAGGAATAAAGTTTGGATTACTTGGTGAATTACTACTTTAACCTTGGGATTTTCCCTATAAATAGAGATGGATTTGCTTCATATTCTTCACACCAAAATCAGATCCAAGTAGCTGATCCTTAGAGATAGAGATAGAGAGTGGGGAAAATTCTTGGAACAAGAAGGAAGAAGGAGCAAGGTTCTTCAAGGGTAAGTTCTTGAGTTTTAGCTTTTAGTTCTTATTATAAATGTTAGTTTAATCTAGAAAATTATAGAATAAATTCCTATACTTGTTTTTAGGCCTCCTTGCATTGAGAAATTCCTAATGAGGTAAAAACATTGTAGGGAATAATTTTTGGAAAGCAATGGATCAATGTTGTGAAAATTGTAGGAATTTTCGGAATAAATTTCTGTGCAAACCAGCGAAACATGTAGGGCTTTCCAACTACATAAAATATGTATCATTTGGAGTTCTACATAAGGAGATAAAATTTGTTGAAGTTAAGCTATTTTTCTGGGCTTAAATCTGGGCAGCGTTTAGAAACAATTAAACTGGGAGTTATGCTTGATGTTCTAGGTTTTGGGAATATTTTTACTTGCACATAGACATGTCAAGGGTCATGAGGAATTTTGAAGCACTCAAAAAGAATTTTTTTAGAATTAATTATGATTTTTCAAATATGCTGAAAAATCTGCCTAGAAAATCCAGTATTTCGTTTTTAAGAAAAACAAGGGTAAAAATGGAATAATTAATCCACCAAGGGTAGAAAGGTAAATTATACCTTTAGGATATTATTCTAAGTGATATGACATTGAGTGTAATATCATATAAGTTATGGAAAAGGAATTAATCCGACGATAACGTATAGGATATCCGGGACCAAGTCCGGAGTCGGATTCAAAAAGACGGGTGTTTTGGTAATTACACGGTGAAAGGTACGTTCACGTACTAGTAACTTTAACTCTGATGTGTCTTGTATGCTTATATGTGATAGAATGATTCATAGGGTCATGGACAGGACTATGTCTTGGGTCATGTACCGTGGCTAAGACTCTATCTTAGGTCACTGTTGTACATTCAACTTTATACGGGTTATAGTCTTGATAATGTTGTAAGATTGTTTTCCTAGCGCTGAGGACACGAGGAGCTGTCGTGGCACTGGTTAATGCAAACGTGGATAACATTACACGTGATATGTATTGTTGTGGTGTTAACATTACATCTGCTGTGTGCTTATGTATTGTTGTAACCTTACATCTACTATGTGCTATGTATTGGTTCAATGTTGTAATGTAAATGAACATCTGTCATACATATACTGTTTATACTTTTCAAATGAGGTTAATTGTTACCTGAGGTCCGATGGGTATTGGACCTCAGATCTGTCTAAGGTTCAGGAAAGGAACCAGGATCGGAGAAGGCACCAGTAGATGGTGTGAAAAGGCACCGAAGGACGGAGCCGTGAAGAGGCACCGGTCCAGACAAGAGCCGAAAGAAGTTTAACAGAGCCTACTTTCTGGCATGGATCTTGTTCTGTAATAGAACACAGATGTCTAGCCTCGATGGGCTAGGTATGATTGATATCGGATCGGATGTAGCGCCCGCTGATATCTATGGAGGAGATAACAGTGGTTGCTAATGGATCACTGTGCTACACAGGGGTGGCTATTCGCCTTGGGGTGATGTGTGTGCACAGTGAGACTGAATGATAAAGAATGGACTAGTGAGTCTGAATGTGTACCTGGTAGGTAATCCCTATTTATAGAGATTACCTAGGGTTTCGTCCTTCTTGTCCACATTCTGTCATCGTGCGCCTCCCACCTTTTGATCATGTGCTCTCCATATCCTGCATGATCCCTGCAGTATCGGCACAGTCATGGGTGATTGGCAGTTTACCTATTTCATGGAAGTTTTCCCGCCTAGAGCCTTTCAATTGGGCCTCGCACATACCAGGCCCATTATTTGGGTCCATAACAGTTGCCCCCAAGCTCGGAAGTTCGGGTTTCCGGGCTACTGAGATTAACTGCTCTTTATCCCGGGATGTTCCTTCCTCATTTACCTCGGTATCGATCAAGCCCTAAGAACTAGTTCCCGACTGGTCTCTGTACCGGGCTTCTTTACCGTGATGCTTCGCCGTTTTTCTTAACCCGGCCAATCGAGTTAAAACCACGACGGTGTCTTTATAGCATTTGAGATTTGTCTTTACCGGATTGTGCAAAGTTTTGTCGCTTTGAATTCTCTACACGCATATTGCCCCCAATCTTGGGTGAAACAGAGACACGTGGCATGGTCCGATTGGATGACCTTTCGGCTTATCCATCTGACATCATACTATCACATCCTGGCGTCCATTGGGCACTTTTGGCCTTTCTTGGTTTTTGCGTGCAGTTATCCCTCACGCTTTCCTAATAACAGTCATGACCTCTTTTATGGGAATCTGTAATGCCATCTCCCTGAAAGCACCATTATTGCAGCGTGGCCCTTGCACTCCGCTGGGCCTATAAATTCTTTTCATCGCTTCTCGTTCTCCTACACCACTGGTCTTCTTTGCCTTTTCTTTACTGGGTAAACACTCCATAAAAATGATGAGCCTTCTTGTGAGAGTTTCAAACTCTATCATCCGCTGGCCCACTTCCATTTTTTCAACCATGTGGGGAAGGAGAAAGAGATTCCGAAGAAAGAAAATGCTTGGTCGGCCCTGTGGCCTTACCTTCAGATATAGTTGCTAGTCTTCCAGCATGTCGCTTGGTGGGTGTCTGAGATTCCAGATGTAGTTGCCAGTCTTCACGTCTAGTTCAACTTCATATGGTTTTTTGGGAAGATGTTCGGGTTTTCATCTGAGCATCTTCTAGTCAGAGCTTCTTCATCCACCAGGGGAGGCCCGAGACCTGTTTAGCAGTCCTCCTGGACTTGTCTAAACTTCTCTAAGGACTCCAGCATATCCAACAAGCACCTTCAGCAACATGAAGTGATTTGTTGGGTAGGCGCTCGACCTTCGGTGCCAGGTCTCTCCAACTTTGCGGGAGGTTTCTGGCCATCATCGCCTGTTGTAATTAGGGGATGCATAAATGTAGTTTCTTTCTTTACATTGACCTTGTAATCGTCGCTGTTGATGAGTAGTTCAGTTTATTTCCTTGTAAAAGAACTGTGTAACTTGACCAAGTATCAATATAAAGATGATTTCTGCTTTCTTCATTTGCCTGATATAAGTTTGAGTGTATGCGATCACCGGTATTGAATTTTCTTCCAAAACCCGAGGTCAACTGAGCGCATTCCCTGGGTTTCCATTTACTCAATTTTGTCGCCATACGCTTATTTTTTTTTTTAATAAGGACCTCGGCATTCCGCGCCACTTTAACTCGATTGTCACCATTATCTGTCATACCGTGTTTTCAGTACCATGTGAATCCAGTTATAATCCTCAGCTATATGAACCGTTATTTTTCTGATCATGACTCTTCCGCAACCCATCGGTTCACATGGATATGAAAAGACGCGTCTTCTCTCTGCAGACTGTCACGTCTCTGCGTATCACCGCCTGCTCAGACGTAGGTGCTACGTCATAGGTGTTTGAAAGGCGTGAGCATTTAATGCCCACATTGTTTTAGAAACGACATCATTGCGCTTTTAGGGTTGTCCTGACTTTTCACCTTTCTTACGCAACTGCCCCTGTCGCTTTGAATTCAAACCTTTTCATCCACGTTTTGGATTTCCCAAAACTATATATCTCATCTTTCTTCGTCATTTGGGCACTTTACTCGCTCGACGCTTTGTCTGTATTTTCAGAGATAGCCTCAGTGACTGCTTATCCCTATCCATCTCTTACAAATTTCTTCGTCGGAATCTTCTATCAAGTATCCCAACGGCTTTTCTCATTGTTTAGAATCCCTTTTTTAGTTGGCGTATTTGCTTTGTCTTTAGTATTCCGTATGTGAAAACTATCTGGACTCTTCATCCCTGTTTTGCGAGAGTTTTTCCTTTGAGTTTCTGGGTTTATGAGTGAATCTTCGGGTCTCTGGGCTTCCTAGCCTGAGTCAATTGCCCCACTCTTTTGAACATAACACTCCTTCCCTACTGCATGATTAGCAGCGTTCTGAACATTTCATTGATCTTTTACATCTATACCCTAGCATTGATCTGGGTAAACGCTCTTGCTAACTCTACCCTTTTTTCCTTTTCTAGGCATAGATGGCGTCACCGTCTCAGTCTCTTGTGCCGTCCCAGGCGGACGAGTGTAGTTCGTCAGGATCGGTCAGAAACCCCAACTCTCCTAAGAAGGCTGTTAGTGTGAGAGTGACCGATTTTAAGAACACCCTGACCGCAGAGGAATTCCCTCAACTTGGTATGGATGCAAACGGGCCTGGATATTTCGTAGGACTTCCCTTGGACGATGAATCAGTTGCCGTCGCTCGGCCGAGGAAGAGCCAGCCTCACGAGCCTCACTTCTTTTTCTTTTACCGGGATGTTATTACCCTCCTTGGTGTCAGGTTCCTTTTTACCGACTTCCAAGTTGATCTCCTCAACCATCTGCACCTGGCTCCCTCACAGCTTCATCCCAATGGTTGGGCATTCGCTATTGCTTTTGAGAGCCTCTGCAAAAAATTGAGTATCTGCTGTACTATGTTGGTTTTCATGACCTTTTACGCCCCCTTAGAAACGAATACATTCCTAGGTAGGGGGACGTTCTGGTTTGGGTGGACCACATTCCGGGAGAGAGGCGAGCATAAGCTTTTTAAAGCCTTTATTAAGTCGTGGAAAAATTTCAAGTCGGCTTTTGTCAAGGTCACGGCCACTCCATTCCAGTGTCCCTGGTTCCTTAAAAAATCTGATTCTGGGGTGCTGGAGGGGAGATTCCCTCTCTATTGGACGAACGTCCATCATAAGTTTAAGTCTGGGGATTACACTCCCAGCCCGGCCAGCCTTACTCCAACTGAGGAAGCGGCCGTGGAAACGCTTACCACCCTTTCCAGTTCCCTTGATTCGCTGATGGATCCCGCCGATTATATTACCACTTCTTCATTTAAACGACGAGGCCCCAGGGGTATGAGATTATATGCTCACTTGCTCTATGGTCATGGATTATCCATTTGTGAAATTTTTCATTAGCTAACCTTTTCTTTTCTATGCAGGGCAACAAATGGGAAAGCCAGCACATCTTGAGCTCTTTAAAGAGCTCTGTCTTCGTGCCAACCCTACTGAATTTGCGCCTCCTCCTCCCGCCGATGAACCCACCGTGGGCAGCCAACCTGCTGTTCTAGAGGCAGCTGCTACCGCCAAGGCTCCCCGCAAGCGCTCCGCCGCTCAGGATGGATCCAAGCGGGAGAAGAAAAGGACGAGGAAGTCCAAAGATAAGCAAGTGGCTGCCACGACTACTGTGACTGCCTCTCCAACTCCGTCCTCCCCGCCTGTTGCGACTGCACCACCAGTTTCTCCGACTCCTTCCTGCCCGTCTACCTTTGCTATGCCTCATTCCCATGAAACCATGTCTGGAGGGGTTCTTTGGTCTGACGGGGTGATAGAAGATATTAGAGACCTGGTGCGGCCGCCCGCTCAGCTTTATTCCCCCACAAGGCCCACCAAAAAAGTGGAGCTTCATCTGGCCGAGATTGTGCTGCATGGTCATCAGGCGGCTTCTTTGGTACAACCCTATGCTGCGCTACAGATCCAATATGCCCTTCGGTCGAAAGCACTGAATGATGTGTCAAAACAGCAATCGGAATTGTCAACCAGTTGGTCAATATTGGGCATCGGGAATGAATCTTTTAGACATACTTGGTTCAAGTTCTTGTAGTCCGTACATACCTTCCATTTACCGTTGGGTGTTTTAACGAGGACGACGTTAGACAGCCATGTGGTATACTGTATTTCACGGATGAAACCGGCCTCCAACAACTCTGCCACGAGCGATTCTAGAGCGTTCCTCCTCTCTTCACCGAGTTTCCTCCTTTTCTGAGATACCGGGGTCGACCCTGGTCGAATCGCCAGTTGATGACAACAAAAGGCCGGGTCAATCCCGGGGATCTCGGATGGACTCCAAGCAAATACATCTCTATTAGCCCTGAGGAATTTTTCCAATTCTTCGCGCCTTGCGAGATCTAATGCCTTACCGATTTTAGTAACCTGGTCGGGTTCTGATCCCAAAAGAAAGTCTTCTAACTCGTCACTTGGCTCAGTTTTCATATTTTCCTCTTCGCGGAGGTCCAACTCTATCACGTTGACTGATTCTCCTTCTGAACTTTCTTCCGGGGTTTTGCCCACGTCGTTCCGTGGCAACCGGGATGGTTCATGCCTGACCGTGTTGTAATAACACTGCCGGAACTGCTTTTGGTCTCCTTTTACGGTGACCACCTCATTCTTCTTGCTAGTCATCTTGAGTTTTTGATGTTTGGACGACACCAATATATCCCAATTGTGAATTGTTGGCCGGCCCAAGATTATATTGTATGACGATGGGAAGTCTGCCACCACAAACCAGACTCTCTCTGATTTGAAGGCCTGCGCATCTCCCAAGGTCAACTTGAGGTCAACGTAACCCTTTGGACGGGTATCCTGCCCATTAAAGCCGGTTAGGGTTGTCTTACCGGTTTCAGAACGTCCGCGTCGAAGTTCATTCTTTTATATGCGTCCCAAAGAATGATGTCCACGGCACTCCCGTTGTCAGCAAAGATCTTCTTGACTCGGCAATTTACGAGGGTTCCCGTGATCACCAAACCGTCATGATGTCTCGGGGCAACGTCCTCTAAATCCTTATCAGTAAAACACAACATAGGAGACTTGGGTTTTGCTTAAGTTTTCCTTGAACTTTGGGGCGTTCTTTATTAACAATACCTCCCTGAGGTACTTTCGTCGTTGACTTGTTGAGTCTCCTCCGCCGCCAAAGCCTCCGCTAATCACATTGCAATCGTACTTGGCTTTGGGGAACTCCTCATCACTTTCTTCGGGCTTCTTCTTGTGTTCCCTTTTTCTTTTTTCGGGGGGCGGACTCTTGCTTCGGGCCTCTCCCTGCCGCTTGCTGCCCTGCTTTCCCTGGGTCTGGATGACGTACTTTCAGAGCTTCCCGTCTCGGACAAACTTCTCGACCGCATCCCTTAAATCCCAGCATTGCTCGATTGTGTGTCCGTGTTGGTCATGGAATTCACAGAACCGAGTTTTGTCAGCAGTGGCTCTTCTACCGAGGGGCCGAGGTCTTTCGACCTTCTTCATTTCGGTCGTGCATACTTCTTTCCATAGCTTCGCCTGGGAAACCTTTAATGGAGTGTATTTCTCATACTTAGCATCTCGGCTCTTATCATTGTTGTCCCGTGCGCGAGGATTTTTCTTGTGTGCCTCTTGATTCTCCCTCCCTCGGTGCGGTGGGATTTTAGGTCGATCTTTCACAGTACTGGCTGCCATCTCCATCTGTTCTAACTCCAGATATTGTTGCGATCGTCCGTGAAATTCGGCCAACGTTGTAGGGCGTCGCTTGATGATCAACTTCTTTAGCCGGGATGATGCGTCCAAGCTGGCTATTATGCAATGCAGGTGTACCTCATCCTTCAACCCTAGAATCTGCAACGCGATATTCTTAAAGCGATCCAGGTACTTACCCAAGGTTTCTCCTTGCCCCTGCTTAATCTGAGCGAGCTGGAACTCACTCTTTGGTGGCCGCCTACTCGTTGCGAAGTTTAGTAAGAACTTCTGCTCCAGCGTCTTCATATCGGGAATGGAGAGATATGGCAAAGAATGAAACCACAACTGTGCGGCTCCTCTGAACGTTCCGGCAAATAACCGGGGTATTACATTTCCCCTTATTCCCTTCACCATAATCTCCATTTTAAAGTTGTTCAGGTGCGTCAAAGGGTCCTGGGTTCCGTCATACTTTTGCAATTCCCTTGAATCCAGGCCCTTTAGGTACACGGCCGCCATGACTTTGTTAGTGAACTGTCCCAAAAATGTGTCTTCATCTGTTTCTTTCGTCTGAGCTAGTGACTTGCTGAGGGGTGGGGGCTTTTCTTTGGTAGCATGGTCTTTGGCAGACTGCTTTTCTTCAGCCCCCTTCAAGTTGGCTTGAGCGGCTTACCGGTCCCTTGACTGCTTGGCCCGCATGTCACTGCCCTTTACGTTTTTCTGACTGACTTCCTTCTCCTGGTCCTTATCTCGGCCATGGGTGACCGAGGTCTCTCTTCGAGATTTGTCTCGGTCTTCGGGTTTAGAAGTCGAGTTGGCCGTTCGGTTAGAACCTTCGTCTTTATGCCCTTCATCTCGGGCTTGGTTTACTTTAGCATCATATTGCTCCTTTAGTATTTGCTGCATTTACAGCCGCCATGTGGCATCTTGTCGTTCCAATTCTTCCCGAATAACTCGGGCGTTGTCATCCTGTTGGAGCTGATGCCAGTTTTCCATGTTGACCATCCGTCGAACCACCGATCCTACCGTGTTGTGCAGCAGGCGTATGTCGGGATGGTTAATCTGGAATTCATGATGAGGCTGAGGGATGCCCTAGCCCTGATCCGCAGTTCGCACCCTACGTCGTCCTAGACCGGGATGAGGAGACCGAGCTGTGTCATCAATTTTGGTCTCTAGTCCGCCTCTTGGAGGGTCTACTTCAAGGCCTACTGAATCTGACCGTCGGGATGCCTGCTCTGGGATATGTGGCCCGGGCTGTCCCCCAGGAGGTTGCTGCGATCGAGGAACCTAATTGCGGCTCCTAGTAATAGCGGCCATACTCAGTGATTACGTGTAGCTTTTATGATTCTGGGAATCGTTATCTTCGTCTTCCCCACAGACGGCGCCAATGTTCTGTAATAGAACACAGATGTCTAGCCTCGATGGGCCAGGTATGATTGATATCGAATCGGATGTAGCGCCCGCTGATATCTATGGAGGAGATAACAGTGGTTGCTAATGGATCACTGTGCTACACAGGGGTGGCTATTCGCCTTGGGGTGATGTGTATGCACAGTGAGACTGAATGATAAAGAATGGACTAGTGAGTCTGAATGTGTACCTGGTAGGTAATCCCTATTTATAGAGATTGCCTAGGGTTTCGTCCTTCTTGTCCACATTCTATCATCGTGCGCCTCCCACCTTTTGATCATGCGCTCTCCATATCCTGCATGATCCTTACAGTATCGGCACAGTCATGGGTGATTGGCAGTTTACCTATTTCATGGAAGGTTTCCCACCTAGAGCCTTTCAATTGGGCCTCGCACATACCAGGCCCATTATTTGGGTCCATAACAGATCTAATGAAGTTACCTCAAACAGTTTGGTGCCGAAGGCAGGGCTAGTCTCTGTGGATCAGTCAATAAGTCGCCGTGAACTTGGTGAGACTCCCATGATAGACACCTACCTGGCCAAGTTGTTTGATTAACCGAGTTAGGTTCATTGCCCCAAGTCTATCTAAGGCTTGGTCTAGATTGTATAATTACCATGTAAAAGTTGTAATTATACAAAGCTCTGTATATTGTATCACATGAATATTCCTTCAGGATTTTCAATTTAACCAGCATATGTCAGGCATGATCATATGTCGAGGCATTTTATGTTAGTTACTCATTGTCCAAATATTAGTGCATACTCTCTGTTTCTGCATTACTCTGATGTAGCACCTCAAACTCTGTTTTCAAAAACTCTGTTTTGTTAAACAGTAAGTGGTGTGAAATTTGGGGTGTTACAACGTCAGGTATAGGTATATTTGTTATAATTAATACTCCCTCCGGTCTATAATATAATTCACTTTAAGTAATTCATAAGAATTAAGGAAATGACAATTAATTCATTAAATTCATCTCGAAAGAACTTTAAAACTCCACCCATATTAAATGAGGTATTAAAAAGGACAGAAAAATATTAGGATTCATATTTTAGCATTAATTATTGGGACAAAATTAACAAATAAACATTAATTTCTATCTAAGTGATTTATATTGTGGAGCAATTCATTCTTTTAAAAGCGACTTATATTGCAAACTACAAGGAGTAGTTTAATAGTTTAATTATCAACTGTTGGAAAAAAAAATAGTTTAATTATCAAGAGATATGGTGGAAGACCAAGCGTAGCTTAAAATTATAAAATTCACAAAATTAAATATGATGACCTCCCATTTTCCTTCCTTCTCTCTCTAGAGACTTTTAATCTTTCCATGTTTTTATGTCATAGCCCTTCGTAGTCAGCAACAATATTTAGTTATTTATAATATCCCAAAGTCCCAAACCCAGAATCGGTGATCTATTGGATGAGTCTGCAATTATCATGCACCATGTTGCCCGAGACACTGTTCTTCATTAATTCACCAGATTAAGAAGAGATAATTAAATATTTATATTAACTAAAAAGGAAAGATAACTTTTAAATTTACCCTGATTATAAAAACATTTTTTCTCATATTTTTATTGCCATCGTAAAAATATAATTTCATCAAGCAGACAAAAGTAGCAATACAACTGAAAGACGTACTCCAAATTTCAAGTTCCAGACCTTTGACAAATGAAACACAAAAGCAACTTGTAGATACTTAAATCGCTATGTCACATCACTTCAAAAACATATATTTTTAAAACAACCATTTAAACATATTTGTTTATTTTTTCTATTGAGAATATACTCAAACAAGCCTTAAGATTCAAATGTGAAGCTTGCATAAGTTCTAAGTGGAGAAAAGCCGTCGAATTGGGAAAAATGGCTCTCAATTTTTTCCAACAAAAAATAAGAAATGCAAAAGCAAAAACAAAAAACGTTTTTTTTTTTTGTTTCCTAAAAATAGGTTTATGTGTTTTATCTAAAATCACCCAACTAAAAATAAAATACCAAAAAAGTTCTTTTTATTTTTTGCTTTAAGAAAAACCTGTTTTGAAAATATTAAGAAAACAAACTAGTCCCTCTATATATATATATATATATATATATATATAGGGGTTATCGTTTGTCATGTCACTTGACATAAGGTTATGTCAAGTCACTCCAAAACTACGTCGTTTTGGGGTTAAAGGAATTAATGAAATATCAAAACGACGTAGTTTTGGGTTAGGGGAATTAATAAAGGATCTTTTAATAAAATTCATATAATAAATACTGAAACAAAAATACAAAAACACCCTTCATTAATTTCCTTAACTCCCAAAACGACGTAGTTTTGGGCTCACTTGACATAATCTTATGTCAAGTGACATGACAAACGATAAACCCATATATATATATAAGGTGAATTCGGCTTTTATGATTCTCGATACGCTCCAAGTCTCTTGTGCCATGGGTGGCCGTTGATAATAGGGAGTGTGTGTGTAAATAGTAGGAAGAAGTTTTGAGCTGAATGGGAATGTGTCTTTCTTTCTTTTTCTTTTTTGTTTGGTTGAAAAATTTCACTGCACCCCCTCCATAGCCATTTAATATCAAACAACCCTAAAACTTTCTAAAATTTTATTGCATCCCATAGGACTAAACTGAAATCAAAATTTGTGAGTGAAAAGATAAATGTGCCCTTACTTTACAAGTCAAATATAATTATTAACAAAACACATGTGGATATTTAATTACAAGTCAAATATGCTTATTATTTTTATTTACAGGATGAATAAGTGAAATTACATGACTATCTTGACCATATATACAAAGAGCATATTCATAAGAATACATTTTATTTACAAAACATATATGAGGAATTTACAAGTCATGTACAGGATAGACATAAATATCTTTTCAGTAAAAAAAAATTAATTTCAGTTTTATCCTAAGGGTATAATGAAGTTTTTTTTTTTTAAATATTAAATGGCTATAAAAGGAGTTAGAGTTGGGAAATCGACGGGCGGCCCGTTTAATTCCTAGCGCTTTAAGGGCCAGACTTGTAAATTGGAGCTTTTAAATGAAGTTGACCCTATAGGGCCAAGGGCTTAAACGGGACAGCCCATTAGGCCCTTTAAATATATATTTTTTGTCAACTTGACTTAACCATTTAATTTACTAATATATATGTATTTTGTATTTGTTATAAAATTATTTATCCATTTAATTATAAATATAATAACTATGCTTTGATTTTATGATTTGGTTTATTATTTGTTGCAGATAAAAATTATGGATGTATTCATGATGTGAGAGAAGTTATTCTTGATATTTTTACCCATGAAATAGAGCCTACTGCTCAAAGTAAAGCCCAATTAAATGTCTTTGAAATTGATGATAGTGTTGAAGAAGATGAAAATGATAGTCATTGTACTTATGCTTTTAGGCCCCGCCCTAATTCCAGCTCTAAAAGGAGTGCGGTGAAATTTTCCTTTTTTTTTTGCCACAGGAATGATGTCTGATTATACATAATTTGCAGTATTTGGTTTTTTCTAAGGCAAATTGAGTTGTTTCCTTCTCGAGGAAAGGAAATTGTGCCACTGATCAGGTGTAGCTGTAAGCGTTGAAAGGGGTGTATCTGACGGGGTGGGTAAACATGCCAACACCCTTTCTTTCTTTTTTTTAGACCCTTTCTTATTGTCATTTTGACCAAGTGTAATACCTGGATAATTATTTATCTTGGATATTATATTTTGATAGATAATACCTATTGGAAATTGTAACATCCCGTTTTCAAAAGCAGTATAATAAAATTTTTTCATCAGAGTAGAGCATCAGAGCATTTGAGTAACTGATATATATTCAAAATGCCATAAGTCTAGCTATTTACAGCAACGGTACATTATTCCAAACGTTCAACTGAAACATAGCTACATAAACAGAAGGGGTCTTCAGCCGGATCCCTAAGCGTGCTGCTTACTCTTCTCCTCGGTCCTCCCGACCCTGAAGCTATGTGAAGAGCTGAGGTCCATTGCAATCGGACCTCAGGTAACGGTTAACCTCATGTTTACATATACAACATATGCATTACAGACATTCATATCACAAGTATCACATATAACATAAGTATCCCATACAGCACGCGCATCCCAACAGCACATAAGCCCCCAAGCAGACGTGTGGCCCCTAGCAACGTATTTCTAACAGCACATAAAATGTGTGGCCCATAGCAAACGTATGGCCCTTAGCAGACGTACCCCAATAGCACATAAAATGTGTGGCCCAGAGCAACGTAAACATATCAACAGTACATAACATACAGCAGAGCCATCATCTATCACACATAGACATACCACAAACATATCACATATACAATAAACACCAGAGTTAGTGTTACAGTACGCGAACGTACCTTCGTTGACGGTAATCAGCACTTCCGACGTAAAACGGAAAACGGTACGTTTGACAATGTATGACAAATGATGCGTGATCGCGATATCCTATAAGGATAATATCACTTTAATCAATGTCCAACATTATAACATGCATTTTAGGTATAAATTACCATTTTGCCCCTAATTTGACTAATCGTCGAAATTTCGCCAGAACTTCGTTACTTTGACTCTAATCTTCCAAAATTTTTCCATAACTCTTCCTCCACCATTATTTTCGAAATTAATACCTTTATTACCCCTAAAACATGATATCTAATCATACTTGGAAGATTAAAGATCAAAACAACATCTACACTAAGAACTTCAAGAACTACCGAACTAAAACTATGAACCGAAGAACTTACCCTTGAAGAAACTCCTCTTCTTGCTCTCACTTCTCCAGAGCTCCTCTCTCTAACTTCTCTCTACCCCTTTCTAAGAGTGATTTTGGTGTGAATTGTGAAGAGGCAAAGGCCCCTATTTATAGGAAAAGCCAAAGGATTACAACCCTTGGATCAACCTTTAAATCAATGGCTAAGAGGATGAAGATGTGGCCTCCTTCAATGTCACTCATTTTCCCCTTCTTTCCTCCACCCATTTCGTCCCCTATGTCATCTTTTCCAAAGATGAAGTCATCCAAGTGATGTCACCCATGTGCTCTTTATGAGCTTCTACCGATAAAGTTCCCTGATCGGTGTTCTAATCGCGTAATCTTGAAGAATCTCATAAATTCCTTAGCAACTCCTTGAAGATCTAAACTTCCTCTTTCAAAATATCTGGGTTAACGAAATTTTTGATCCCATTAAGGGTATTTCCTATTTCGCTGAAGATTTCGGACAAACGCCGTCGGTTACGGAAATCGCTTCGGGTAACAACATCTTCGGGACAAAAATCCACTGATTCATAATATGCCCAGATGTTTACCACCTTATCCCTGGATTTCAAGTTATGGCTTGGTTTCTATAGATTTTCATTTATCTGATTTGGTTACGGAAATAACTTCGGAGGTAACCTACTCCGAGCTAAAAATTCACTTGTTTATAATAAGTCCTGACTTTAGGAACCTAATTCATGGTTTTCTAGTTAGGATTTAATTTCTATCGGTGGTCATTTATCCTATTTGCTTTTCACATTTTATAATAATATTTTATTACCACTTGCTTCAAAAATCATGATATTTATTTTTGCTCAATTCTTATCCTTTCCTTGACCAAAATTTAGGCTAGCATACATATATTTTTATTTTTTTTTCTGTTTTAATTAATTTATAATATTCTAATTATCTTATATTTATTTTCCCCAAAATTCTCTCATTGGTTCTTACCAATTAACATGGATTTAGGCTTTAAAAATTACTAGAATAATTTTAAACCTTTGATCTTGCTTTATTAGGTTACATCTTAACCCTTGACCATTATTTAATTTTTATAATTTGATTTACAAGTTTAATTAGTGCCCTAATCACATGATTAGCAACTTTCTAGGATTAGGGATTTTCATATACTGAACTTCATTCATTTTTCTTAATCTTTTCCAATTAATTAGCAAATATACTTTATGCTAATTTTAGCCATTAATACTTACTTAAAGGGTTTTACATATTTACCCTTGGATTTTCTCTTAATCATGCTTAAATAATTAACCCATAATTATTTATTTAATCACCTACTAATTGTTGACAATTTTCTTATTTAGAATTAATCATTTTCTCACAACTATTTGACTTACATTGGTATTTTATGTCCCATGTAAAATATTAAAAATCATGGGGTCAATTATGGCCCCAAAATACTTTTTGATTTTTCCCCTTTAATTTTTCTAAGGTTATAATTTAATAAATTACTAAAATTAGAGACAACATACTTTCTAATTTTTAATAATTATTTTATTGCCTCTTAGGATTTATCACAGTATTTTATGACTCTTAGTTCATCTAGGGCATTTTAGCACTTTAATTCCTCTAATTTCAACAGAAATTGCCCTAGAAAATTATGACAAATCCCTTCCAATATTTGAGACCGCATATTCACCTATTTTTAATAGGTATAATTTAATAAATTATGACACTTATCATAAGTGTGATTTTTAGGGTATTACAGAAATAGGTGAATATGTAGTCTCAAAATTTATAGTGTATTTATGTTATTTTTCTAGGGTAATTTCTTTTGAAATTAGAAGGAATAAAATGCCAAAAATCCCTAAATACAATTGTGGGTCATAAAATACCCTGAGAATGTTATAATAAATCTTAAGAGGCAATTAAATATTTATTAAAAATAGGAAAATATGTTGTCTCTAATTTAGATAATTTATGGGATTATTTTCCTTGGAAAATAATGAGGCAAAATTCAATATTATTTTGGGGAACATAAGTTGCCCCATGATTTTTAAAATAATACATGGAATATAAATTATCAATGTCAGTGCAATAGTTGTGAGGAAATAATTAATCTTAATTAAGAAAATTGTCAACAATTAGTAAGTGATTAAATAAGTAATTAATTGTTAATTGTTTAAGCATGAATAAAGGTGATATTCAAAGATAATTATATACAACCTCTAATTGGAGATTAATGACCAATAAGGAATTAAGATTAACATAAAGAAAATTGCTAATTAATTAGACATGATTAAGTAATGTATAAGATGAATTACATAAGATCCCTAAAGCCTAATTAACTAACAAAGGATGGGATCAAGACACTAATCAAACTTGTTAGTTAAGCTTTGATAAGTCAACATAAATCAAAGGCTTGGATTGAAATTTATAAAGTTAATCTAAGGGTTCTAATTAATTAAAGTCTAAATCCTTGCCAAATTGAATCAACCAATGGGAGCACATGAGCATGGGATATTTGTGCAAGAGGGAAGCGACATCTTTTGTAAAAAATGAAGCACGCAATTCGAAAATAGGAAAGGAAAAGAAGAGAAAAATAAGTGTGTGTGAAAAGGGTTTGAGAAAATGAAGAAAAGTGATAAAATAAAAAGATATTTTTTGAAAAAACAAATAGGATAAATGAGAACCGATAGAAATTAAATCGTAACTTGAAATCCTTGAATTAAGTAGTAAACATCTGGACATATTATTAATCAGTGAATTTTTGTCCCGAAGTTGGTGTTACCCGAAGTCATTTCCGAAACCGACGGCGTTTATCCTAAAATGGTTAACAGGCTAGGAAATAACCTTAATGGGATCATAAATTTTGTTAACCCAAATATTTCTCAAGAGGAAGAATAGACCTCCAAAACTACGTTAATGAATTTTTGAGATTATTTAAGATTACGCGATTTGAACACCGAACAGGGGATTTTATCGGATGAGTGCATAAAGCAAGGGAGTGACATCATGTTGGTGACATCATTTTGTTGAAAAAAGAGGGGGGGGGGGACGTCGGCACCCTTGGTTGTGTGGTGAGGATTTGAGATGCAAAAACAACCTAGATCTAATGGCCAAAATTGAAGAAGAGAAAGTTTGGAAAAAGTGCAATTTTGCCCCCAACATTGCCTAAAAATAGCCTCACCTTGCTCTTGAAATTTCACACCAATTCACAAAGTAATCCTAGAGAGAATTTAGAGATAAGTGAGAGCAAGGAGGAAGAGGAAGTTCTTCAAGGGTAAGTTCTTCGGTTCTTAGTTTTAGTTAGGTAGTTCTTGAAGTTCTAGGGTAGATGTTGTTTTGATCTTTAATCTTCCAAGTATGATTTGATATCATGTTTTAGGGTTAAATATGGTATTTTATTTTAAAAATATGTTGGAGATAGAGATATGGCAAAATTTTGGAAGATTAGAGTCAAAGTAACGAAGTTCTGGCGAAATTCCGTCGATTAGTAAAGTCAGGGGTAAAATGGTCATTTATGACTAAAATGACTGTTATGTTGTTGATCATTGATAGAAACGTTATTATCCTTATAGGATATCTGTGATTACGCTCTGATCAGCAGTCGTACCGAAATTCCGTCAACGAAGGTACGTTCGCGTACTGTAACACTAACTCCGATGTTTATTATATGCGTATATGTGTTATGTGTATTGTATGCTTATTGTGGTAGCTGATAGCTCTGTGGTATGTTTATGTACTGTTGATATGTATACGTTTTCCTATGTGCTGCTACATATTCTGTCGGGGTGCCTATGTGCTGCTACACGTTCTACTAGAGTGCCTATGTGCTGCTACACATTCTGTCAGGGTGCCTATGTGCTGCTGGGATACGTTTGGTTGTGTGATACATTTGTTGTGTGTTTATATACTGTTAAGGTTGTGATTATCTCTAATACATATGTGTGTATGTAAACATGAGGTTAACCGTTACCTGAGGTCCGGTGTATGGGCATTGGACCTCTGTCTTAAATGATAGTACAAGTAAGGATCAGGAATAGAGAAGGCACCGGTAGACGGAGCCTTAAAGAGGAACCAGGGGAAAAGTCGTAATAATGCACCGAGGGTCGAGTCAAGAGCCGGAAGAAGATTATCAGAGCCTATCATCAGGCATGGATCTAATAAAGTTACTTCGAATAGTTTGGTGCCGAAGGCAATGCTAGTCTATGTGGGTCAGCCAATAAGTCGCCGTGAACTCGGTGAGGCCCCCATGATAGACACTAATTACCTGGCCATTCTGTTCGGTTAACGGAGTTAGGTTCATTGCCCCAAGTCTAGTTAAGGCTTGGTCTAGGTTGTATAGTTACTTTTTGAGAAATGTAATTGTACAAAGCTCTGTATATTGTATCACATGAATATTCCTTCGGGATTTTCAATTTAACCAGCATACGCCTGGCATCATCATATGTCGGGGTATTTCATATCAGCTACTCATCATTGTCCAATTGTTAGTGCATTGCTCTCCGTTTCCACACTACTCTGATGTAGCACCTCAAACTCTGTTAAATTCTTTAAAACCAAGTGTCATCTGACACCCTTTTGACGTATGGAATTTGGGGTGTTACACCAAGGAATGCTGTCAAGGAGAGATTTACTCCTCAATTTTTCTCTTCTCCTCATGAGGGAATTGGTTAATGGTGTAGTTTTTGTCTTCGGTTTGGATTTGAAGTTTGTGTTGTGTAGTTGTTTAAAACGTGGAATTCGTTTGGTTTTGTTGCTGTATACTGTTGGTATTTTTCTGATATTAATAAAATGAAAATTTGGGTAAAACAATCAGGAAAATCCTAAGAAAATACCACTTGAATTTAAAATCTTAAATAGGTGATTTTATAACAAAACGAGTTATCAATTACTTTTATGTTCTTGTTAATCCCATTACTGTTGTTATCAACAAGATTTTGAAGTTCAAGTGGTATTTTTCTATCATTTTCCCAAAAAATTATAAGGTCCTATTAATCAATCGAATGATTATTCAAGAAAACAGTTAAAATTATTTAAAAGCAAGATGTCCTTATTTATAAGTAGGTGAATGAGAGAGTAATAGCAAAAAAAAAAAAAAAAAGCTGATAGAGAGGCTATGGCAAAAATAATATAATGCGTTCAATACTCACAAAATAATATAAAGGGATAGATTAATTAAAAAAATAGTATCACAAAAGATGGAAGCAGTTACATGCAATATGGAATCATCAGTCTCAGTTCATTCATATAACTTGCCTTAAAGGAAACATAGTTGTACATGTAGGAAAACTACTATCTCCAAGCCTATAATTATGGTGATATTTCAAGTTATACCAACAAGAATAAGGCAACTGACACATACATGCATTAACTATGTTAAAGATTTAAAATAAAAATAATTAAAATCGAGTAGAACTGGCTGCTATTGAAATCTTGTTCATTGTTCAAAATCTTAAAAAATAAACACAGCTTCTTCTCCATGAAGTGTTGTAAATGCAAGCTGTGGGTTTGCCAAGGGATGGTCTTCTATAAAAGAATTAGAGAGCATACGTAAAGTGAAACTATTTATTCATTTTCTGTTTATTGGTGTTACTTTAAAATTATAAAATGCAAGGAAAAGAAGATAGGTTACAACATATTTGATCAAATATTTATACAAAAATTAATACAAACTATTTAATCAAGTCTTTAGGTGCCACTCAATTATTTTTCATATATTAAAAAAGTTATTTTGGGTCACTAGTGGAAAAAAGGCTTTTAAGACTGGACAAAAAAGATACATTAGGACCGGACCCGCGAGCAGTCTTGTTCCATGCGGTATTAAAAGTCGACCTTTAAGACCGGACTTTTACACGGTCTTAAAGATTTTCTTTAAGACCGGACATTTTAAACCTTCGGTCTTAAAAGTCGTACTAAATAAATATCGACCGCTCTTAAAAGATCCATATATTAAGACCGGACAAATATCAATCCGGTCCTAAAGATAGAGGACTCTAAGACCGGAGGACTAATTACCCGGTCTTAAAAGACTGACTTTCAAGACCGAATTTTTCCAATGGACCGGTCTTAAAAGACCAACTTTTAAGACCGGCTTAACACCTTTAAGAGCGGTGTTATATATACATCCGGTCTTAATATTTGAACATTTAAGAGCGTATTTTTATTTGCGGTCTAAATTTTCCCGTATTTTTCCCCTGTTCTGTTCTTCCCGATCAATATATATACACAAATCCACCATCCAAAACAGCACATAAAAATCGATATACTTTAAGCTACAAGCTATGAACATGAATAAATTGAATTGGGAAAAAGAATACAAATATTATCCACCATGAGTTATATGGCCTCTTAATTAAGTCTAAAACAACTAAAGTAATTTATACAATAAGCTAACATATAACTAATTACAAAGGCAATGAGTTACAATACATGCAAAGACGTAATTCAACATACAAATGTAGTCCAATATATTATTCACCATGCCTTCATTTGATTCCCACCCAACAACGTAACATGCATCCTCTTTTATAACATGCCCCTTTGAAACGGATCCTGCCACAAAAACAAAACAAGAACAAATTCATATTCAATGATGACATTGTTTAATTAAGAACATAGACAAAGATATAATAATAGTTAAAACCTTAAAGTTTTCTAAGAATTCTGCATATGAATATTAATTACCTTATGAATTGACACTTTTATAAAGTGATATCCTCCCATATCCCTTCTTGATGATCATTTCTTATGCCGGGTTCATTATCCGCTTCATCTTCTTCGTTCATGTCCTAGACCCCTTGTAAAAGGAGTACTCTCGTGAAGATCACCATAATTTGAATGACTTTCCTCATCAATATCAATGACCCTCTTTCCTTGGAGAGCTACAGACCACATTTTATTTTCTTGATCGGTGATATAGAACACTTGTTTTGCATGATCTGCCATAATAAAAGGTTCATCTCCAAAACTTCTACTATTGACATCGACTAAAGTGAATCCTAGTCGATCGATCAGAACACCATTATTGACATTAACCCACTTGCATTTGAAGATGGGAAATCTAACTTTGACATAGTCCACCTCCCAAATCTCTTCAATAACCCCATAATATGGCATGACCGCCAATTTAGGCCTCTTGTCTTTCGAATCGGAGAAGTGCATAGATTCAGCCTCTAACATAACACCACCTGTTCGACTGTGCTCCTATCATCTAGGGACTTCGTGTAAAATGTATAACCATTGATCACATACGAATTCCAACTTATGACATCAAACTCGGGACCACGTGCTAACCATTTCATTGTCTCGAAACACATTCGATCCCTCGACCTTTTGTTTGAACCAGTTTGCAAAAGTTCTGTTATGCTCCCTAATCAACCTTTGTTCGGTCATTCGATGGTTCTCTTTCCTTGACCTCTTTATATGCAGATATGCTTGGCTTGAACTTCATCAACATTATTCAAGATGTATAAGTGGACTTGTGACAATTCATCGGGATCCACACTCTTTACCGAAGCCCCACGTCTACCCCCTTCAAGATGTCGTGGCATTTTGGAAGCCCAATATGTCTTACTTTGGCCAAATAATTTTGACAAAATTCCATGGCCTCTTCGAAACATATTTCGAACAATTGATGCTTCGGCCGTGTACGCGTTCTTCACATACCCTTTTAGGAATTTCATAGATCTTTCAATAGGGTACATCCACCGTAAATGGATAGGGCCGCACAACTTTATCTCCTCACTAGATGAATAATGAGATGAACCATGATGTCAAAAATGAAGGAACAAAAAGCTTCTCAAGGTGGCACAAGATAAGATATCCTTCATTCTCCAATTCATCCAACTTTTCAATCTTGAAAACTTTACTACAAACCGCATTGAAGAAGAAACAAAGTCTAGTCAAAACGACCCGAAGATCATATTCGGCAATCCTCGAATAGCTACGGGAGTAGCTGTTGCATCAAGACATGACAGTCATGAGACTTTTGGCCTACTAATTTCAAGTCCTTCATCGAGACAAGCCTCTTAAAATTTGAAGAATACCCCGAGGGAACTTTTGTGCCATGTAAACACTCACAAAGCTTTGTTTCTCATCCTTAGACAAAGTATGAGAAGCCGGGGACAATAAGTTCTCTTCCCATATGGCCTTGGATGCAAGTCTTCGCGTATTCCCATTGCTTGCAAATCCAATCTTGCCTTCACACCATCCTTCGAACTACCTTGTATGTTGAGAAGCGTGCCCACAATACTATCACATACGTTCTTCTCCACATGCATGACATCAATACGGTGTCTCACATCAAGATTGCGCCAATAGGGAAGATCAAAGAATACAGATCTCTTCTTCCATATATTTGTTTCTTTTCTACTCTTTCCAAGCTTACCGAAGATGACACCGATACTGGGAAGTCGTTTATAGTACAAAATATCATGGCTCTCATTCTAAAGACCTCCTTCTTGAAAGAGTCAAAAACATCGACACCTTCTTCCCACAACTCCTTCAAGTCTTCGATCAAGGGCTCTAGGTAAACATCTATGTCATTTCCGGGTTGTTTTGGTCCCGAAATCAACATAGACAACATGATGTACTTTCGTTTCATGCATAACATAGGAGATAAGTTGTAAACAATCGGGACTACGGGCCATGAGCTATGTATGCCGCTAAGGCTTCCATAGGGATTCATTCCATCCGTGCTAAGGGCAAGCCCGAGGTTCCTAGGTTCTTCGCCGAAGTTCGGAAATAATTGATCGATCTTCTTCCATTGAGAAGAATCGGCCGGATGTCGAAGCCGTCCATCCGAAATCCTCTCATCTGCATGCCACCTCGATTTTTGCATCATTTTCATTCGCAAACAACCGCTTGAACCTTGGTATGATTGGAAGATACCACAACACTTTTGTAGGCCCCTTATCTGACTTGTACCGTGGGGTTTCACATATCGGACAACTCGCTTCTCTTCAAACTCTTTTCTATATAATACACAATCATTCGGGCATGCATGGATCTTTTTGTACTCCATCACCAGTGGACAAAGTATCTTCTTAGCATCATAGTAGCGATGCGGCAACACGTTATCATCCGGAAGCATGTCCTTCAAAGCCTCAAGCAATTCTGAAAAACTCTTGTCGCTCCATCCATGACGTGCCTTCAAGCTTACCAATTTCAATACAGCGTTCAACAATTGGTATTTTTACACCCACGGTATAGCGGTGTCTCGCATCACTGCACATATTACCATATGCATGTGATCGCTCAAAAGCCTCTTCTCCTACATCACGGATAATGTCCTCTATGCGATCATCCATATCCGTGTCATTATCATCAAAGGCCACTTCCCCATGTTGTTTCCCACTTGATGGCACTTGTTCACCATGCCATACCCATACTGTATAAGTCTTACAAAATCCGTGACAAATTAAATGTGTGCGTATAACTTCAGGACATAGTCGACACTCATTCAAACATTTTACACAAGGGCAATAATACTTCCCCCATCATCATGGGCATTTTGTTTAGCAAATTCTATAAATTCCCTAACCCCATTCTGATATTCAATACTCGTTCGTAAAGCATCTATCCAACTGTGATCCATAGTAGAATTCCTATATATTATTTAGACGAATTAAGAATTACTTTTGGTCATAAATGCATCACGGTGAATCCAAGAACCAAAATAAATGCAAGACGAGGAAATTAAATGCAGGGATGAAGGTCTTGTGGACTAACTTCGTAGCATATGCGTTTGCCGAGTCGTCTTACTTCTCCGCTCACGAACGTTGATGTTGCGAGACAAGACAAGCAAGAGTAACCTAAAAACACTTGTTGGTCAGTTGGGTAGGTCTAAAGTGCAAATATAATCTTCAAAAACAATATTCGTTAACAACAGAGAATACCCATAACAACATTACACCGATTTCGTTAAACCCATGAAAACCAAGAACGATAAGTCGGAAAGTAATAAAGTTTTAACCGAAACATCTCTTACAGCTTCGTCTATAGACGTTTAGCTAAGGAACCAGAGAGTGATTGTCGAGAAAGGTACGCGAAGCAGCGACGAAGCTGAGATGGAAATTTCGAGTCGGAACCTGAGTATTCACTTTCGGAGCGACAAGAGATCAGAGAGGGAAATTTAATTTTTCCGCGCGACAAAGATACCTTATTTAGCTTTTGGATTTTATTAATACCGGTTATTAATTAAATGTCCGGTCCTAAAGATACAACTAACATTTTAAGACCGGAGTTTTAAAATTATCCGGTCCTAAAATTTTATTAGACTTTTAAGTTTTAAGACCGGAGGTTTATAAAACATCCGGTCCTAAAATTCAAATTATCTTTAGACCGTTACTTATAAAATAAAATGTCAGGTCTTAATGACCTTCGTGATTGGTATATTAAATCAATAAAATAAATGATATTTTTTGGACAAAAATAAAGCAAAATTGGAGAATAAGTTTCTTTAATGAATTACCTGGAGAAGAGCCAAAAATTCATAGTGTTCTTAATGTTTCTTACATTACTTGTAATATATACACAACAACAACAAAAACAAAAGAAAAACAAGCTGAATAATATCATTGCAAGAATCTGACTGAACAACCTCGGCGATTTCGGCGTGAAGAGCATTAATTTCCATGGGAGATCAGCAAGTTGTTGTCTTATTCTCTCCACCCGCAATATGAATGGATCATTACGGGAGAGCGGAGAGGGGTCGAGGTAGGCGCGCGGGGCCAACAGGTTGGAGAGGGGATTACGAACATCCGCATGGCCGGCTTCAAGATGAGGGATGGACTCGGCAAGGACAGGATCGGCAGAAGGATCGAAGGGGGTGCAGCATGAGCAATCTCTTCATCATCCGAAGAAATAACAATGGGTCCAACGACCCGAGAGTCTTCGAAACAATACGACCCACTGTCGCCTGGAGGAGGCGCACCATATAATGATCTAGCCATGGCACGAGAGTGAGGCGTGTATGCACCCCTACGAGCGGCTTGCTTGTATCTAACCATGGTTTGAGGATTTGAGAAGTTGGGGCAGAGAGCTAGGAAGTGAGGAGTTAACAAGGACAAAGAGGTAGTGTGTGGAGTATATAAAGACAGATGGCAGGAGAGATAAACATCGATGATGAATTGGTCATTTTACTTTTATACAAACTTTTAAGACTGTACTTTTATCTTATATCCGGTCCTAATTTTAATTCAATTACTTTTAAGACCGTCCTTTTATCACATATCCGGTCCTAAAAATCATTTAAGACCGATATATTACTTGGTATCCGGTCCTAAAACTAATTTTTAATTCAATTACTTTTGAGACCGTCCTTTTATCAAATATCCGGTCCTAAAACTCATTTAAGACCGATATATTACTTTGTATCCGGTCCTAAAACTCATTTATTTTTATATTTCAATTTATTTTTTCAAGTAAAAATATTTGGTTAAAAATATTACTTTTAAGAACGGATCTCACACAAGATCCGGTATTAAAAGTTCATTCTTTTCAAGAGTCCCTTCCCCATTGTTGAAATGAATTCGAGTCTCTTCGGCTTCCACATAAACTTCCCAACTAGGCGTCTCCTCGTATTCGAGCAAATATGCGTCTCCTCGTTAATGTTTCCGGCGTTTCACATTCTTCAGATGGGTTCTCTATTTAAACCCCTGGGCGAAATCCTGAGGCACCTCCATATCCTCCTCCGTTGCCTCCGAAGCCGAACTTCTGGCAGATGCTGGAGCACCTGATAGCCCGCGTCGATCATATAGACCGAAGCTTGGGCAAACTGTTTCAGGTCTATCACGCCGTCAACAACAAGCTGCAAGCGGTACTCGACGCCAATGACGTTGAGTACCATACCTCTGATGACGACGTCTCCGACCATTCCCTCCCCTCCGACAACGATGGGGAGGATTAGAATTTTTAAGTTTTTTTTTTTTGTAAGGCAGCAGAAAAAAAAATTATTAAATAAAATTTTTATTTCCCAATCGCCTTCCTTGTTTGTCTTTAACTTTATGTCTTTAACAAGAACAAACAAAACATTGTCCTATTCTTGGTGATCAATCTTAAAAATTTGCAGTTAACAGATTGCGACCATACAAAACAAAACAAAAACATTATTTACCTTTTTCGAATAAAAACAAACAGAGTGACGACTATTCTCAAGTTTGGACCATCGTTATCTTCCCCTCTACTTTTCCAGATGTGATGAAAATTTTCAGTGTCGTTTTCGTTATCTTCTTTCTTTTTCCGACAAAAAGAAAAGGGACACCGATGACGTTCTTCACATCCAGAAAAGTAGAAACGAGAACAACGAAGCACAAAACTTGAGAAGAACGCCATAAACATGGTTGCCTTGAACCCTAACGATATGTCTGAAAATCGAGTCACCAACTCTATTTAAATGAAGAATATTAGGACCGGACGTATAATAAATCCTCGGTCCTAAAAATTAAGCCTTATTTTAAAATTTAAAGTTAGGAGCGGACAACTAACAAATATACGGTCCTAAAGGTTTCGGCAATCTATTAAATAAAATGAAGACTTTTAAGACCTGACTACTAACAAATATACGGTCCTAATATTTTAGCCGTATATTTTCTATACTTTTAGGACCGGATATTTGACATACATACGGTCCTAAAAGTCTCTACCCATATTTTTAGAATTAGACGAAGAATTTTAGGACCGGATATTTGTTAAATATACGGTCTTAAAATGGACGAAGACCTTTAGGACCGTATATTTAACAAATATACGGTCCTAAAAGTCTCTACCCAAATTTTTTATAATTAGACGAAGACTTTTAGGACCCGATATTTGTTAAATATACGGTCTTAAAATGGATGAAGACCTTTAGGATCGTACTTTTAACAAATATACGGTCCTAAAAGTCTCTACCCAAATTTTTTAGAATTAGACGAAGACTTTTAGGACCGTATATTTATTAAATATCCGGTCTCAAAATGGACGAAGACCTTTAGGACCGCACTTTTAACAAATATCCGGTCCTAAAAGTCGCGAAAACTTTCGAGCCTCATCTCGGCTCATTTTCAACATCCGCCTGTACCTCAAATTTCAAGCACTAAATAGCTTTATCCACCATCCCATTCATTCAGAAACCCAAAATGGACACACACAAATTGTTCGAAAAAATAAACAAATTTATTATTGAATTACATTGCTATATTTACAAATGAATGAATTAGCTAGTCGAAAAAATAAACAAATGTACAGAAGGCTATTGTTGCTACAGCATCATATATTATTTACAAATGAATTAATTTAGGACATTAATTATTGTCCTGACTTGGATTTTCTAAGACTAGTTTATACAGATATTCACAAAAACCTCGCGTATGTGCTCGATTTCATCATCATCAAATGGCTCTTCACAGGCAAACCTATGTAACATCAAAGACAGAAACAGAAATAACATATTATGTGCATATTTCATATGTAACATTAAGCCATCATGGATGAATTCAGCCATAACATCTTACCCTTAAAGTGACTTTAGTGTTTCCCTCCGTCACAATATCATATAAGTGTTTCATGACGTACAGGCCACATAAGTTCGATCCTTCCGGTTGCCGACGGGTCTAAAAATAACAATAAATATATATAAGAGCATATATAGCTTACTGACCAACTTCAGAAGGCAATTATGCCATGTCCAATTATGTACTAACCTTAATTTTGTGCCATTTAGGATCTGTGAGCTGAGCACCACGCTTTTTTTTACCTCAACACGGAAGGTCTTCATGGCACTATCATCAAAATCACAAATTTATCAGTAATGTTCACTGAAAATTCACAACAGAGATTTCAGACAAGACAATCAAAATGACATTCTTACTTGGTGATCATCAGCTTCAACGTAGTCGATGGATCGCTGTGAGTGGAGCATAAGAAGATAACATAATGGAACTCCATGTTCATGACGACCAACTGCCAGTGGTTGCTGAAAATTCACAGCAGTAAAGTACTCAGTGATATATATATATATGTAGCATAATTATATTAAGTGAATTGCAGACAAGTATATATGTACCCGAGCCAGTGTGGAAACAAGTACACCTTTCTTTGCACTTTACACAACCTATTTGATATGTACTCCTGTCTCAATTCCAGAGGTAGTGTTGTGCTTGCATACACTGGGCACAAGAATCCAAAATCTGAAATTCTGCCCTGTTGAAGCAGTTTCTCGTGCATGCACCTACAAGAATGACATCGATGAGGGAATTAGTATATATGTATATATGTGTGTCTAAACGGTGCATTTCAATTATGTAATCAAGGAAGAAGATACTTACTTCATAAATATTTGAACACATGGACTAGTAACCTCCTTTCCAGGAATCAGCATGGACTCTACATCTTCATTATCAATGTAAACCGGTCCAGGATGAGGGAGGCCTATTACTTCATCGACAGGCCAGGATTTATCTTTAAACCATTGTTGGGCTACCAAATCTTGTATTTTTTCTTGGCCGTCAAGTTAGCAGTAGGGGTGGAGCTTGAGGAGGGGGTGGAGCTTGAGGAGGGGGTGGAGCTTGATGGGGGGTGGAGCTTGAGGAGGAGTAGAGACATCTACAAGCTTCACTGGCCAAGAGATGAAGGTTCCCTTGACATCACTCACAACCTTCACTCATCGGTTGGGAGAGGGACAGGTGCATCAAAGATCACCTCTTCAACTGACACTCTGACTTCATCATCAGCCATTTGTTCATGGTGTACAGTTGATCCCAAGTTGTGGACAGTCCCTTTAGCAACCAATTGTCTATGACCATCACGATCCTCCACATACAGATGACAAGGTTGCTCTGACTCTGACTGTCCAACAATGCAGCTCCTCTAGTGCTCTGCTGCATAGGTGCACCAAGGTGTCAAGGGATCCACACTGGTCTCTCGGCCGAGAGCTCATCAGGAGGAACTTCATTTTATCCATCTCCTCCTTCATCTTGCTCATCTCAGATTGAAACATCCTCAATGTAGCATCTTTCGCCGCTGATTCCTCACTTAATTTGGCCAGCGTCTGATCCATCTCCTCCCGAGTAACCATACTTTGTCTGTGGCATTTGGATTTACCAAAGTATTGCTTTAGGCCTACCCGTCCTCCAATCCCCCTTACACGCCCCGAGTGATCTGGTTTTCCGGTCGCAGCGGTCAGAACATCATTCCTCCCGTCCGACGCAAAAGATCCCTCTGCCTCTTTCTTTTTAAGATCTTCCTGTAAGATACAGATAACGAGAAGCTTAGTGATGAAACATGTTTAGTAAGTAAAGATAACAATATCGATACTTACAATTGTTCAACAACTACACGAGTTTTTCACTCGTGTAGGTGCCGCTTGGCTTTTGCCGAATATACAACCAGAGCTCCTCGCGACGTATTGGAGATGGCGGCTGGTCAACTACCGTAGAAGGATTGGATTCAGCTTCATCTTCCAATCTCTTCCGTTTGGCTGCCATCAAATCTTTTCAGCCTTTTCATATCCGCCGTGAGAAGCCCTGTGTGGGCAATCATTCTTTCTCCCAATCTCCTGATATTTTTCCCTTATTTTCTGTGAATCAGGATTGAAAACAACTATATATCAATTATGAATTCCAGCCATGTCACTAACAGAAATTAGAGAACTTCTGCTTGATATGAACGTCAAACATTAGTCAAATTCACTTCATCAAGTTTCAACATTTTACTTAAGGAAGATGTAGCATTGTAGAAGAAATTGGGAAAACCAAAGGAAAGGGAGTTACAGAAATGCTGCCAACTCAGTCAATTCATTCATTCATCATAAATGGTTCCTACACATATTAGAATAACTAACTAACTAACAGCAACGTCTAACCATGGCCATTACACAATTTACATATCAAACTTGCATGGAACTAGGACATGCTCCTCTCATGCAGGACAAAGGCAGCAAATGTATACTTCTATTCACACACCAAACCATTTAACTAACAGGATTCGATGTACACAATAACATTCACATATCCTCACACGTTAATAAGCAAATAAAAGTGCAAACAAAACTAAATATAACTCACCAGAGCTTCAGGAGTGGTCCGCTTCTGAACAAATTGTTGCCAAGTTTGTTCATCAAGAAATTTGTACTTGTCCTGTGGTTGATGGTCGCTTCTCCTCGGCAAAAATATAAGTGTTAGCCGAAAGGTCTTAAACTTCCGAACCGCTCAAAGACAATAAGACAATGTTGAGTCTTTCAACTTCTCGGACTCGGGGACGGTGAATGTAAGTCGGATAGTGTCCCACATAGGATCCTTTATTGTTTTTGGTCCACATTTTTCCACTCATCACCAAAATGCTAACCTTGTTGCGTACTAGAGCGCCGAAAAAACTAGTATATGTGCTTTTATTAGGACCGAAAGGTTGCAAATTTTCATCAAAATGAATCTCGAGCTTCGTCCCAGTATTCCGACTAAGGGATACTTCCATCATTCGTGTGCCGCTTCTACCACGGCGTGCACGGCGCTGAGGAGGCTCAATGTGAGATGAAGAGGGATCGTTTGTCCGACCCTCCCCACCAAACCAAGATCTGGAGTTTCAAGAACACGAGTGGAATCGTTTTCACCGTTCATTTTCAAGACAGAAGAGAGGAATGCCCGAGAAAATGAGGGAGTAACGAGAGGCTAACGGTACGCGGGGCGAGGAAGAGAGGTAATGGAACAGGAGGGTTTCGCAACGTGAATAGGGGTTCTTCAGTGAGAGTGTGAGAGTGACAATGTGAGAGTGACAAAAGCTTCCGCGTGAAGTTAACGTTTGGCGCTTCATTTTTAAGACCGGACAAATACACATATACGGTCTTAAAATATAACCTTTAAGACCGATCTCTATATATGTCCGGTCTTAAAAGTAATTAATTTTTTATTCAAACTTTAGTACCGGCCAAATTTTTGGTCCGTTCTTAAAAGTCTAACTTTTAAGACCGGCCATTCTCAGAACTATGGTCTTAACATTTATTACTTTTTTATTTAAACTTTAGTACCGGACAAATTTTAAGTTCGGTCTTAAAAATCAAAGTTTTAAGACCGGCTTTTATATATGTTCGGTCTTAAAACTTTAATACCTTTATATTTATATTTTTCCGTATTATTTTGGAGTGTAGAAAATATAAGTCTGCCTTGATGAGATTTCTCCATAAAAGTATTTGATATTTCAATTTTTTTATAAACATTTTTAAGACCGGTTGTTATTTTAACAGTCGGATAAGATCTATGAAAAATTGATCAGAATAAGAAGTTCTTTATATTTACAAATATGCCACCGGTCACAGATTTAGGACCGGTCGATACTTAGTCCGGTCTTAATGAGGCGTCGTTCATTGTGTAAGAAGTTCTTTTTATTTATGAACTGCCACCGGTCACACAATTAAGACCGGTGCTTCGATTATCTGCTCTAAATGAGGCGGTCTTATAGCCCTTCATTGTTTAAGAAGTTCTTTTTATTTACAAAACTGCCACCGGTCACATCTTTAAGACCGGTGCGTCGATTATCCGCTCCTAATGAGGCAGTCTTAAAGCCCTTTTTTGCACTAGTGGGTGTAAAAGTAACGTACGCATGAACTTATATCATACATGTGATTGACTCAGTCAACGTCAGGTATAGTTATACTTGCTCCCTTACTTCCTCCGGTCCTAATTATAGGAACTATTTACTAGAATTTGGAGAGATTAAGGAGAGAAGTTAAATTAGTTAATTATACTTATTTTTCAAAAATACCCCTACTGAAAATTGAAAATTAAATTGATTAGCTACTAAGGTGTGCCTTATGGTTTACCTGCTATTGAATAGATTCTTAGAATAAATAAACTAATATTATTTAACAATATAAAAAAACTGATAAGATTTTTTAACCAAGTGATGATTGGAAAGACGTATAAGTGTGAAAGAAAATGAAATGAAGATGGTAATATGTGTGGCGCGTGCGGGAGTTTTTTTTTAACAATATATCTGTAACATCCCAACTTTTCAAAAGCAGTATAATTTTTTTTTCATTTAAAATCATCAGAGTAGAGCACCGGAGCGATTGAGTAACTGATACTTGTATTTAGAATGCCGTAAGTCTGGCTAATTACAACAAGCAGACAAGAACCGCGTGGTTCAAAAGTGAGATACAACACAAAGGAAAGCTTCTGCGGAACAACAAAAGGAAATCGTCACCGAACTTCTACGCAGACCGCTTACTCTTCTCCTCGGCCCTCGGTCCTCCCGATCCTGAAGCTTTATGGAGAGCTGAGGTCCATTGCAATCGGACCCCAGGTAACGGTTAACCTCATATCTACATATACAGTATATGGACTACAGACAAACACAGAATCAATAGTATAAAAGCACATAGTACAAGCATCTCCCAAACAACGCATCCCGGCAGCACATAGGCCCCCTGCAGTATAACCCTAGCAGCACCTAGGCCTCTTGATCCCTGGCAGCACATAGGCCCCTAACAACCGTATCCTGGCGGCACCTAGGCCTCTAACATACGTATCCCATTACCCAAGCAATCATAACAACAGTACATAACATATAATTCACATAGCACATACACGCATACCATAAATATCAGAGTTAAGGTTACCAGTACGCGGACGTACCTTCGTTGGCGGACTCGCACGTTTACTTAAAAACGGTACCCCCTAATTGGCGGAATTTCGCCAGCACTTCGTTACTTTGACCCTAATCTTCCAAAATTTCAACATAACTCCTACTCCAACATTATTTTTGAAATATAAATCATATTAATTAATGATTCACATCATAACAGGCATTTTAGGTAAAAATTACCATTTTGCCCCTGATGCCCCTAATCGACGGAATTTCGCCAGAGCTTCGCTATTTTAACTCTAATCTTCCAAAATTTTACCAGAACTTCGAACCCACCAAGATTTTCGAAATAATGACTAAAATACTCCTATAATATGATATCTAATCATACTTGGAAGATTAAAGACTAATATAGCATTTCTACTACAACTACCGAAAGAACTACGAAAGCTTAAGTACCGAAAAACTTACCCAGAGCTTCGCTGCAAATTTTCTCCAGAGCTCCTCTCTCTAAAACCTCTCTCTACTTTCTAAATTCTCAAGAGAGAATGGTGTGAAATTTCCAAAGGAGTTGCTTGCTATTTATAGAAGAAGTTGTGAGGGCATAATAGTCTTTTCCATATTTCAACTTTCATTTTAAACCATGCAAACTTAGGGTTTTGGTGGATGATTTGTGGCCATGCAACACACCATTTCGTTCAGCCCTTCCCCAAGAAAAGATGAGTCACCAACTTATGTGACAAGTTGTGTATTCTAGAAGCATTTATACCCGTTCGGTAACCGATTCGCGTAATCTCGGAAAAAATCTCAAAATTTCGGAATTACAACTTTGAAGACATTCCCTCACTCATTAGAAATGTCCAAGTTAACCTAAATTTTGATTCCATATAGGGCTCCAACAGTCAGTCTGAAATTCCTCGAAAAGCGTGCACGGTTACGGAATGCATTTCTGGAATCATCAACTTCTGGACAAAAATTCACTGATTCCAAATATGTCCAGATAATTTGAAACTCATTTCTAGATGTTGAGTTAGAATTTATTTTCTTCGGATCCAAAAATGTGCCTATCTGCATTTTTCCCTATTTTGTTTTATTAGGAAAATGCACAATCTATTTTTAATTAACTTCCGGAAAAACCTAACGGAAGATAAAAATTCACTGATCAATATTTTACCTTGACTTTGGAAAACCCATTCCTAGTTCTCTAGATAGGATCCGTTTCCTATTTATTCCATTACTATTCACCATATTTAATTATATAATATAATAATAAAACTTTACAAAAATATCTAGATATTTCATTTGCAAATCTTATCCAATTTTGAGTCCAAAATTTCGGCTGACCTTCATATATATTTATGTATATATTTAATTTATTAATTAATTATTATTATATTATTTATTTATTTAATAATTAATTTTTCATAACTTTTTCACAAATTTTCCTATTGGTCCAAACATGTTTTTAAGCTCAAAAAAACTTAATCTTAAATATTTTTCTCCATCTTCTCCAACTAATTAGCAAATATATTTATGCTAATTTCTAGCCATTAACCATTAATTTTGGAGTTCTACACAATTTATCACAATTATTTCATTGTTCAAGCTTAAATAATTAACCAACAATTATTTAATCAATCACTTATTATTCGTTGATAATTTTCTTATCTAGAAATAATTATTTCCTTACAACAATTGGATTTACATTGGTATTTTATGCTTCACATAAAATATTAAAAATCACGGGGTCAACAATGATCCCAGAATACTTTTTAATTTATACCTCACTATTTCCCAAGGAAATAAATCCCAAAAATTGTCTAAATTAGAGACAACATACTCTCTAATTTTTAATAATTATTTTATTGCCTCTAAGGATTTTTCATAATTTCCTTAAGTCATTTATGCTCCACAAGGGCATTTTCGTCATTTTGACACATTATTATTTTTCTCCTAATTTCCAAGAGATTTTCCTTTAGGAAATAAGATCATTATGATATTTTCCCTAATTCAAATTTTAGGGTATTACAATATCATGCATATATTGTTAAATTATTATTGTCTTTAAAAAGTATAAATAGGGGTACTATAGGAAAAAATTGACAAAAGTTAAAACTTGCTCTTATAATTAGAACCAAAATCAACTCCAAAATGTGTTCCTATATTTAGGACTAGAGGGAGTATGCAAATAACTAAATTACACATTTCAAAAATTTTGTTGAAAACAACAAATATGTAAAAATTAGTATTAAAACACCACTATTTATATATGGAGAGGGTGGGTGGTAGAGAGAATGAGTGAAAAAGAAGATGAGAGAAAATGAATGGTAAAATAGATATGAGAGAATATAATTAAGGGACAATTGCAAACAAATATCATTTGAACTTGGAAAATCCTAAAAAGTCTGTTAACACATGGAAATGATAAATAGATTTCAAGGGACTATTCCGAAATTTTGAAATGTTGTACTTTTACCAAAATGCCTCTCAAGTTTGTTCTTCTAAAAAAGGAAGAACCCTCGCCAGCACTGGCGTCGGAGCTTTGATGGCCGGCACCACCTCACCGTGGGACTCCGGCGCCGGCAACCGGACCTTCAGTGACAACATGAGTAATGATATTGACTACTTAAGAATGTGATTGACTACTTAAACTCCATAAAGCTTATTTGGCATTGTTGACAATTTTAATAAAGGCAATGACATCTTAAGTATAGTGATTGACAACTTTCGCTCCTGAGGTTTTTGTTGACTACACTCAAGTTGTTATTATTTCCAATATAAAGTTGCCATTGCCTTTATTTAACTCGTCAACGATGCTTGATAGGATTTAAGGATCTCAAGTAGTCAATATCATTACTCAAGTAGTTAATCTTATTATTCAAGTTGTTATTTGACCTTCGGTGCAGCCGGCCGCTAGTGTCCCACTAACAAGGTGGTGCCGGTTGCTAGAGCTCTTGAGGCGACAGTGGCGGCAAAGCTCGGGCGCTGACGTAGGTAGTTTCTTTTTTTGAAAAAAATTGAGAGGCATTTTGGCAAAAACACAATATTTCAAAATTTTATATTCATCCCTAGAGAAATATTTGTCCTTTTCATTTGTTAACAAACTTTTTTGGGTTTTCCAAGTTCAAATGGTATTTTCTTGGATTTTTCCCAATAATTAATTAAAAGTAAAATTAGAAAAAAAAAGTATTGAATAATAAGACAAGTGGTAGTTAAGTCCCAAGTAAAATTAGAAAAAAAAATGTATTGAATTATCGAGAAGTCCCAATTACAAGTAAAGTGTTGTCATTTTCTACTATAGAACTTGTCATTGTCTGTTCTTAAGTTGTCATTGAAACTTATTGGTAGTTAAGTCTCTTCTTAAACCTAATAGGTACAGATTGGATCAATGAATGAGTAAAAATAAAAATTTACACGAGTGTTCCCGACAGAATTTTAACAGCCACATGAAGGGAATCCGAAAGTCCTAGAGCCAAATTGAGTAGTCAACCATAGGGTTGAGGCTAAAGATAAAGATATATAAAGTTTTTCTTTAACGTAAACTAAAAACAAATAACATATATACTCCCTTCTGGTCTTTTGATAAACAACTTTTCTACTATATTGAGCAAAACGAACTAGCAATTTATTAATTAAAAATAATAAATATGATAAAAGTGTCATGTTTCTTCCAAATATGTCCCTATTTATAAAAAAGAGCATAGGAGAGCGAATAAGTAACAAATATAGAAGAGTATGAGTATAAAATATGAGAAAGAATGTGTAATACAAGTAAATGAAAAGAAAATTAGTGGTGAGTGGGGATAATTAGTATAAAGATGTGTATTTAATAAGGATATAAAAGAAAAAAGTAGTTTAAATTGTGAGACACAGGGAAAAAGCTGCTTATAAAAAGTATCGAGGATTATCTAGTAGCGGTAATTTACATGCACTAGTTTAACATATATATCTAAACAAATATTTTATATTTATATATATATATATATATATATATATATATATATATATATATATATATATATATATCTGTCAATTTCTTCAAGAATGAGACTTAAACGTGGGATCAGAGGGAGAAGCTACGCATATTAATATTGGACGAAAATTTGTATTTAATTTAATTTGATCTTTGTAATTTTACTATTTAGATAAATAGAAATCTAATATAAAATAAAACAATCGTTTCCTATTAAATTTTAAGAATGATATTTTTTATTCAAATAATTTAAAAAGATTGGACCATTTAAATTAAATTTTTACAATTAAAACAATCACAACAAAATCTTGCTGGTATGTATGTGTGTGTGTGTATGTTTGTGTATATATGTGTGTGTGTGTGTGAATCCATAAGAAGCAGATTATGTACTTTCTAAACCATTCAGAAACAAACTCGCAGGATTAAACCGGCCATTTTTTAGGGATAATAATATTTTTATTATTTTTATCCTCATTTATGAGTATGTATTGTTCGCTTCTTCTCTATCTACCTTTAATAAGGTCAAAATTGTAACATTAACATTACTCTGAAAGTGGAATTTTAATAACCAAAGTAGTATGATGTAAATGTTTTATAAAATTAGTCGTTCAAAACCCAGGAACTCAATCACAACACGTAATATTATATGATACCATACGTAAGAAATAAAAAATAAACACTTGAACACCTATTAATTAAGTATAAATAGAAACAGAAAATTCAGTTTAATTCACATATCAAAGGCATATATGATTAAGCTTGCCAATAAATCAAGAAAATTACAAAACAAACCAAAATCCAAATCTATATTACATTCACTTGATCACCTATCTCACAAAGCTCACAACCATAAAATCAAATAAACAAAATCTCATCAAAATAACTAGTTTAGTCATCCAAATCAATATCTAAATTATCTTGGAAAACTCTCCTTTCTGATGATCCCACCTATAAACATGAACATGAAACGCAGAATGGTCAGAATCATAACATTTATTAATCATTTCAAAGAAGCAGATATCTCCAATTTTCAAATGACGTTCTTTCACCAATCTCTTCCATCCGTTAGTCACTCTGGCATCCTTTTTTCGTTTGTCAGGTCGTTTATCTTCGTAAACACGAATCTCCATTTTCCATGTTTTCTTAGATACCTCTAACATGATCCATTCGTTTTCCTTCATATGTTCCTCGAAAAAATTTGTGGGTAGATGCTGTGCAGCAAACATAAATGTATTAAGACCAGACATCAAATATCTTAAAACCGTGATAGATGTGGCATTATATATATAGGATCTGATTTATTTATTTTTTTTAACAACAATCGTGCTTGACTGAATTTTGTAAGAACATTTTTTTTCAAAGACACAGTTTTCAAAAATAAAAAATAAAAACTTTATAAAACAAATTCACATTCTTCTTGTGAAAGATCTGTGCTGTAAAGTTGAGCAGAAAATTAAAGAACTTACCAGATACTGGTTGGCACTTGAATACTTGAGTTGGAGATGAAAATGCTTATGTTCAGATTCGAATTTGATATAGTTATGATAATCTGGAGGAATTCTACAGCATTTTTCATTCCATTTGAACTCAACATTTTGTGCTTTTCTTTTCCGGGCCTCTCCTTAATTTTTGAATATAAAACAAACAACCTAATTAGTTTCATATGTATTTCAGTTCATAGAATTAATAAATAAATAAAAATTAAATAATAAGATATAAAGACCTTGAAGCATTTTGAAGCTTACCAATTTCTTGTTCATCATCATCGTCATCATCAAAAGATGAGTAAGAGCCATCAGATTCAAGTTTGGTGACGTCACTTTTGAAAGCTTTGGATTCTCGATCTTTGTTTACATTAGCATCATTTTCTTCACCGCGCCTGTTTCTTTTTCTTCGTGCTTGTTCATTCCTCTGGACTTGTTCACCATTAAGAGGTTCACGACATCTCTCCCCAGTAACCAAGTTCAATTGCTTCTCACAGCAAGTTTTTCCATAGATTCTTACCTTAAACTTTGAATAATCTGCAAAATACTTTAACACCAAGAAATCTCCATTTTCCAGACTATTATCTTGCACAAATTTATCCCAGCCATTATTAAAATAAAATTTGTTTCCCAGCTTTTCTACTCCAACTTCCCAATATTTACAATTATAAGTCTCAAGTGTTGTTCTCTTTGGCACGCCGTCTTTCCCAAACTCCTTGATAAAAGATGGTGGGATTTGCTGTTCATATATCAGCACACAAAGAAGAACATATAAAAATTGATTAAGACTTGACATTAAGTGTTATCCTCCTGACTATAATATATATATATTGAAGGAAAGGGATGATAAAACTGTAAAAGAGAATGATTAAATGAAGGGAGAAGATACTATACTAACCAAGCGAGTAGAGAAATCATTGATAAGGACTTTGAAGAATGAAGTCTTCCTTTTATGTCTTCTTAGGAATTGTGAAGCCATGAAATAAGGTTGAGCAAGATGAAGAGCCCGACTAGCTAGTATAATAAGAATAACATAAAAGCTTGTAAAGTGAATCACCAAGTGAGATTCTCAACTTGCAAGAGAGTGTGTTTGTGTGACTGTAACGTAAGTGATAATAACGAAAGGGTATATGACAAATAGGGAGGAGGAAAATAGAAATATGAATAGTTGCTCACCGGTTCCAAATATATATAGAGCGTCAGTTTCTAATAGGGTGGTTAATGAGCACTTTTCAATTTTTTCTTGTTCCAAAATACTAAAAGAGTTTAATGCAGGTTCAGTGTTAGTAAATGTGGATCCTCGAGCCCTGTATTTCTCTCTATTTTCTTTCAAAACTTCATTTTCCATACAATGAGTCTGTTCAAATGTGACTCTTTACATCTCCAACGTTTATTGAGAAAGGAGGTGAGTTTTGATAGCATTATGAATGACCCATTATCAATTAAGTTTTAAGTTCCATACTGTAAATGGTGGTGCTTAATTTACTGTTACTCCCTTTGTCTTTTGAACTACTCCCATGCTCATATTTATAAGTCACTTTCACACTAAAAAAAAACTTATACTTTATTGATTTTATCATAAAATTCAAAATTTTTTCAATTTTATCCCTATATAATACTCCTACAATCTTATTTATAGGACAAAGAGAGAATTTTTTTGTCTTATTTATAAGGCATCGCATTAAATGTTTTTGGTTAATGTACAATTTAACTCCTTATTTTTTATTGTGTTGACTTTGTCTTCTTATGTTATTATGTATATTAAGTAGGGGTGGAGTTGGAAAATTGTTGAATTTTATGGAAGAGTTGATAATGTTTATGGTTTTTCTTCGTTTGTATGAAAAATGTTGGAAGTGCCTTAGAAATAGGACCAGAGGAGTACTGCTACATATTAGACCCATGAGAAATGTAATACCCTAAAAATCTTAATTATGATAAGTATCATAAACTAGTAAATAATACCTATTGGGAATAGGTGAATATGTGGTCTCAACCCTTAAGATATAATTATCTTATTTGATGGAAATTTCTATTGAAATTAAAAGGCATAAAGGGTCGAAAATCCCTAAAATGCATTTATGGGTCATAAAATACCCTGAGAAAATTATGATAAATCTCAAGAGACAGTAAAATAATTATTAAAAATTAGAGAGTATATTGTCTCTAATTTTGGTAATTTATTAAATTATAAACTTGGAAAAATTAAAGGGGAAAAGTCATAAAGTATTTTGAGGACCAAAATGACCCCAGGATTTTTAATATTATGCATGGTGCATAAATTACCAATGTCAGTCCAATAGTTGTGAGATAATGGTTAATCCTAAATAAGAAAATTATCAACAATTGGTAAAGGATTAAATAGATAATTAATGACTAATTAATTATCTAAGCTTAATTAAGGGAATATCCAAGTTAAATTGTGAAAAACCCTTTAATTAAATGTTAATGGCTAAAATTAGCATAAAATACACTTGCTAATTAATTGGAAAAGATTAAGAAAAATATTTGAGATTTGGTACATGAAAATCCCTAATCCTAAAAAAAATTGCTAATCATGTGATTAGGACACTAATTAGGCTTTCTAATTAAATTAGGAAAATTAAATAATTGCCAATGGTTAAGATGTAATCTTGAGAAGCAAAATCAAAGGTTTAGAATTATTCTATTAATTTTTAAAGCCTAAATCCATGTTAATTGATATGGACCAATGAGAGAATTTTGGGAAAAATAATATAAGATAATTAGAATATTATATATTAATTAAAATGGAAAAATAAAATAAAAATAAATCTATATGTATGCTGGCCGAAAATCTTGACTTTTGGGGAGCAAAAATTGTGTAAAAAAAAATATCATGATATTTAAGTGCAAGTGGTATTAAATATTAATATAAAATGTGAAAAAGCAAATAGGATAAATGACCACCGATAGAAATTAAATCCTATCCTAAAATCCTTGGAATAGGTAGCTGACATCAGGACATATTATAGACAAGTGAATTTTTAGCTCGGAGTAGGTTACCTCCGAAGTTATTTCCGTAACCGAAAAGGGTTACACTAGACTGGCTAAGAAGCTATCTGATATTCAAAAAGCAAATCAGATAAATGAAAATCTATAGAAACTAAATCATATCTTGAAATCTAGGGCTAAGGTAGTAAACAACTAGACGTATTATGAATCAGTGAATTTTTGTCCAGAAGTTGGTGTTTCCGGAAGTCATTTCCGTAACCGAAGACGTTTATCCGAAAATGTTCGGCTGACAACGGAATGTCCTGAATGGGATCAAAAATTTAGTTGACCCAGACATTTCTAAGGAGGAAGATTAGACCTTCAGGCCTATGTTGCCAGATTTTTGGGATTCTTCAAGATTACGCGATTAGAACACCGAACAGGGGTTTTATCAGTATAAAACTTCTTGGGCAAGTTGGTGACATCACCCTAGTAACATAGGATGAGATCATTTTTGTTGACAAAAGGGGTAGGGAGGTCGGCCAAACTGATCCAAGGGCCAAGAAGAAGACTTTCAAATGAAGCAAGATCCGACGGTTGAGATTAAAGGAGAAAAAGTGCAAATTTGCCCCTGAAAACTTCTATAAATAGGCTTTTGCTCCCATTTGATTTCTCACACCAAAACTTGCTTAGGCATTTCGAAATCTTGGAGCAGAGGAAGGAGGAGGAGTCTGGGGAAATTTGTAGCGAAGCCCTGAGTAAGTTCTTCGGTTCTTAGCTTTTAAGTTCTAGTCTTTTGTTCGGTAGTTTTAGTAGAAATGTTAGTCAGATCTAGGAAGTAGGAAATGAAATTCCTATTCTTGTTTTTAAGCCTCATTGCATTGAAAGATGCCTAACGAGGTAAAAACATAGTAGGGATTGAGTTTCTGAAAGTTGGGAGTCAAAGTAGCGAAGCTCTGGCGAAATTTCACCGATTAGCAAAGTCAGGGGTAAAATAGTAATATATGACTAGAACCTCTGTTAGAATACTGTTCATGAGTTAATGGATACGATGTTACCCTGTTAGGATATCTGGGAGGTCCGGAGTCGAGTTCAAAAGGGCCGGACAATTGGCCAAACACACGGTAGAAGGTACGTTTGCGTACTGTAACACTAATGCTAATGCTTATGTTATGCTTGTATATGTTGTGGATACCATGAACAGGACTCTGTCCTGGACATGCATTGTGACTAGGGAAACCGTATCTAGATCACTAAATACAGCTTTACACGGGTTATAGTCATGATAATGCTGTTTTGTTTTCCTAGCGCTGAGGACACGACCGTACATCGTGGCACTGGATATGTGTAGACCAGGGATAACTTTGCATGATAGTGTAGTTGTTATCAAATTATCATACGACGTACTGGCTTGATCATTGCTGTAATGTTAGAAATATCTGTTATGCATATGATGATAATATAAGCATGAGGTTAACCTGAGGTCCAATGTGCATTGGACCTCAGTCTTGAATGATAGTATAGGTAATGATCAGGAACAGAGAAGGCACCGGTAGACGGAGCCATAGATATGAACCGAGGGGCAGAGTCGTAGTATTGCACCGATCGAGGCAAGAGCTGGAAGAAGATTATCAGAGCCTGTTGTCAGGCATGGATTTAATGAAGTTATTTCGAATAGTTTGGTGTCGAAGGACAGGCTAGTCTATGTGGGTCAGCCAATCAGTCGCCGTGAACTCGGTGAGGCCCCCATGATAGACACTTACCTGGCCATTCTATTCGGTTAACGGAGTTAGGTTCATTGCCCAAGTCTAGTCAAGGCTTGGTTTAAGTTGTATAGTTACTTTTTGAGAAATGTAATTGTACAAAGCTCTGTATATTGTATCACATGAATATTCCTTCGGAATTTTTAATATATCAGCATACGCCTGACATCATCATATGTCGGGGTATTTTTATATCAGCTACTCATATATATTGTCCAATTTTTTTGTGCATTGCGCTCCATTTCCACAGTACTTTGGTGTAGCATCTCAAATTCTGTCAAATTTTATAAAACCAAGTGTCATTCGGCACCATTTGAGGTATGAAAGTTGGGATGTTACAAGAAACAAGTCAATAATGAATTGCAAAATTATAAATTCATATAGAAAAATTAATGAGTTGCCTTTTAAATAGGACACAATATTTTTCTTCTTTCTACTTTATGAATAAAACCAAAGGAGTAATTTATAAAATAAAAAGAATACTAAATAATGAGACTATTCTTAATAATATCACTACTAAAGAATTTGTCATTTTTAACGCTCAATATTTGAAATTTATAGAAAATAAAAAATTATATGCTTATCTAATTGAGAATGTTGACCTTTTATTGAATAGATTTTTTTTTAAATATATTTTTCGATAAAAAATGTTCGGCATTTTCTATTGTTGCTAGATCGGTATTATTTTTGGATGGTTTATGACTATCTGTGGGGGAAATATGATATAGTGGACTTTGTGTTTTTCTCAAATAAAGTTTATTTGGGTTTAAATGTACATGAAGGTTCCAAAATGTTGTAAAAGTGTTATACGGCAGTTAAGTCAAACAATATAATGTTGACCATTTATCATACATGTTGGTCTTTTTTTTTTTTTTTTGGCAAAAGTACATATAAAGTTTACAAAATGGTATACAAATGTCTTAGCCATTAAATCAACTATAAGAATTTTGGACATGTCTGGAATCCGATTGCCTCCCTGAAGTATCCACATGAAACCCGAGCATCGATCCCGAAAATCAAGAGGTGATGGAAATGAAATATGAGATGAGTCACATTCTTTAAGCCTTAAAACATTTAAATGAATAATTATAACAACCTTCATAATATCATGTCTAACTTAACAATCTTATACATGCATAAATCATTTATAATTTATATATATGCATTATTTTACTGTTGATAGTTAGTGTTTGTGTAGAAATTTCGGCAAAGCTACTTCTATAAGTGAAACTTCCCGAAATTTCCACCATAGCTATAGAAAGTTCAGCACAATATACAGAACTTTTCTCCACACTAGTATACAGATATATACATATATTCCAAAACATCAAAAACGAGACAAGCATCCTGCCTATAATTTACGTGAAGCATCTAAACTACAAAAGAAAATACCTAAATATATAACTTTATTTATAGAAGTTAGAAGCTCTCTTAAAATATATCTACAAGCTTTGGTCAACAATGAGGGTCTTTGCTATTTAGCTGTAGGTGCGAGGCATCAATTCTATTTGAGACCAAAATAACTTTCCAATGAGTAATGTCTCATTAATGGAAATAACTAAAATACTTAAAGAAATAAATTGATTGAATGAAATTCTATAATAAAGAGATAAAATTTAATTTCAACTTCCAAAAAACAAAATCATAATCATAAATGAATTTATATAAAAGATTATCAATAAGCATATATGAAATTGTATAGGAAATCGTTCAACAAATAATACCATGTACATAATATAACAATTTGTTTTACGGGTTCAGTTTAAAAACACTATGTAAGACCCTAATTTTCCCATCTCTTATAAACATTGTATTTTGACAAATAAATTAGCAAAATACAAAGGTGAATATGTGTCTCAAAGAATTATAATCTATTGAGTATAATTTTATCCAAATTTCACTAGGAAATTAATAGACAAATGGTTGGATTTGAAACTACATATTTAGCACAATAAAATGTGACTTAATTAACACATTAAATAATGGTTAATTTATGATCAAAAGAAACAAGGAGTGCTATGAAAACACTTAAGCAATTTAAAGGCTATTAGTAAAAACTAATGGACAATTAAGCTTGCATTAATTAAAATAATTTGTGTAAATCTTCAAATTAATCAAGAGACAAATTAAAAAGCATAAATTAGAGAATGTCTTAATTTAAAAATCAAGGACTAATTAGAAGACAAGTTTATCCTTGAATGAAGCACTAATGAGCATAATTAACTGAAGAACCAATCATACAATGACAATTATACCTAATAACATCTAAAAAAAACTACATTAAAGATGCTAACTAGGATTAAATCTTCATCCCCTTAAGTCATAGTGGAGGACGAAAATCACATGGAAGAGAGAGGGAAAGATTAAACAATAATATAGTTAAGAGCACGTGTTATAAAATAAAGATCTTCAATAGTAAGTAGGATTTTTTCTAACACAAATGGAAGGCCAAGATTAAATCTAATAAACCTAAATCTAATGGTTCTAATTAACTACACAATTAATCTAAATCCATGTGAATTTGGATGAGCCAATGGGAAGCTTTAAACACTAACTATTAGAGACAAGAGAAACACAATCCTAGAGCTAAAGAGAAGAGAGGAGGGGACAGTTTTGGCTTGATGAAGGAGAAGGATTTTATTATTCTTTAATCAAGATATTATAATAACACACACATGGGATAAAGGCACATGTGATAAGGGGACAACTTGGAAGAGGATAGGATAGGATAATTAAAGAATGGAAGAGGATAAGGAGAGAGGAAAGTGTAAATTAACTTCTTGATGAAGTAAAGGGTATTTTGGGCAAACCACATGCAAGGGTATTGTGGTCTTTGTTCATGTGGGACTTTTCCTATAAATAGAGGGTTTGCTTCACTTCAATCTTCACACCAAATTGTAACATCCCGTTTTCCAAAAGCAGTATAATTTTTTTTTCATCAGAGTAGAGCATTGGAACAAGAGTGTAACTGATACTTATATTCAAAATGCCCACTGGCTAATTACAACAGCGGTACAGTGACCGAGAGTTTTCAAAAGTAAAGAGTAACAACAGAAAGTCTTCAGCCGGATCCTTGAACCTGCTGCTTTCCTCTCTCCTCGGTCCTCGGTCCTTCCGACCCTGACGCTATGTTAAGAGCTGAGATCCGCACCGGATCTCAGGTAACGGTTAACCTCATATTTACATACACAACATATGCATTACAGATAATCATACAGCAAACAAGCATATCCCAACAGCACATAACCCCTAGTACATGTGTCACACCTAGCTGTCGTGTCACACCTAGCAGTCGTTTCACACCTAGCATTTCACACCTAGCAATCGTATCCCAATACCCAGCAAGCATAACAACAGTACATGAACATATCACAGAGCTATCAACTACCACAATAGGCATACATTACACATAGTACATACACGCATACATTAAACATCAGATTAGTGTTACAGTACGCGAACATACATACCCTAATAGTACATAAACACACAACAAAGCTATCAGCTATCACATACAATACACATATCACATATATGCATACAATAAACATCAGAGTTAGTGTTACAGTACGCGAACGTACCTTCGTTGACGGTCGTCGGTATTTCTAGCAGAATACGGTACGACAGTAGGTCAGAACCTTATCAGAGATATCCTATCAATATAACAATGTACTTGTTAAGGATCTATCATTACGACGGACATTTTTAGTCACAATGACTATTTTACCCCTGACCCCCAAATCGGCGGAATTTCGCCAGCACTTCGTTACTTTAACTCCCAACTTTCAGAAACTCAATCCCTACTATGTTTTTACCTTGTCAAGCATCTTTCGATGCAATGAGGCCTAAAAACAAGAATAGGAATTTCATCTCCTACTTCCTAGATCTAACTAACAATTCTCCTAAAACTACCGAAAGCTTAAGTACCGAAAAAACTTACCTTTGAAGAACTTATTTCAACCTTCTTGCTCTCACTTCTCTCTAGCTTCCCTCTCCTCTCTCTAAGAGTGATTTTTGGTGTGACATTTATGAGAAGAGTTCATGCCTATTTATAGGCAAAGCTTAAGGTCCCAAATGGTATAACAAATTTTCTCTTCTTTAATCTTGGCCATTAGATTAGGAAACACCTTTTGAAATCAAATCCTCATCTTCCAAGCATGTTGGTCGACATCTCCATTCTAATAGTCATTAATGTTGCTTTTAAATTGCCAAATGCTTTAAGTTATTATATGATATATTCTCTTTCCTAAATCCATTTGTTTTCACACATATACTTACTTTTCCATTTCGGTTTTCACACACACACAACCATTAATTTGATTTCCCCTTTATTGACTTTTCCAACTTTGTCTTTGATCAATTAATTGAAAAGAAACCCCAGCCGACATCATTTGCTTCATGAAATATGCTTTTATGTTTTTACATAGCCAATTGTATTAACATTTCCCTCCTATTTCTCTCTCCCATTTTCGGATTGCACTTTTCACTAAACAACAAATTGATCATCTCATTGTTTTCTAGGTGCCGACATCTTTCTTTTATTTTAGCCAATTGATATGTTTTATATGGCCAATTACCTTGCTCACTTTACACCTACACAATTTCATCATTTCTTCTTTCCTTCTCTTTATTAATGATTTCGGCTGTACATCTACAACCATCCATTCGAAATTATGACTCCTTCTTGAACAAGTTTATGTTCTTTGCCACTAGCATAAATATCATCGGATCAAGTGTTCTTATTGGATAGTTGCCACTTTTGACTTTTCAACTACTTCTTAACCAAGTTTTATACTTCAATTTCCACTCAATTTACTCCTTCTTTTCCTCTTCATTTCGGCTGCCTTCTCCCATAGATTAATCAACTTTGTTTCCTCTAATTAATCCATGTATCAAGTGGTTGATTAGGTACTTAACTTATTGATTAATCCTTTATTGTTTAATTAAGCTTTGAGGGATTCTATGAAATTCATTTTATATACTTCTTAATTATGCCAATAACTAACTATTTAATTCCTTACTATTTGTTGACAATTTCTTAATTAGGATTAATTATTATTTCACAAATCTTTTACTTACACTGGTATTTTATGCTTTACATAAAATATTTAAAATTCACGGGGTCAATAATGATCCCGGAATACTTTTAATTTTTCTCTCACTATTTCCCAAGGAAATAAATCCCAAAAATCGTCTAAATTGAAGACAACATACTCTCTAATTTTTAATAATTATTTTATTGCCTCTAAGGATTTTTCATAATTTCCTTATGTCATTTATGCTCCACAAGGGCATTTTGGTCATTTCTGACACATTATTAATTTTTTCCTAATGTATGATATTTATCATAAATACGATTTTTAGGGTATTACACAAATCAGCTCCAAGAGGTGATTTCTAAAGAGTAGAGAGTGAGTGAGGAGTAGCTTGAAGGAGTAGAAGCAAGATCAAGTAAGTTCTTGAAGTTTTAGTCTTTAAATTCATAGTTAAATTGTGTTTTGATCTTGAATCTTCCAAAGTAGTTTTTTTTCATGTTTTTATGGTTAAAGATGAGTTTATTTCGAAAATTTGATGGAAAATATGGTAGAGAAAAATTCTTGAAAGTTGAAGACCAAAGTAGCGAAATTCTGGTAAAATTTACAGTTAGAAGTTTTCCGGAGTCAGCAACATAGAGGCCATGATTTTATGTAGAATATGAATTTATAAAATTCTGAAATTTTTCATAGTTAAAGTAGATATCCAGGGATTTCCAAATATATAAATTATGAAACGTTTTGACCTCTGGTCAAGGAGATATAAAGTTTTGAATATAAGCCTTGTTTTCTGGGATTAAATCTGAACAGTGTTTGAAAACGTTAAACCTGGGAATTATTCTTGATTTTATAGCTTCTGTAAATATTTTTCCTTGAAAATATACATGTCAAGGGTCATGAGAATTTTGAAGCACTCTAAAAGGATTTGTTTAGAATTAATTATGATGTTTCAAAGTTGTTGAAAAATCTGCCCAGAAAATCTAGTATTTCGTTTTTAATAAAATGTAAGGGTAAAAGTGGAATGACAAGTCCATCAAGGGCATAAATGTCAAACAAGGTGAAAATATCCTTTTTGATATTATTCTAGGAAATATGATTTTACTTATAATATCATGGAAAAGGAAATAATCCGACGGTAACATTATAGGATATCCGGGAAGTCTGGAGTCGGATTCAAAAGGTCGGCCGTTTGGAATTTCACGGTGGAAGGTACGTTCGCGTACTAGTAACTTTAACTCTGATGTGTCTTAGGTTATTGTTTATACATTCAGCTTTATACGGGTTATAGTCTTGATAATGCCATGAGATTGTTTTCCTAGCGCTGAGGACACGAGGGGCCATCGTGGCACTGGTTAGTGCAAATTGGATAACATTACATGTGATGTGTGATGTGTGCTATGTACTATTGTGTTGTTAACATTACATCTGCTGTGTGCTTATGTATTGTTGTAACCTTACATGTGTTGTGTGCTATGTATGGTTGATGCTGAAATGTAATGAATATCTATCATATATATTGTTCATACTTTTCATGAGGTTAACTGTTACCTGAGGTCCGATGGGTATTGGACCTCAGATTTGTCTAAGGTTCAGGAAAGGAACTAGGATCCGAGAGGGCACCGATGGACAGAGCCGAAAAAGAGGCACTGATGGATGAAGCCGGTAAGAGGCACCGGTCAAAGCAGGTGCCGAAAGAGCTTCATCAGAGCATCCTTTCTGGCAAGAATCTGACGAGGTTATTTCAAACCGTTTGGTGTCTAGGCAGGGTTCGTCTATGTGGTTCAGTCAATAAGTCGCTATGAAAGATGGGGAGACTTCCACTAGACACGTACCTGGTCAATAGGTTTGATTGACTGAGTTAGGTTCTATGCCCCAAGTCTACCTAAGGCTTGGTTTAAGATTGTATAGTTACATGTAGGAGTTGTAATTATACAAAGCTCTGTTTTATTGTATCACACGAATATTCCTTCAGGAAATTTTTAATATACCAGCTTATGCTTTGGCATTTTATATTAGTTACTCATTGTCCTAACATTAGCGCATGCTCTCCGTTTCTGCATTACTTTGATGTAGCACCTCAAACTCCGTTAATTTTCCTAAAACTATGTGTCAACGAACACAATAAACAGTATGGAATTTGGGGTGTTACACACTAGATATCAAATCATATCTTCTCATAGGACTTCAATAGAATAGATAACAAGTGTAAAACACAGTCCACGAGGGAATGTAACCAAGAGAGGGAGGAAGCAATAAGGACAAGCTTAAACACATAGTCCACGAGGGTAAATAACCAAGTAAGCACAACATGAGGCCACGAAACAAGTGAAAGAACAAGACTCACAAATAACAAATGTGAGAATGAATCCCTTGAATATCAAGCATGAGTAGCATGCTGACGAATATCAAGCGAGGTCAAGTTAATCATGGCGCGCCAAGGACTAACAATACTGTTGTTACTAACCAGTGTCCTATATTCAGTCCTCCCAAAAGCGTTTTCAAGCATGCTTGGGGCCAATTTATCAAAGTAATGAAAGGTTCTTATTTCAATACCATGATAGCTCGTTTCAAATACGATATAATAGTATACCCCATCATGAAAGTGTTGGAAATTATGCCCTAGGGGCAAGTCATTGTACTTTTGACGTTTATGTTATTTACAATATTCTCCTTTAGTTATCATTTCATTTGCATGTTTATAGTGATAACTGATTCTTTGATATATGTTATAGATTATCCTAAATGTCCCTGGTCGATCATCCGCGCGGGAGCGAAGATGAAATAAGACCAGTATGACTTTGATGAGTATGGAGATACGACTCAAAGTCATAGGCACTTGTAAGAGTACAAGGTGTTGTACCAACCCACTATGAGAAAGCTGCACGGATTAAGTCATAAGCTTTTCTCATGTATAACCGCGTCATAACGCCTGTTGACCTGAGATCATCATGGATTCTTACATGATGAGTCGCTGATCTTTGACCTAGTCAAAAGTCACCTTTGACCGGGTGATGATAAAGGCTATGATCGGGATCATTGGTTTTCATGCAGAGGAACGTGAATGGTCAAGATGGAATTTGTCCCTCACGTTTGTAGAGAGATAATATTGGGCCCCTCGATGAGTGAGTCTGAGAAATGTATGGCCATACTACGATGAAAAGAATTTTCCATTTCAATTGTTAGACTACTCAAGAATCGAGAAAGTAATGGTCAAGAACAAGAAGTTGACATTATCCATGCCTCATCCTTGACCAAATTATCACGTGACAAAGGGGACGTGACATGGTTGTACGATAGGTTGAATCATATCATCGATCCCCATATGAATTGGGTAGTCGCAATGTCTTGCTAGAGGCCGCTTGCGACTTGTGGGCTGGTACAGTATTGGCCCGCTGCCAATCTCATGTGAGCCTGCAGGGTCGCACACAAGAATAGCCCAACATGAGCAAAAGTGTCCAGATTCATTGAATCTTATATATGTCTAAGATTATATATATTAAATTCGAAATCAATATAATATTATTTTTTAATAAAGATTATAATATTATTATATAATATTTGTTTGTATTTAATTTATTTGATAAATTAAATATTTTAAACAAATAGAGATATTGTATCTCAGATTCAATTTTTTAATAAAGATATCATATATTTTATTTAATTTAAATTGAGATATAGTATCTCAGATTTAATTAAATAGATAGATATCATTTATCAGATTTAATTTATAGAGATAAATTAAATCAGAAGGCTTTTAATTTGGATTAAATAAATAGATTAGATTAGATTTATCAGATAGATTTAATTAATATATTTTTTAATCCATATTCGAAAATCGAATTTCAAAATTAATGAGGATTAATTTTGAATATAATACGTCTACCGGGTTTAGAAAAACCTACAGGACTTTTGTCAAGATTATTAGAAAACCGCGAGAAACCCTAGAAAGATTAGAGAGACGCGAGAAAACCTGAAGGCGCTAGCACGCTGCCGTCGGTGTTCGAGGTTATTCGTGTGGATACTGGTAGAGGAAGGTGATTCGAAGAGTCGACTTCTGCTGATCGAGAAAGTAGTCCACTAGTCCAAATAGTTCGGCATTGGTACGATTCAGATTCTTTTAACCTTGATTTAAACGCTGTTGATGGATCCTGTGATGGGATTGGTAAGTTTTTAATTTCGCTGCGTGTACGAATCCCAACAGAAAGTTCACAAACAATATTTAAAATTCCCTTCAAATTCTATTTGTCGACAAAATGTAACATCCCAATTTCAGAGCCAATTTTTTTTTTCAATCAGAGTAGAGCATTGGAGCGGAAGAGTAACTGATCCTTTACAAAACGTAACCATAGTGTAACATAGTATTGAGTACAATAATCCTAGTGTTCAAAAGGAAATACAGAAAGCGGTAAAGATATCTTCGGCCGAAAGCCTACTCCTGCTGCTTGCATCGATCTCCGATTCGTGGTCCTCCTGAGCCTGAAGCTACAGCTGAGATTCAATTTACCGCATTGAATCTCAGGTAACGGTTAACCTTATGCTCAAATAAAACAGTATACGGATGACAGATATTCAAAACATAACAAAGAAGATAACATCACATAAGCATATAGCAGATGCATGATTGCATGATTGTGACACGGACGAGAACATAAGCACGAGCCGTATGTAAAATCCTACACAAAATAATAGCTTGCACAAAAACCAATGCCACGATGTACGGTCGTGTCCTCAGCGCTAGGAAAACTTAAAACGGAATTACTATGTCTATAACCCGTGTAAAGCTGTATGTATAATCGGTAACCCTGAACAGAGTCTCTAACCGTGAATGTATCTTGGTGACCCCTAACAGAATCTCTATCCGTGAATGTACCTATCACATATATGTATATGAGCAGCACTAGATTAGTATTACATTACGTGTCCGTACCTTCGTTGATGGCGTTGGTACTTCTGACGGAAAATCGTACTTTTTACGGAAAACAGCGAAACGTCCAATAGCGGCTCGTCGGACAGCGTAACGGCAGCAGATCAAGGTTTCTGATGTCCTATAAGAGTAATATCACATCTATTAGTGATTTGACATCATAACTGGCATTTTAGGTAAAAATTACCATTTTGCCCCTATACCCCTAATCGACGGAATTTCGCCAGCACTTCGGTACTTTGACTAATTTCTTCCAAAATTTTGCCAGAACTTCGACCCAATCATGATTTTCACAATTCCTACTAAAAATACCTCTATCATATGATATCTAATCATACTTGGAAGATTAAAAACTAATCTAACATTACTACTCTAACTATCGAAAGAACTACGAAAGCTTAAGGCTAAGTACCAAAAAACTTACCCAGAGCTTCGCTTCAGAATTCCCCGGACTCCTCCTTCTCTCTTACTTCTCTCTAGATTCGGCCAAGAGCTCTCAAAATGGTGTGAGAATTGAAGAGGAAGGCTTACCTATTTATAGGCAAAAATAGTGCCAAGTTTGTAATTTTCGCTTTCCAACTTTGGTAATTTGCCCCTTCATATTAACCATGGAAACTTAGGGTTTTTGGTGGATGATTTGCAGCCATGGAAAGCACATTTTCGTCCAGCTCCCTCGTGAGTCACCAACTTGTGTGACAAGTTGTGTATTCTACAAGCATTAGACCGATAAAGTTCCCCGATCGGTACCCGAATCGCGTAATCGCGCGAAATCTCAGAAATTCGGAATTACAACTTTGAAGACATTTTCTCACTTACTAGAAATGTCCGGGCTAAATAACTAGCTCAATTCAGGATAAAAATCCACTCACCAATATTATATTTTGACTTTAGAAATTTTGTTCGTAGTTTTCTGGATAGGATCCAATTCCTATCGGTGTTTATTTACTTTTTAACTTTTTACTTTAATTATTAATTAAATAAGAGTTTTATTCTTACACTCTTTCTATTTATTAAACCTATTTTTTTTCTCTTTTTCCACAAAAGATGTTGGCCCTCACACTAAATATATATATATATATATATATATATATATATATATATATATATATATATATATATATTTTATTTGTTAATTAATTATTATATAATTTAATAATTATTTTTACATAATTTTTCACAACTTTTTCCTATTGGTCCAAACTTGTTTTTAAGCTCAAAAATACTTAATCTCAAATATTTTTCTCAATATTTTCCAATTAATTAGCCAATATATTTATGCTAATTTTTAGCCATTAACCACTAATTATGGAGTTTTACATAATTATCCTTGAATTTTCCTTTGCTTAAGTAATTAGCCAATAATTACTTAATTAAAATCTTATAAATTGTGGATAATTTTCTTAATTAAGATAACCCTTTATCTTCAAACTTTTGCATTAACATTAGCATTTCATAACTCATGCATTATTTTAGAGTTTACAGGGGCATTTTGGTCCTTCCAATACTTTTTGAATATCCCTCTTTAATTTTTCCAAGTTTATAATTTATTAAATTACCAAAATTAGGGATAATATACTCTCTTAATTCTAATAATTATTTTTCTGCCTTTTAGGATTTTTCATAATTTCCCTAAGTCATTTTTATGCTACATAAGGGCATTTTGGTAATTTTGGCACATTATCATTTTTCCCTCTAATTTCATTAGAAATTTCCCTAGAAAATATAATAAGTATTTTACAATGTTTTGACAATACATATTTTCACCTATCCCCAATAGGTATTTTTCACTAAACTATTATGCTCATCATAGGTCAGATTTTAGGGTATTACATTTCTCCCCCCCCTTAAACAAAATTTCGTCCTCGAAATTTGTACTAAACCAACTAAACCTTGTACTAACTAAAACCCATCCTACTTGGATTTTGGACTATACGCGTCGGATCTTCACTTCGTCTGCCAGCCGCCCTTCTTGGTGATCAGGAATTCACCTCGGTTTGTCCATAAAGATCTTATCATTTCGTACTTTGATATATAATGTTTCCCCGTGGTTCCCATACAACGCTGTTAACACTACAAATACCAAAATGGATACCAAAAATGTCCCCACGGTTCCCATACACCTTGTAATATAAGATACCTCCTACATAATGACAAGATCACGGTCGAATATAACTTAAGCAATGTGGGAATTGTTATGGAAGTCTAATCATGTTCGGAAATAAGACTGGCTGGTTTGTTTCCAATGAATACTTGGATGATCTCCCGAAATGATCTCACGAAATGCGAACTATACATTCGCCTTTGAGGTGTTCTATTGACACCGGCTTCGAAGGATATATGACCATCACAATCACCAAAAGATTCTAACGATCCTTTGTGACTTGTACAAACTATTTAGAAATGTGATTGATCATATATGGTCTAGAAAATTTCTGCTCCGACAATTCCGCTGATCAACTTAAGTGTAGAGCAGCATGTATAATCGGTGACTTTAAACAGAGTCTCTATCCGTTATGTGTAATTGGTGACCCTAATAGAATCCCTATCCGAGTCGGTGACCCTAGACAGAGCCTCCATCCGAATCGGTGACCCTAAACAGAGCCTCTATCCGTTTGCTACTTATTTTCTACATCGCTGCTAGTTTAACACCATTGAGAATGTCGTTGATGCTATAAAGTAGTAGTAGGATTTATATTATACCCGCAACTTGGTTCAAAACACGCTTTACAAGCTAAAAGCTCATACCTAATGGTGTAGCTACTACATATGTATGCATCTCAAAAGGATCCGTACAAGCATCAAAAGTAATTGATCGGTCTAGCACCCGAATCGGTTTACAACTAACATGGACTTTTACTAATCGATAGTATCTCGGACCATTCCTGAGGATTCGCCAGCCTCCGTATTGGTTAGCGCAAAGATCCGTCCTGAGTTACGTAGTCTTGTCTCGCAGACCTTCTCAGGACAATTCCGGTGATGTGTCCGGCTTCTGACATTTGTAGCTGATTCGTTTCCCATCACAGTTGACTCCTGGATGGTACTTCTTGCACTTTGGACAAGACTGAGATTCCGCCAGCCTGGGATAGTTTTGTTGCTCAGTTTGGACTGGCCTCTTGTTTCCACCACTGGAGTTGTCCAAGGGCACCTTCCTTCTTCGTGAGGAGCTTCCGTTGCTAAAACTACCACGTCCTGCATTGCAATTGCTGTTGTTGAAGTTTCTGGATCTCTGGAATCCTTTCAGATTACGCTCAGTCATCCGACAAGTTTCCACAGCGCTTGTCAAATTCTGGAATCATTGGGACATGAGTTTTTCACCAATTTCATACTTTAGGCCGTGAATCAGTATGTTCACCATACTCCTTTCATCATTACCCTTCCGCAGGTGTGGTGAGTATCGGGATAGATTGGTGAATCGAGCGTAGTAATCATCAAAAGATTCCTCTTGTCCCTGTCGGATATGGAGAAATTTCGACTCCTTGTTCATTTGCACCGAAGGAGAAAAATACTGCTCATGAAATTTCTCTAGAAATTTCTCCCATGTCACGGGACAGTAATGGAGTGCAGTAAAGTTTCTTTGTGACCTCCCACCAACGGTCTGCATCTCCTTCGAGCTGGTAAATCGCTAGTTGGGCTTTGTGATTTTCAGGGCAGTCAATCACCTTGAATACTTTCTCCAATCTCTTCAGCCAATCCTCTGCTATGTCTAGTTTTCCTCGAAAGGTTGGTGGCTTCAGCTTACAAAACTGGTTAACCCAGTATTGTGTGTTTTTCTCCTCTCTCCTGCGTCGTGGAGGTGATCAGGATCTATCAGACTCATTATCTTCCTCGTTAATTTCGTCCTCCTCCTCCTCTTCATCATCATCTTCTTCTTTATCGTCATCGTCATTTTCCTCATTTCGCTCTTCCTCGTGTTGTCGTGCTTCTAACTATCTTTGGGCTTCTTCATCCTGTTGATTTTGTCTCGCTAACAGAGCATCTATGAGAACCCTCTACTCTTGGAGAGTTCTCCTCAGTTCTTGTACTTCGTTTTCGTTTGGTTGGTTCGGTATATGATCTTGCTCGGGTATTGGTCCTATTTGAGGCTGCCTGCCTCCTCTTCTACCATGACCTTGGCCTCTGACTCGGCCTCTACCCCTTGGTGCACCGGCACCTCTTATGTTGACCATAATTTATCGTTTCCTTTAATTAATAATGACGGATATAAATATCAGATATTGCACACACACAAAAAGTGGCACCAAAAACATATATTCATGTCCTAATATCTGTATAATAGTGTCAACACATTAGTCTATCATAACCCAAACTTAGTCATACAAGCACCTTTATCGCACCTAGTATTTATACTACAAATGAACCGATGATCGGAATATTTCCTTCGTTCATAGTTGTCGTTGGTTCTTTCCACCAAGGATGGTACGGGAAAATGATGAAAAGTGGATCTAATCCAATCTTCATAAGAGTACGGAAATAAGTAACAGAAATTTCTCTGATATAAGCCCTTAACATGGGGCAAATACCGCATGTATTTATCTTTAATGGTCTCAGAATTTCATCTGGCGTGACCCAGCTCCATATATGAGCTTTGTGCTAGGATAGAATTACCGTCCAGTACAAACTGGCGGTTATCAGAGCTATCAGAGTTATCAAATCAGAGTCCGTGTCAGGGCTGATATCGGGATCTATGATCTCCAGGTAGTTGAAGTTGTCAGCTACCAACGAATGATATGAGTTATCAGGGTTATCTGTGACTGATATCAGGGTTATCGCAAACTGATATCAGGGTTATCGGAACTATCAGGGACATCAGAGGTATATGGATTTTTAGCGGTATTAGTGGTAACAAGGGTATCTGGGTTTTCAGTGGTAACAGGGTTTCGTATTCGTCCTATCGTCTCTGGAACTACGGATCTACGAGCGTTACGTCTCTTTCTTCCGGAATAACGGGTATACTAATGCTCATCTCTGTCCATCAATACAACATTACACCAGTGGTCATATCAGTACTCATTTTCAAAAATGTGCTCAAAGTTAAAAGGCTTGAGAACCTAACTCCGTGACCCGAACAGAATGGCCAGGTAAGTGTCTACCATGGGGGTCTCACCGACTTATACGGCGACTGATTGGCACACCCACGTAGACTAGCCTTGCCTTTGGCACCAAACTGTTCGTGGTAACATAGTTAAATTCATGCCAGGACTACTGCTCTGATACCAAAAATGTAACATCCCAATTTCAAAGCCAATTTTTTTTTTCAATCAGAGTAGAGCATTGGAGCGGAAGAGTAACTAATCCTTTACCAAACGTAACCATAGTGTAACATAGTATTGAGTACAATAATCCTAGTGTTCAAAAGGAAATATAGAAAGCGGTAAAGATATCTTCGGCCGAAAGCCTACTCCTGCTGCTTGCCTCGATCTCCGATCCGTGGTCTTTCTGACCCTGAAGCTACAGCTGAGATTCAATTTACCGCATTGAATCTCAAGTAACGGTTAACCTTATGCTCAAATAAAACAGTATACGGATGACAGATATTCAAAACATAACAGCAGCATAACATCACATAAGCATATAGCGAGATGCATGATTGCATGATTGTGACACGGACGAACATAAGCACGAGCCGTATGTAAAATCCTACACAAAATAATAGCTTGCACAAAAACCAATGCCACGATGTACGGTCGTGTCCTCGGCGCTAGGAAAACTTAAAACGGAATTACTATGTCTATAACCAGTGTAAAGTTTGTATGTATAATCGGTAACCCTGAACAGAGTCTCTAACCGTGAATGTATCTTGGTGACCCCTAACAGAATCTCTATCCGTGAATGTACCTATCACATATATGTATATGAGCAGCACTAGATTAGTATTACAGTATGCATCCGTACCTTCGTTGATGGCGTTGGTACTTCTGACGGAAAATCGTACTTTTTACGGAAAACAGCGAAACGTCCAACAACGGCTCGTCGGACAGCGTAACGGCAGCAGATCAAGGTTTCTGATGTCCTATAAGAGTAATATCACATCTATTAGTGATTTGACATCATAACTGGCATTTTAGGTAAAAATTACCATTTTGCCCCTATACCCCTAATCGGCGGAATTTTGCCAGCACTTCGGTACTTTGACTAATTTCTTCCAAAATTTTGCCAGAACTTCGACCCAATCATGATTTTCGAAATTCCTACTAAAAATACCTCTATCATATGATATCTAATCATACTTGGAAGATTAAAAACTAATCTAACATTACTACTCTAACTATCGAAAGAACTACGAAAGCTTAAGGCTAAGTACCGAAAAACTTACCCAGAGCTTCGCTTCAGAATTCCCCGGACTCCTCCTTCTCTCTTACTTCTCTCTAGATTCGGCCAAGAGCTCTCAAAATGGTGTGAGAATTGAAGAAGAAGGCTTACCTATTTATAGGCAAAAATAGTGCCAAGTTTGTAATTTTCACTTTCCAACTTTGGTAATTTTCCCCTTCATATTAACCATGGAAACTTAGGGTTTTCGGTGGATGATTTGCAGCCATGGAAAGCACATTTTCGTCAATCTCCCTCCTGAGTAACCAACTTGTGTGACAAGTTGTGTATTCTAGAAGCATTAGACCGATAAAGTTCCCCGATCAGTACCCGAATCGCGTAATCGCGCGAAATCTCAGAAATTCGGAATTACAACTTTGAAGACATTTTCTCACTTACTAGAAATGTCCAGGCTAAATAAATGTTTGATTCCATACAGGGTTCCAACGGTCCTGCGGAAGTTTTACAGAAAAACGTGTCGGTTTCGGAACGAACTTCCGGAATCATCAACTTCTGGACAAAAATTCATTGATTCCAAATATGTCCAGAAAATCATAAACTCATCTCCAAATGTTGAGTTACAATTTATTTTGTTCAAATCCTAATTTTATGACTATCTGCCTATTTCTCAGATTTTCCCTATTTCGTCTTATTACTAACTTCTTCCACCGATCTCAGAAACGACTCCAGGTACAGCTCAATTCAGGATAAAAATCCACTCATTAATATTATATTTTGACTTTAGAAATTTTGTTCGTAGTTTTCTGGATAGGATCCAATTCCTATCGGTGTTTATTTACTTTTTAACTTTCTACATTAATTATTAATTAAATAAGAGTTTTATTCTTACACTCTTTCTATTTATTAAACCTATTTTTTTCTCTTTTTCCACAAAAGATGTCGGTCTTCACACTAAATATATATATATATATATATTTTATTTTGTTTGTTAATTAATTATTATATAATTTAATAATTATTTTTACATTTTTTTTCACAACTTTTTCCTATTGGTCCAAACTTGTTTTTAAGCTCAAAAATACTTAATCTCAAATATTTTTCTCAATATTTTCCAATTAATTAGCCAATATATTTATGCTAATTTTTAGCCATTAACCACTAATTATGGAGTTTTACATAATTATTCTTGAATTTTCCTTTGTTTATGCTTAAGTAATTAGCCAATAACTACTTAATTAATTTCTTATAAATTGTGGATAATTTTCTTAATTAAGATAACCCTTTATCTTCAAACTTTTGCATTAACATTAGCATTTCATAACTCATGCATTATTTTAGAGTTTACAGGGGCATTTTGGTCCTTCCAATACTTTTTGAATATCCCTCTTTAATTTTTCCAAGTTTATAATTTATTAAATTACCAACATTAGAGATAATATACTCTCTTAATTCAAATAATTATTTTTCGCCTTTTAGGATTTTTCATAATTTCCCTAAGTCATTTTTATGCTCCATAAGGGCATTTTGGTAATTTTGGCACATTATCATTTTTCCCTCTAATTTCATTAGAAATTTCCCTAGACAATATAATACGTATTTTACAATGTTTTGACAATACATATTTTCACCTATCCCCAATAGGTATTTTTCACTAAACTGTGTTGCTCATCATAGGTCAGATTTTAGGGTATTACACAAAAACTCTTCCCAAATAATAAAACTTGCGTACAAACATTCCAAAATCCAAGACTATCTTATTTAACATTAAAATTTTTGTGAGACAATCAAAAGTTTGTTTAATATTTTCATATATAATCATGAATTATACTATGGATGTAACACCCCGTTTTCGTAAACGTTTTTCACAGCGTTTTGATCAGAGTTGAGCGACAGAAAAATTTTTCATAATAAAGAGTAACTGAATAACATAGATAACAGTGTATTTGGTTGTTCATACGGTCGTACAATCATCTGAGTGTTTAACACAAAAGTAAATACAACAACATAAAAGCGTCTCCGTCCGGTTCTCATGCTGGCTCCTTACCCTTGTCCTCGATCCTGTATCCCCTGGATGTTGAAGCTAAGGTAAGAGCTGAGGTCCAATACCCACCGGACCTCAGGTAACGGTTAACCTCATGCTTATATAAACAATATATGCATACCAGGTATTTCTAATATTACAGCAATGATCAAGCCAGTCCGTCGTATGATCATTCAATAACAAATACAATAACATGTAAAGTTAATTCCGGTCTGCACTATTCACCCGTGCCACGATGTACGGTCGTGTCCTCAGCGCTAGGAAAACTTAACAGTATTATTATGACTATAACCCGTGTAAAGCTGTAATTAGTGATCTAAGTACGGTTCCTTAGTCACAGTGCATGTCCAGGAAAGAGTCCCGTTCATGGCTTTATGAAAGTATCAACAACTTATATAAGCATACTATAAGCATAAGAGTTAAGGTTATAGTACGCGTCCGTACCTTCGTTGATGAAATACGGTACGTCTGTCGGTCGGAACGTGATCACAGATATCCTATAAGGATAATATCGTATTTATTAGTAAACAATATCCTAACAGATATTTTAGTCATAAATGACTATTTTACCCCTGATTTCAGAAAATCGCTAGCCGATAAAATTTCGCCTGAGCTTCGCTACTTTGACTCCCAACTTTCAGAAACTCAATCCCTACCATGTTTTTACCTTGTCAGACATCTTTCAATGCAATGAGGCATAAAAACAAGAATAGGAATTTCATTTCCTACTTCCTAGATCTAACTAACATTTCTACTAAAACTATCGAACAAAAGACTAGAACTTAAAAGATAAGGACCGAAGAACTTACCCAGAACCTTGCTCTCCTTCTCCAAAGCTCTTCCTTCTCACTAACCTCTCTCTAGATTTCGAAATTACTCTTTGCAATCTGGTGTGAGATTTGCAATGGATGGAGGTGCCTATTTATAGAGTTTTGCTATGGCAACTTTGGTAATTTTCTTGAACTTTCTCTCCTCCATTTTAGGCCATTGGATCTAGGGTTATTTTGAAACCTCATCTCCACCCTCCACTCATCCAATTTCGTCCTCCCTTTCTCTCACCCCTATCTTCTTCCATTTTTCATAAATGCTCCCATGTGCATTATCCCATGTGTGTGTTTGTTATATATCAAACAATTCACCCACTTGATATTCTAATTGCATGTGTTTTGTAAATCACAAATATTTCTAGAGATAAATTTTTGAAGTTTATGTAGTCTCTTGAGAAGCACTCAAAACAACAAGAATTATGGTTCAATTTGGGGTTTTTACTAGCCTTTTAGTCATTTTAGGATTAACCCCAACAGTTACGGAAATGACTTCGGAGATAACCTACTTCGGGCTAAAAATATACTTGTTCATAATATATCCTTATATTTGATACTTAGTTCATATATTTCAAGATACAATTTAATTTCTATCGGTTCTCATTTATCCCATTGGCTTTTACACTTTCAAAATATCTTTCTTCTTCTTTCTCTCTCTACCACTTGACACACACACATACACTCACATATACACAAATATTTCGGCTCCCTCCCCCCTTTTTGACTTTTCAACTTGTTTATTTTAATTAATTAATTTGTATTATGTTTTAATTATCTTATATTACTTAGCAAGAAATTCTCTCATTGGCTCTTTAGGTAATAACTTGGATTTAGACTTTTAAAATGTTAGAATTATTGTAAGCCTTTGGATCTTGTTTTATGAGGTTCAATCCTATCCCTTGATTTATATTTGATTTGTCAAAGTTGATTTAGCAAGTTTGATTAGAGCCCTAATCCTATGCTTAGTAATCCTTTGTTGATCAATTAGGCTTTAGGGATTTCATGTATTTAATCTTAGAGTAAATACCCTTTTGGGTCCCTGAAAAAACACGCTCTACCCATTTTGGTCCCTGAGTAAAAAAAATGTCATTTTCGGTCCTTTTTAGGGACTAAAAAGGATTTTTGGGAATTTGTGAGGGATTAAAATGCCCACAAAAATGACTAAAAGGACTAAAAGGGACATTTTTTTTACTGTTTAAGGACTAAAAATGACATTTTTTTTACTCAGGGACCAAAATGGGTAGCGCGTGTTATTTCAAGGACCAAAAAAGGTATTTACTCTTAATCTTATACATTTTCTTAATCATGCCTAATTAATTAGCAATTATCTTTATGCTAATCTTGGCCATTGGTTTCTAATTAGGGTCACACATCCCTAATTATGCCTTTGAAACATGTTGATTAATCTCTAATAAATGGAGATTTAATTATCTACTAATTGTTGACAATTTTCTTAAATTGGATTAATTATTTTTTCACAACTTTTGGGTTTACATTGGTCATTTATGCTTCATGCATTAATTTTAAAATCATAGGGCAACTTATGTTCCCCAAAATAAAATTAGGTTTTTGCCCCTTTAATTTTCAAGGAAAATAATCTAATAAATTACTAAAATTAGAGACAACATACTTTCCTATTTTTAATAGGTATTTAATTGCCTCTTAAGACATATTATAATAATCTCAGGGTATTTTATGATCCATAAATGTATTTAGGGATTTTGACTCTTTGGTCATTCTAACTCCAAGAGAAATTGCCCTAGAAAATAGAATAAACACAACACATAAGTTTTGAGACCACATATTCACCTATTTAGAATAGATATTATTTATCAAAATATAATATTTAAGAAAAATAATTATCCGGGTATTACAATTGAGTAATAGGAGAAGAATAAATAGCAATAAATAAAATCATCAATCTATACTCATTTCAATATCAATAAGAGCATGAAACAAATCCAGTAAACACTACAAAAAAACAAAGGATTGCCGATGGAATTACTGACGGAATAAGATCTGTGGTAATTTCTAACGGAATGGCTAAAAATATCGATGGACATTCCGTCGACGTGGTAAATTTCCGACAGAATTATTTCATCAACAATTTTTGATGAAATTGTGATGGAATGTCGTCATAAATAACTGACAGAATGTTTCCATCGATAAATTCCGTCACTAAAATATTGAAGGTGTTTTTAAAAAAAAAATTAAAAAAAAAAATTATCGTTAGAAGTGTGTGGGTAATTCCGTCGGTAATGTTATGTTATAGAAAAAATCCCAAATGTCATCTGCGTTGGCCAGATATTGAGATGAAAAGTTTTTCCCTCCTCTCAGCGGAAAATTTCCCTCTGGTGACCTAGACTGCAAAATAGGCCGTCGAAATCTCCACATTCTTGAACCTTTGAATGGAGATTTCATAACCTTCTCTCACTTCCTCTTCATCTCCCTCGATCGCCTTCTCCTTGATCATGAAGTTCTTGAGAGCAGTACATGCCTCACAGTGGTATGAGCACTGGCGCGGTGGTTGCACAAGCACTTACACAATGACAGTGGTGTGAGTGTTACTAAATAGGTGTCCTAGAGACAATCTTCTTTGACAGAGGAACACCTTTTTCTATTTAGTATTTTATGATTTATGTATTTGAGCACATTTTATCTTGATCATATTTATGTCTCGCCTTCACGCTAAGGTTAATATGCGTTTAAAGATAAAAACCCTAGGAATAGAACATGTGTTCACTTGAGGATCTATGATAAGGATCATGATCATGAGGACTTGAAAACACCGAATGTTTATTGCCTAAAACTTGTTCCTAGTCTTGAATCACCAAGAAAGGGCATTAGTGATTTCAATAAGACTAGTACAACATTGTCTACTTGTATAAAGATGCAAGGTAGGGACCTCGTGGAATACATGCATGGTGATGCCTTAGCTGATGTCGTGGGTGGATTTGTTGGAGAACAGATAGCACCGAACGTACAGACCTGCCAAGAGACTCCACAAAATTTGTAGGAAGTATCATTGGATATAAAAGTCTCTCAACATTTGGTAATGCGGATCACCCTAGACTTGAGGATGTCATCGAGCACTGTGTCCTAGGGTCATACTTTGACTGTACAACTCTATTCGCTTGAGAATGGGGAGAACAGTGTACTCTTGGGTATGACTCGAATGCATGAGTGTAGATGGACATGTTGAAATGACTTACAGTCCCCTACAAGGGATTAGTTGTTCACAGGACCGGTAGGGCTTGGTTGACTTCTAGTTGACTCAGAAATATAAGCACAGTAAGTGATCATGAAGAGTCGTGTTCCATCTTAGAGTCAATAGAAGAAGATTCCTAGTTCTGTGAAAAATCTATATTTAGTCAACCAAGAGAAATGATACTCTATCTTTGCTCTCGACAAAATGTGAATGACAATGTGAGGGATGAAGCCGCCACGGTATCCAAATTGAAAAAGGTAGATCACTTGATCAACTCAATTAATTCTAGGGTCACAGAGCATTGCTAGTGTCTTATGTGGTCATTAGATAACTTGGGCCCATTAAAGGAGTTTGATTAGTCCAAGGTTATTTATGTCAGTGATTAATTGGGCCTATTGGGTCACATACAAAGGTTATTCTTGATTGTTTAAAATTAGCAATCTTGGGCCAACAATTGTTACTGGGCTTTCTTGAAAGAATGGGTATATTTGGATTGGAGTTGGACTCCAATTAAGCCTAATCTATTAAAATGGCGCCATATATGGTTATCTAGTGGAAATTAATTTTTCCATTAATAAGCCCAAATATGTTAGAAGACCAAACGTGGTCTTAGGAAATTTTGAATTTTGAATTTGATATTTAAATTTGAATTTTAAATTCAAGAGATTAGATTATAAAAGATAATTTGAAATTATCTAATATAAATATATATCCAATAAATATTGGATAAATAAAGAATTAATAAAAGATTTGGATAACATCCATTATCTTGAATTATTAATTCAAGAATTAATTAAAGATTTGGATTAGATCCATAATCTTGATTAATTGGATAATACTGATTAATGGGCCATGATTCTTTTAACCCTAAATTAAGTATTGACCCTGTAAATTATAAGATTATGAATCTCATAATTTTCGGCCATAACTAGAAAGAAATTAGGGAGTAAGCCGTGGAAAAGGATTTGAGATTTTATCAGTCTCATCTTTTGTGGCTAACTTGGTGGACCTAGGATTTTAACCATTATAATAATAAGATATAATTATCTTATTATTTTTCGGTTAGAAAAATGGGATAAGATATTGTCACTACCAATGTTACTACCACTTTTTCACAGTTCAGAATCTCATCATCCAAGAAAAGAAAGGAATCAAAGAGAAGGAGTTCTCAAGGCAATCGGGAGAAGCCGTGTGGATCAGCGTTAGAGTACGTCATACACTTTGAGGTCTTCAGTGATCTAAGGTAATCCTAAAACTCCTCATGTATTTTAATGAGTAGATCCTTCCTCAAAATATCTCATGATCTTTTGTAAGAGTTATGAGAATCACATGATCAATATTCCTGGGAATATCCATTAGTATTAGGATGACTCATGAGTACCATAAAAGTTATGGGTTCTCATGAGCACCAATTTTAATCACATGATTAGAAGTCTGAAAGCATTAAATGTACCATTTGTGATGGGTTCTTGTGATAACCTTATAAGAACCCATGAGTATTTACATTAAATATGAGTTTTAACTCACGAGGACCATAAGAGTTAGGATTCTCATGAGCGCCTATTAAAACATAGAAACATATTTAGAGTTTGTAAGTCATAATAACCGTAAAGAGTTGCGGTTATTGATTATAGTTTCCGCTGCAAATTAAGGAAAGACAAAGTTTTTTGTTTTTCCTACTCATGAGGTCGCGCTTAAAATTCAGGCAGCACCTTAATTAACCAACAGCGAGCACTAACGTGGCGACGATGATAGGTGCCAACCTTCATCTTCAACCAAAAAGGGCTACAATCTGGTGGTTTGCAACGATCTGGTGGTCAGCGAAGGTTTCGATCTGGTGGTCATCTGAGGCTTTGATGGCTTCGATATGGCTCTGAGCTGGTGGTTAGGCTTCATTAAGTTTCAGATCTGGATCATTTTCTCTCTTCTTCCATGTTCTTCATCCATCTCCTTCTTCTTGCTCTGCTGAAAATTTCAGATTCCATTCCTTGAGGTAGCCATGGGGAAAGGTCCTGGTCTCTACACTGAAATCGGCAAGAGAGCTAGAGGTATTCTCTCTCTTTTCTCTCCGGATTTGTTGCTATGGTCGTGGTTGGGATTTTTAAACTGTGAAGTGTTCCTCCTTTCGTCTTCGTTTTGCTTTTATTAATTATGTTTTTCAGCTATAGATCTTCTGTACAAGGACTATCACAGCGACCAGAAATTCTCCATCACCACCTACTAGCCCAATGGAGTTGTGAGTTTCCTTCTTACCTCATTCATGGATATTATACTGTTGGTCCGACTGTCTAGGTACGATTTTCAAATGCGTGAGAGGCTGCCTAATTTTTCTGTGGTCGTGTGAAAGAAACAATTTGGCTAATTCTTGGCTTCCTTTGTATTTCTCTCGTTTTTTATTGGGGGTCATCTTGTTGGATTGTGATTTTGTGGTTTAAAATTTGAATTAGCACCACTTTCATGAAATGTTCATTTAGCGGTGTAGCGATTAGTTTCCATGTTCTATGACTGAAACTGAAGCGGTTAAAATGAACTATTTGTAGCGGTTTTAGGCGCAACTAATGACATTTGTAGCGGTTAGAGTAACCACAACAAAATCCACTGTGGCAAGCTGATTTGTAGTGGTTGTCTAAAACCGCTACTGTATTAGTAGCGGTTCTGAGTTACCGCTACAAGATGCTCTCAAGATGATGAATTTCAAAAAAAATTGGCGCTCAAATTTTGTAGCGGTTGTAAAACCGCTACAAATATTTAATCCGAATTTAAATTAAAATTTGTAGCGGTTGTTATAGCGGTTTTACAACTGCTACAAAATATTGCAAAATTGAAAAAAAAAATCATAATTTGTGTTTATTGTTACAATATTATGTTGAATATTTTTATTATTTAAGTGACAAATTAAATGATAATAGTTAATATTTAAAAAATTGATTAACTTAAGTTAGATAAGTATAAATATTATGTAGGTATGATATTGAGAATGTGTAAATAATAAGGATTTATTGTGTTGTCCACCTCTGAGCAAAAAAATTATGTTGTACATTAGATGATATTTGATTATGTAAAGAAAGTTGATGATGATAGAAGGAGTATTGAGGAAATATGCTTAAAGTTCTGGATAAGGAAAAAAAATAGTACTCCCTCCGTCCCTAATTATAGGAGAAAATTACCAGAATTTGAGAAGATTAAGGAAGGAAGTTAAATTAGTTAATTATGTGTATTTTCCAAAAATACCCCTCTGAAAATTAAAAAAGAGATTAGAGCAATTATGCACAATGGAGTTTTTTTTTTTTTGGTCGAAACACAGTGGAGTATTGTGATATCAATTTCTGGAAAATGAACATTGAACATTAAATCAAAAAGTCTTGCGATTGAATATATAGGTGTATAAAGTATAAAATTATATACTTATGCACAGTGGAAAATGAACATTGAACATTAAATAAAAAATGACACTATTTTTATATGACATTAATGAGTTGCAAACACTATTTACTTTATAAAATATATAGGTGTATTATTAAATTATTATTTTCTTTAATTATTATTGAGAAAGTATAAATAGGGGTATTATAGGAAAAAAAAATGACAAAAGTTAAAACTTGCTCTTATAATTAGGACCAAAACTAACTTTAAAATTTGCTCCTATAATTAGGGACGGAGGGAGTATCAATATTATAAGAAGGAAAAAATAAAACATTGAAATCAAAGATTTTGGAAGGGTTGGGAAGAAATGAAAGAAAACGAGAGAGAATGGGGTGGGAAGAAATGAATAAGTGTATGAGATGAGGTGTGGTGGGGATATTTATAGAGATATACGTAACATTTGTAGCGGTTGATGTAACGGATTTTGTAACGGTTGATGTAACGGATTTTGTAGCAGTTTAATGTTTTGTAACGGTTAAAAACCGCTACAAAACAGTTTTTAACGGTTTATGTGACAGTTTTTGTAGCGGTTTCCGTTTGTAGCGGTTACAAAACCGCTACAAAAATTCATTGGTATTTTTTTAAAAAATAAATAAATTTCAAAATATCACATTTTGTAGCGGTTATACTAACAACCGCTACAAATATGAACATATTTTTTTTAAAAAAATAAACTTGGCGGGATTCGAAATATTCAAATTTCAATATTATACACTTTGTAGCGGTTGATGTAACAGATTTTTGTAGCGGTTCACATTTCTAGCGGTTTTTTTTTGCGTTTTGTAGCGGTTTCAAAACCTCTACAAAAATTCATTGGTATTTTTTTAAAATTTTTTTTCAAAATATCACATTTTGTAGCGGTTATACTAACAACCGCTACAAATATGAACATATTTTTACAAAAATAAACTTCGGCGGGATTCGAAATATTCAAATTTCAATATTACACACTTTGTAGCAGTTGATGTAACAGTTTTTGTAGCGGTTCACATTTGTAGCGGTTTTTTTTGCCTTTTGTAGCGATGTCAAAACCGCCACTAATGGCGCGCCATAAGGCGCCAAACTGGCGCCATATTTGTGACGGTTTGTATAAATAAACCTCTACAAATTTAGCGCCAACTTCGCGCCATATTTTGTAGCGGTTAGTTTATGATAACCGCTACAAATGCCGTTCATGAACCAGCGCGCCACTTGGCGCGAGTCATACCGCTACAAATTTGTAGCGTTTTCGATATAAACCGCTACAAATTCACATATTTGTAGCGATTTATTTTGACCGCTACAAATTAACCGCCACAAAGTGGCATTTTTTTGTAGTGAGTGTTATTTCTTAGTCTTTTTAGTAACTTATGTTTGCTATTGCGGGTTATGACATCATCAGGAACCATGAAAGGTGACCTGTTCTTTGCTAATGTTAATACCCAATTGAAGCACAGAAAAGTCACCACTAATATTAAAGTTGATTCTTAATCTAAAGTACGATCTGTATCTTTGTTCTGTTATTGTTGAATGGATTGCACAACTTGACTTTTAGATCAGTCTTGTTAATTCACCTTGAGAGAGGTTGCCAAGGTGAGTATTTGAGTTCAAGTATATTGATGATGGATAAACACTGCTTTGAAGTCTAATTAAAAGTAATCTTTACTATTTGGCTCGAGGAAGATGAATCTTTGGCTCGAGCTAGATAAAAACCTGGCTCAAGTCTAATTCAAATAATCATTCAAGAAATTAACACAATTGACTCGAGGCTAATAAAACTAGGCTCGAGTAAGAGTCTAGACTCGAGGCAGGTAAAAACCAGGCTTGAGTCAGTTGTGAAGAAAAGCTATGTGAAGTTCAGGAGAAAAGTGACTGGCTCGAGTCATTATGTGTTGGCTCGAGTCAAATTTTTGGAAAGTAACGGTCAATTTTCTTGGCGGGAGTCAAACCATCTGGCTCGAGTCAGTGAAGATATCTGAAACATCTCATTTTCTAAAGCGGAATTTTTTTTTTTTAATCAGAGTAGAGCATGGGAGCGAAAGAGTAACTGATCATAACAAAATATGAACCATAGTGTAATATAGTATTGACATTATAGTGATCCTACTTGTTCAAAAGATAAGTACAGAAAGCGATAAGATAAATCCGGCCGGAAGCCTACTCCTGCTGCTTTCCCCTATCACCGATCCGTGGTCCTCCGGATCACGAAGCTATAGTGAGATTCAATTCACCGCATTGAATCTCGGGTAACGGTTAACCTTATGCTCAAATAAAACAGTATATAGACAATAGATATTCATGACATAACAGCAACATCTCATCAGAAGTGTGACACAGACAGAACATAAGCATGAAGCAATTATGTAAGGTCCTACACAACAACATTGTGACACAGACAGGACATAAGCATAAAGCAGTATGTAAAGTCCTACACAAATATAGCCTGCACATTACCCTGTGCCACGAACACGTGTCCTCAGCGCTAGGAAAACTCAAAGCGGTATTATCATGTCTTATAACCCGTACAAGGCTGTATGTATAACGACGACCCTAAGCAGAGCCCCGGTATATGAACGTATCTATGACATATCTGTATATGAGAACTATAGGATTAGTGTTACAGTACGCGTCCGTACCTTCGTTTGATGTACGTAGTTGTTTCTGGCGGAAACTGTACTTTCTGACGGAAAACAGCGGTTTGTCCGACAATGCACGTTGGACGGCGTAACGGCAACAAATTAGGATTTCGACGTCCTATAAGAGTAATATCACTTTCATTAGTGATTTGGCACTATAACTGGCATTTTAGGTAAAAATTACCATTTTGCCCTTCTACCCCTAATCGGCGGAATTTCGCCAGCACTTCGTTACTCTGACAAATTTTCTTCCTGAAATTTTGCCAGAACTTCGACGCAACTATGATTTTCGAAAATAATGACTAAAATAGCCCTCCCATATGATACCCAATCATACTTGAAATTTAAAGGCTATTCTAACAAATTCTACCCTTACTTTTAAAAGAAGCTGAAAGCTTCAACTTTTCGGCGACTCGATCCCTACTATGTTTACACCTCTGCATATTTTTCAACGCAAACAAGGCTCTAAAACATTTGTAGGAATCTTGTCACCTACTTCCTAAATCTAACTAACAATTCTACTAACTACTAAACTAAAAACTAAAGACTAAAAGACTTACCCGTTGAAGACTTTAGGACAATTCTACGAGGGCTTATTGCACAATTCCCCCAGAGCTCCTTTCTCTTCTTTCTCAACCAAAAATTTCGGCCAAGAGAAGGAAGAAAAGGTGTGAAATTTCTCAAGGGGAAGGCATCTATTTATAGGCAAAAAAAAGGGCATTGTTTGGCAAATTTAAGGCTTTGTTTGGAAAATCAAAGTTGTAATAACCCATTAATTGCAACTTGTTCAACCATTTTCCCCGATCGGTACCCGATTCACGTGATTTCGGAGAAATCTCAAAATTCTGGATTTACAACTTTGAAACCATTTCCTCACTTATTAGAAATGTCCAAATTAACCTAAATTTTGATCCCATACAGGGCTCCAACAGTCCAGTTGAAGTTTTCTCGAAAAACGTGTCCGATCGTGTCCGGTGTCGGAATTCGTTTTCGGGACTACCAATCTCTTGGAAATAATTCACTGACTCCAAATATGTCAAAATAAATTCAAACCCATTCCTAAATGTTGAGTTAGAATTTATTTCCCTTCCAAAAATATGCCTATATGCATTTTTCCCTATTTTGTTTTATTAGGAAAATGCACAAACGGCCTCGGAATTAACTTCCGGAAGAGGTCACTTAAAGGTAAAAAATCACTGATCAATATTTTACCTTGACCTTGGGATTCCTATTCCTAGATCTCTAGATAGGATCCGTTTCCTAATTTTTAATTTACTATTCACAATTTTTACTTTAATTAATTATAATATTAAAATAATGTTGCAACTTGTCCACTTGCTTCTTATTTCATTTTTATTTTATTTTTATTTTTCTTTTCCCTTGGAAAATCGGCTGGCCCTTTAATTATTTTAATAAATAATTATTTTTTTTAAATAATTATTTAATGATTTATTTATTTACTTTTTCCAAAAATTTCACAAAAATTACCTAATTGGTCCATTCTTGTATTTAGGCCTAAAAATACCTAAACTCAACTATTTTTCTCCAAAATTTTCATCTAATTAGTAAACATGTTTTTACTAATTTTAAAACAAAAACCACCAATTTTAGGGTTTCATATAATTACTTGTGAATTTCTTTCACTTATGCTTAAGTAATTAGCCCAATATTACTTAATTACTAAATTATCATAACTTGATGATTTTCTTAATTACAATGTCTCATTATCTTCATACTCTTGTATTAACATTAGTATTTTCATACCTCTAACATCATTCCATAATTACAAGGGTATTTTTCCATAATTTCCTAAGTTAATTACCCTTTCCGGGGGCATTTTGGTCATTTTGGCACTTAGGCCCTTAAACTCCCTAATTTCTTGCAGAAATTCTACTTAGAAAATAGACTATAATTATACAAGACCGGAGATTGAAATTTCACTTATCAGAAATATCCAACTTTTATTTATAATATTCCGGATAAATATCAAGGTATTACATTTCTCCCCTTACACAAAATTTCGCCCTCGAAATTTAATCTATACTAACTAAACTTCGGCCCATGAACTCGGGTACTTCTCCTTCATGTCACTCTCGGTTTCCCATGTTGCCTCTTCGGGTGTTAAACCCTTCCGGACCACCTTCACTATCGAATAGTCTTATTTCGAGCCGTTTCTCCTTATGATCAATGATGCGTTCGGCTCAACGATGAAGGTATTATCATGCCGTACTTCAACGTCTTCGTACTCAATGACATGACCTCGGTCGGTTGGTATTTCTTCGGTTGTGACACGTGGAAAACGTCGTGAAGATTACTCGAGTTCGGGGTAAAGCTATCTGATAAGCTACTTCTCCGCGCTTCGCCAAAATCTCAAAGGGTCCTACGTATCGTGGACTCAGTTTCTTCCTCTTAAGCGTTCTGCCGACACCAGTTACTGGAGATAACTTTAGGAATACATGGTCGCCGACATAGAACGTCAAGGGTCTCCTCCTTTTGTCCGCATAGCTCTTCTGTCTACTATGTGCGGCTAGGAGTCTCTTCTTGATCAATGCGATCTGCTCGGAGGTTTGTTCAAGCATATCCGGCCCAAGTAACTGCTTTTCAGATGAATCTGTCCAGCATAATGGTGATTGACACTTCCGCCCATACAATGCCTCGAACGGGGCCATTTGTATACTAGCATGATAACTGTTGTTATATGCAAACTCTGCTAGCGAAAGATGTTGATCCCAACTTCCTTTGAAATCAAGGGCACATGCTCGCAACATATCCTCCAGCGTCTGAATCGTCCTTTCAGATTGACCGTCAGTTTGAGGGTGATAAGCCGAACTGAACCTCAGCTTAGTCCCCATACCTTCGTGTAACGCTTGCCAGAAACGGGATTTGAAACGCGTATCCCGATCAGAGACAATGCTCTTAGGGACACCGTGTAATCTCACTATCTCTTTGATATAAATCCCGCCAATCGTTCCGGAGAATAGTGGATACTGATGGGAATGAAGTGTGCTGACTTGGTTAATCTGTCAACAACTACCCATATCGTATCATGATTCCTGATTTTGGGCAGACCTACCACAAAATCCATGGTTATGTTCTCTCATTTCCATTCCGACAGCTCTAGTCCTTGCAAAAGACCAGGGGGTCGACGGTGTTCAATCTTCACCTTCTGACAGGTCAAGCACTTGGCCACGTACTATGTAACGTCTTTCTTCATTCCGGGCCACCAAAGTTCGGATTTCATACTCTAGTACATCTTGACCATGCCTGGATGTAGAGTATATTTACTCTTGTGAGCCTCATCCATTATCTTCCGCCTTAATTCATCAACCGGCGGTACATAGATTCGCTTCTTGTACCTGACCAAACCACTAAGTGATAGGTCATGGTCTTGGGTCTCACCTCGAGAGATTTTCTCACGTATCTCTTTTGCCCAATCATCTTGCTGCTGAGCTTTCTCAACTTCATCTCTCAGATCATACCCCCTTGACTAACAAGAAGAGTTGCAAGATAGGCATCAGCTGGTGCATGAAGACCCATGCAGACTTGATTGGATAGATTCAGATCTCTAAAATCTTCCAACAATTTCTGTTCTTGTATCATCATATATGCCACCTGCACCGTCTTCCTGCTAAGAGCATCAGCAACGACGTTTGCTTTACCCGGATGATACTTGATCTCCAGGGTGTAGTCTTTAATCAGCTCCATCCAACGACGTTGTCTCATGTTGAGTTCTCGTTGATCGAACAAGTATTTCAAACTTTTGTGATCACAATACACTTCTACGGTTACACCGTACAAGTAATGCCTCCATATCTTCAAAGCGAACACGATAGCCGCCAGCTCTAGATCGTGTGTAAGATATTTCAACTCGTGAGGCTTCGGTGACGAGAGGCATAAGCCACCACTCGCCTGTTGCATCGGGACACATCCCAACCCTTGCCCACCGGCATCACTGTAAACAACATACTTTTCATCTGGATGCGGGCGGCAGCCAAAATTCGCATTTGCTCAGTTTAGCATAGAGTTGCTTCTCCCTGAGTATGCTCAACACCTTTCGCAGATGTTCTTCGTGCTCTTCTTTGCTCTTGGAATAGATGAGAATGTCATCAATAAACACCACCACAAACTGGTCTAGGTGTTGTCGGAAGATACGGTTCATGTAATCCATGAATACCGCAGGAGAAATTCATAATGCCCGTACCTGGTTCTGAAAGCTGTCTTGGAAATATCTCCATCTTTAACTTGCAACTGATGATATCCCGAACGCAGATCAATTTTGGAGAAGACAGTGGAACCAGATAATTGATCCAAAAGATCATCAATCCGGGGAAGTGGGTACTTGTTTTTGACCGTTACTTTGTTCAATTCACGGTAGTCAATGCAGAGTCGGAAGCTTCCATCCTTCTTCTTTACAAACAACACTGGGGCTCCCCACGGTGATACACTGGGTCGAATGAACCCTTTCTTCAAAAGCTCTTCCAGCTGCTTCTTCAACTCCTGCATCTCGTTAGGAGCCATACGATACGGCGCCTTTGATATTGACCCTGTACCAGGCATCAAATCAATATTGAACTCCACTTCTCGGATAGGAGGTAATTCTGTGAGATCCTCCGGGAATACATCGGGAAAATCATTTACCACAGGGATATCCTGGAGTGAAAGATCAGCTTCTGCTTTGACTGAAAAGAATACCATGTAGGCATGGCATCCTTGCTTCACGCACCGATCAGCCACGTAGCGGAGAGAAAGTTCAGCTCACTTCAACTTTTCTCCGGGAATGATATCTTCTTCTTGCCACGTCGATCATCGCACCGTTGGCCGTCGACCAATTTAGACCGAGTATGACGTCGATGCCGTGAAGAGGTAGACGGATAAGGTCCACTTTAGAAACTCGTCCATCCACGTTAGCAATACAATTTATACATGCGTCAGAAGCTAAAGATTTTACACCAAGCGGTGTAGACACTACCAAATCATAAGGTAAACTACAGGCATTCATGCCTAGGCGACGTGCACAATCATAGGAAATGAAAGAATGACTGGCTCCTGAATCATACAATGCCTCAAGTAGATTTCCGTTCAGGTAAATAGTACCTTGGACCATCTCCGGGGACTGTCTGGCCTCTGTGTTCGTTAGTGCAAAGATGCGGCCTGTGCTCGAGGTCTCGCCTCTCAATCTTCTCGTACACTCTCTGCTATAGTGTCCGGCTTATGACATCGAAGCATATCTGCTTCCCTTCACAGTTCACGCACAGGTGATGCTTCTTGCATTTGGGGCATGTTTGTGATCCCTTGCTGGGATAGTTCATTGCCCGACTTGGTACGGCCTTTTGTTTCCACCACGGGGTTACTCCGGGCGTGGAATCCTCTGAGATTGCGCTCAGTCATCCGACAAGTTTCCACTGCGTTCGTCAAATTCTGAAATCGCTGGGACATGAGCCTTTCACCAATTTCATATTTTAACCCGTGAATCAGTATATTCACCATACTGCTTTCATCGTTGCCCCTTCGAAGATGTGCTGAGTATCGGGACAGGTTGGTGAACCGGGCGTAGTAATCGTCGAAAGATTCCTCCTGTCCTTGTCGGATATGGAGAAATTCCGACTCCCAGTTGGGCTTTGTGATTCTCAGGGCAGTCAATCACCCTGAATACCTTCTCTAGTCTCTTCAGCCAATCCTCCGCCAAGTCCAGCTTTCCTCGAAAAGTTGGCGGCTTCAGCTTACAGAACTGATTAACCCAATACTGGGTATTCTTTTCCCTTCTTCCTCGTCGTGGAGGTGATTGTGATCTATCGGATTCCTCAGCGTTTTCCTCACTTTGATTGTCATTGTCCTCCTCCTCTTCTTCTTCTTCTTCGTCATTCTCCTCGTTTTCTTCATTGTTGCGCTCTTCCTCCTCATGTTGACGTGCGTCCAATTGTCTTTGGGCTTCTTCATCCTGTTGATGTTGTCTTGCTAACAGAGCATCAATGAGAGCCCTCTGCTCTAGGAGAGTTCTCCTTAGTTCTTGTACTTCGTTCTGTTCCGGTTGGTTGGGTATAATATTTCGTTCGGTATTGCGTCCATTTGAGGCCGCCTGCCTCCTCGTCGCCTCGACCTCGGCCTCGCCTCGGCCCCTACCTCTCGGTGCACCGGCACCTCTTATGATGGCCATGTTTTAACTTTTCCTTTATATCAAATAACGGCTAAGTGTCAGAAAAATAACACAACACATGGCATCAAGACATATATATTTTCACATTAGATGTAATGTACATGCTAACGTATATTACATCATCCATTGGTTTATGACCGGTGGTTATATCGTATGTCCCCACGCCGTTGTCATCGGATGAATGATCGAGCCAACCGGTTTCCTGCTCTAATGGTATTCTAGCCATTGACTCGGGGTAGTATCCGGGTCAAAATCATATTTCGGTTAGGGGTCATCAGAAATATCAGGGTTTTCGTCTTCGTCCCGCCGTCTCTGGAACTACGGATCTACGAGTGTAACGCCTCATTCTTACGGGATAGAAGGTATACGAATTTTCGTTTCTGTACATCACTACATATTACACCAGGGTCATATCAGTACTCATTTTCAAAATGTGCTCAAAGTTAAAAGGCTTAAGAACCTAACTCCGTTATCCGAACAGAATGGCCAGGTAAGTGTCTACCATGGGGGCCTCACCGACTTATACGGCGACTGATTGGCGCACCCACGTAGACTAGCCTTGCCTTCGGCACCAAACCGTTCGTGGTAACATAGTTAAATACTTGCCAGAAAGTTTTGCTCTGATACCATAAAGTGTAACATCCCATTTTCTAAAGCGGAATTTTTTTTTTTAATCAGAGTAGAGCATGGGAGTGAAAGAGTAACTGATCATAACAAAATATGAACCATAGTGTAATATAGTATTGACATTATAGTGATCCTACTTGTTCAAAAGATAAGTACAGAAAGCGATAAAATAAATCCGGCCGGAAGCCTACTCCTGCTGCTTTCCCCTATCACCGATCCGTGGTCCTCCGGATCCTGAAGCTATAGCTGAGATTCAATTCACCGCATTGAATCTCGGGTAACGGTTAACCTTATGCTCAAATAAAACAGTATATAGACAATAGATATTCATGACATAACAAAGAACATCTCATCGAAGTGTGACACGAGACGTAACATAAGCATGAAGCAATTATGTAAGGTCCTACACAACAACATTGTGACACAGACGGGACATAAGCATAAAGCAGTATGTAAAGTCCTACACAAATATAGCCTGCACATTACCCTGTGCCACGAACACGTGTCCTCAGCGCTAGGAAAACTCAAAGCGGTATTATCATGTCTTATAACCCGTACAAGGCTGTATGTATAACGACGACCCTAAGCAGAGCCCCGGTATATGAACGTATCTATGACATATCTGTATATGAGAACTATAGGATTAGTGTTACAGTACGCGTCCGTACCTTCGTTTGATGTACGTAGTTGTTTCTGCGAAATCGTACTTTCGACGGAAAAGCGGTTTGTCCGACAATGCACGTTGGACAGTGTAACGGCAACAAATTAGGATTTCGACGTCCTATAAGAGTAATATCACTTTCATTAGTGATTTGGCACTATAATCGGCATTTTAGGTAAAAATTACCATTTTGCCCTTCTACCCCTAATCGGCGGAATTTCGCCAAAGACTTCGTTACTCGACAAATTTTCTTCCCAAAATTTTGCCAGAACTTCGACGCAACTATGATTTTCGAAAATAATGACTAAAATAGCCCTCCCATATGATACCCAATCATACTTGAAATTTAAAGGCTATTCTAACAAATTCTACCCTTACTTTTAAAAGAACTGCGAAAGCTTCAACTTTTCGGCGACTCGATCCATACTATGTTTACACCTCTGCATATTTTTCAACGCAAACAAGGCTCTAAAACATTTGTAGGAATCTTGTCACCTACTTCCTAAATCTAACTAACAATTCTACTAACTACTAAACTAAAAACTAAAGACTAAAAGACTTACCCGTTGAAGACTTTCCGGACAATTCTACAGGGCTTCTCTGCACAATTCCCCCAGAGCTCCTTTCTCTTCTTTCTCAACCAAAAATTTCGGCCAAGAGAAGGAAGAAAAGGTGTGAAATTTCTCAAGGAAGGCATCTATTTATAGGCAAAAAAAGGGCATTGTTTGGCAAATTTAAGGCTTTGTTTGGAAAATCAAAGTTGTAATAACCCATTAATTGCAACTTGTTCAACCATTTTCCCCGATCGGTACCCGATTCACGTGATTTCGGAGAAATCTCAAAATTCTGGATTTACAACTTTGAAACCATTTCCTCACTTATTAGAAATGTCCAAATTAACCTAAATTTTGATCCCATACGGGCTCCAACAGTCAGTTGAAGTTTTCTCGAAAACGTGTCCGATCGTGTCCGTGTCGGAATTCGTTTTGGGACTACCAATCTCTTGGAAATAATTCACTGACTCCAAATATGTCAAAATAAATTCAAACCCATTCCTAAATGTTGAGTTAGAATTTATTTCCTTATTTCAAAAATATGCCTATATGCATTTTTCCCTATTTTGTTTTATTAGGAAAATGCACAAACGGCCTCGGAATTAACTTCCGGAAGAGGTCACTTAAAGGTAAAAATCACTGATCAATATTTTACCTTGACCTTGGGATTCCTATTCCTAGATCTCTAGATAGGATCCGTTTCCTAATTTTTAATTTACTATTCACAATTTTTACTTTAATTAATTATAATATTAAAATAATGTTGCAACTTGTCCACTTGCTTCTTATTTCATTTTTTATTTTATTTTTATTTTTCTTTTCCCTTGGAAAATCGGCTGGCCCTTTAATTATTTTAATAAATAATTATTTTTTATTTAATTAATTATTTAATGATTTATTTATTTACTTTTTCCAAAAATTTCACAAAAATTACCTAATTGGTCCATTCTTGTATTTAGGCCTAAAAATACCTAAACTCAACTATTTTTCTCCAAAATTTTCATCTAATTAGTAAACATGTTTTTACTAATTTTAAAACAAAAACCACCAATTTTAGGGTTTCATATAATTACTTGTGAATTTCTTTCACTTATGCTTAAGTAATTAGCCCAATATTACTTAATTACTAAATTATCATAACTTGATGATTTTCTTAATTACAATGTCTCATTATCTTCATACTCTTGTATTAACATTAGTATTTTCATACCTCTAACATCATTCCATAATTACAAGGGTATTTTTCCATAATTTCCTAAGTTAATTACCCTTTCCAGGGGCATTTTGGTCATTTTGGCACTTAGGCCCTTAAACTCCCTAATTTCTTGCAGAAATTCTACTTAGAAAATAGACTATAATTATACAAGACCGGAGATTGAAATTTCACTTATCAGAAATATCCAACTTTTATTTATAATATTCCAGATAAATATCCGGGTATTACAATATCAAACAACAATTTTCAAATTTTCAAGTACTTGGCTCGAGTCAGAGAATAGGTTGGCTCGAGTCAAGGCCTAGACTCGAGGCAGCGTTTAAGTTGGCTCGAGTCAAAATGACAATTTTGCAATATGTAGTAAGGAATTGACTCGAGTCATAGAGCATTGGCTCGAGCCAATCTGACAGTAAATTTTTTACTGATAATCTTCACATTTTGGATTGATTTAAAGCATTTTGATTTAAGCCATGTATCATACATCCTTTCTAAAGTTAATCATCATCAAAACACATATTGAGAACTAACAGTCATATTTTAACATTAATTACAAGGGTAAAATTGATAAATATGCATTAATCTCTATCCAAGTGATTATTATTCTAAAAGCGACTTATATTAGGGACTGTAGGGAGTTGTTTAGTAGTTTAATTATCTACTGTTGGCAGTTGTTTAGTAGTTTAATTATCTACTGTTGGCAAAGAAAATAGTTTAATTATCAAGAGATATGGTGGAAGACCTAGCGTAGCTTAAAAATATAAAATTATCAAAATATGATGACCTCCCAGTTTCCTTCCTTCTCTCTCTAGACTCTTTTAATCTTTCCATGTTTTTAATGTCATAGCCCTTCGTAGTCAGCAACAATATTTAGTTATCTATAATATCCCAAACCCAGAATCGGTGATCTTTATTGGATGAGACTGCAATTATCATGCATCATGTTTCCCGAGAAACTGTTCTTCATTAATTCACCAGATTAAGAAGAGATAGTTAAATATTGATATTATCTAGAAAGGAAAGAAAACTTTTAAATTGATCCTGATTATAAAAACATTTTTTCTCGTTTTTTTTTTTTTTGCCATCGTAAAAATATAATTTCATCAAGGAGACAAAAGTCAATATTATCTAGAAAGGAAAGAAAACTTTTAAATTGATCCTGATTATAAAAACATTTTTTCTCGTTTTTTTTTTTTTGCCATCGTAAAAATATAATTTCATCAAGGAGACAAAAGTAGCAATACAAATGAAAGACTCCAAATTTCAAGTTCCAGACCATTGACAAATGAAACACAAAAGCAATTAGTAGACCACCAAGTTTGATTCTCTAGAAATCCACATATGTGAGTGGTTTCTGATAAGTTTATTTGTAACACGGATGCCTTTGCTGTCCGGATACCCCTAGTCTTCATATCCTAACTCAGAAAAAAAAAAATTGCAAAAGGGAAAATTTGAAAGAAAATAAATAAATAAATATTTTTTATATAGAGTGACTTATGAAAAGGACTATTAATTTCTTCATGAAAGTGACTTGGACATTGGATCAAAGGGAGTATAATGGGCGCATATTCATATTGAATTTAATTTAATCTTTGTAATTTTTACTTTTTACTATTTTAGATCAATAGAAATATAATATAACTAAAACAAAACATCCGTTTCCTATTAAATTTAGATGATGATATTTTTATATAAAAATTGAAAAATAATTAAAACTTAAACTATTTGAATTAAATTTTTACAATTAAGATAAGGGCTAGCGCCTCTCTTCTAGCTACTAATATAGAGTGAAGACATACATGACTGCAACATCATCGACCACTTCGAACCTAAACTTAACAGATGATGGGCGTGTAACATAAGAAGTGCCTCTAACAATTTTCATTTAGAAATAACTGAGATAATTAATTGTTTCTATCACACCTTGAAAACTAAGGGTTGACGGGTATGGAATATGAATAAACTCACATTTCTTAAGCCTTGAACTAATAAACGAAGATTAAATAGTACTCAAATTACCATCAACAAAATCATAACTAGAACAATAATTCTAAGCATGCTTAAACCATTTTAAATTCATATATAATAACATTTAGAGCTATGCTCCACTATAACATATACATATACATATGTTCCAAACTACAAAGGAAGACAAGAATTCAACCTATAGACTACGTGGAACATCTAAACTATAATTGTCAATATATAATGAAAACATAACTATACATCCACTAGCAGTTGTTTCAAAATATATTTACAGGCTTAGTCAGCAAAGTCCCCACTGTTCAACTAAAGGTGCAAGATCAGCAATGCTATCTGAGGCCAAAAACTTTCCGGTGAGTAATATTCCATTTATATAATTTAGTGAAATATAGGAGAAAATAATTTAAACGTATTTAACTTTGAATAATAACAATAATGATATGAATTGCAATTTCTATATCATACGATCATATGTATAAATAAAACTCAATATAGGTTTATCAATCAAATAAATCTAAATGCGTAATAAATCGTTTTGTATAAGAAAATCAGTTTAAAACTTCAAATCTCAAACCTCATCTAGAACGGATGACAAGCATGGACACACAGTCCACGAGGGTACGTAACTAATCAAGCATAGCTCAAGGCCATGGAAAACAAGCGTGGACACATAATCCATAAGGGTAAATAACCAAACAAGGGCAGCACGAAGCCCACGAAACAAGCGCGGGTACAAGACCCATGAATAACAAGCGTGATAACAAATCCCACGAATATCAAGCGATGCCCATGAATATCAAGTGAGCTCAAGGTTAACCATGGTGCACCAAGGACTATGTAATACCCGGATAATTATTTATCTGGAATATTATATTTTAATAAATAATACCTATTGGAAATAGGTGAATATGTGGTGTCAAAACCTTGTAGAATACTTATTCAATTTTCTAGGGAAATTTCTAATGAAATTAGAGGAAATAAAGGGGTGAAATCCCTAAGTGAGTTTGGGGGATATAAAATGCCCTGAAAATATCATGATAAATCCTAAATGGTAACAAAATATTTGTTAAAAATTAGAGAGTATGTTGTCTCTAATTTAGGGGATTTTTGGGATTATTTTCCCTGGAAAATAATGAGGGAAAAATCAAAAAGTATTGTGGGGCCATAATTAACCCCATGATTTTTAATATTTTGCATGGGACATAAAATACCAATGTAAGTCCAATAGTTGTGAGATAATGGTTAATCCTAAATAAGGAAATTATCAACAATTAATGAGGGATTAGATAAATAATTATTGGCTAATTATTTAAGCATAAATCAAGAGAATATTCAAGTAAATTATGAGGAACCCTTTAATTAAATATTAATTGATAAAATTAGCATAAAATATATGTGCTAATTATTGGGAAAAGATTAAGAAAATTGGTGAGATTAGGTACATGAAAACCCTAATCCTAAAAAGTTACTAATCATATGATTAGAGCACTAATTAAACTTGTAAGTCAAATTAGATAAATTAAATAATTACTAAGGGTTAAGATGTAATCTTGAAAAGTGAAATCAAAGGTTTAGAATTATTCTAGTAATTTTAAAAGCCTAAATCCATGTAATAAGAAATGGACCAATGGGAGATTTTTCTTTCTAAATTATATAGATAATTAAAATATGTATAATATTAATTAATTAAAAAATATTTAAAAAAATATTTAAAAAAAAAGGTGCAGCTGGCCGAAATTTTTGGAGTCAAAAAGGGATAAGAATCAAGCAAATAATATCATGATATTATGTTGCAAGTTGCAATATAATATTAATATAAAATGTGAAAAAAGCAAATAGGATAAATGACCACCGATAGAAATTAAATCCTAACTAGAAAACCATGAATAAGGTTTCTAAAGTCAGGGCATATTATAAACAAGTGAATTTTTAGCTTGGAGTAGGTTACCTCCGAAGTTATTTCCGTAACCGAAAATGGTTGTACTAGACTGGCTAAGAAGCTATCTGATATTCAAAAAGCAAATCACATAATGAAAATCTATAGAAACCAAGCCATAACTTGAAATCCGGGGATGAGTTGGTAAACATCTGGACATATTATGAATCAGTGGATTCTTGTCCCAAAGATGTTGTTACCCGAAGTGATTTCTATAACCGAAGCCGTTTATCCAAAAATCTTCGGCAGGCAACGAAATGTTCTGAATGGGATCAAAAATTTAGTTAACCAAGACATCTCTAAAGAGGAAGAATAGACCTTTAGGGCTATGTTGTCAGATTTTTCAAGATTACGCGATTAGGACACCGAACAGGGCACTTTATCGGTGGAACCTTCATAAAGCAAAGTGTGACATCATTTTTGATGATGTCACTTTGTGCAAAAAGGGGAGGGGCAGGTCGGCATGCATACTTGGAGGGAGAGGATTGTGCCATTTCATAAAGGCTAGATCCAAGGGTTAGGATTAAAGAAGGAAAAGTGCAATTTTGCCCTCACAAATGTCTATAAATAGCCTCTTCCCATTTCACTTCAACTCACACCAATTCAAGAGCAATATTTTGAATTAGAGAGAGAGGGTAGAGAGAAGGAGGAGCCGGAGGAAGTAGCAGCGAAGTTCTTCGAGGGTAAGTTCTTTGGTTCTAGTCTTTAGTTCGGTAGTTGTTGAAGTTCTAGAGTAGTTGTTGTTTTGATCTTTAATCTTCCAGTATATTTTAGATATCATGTTTTAGGATTAAATATGATATTTATTTTGGAAAATATGTTGGAGTAAGGGATATGTTGAAATTCTGGAAGATTAGGGTCAAAGTAACGAAGTGTTGGCGAAATTCCGCCGATTAGGGGCTCAGGGGTAAAATGGTCATTTATGACTAAAATGTTCGTCGTAATGATAGATCCTTAATAAATATGTTGTTATCTTGATAGGATATCTCTGATTACGTTCTGATCAACTGTCGTACCGTATTCCGACAGAAGTACCGTTTACCGTCAACGAAGGTACGTTCACGTACTGTAACACTAATCTGATGTTAATGTATGCGTATATGTGCTATGTGTATGATATGCTTATATGAGGTAGCTGATAGCTCTATGATATGTTTATGTACTGTAGTTATGCTTGCTGGGTATTGGGATACGTTTGCTAGGTGTGAAATGCTAGGTGTGAAACCATTGCTAGGTGTGAAACGACTGCTAGGTGTGACATGATAGCTAGGTGTGACATATCTGCCAGGGGGGTTATATACTGTTGGGATACACTTGCTTGTTGTGTAATCTGAATATATGTTATGCATATGTTGTGTATGTAAACATAAGGTTAACCGTTACCTGAGGTCTGGTGCGGACCTCAGCTCTTAACATAGCATCAGGGTCAGGAGGACCGAGGACCAAGGACCGAGGAGAGAGGAAGGCAGCAAGCCTAGAGATCTGGTTGAAGACTATCTGGTGTTGCCACGGCATGGGAATTGCCAGGGAGACATTTCTGTTGTATTCACTTTAAGAACTCTCACTTATCGTACCGTCTCTGTAATTAGCCAGTGGGCATTTTAAATATATATATCAGTTACACTCTTGGTCCGATGCTCTACTCTGATGAAAAAAAAAATTATACTGCTTGTGAAATCAGGATGTTACAGACTAACAGTGTCAATAATCAGCGTTCTATATTCAGCCCTTTCAAAAATATTTACAAGCATGTTTGGGGCTAATTTTTCAAAAGCAATAAAAATGTCTCCTTTTAAGCTAAAGATTGATTGTATCAAATACTTCATAATAAAATGCCCCAGCATGAAGGTTTGCAAATAATACCTCAAAACTATACCTTTCCAAATTCCATACATAAACATTCTTTATTCTTTGTCATAATCTGTCATATTTTCCATTTGGAAAATCTTTCACCATATCCATGCATAAAATTCAATGGTCAAATGTTTCATTAACTAGGTTAAAGATTCAAATATTATAATTAAGATACAAGGAAAATTAATAAATACAACTTTCTTCAAAAAACGAACTAGAATAATTGAAATACTTCAAATGACACAATAATTAAGATTACAAGAGAAATTCTGCTAAAATACATGTGAATATATTAAAAACCGTATATTGAGATAAATAAAAAACTTATTAATAAATTAATTGAGACATTATTCACTCACCTGTTGCAATCGCAATTATATAATTCTTCCCTAGTTATCAGCTCCCGACTTATTAACTCCTTACTTTAATTTCCTAATATCCCTAAAACAAAATATCAATATTCCAACTATAATCTATACACAATTTTCATAACGTCTTATTAAGAGAAGTATTTCTTTGATAGTCTTTCCTTAACATCATCATTATTATTTTCAATCACTGACATAATCTCAATCTTTGTGCATTACTTCAACAAATAACTATCAACCCACAAGAAACACATCCACATTATCATTTTCAAGTCGATTAGAAAAATGTAAAAGATATTAAAGTTAATCCTCTTCACATTGGAAATAATGTTAAATTGAATTGCTAATATATACACGATAGCTAAGTACCCATCCCAAAGTCAATCCAAGACATTCTAAAAGAAAATCTCTTGCTTTTTTTCCATACATGCTTCCAAATCTAACAAATACCATAGTCATCATAACAATCTTGCAACACATGTATAACTCTTCTTTCCTTCAAGCTTTTTATCAAACAATTTGTAAGCACTCAATATTAAGTCATAAAACAAACTTCTTCAACACACTTATTTGCTACAATAATTTTAAAATTCATCCACCAATCACTTCTTGAAGTAGTTAATGGACAATCAAAGTTTTAGTAATAAACAACACCATGCTAATAAATTACCAATTCTATCTCTTCACAAAACAAAATGGTTTCTCAAGATTACCTCAATTCTAAAATTTGATTATACTACAATAATTATGTATAACTATCTATTTTAACTCTTAATTCTCCTTTGAAATATTTTATCAAACACCTAGTGTGCATTCACAATCAAACAAATTAATCAAGCTTATTAAACGACAAGTTTCAGCTTATTTTTACTCCCATTCTCCCTTATCCCTACGCACTGCCACATAATAATAGCATAAATTATATGAAACTAAACATACCCACACACACGACATCTACAGATTAAAGGAAAGAAGAGTTTCTTTTTGCAAAAAAAAAAAAACACACACACACACACACATAGAGTGGCAGAGCCACATTGGTGCCCATGTGGGCACGTGCAAACACAAACTTTTCAGAGAATATATATTTGTTGAAGGAACCATATGACAACTTGCCTAATGGTGTGGTTGGTTGTTTCGGTAGTCTCTAGTATGTGAGGTCCCTGGTTCGAATGTGAGCTCAGACAATTATCTATGTTTTTTTTTTCTCCTCCCAACTCGCTAGGATCAACACTAATGCGTTAGAATATGGGCTTTTATGGCAACTTTATAATAGGTTCTGTTGAGACTACATATACGTAATTAAGTTTCACACAGGTTTGACTCATGATTGAAATTTATTGCATTATATTTTTCATCCATTTTCTGTAATGTCGGTTTAAACTTCAAAAGAAAAACAAGAGAAAAGAAAAAAGCCCGGAAAAATAGTTGCTAGATACATTGCACAAATTATTGAATATTCCTTAATTTAGGACTTAAAATTAATACTATGGTTAGCAAGAAGGCTTATAATTCTCTCAAGCAATTTCAGAATTTTGCCCTGCATTTGCTCTTGTCATTAATGGATGTTTCTCCCTGAATCGATGCTTTACAACTACATTGTGCACCATATCCTGAACAATCGAAGAATGCTTTTATAATTGTTTTGTTGTAATAGTTTAGTTGACTCTTGATTATTATTTTTCAATGTTAAGTTGAATTTTATTCAGTACTGTGTGCCTAAATTTGAAACTTATCTGTACAAAGTTGTATTTATGATAGTGTAGAGTTGTAATGCATTTGTGTTCTCATTGTTTTCCTTCCTTCTTTATGTAGGTGTTTGATGTTGAATCTATTGAAAGTGCCCGTGCTTTCTAGTGGACAGCCTGGTGAGTTATAACATTTGTTATGCTCTTTTGCTCCTTCGTTGATATTTGACTTTTTAATATCCTATCACATATGACAAACCATAATAATTTTTCCTTGCATGTTGCTTTGGAATTTGATTTTGTAATATTTGGGTATCTGTATGCCATGGGATTAGAGTATATTGTTTTGTTTAAATTGATTTCCTTGGAAATAATTTTCAATTGAACCTCGTTTCTGGTCCTAAACTTTACGAAAGAGTGGGTTGTCTTTTATCCTCCTTAAAAAAAAAATCGGGGCCGCTGCCCTCGAATCCCACCACTAATTGTGCACCCACAAATATTAAAACCTAGCTTCGCCACTGCACACACACATTTTGCCTCACAATAACATTTTATTAAGTAGAGGAAGGAAAGGAGTCACGCACAGCAGCAAGAACAAGATAAAGGGAGGAGAAAATGAAGATGAAGCTTCAGCATACCCACACCACAATGAGCACTTGCAGGACAAAAGAGGAAGGAGAAGAAATTTCAGCCATAGCAGTAGTGCAAAGGACGAACATGAGAACGAAACAGAGATGAATGAGGCTGGGGATTTGGGGTTTCAAATTTCATAGAAGCTTCTATACTCTCTGCTTTCGCTTCTTTGACTTTGTTTCACGTGCAAATGATGTTTTTCTTACACATATAAGGGTATTTTGGTAATTTCTCCTGAGTTAAGACAAAAATAAAAATTACATCTTGCCTTAATGAGGATTCGAACCCAAAACATAAAAGACTTTAGACCATACCCCATATCATCAAACTTCAAGCTTCACCCTATCACCAAGTTATAGTAAATAGTAAATATATAATTAGCATATAATATTATAATTTAATAATAATAATAATAATATTATTATTATTATTATTATTTTAGTTTGAAATATCTAGGTTATTACAGTTTCGTTGTTTTAAAAATTATTAACTTTATTCATCAATGAATAATTCATTAATTTAGACTTTAAAATTTTAAAATTAAAAACCAAGTATTATAAGTGTTTCTTGATTTTTTGACAAAAAATGCTACCATTAATTTCAGAAATAAGTTATCTCATCACCACGGTTCCCCCACTGGAGCCATGGTTTGGTTTGGGACATTGCGGATTATAAATATTCTTGCTGATTAAGAGGGCTATCATACTTTGAGAATTTTATTGATTTTAAACTCAGCACGAAGCATCTCTCGTTCACTTTTATGGGCTCCTGATACTTTTCATATTCCTATATGCAAAAATGTTGAGCAAATAAGTAAACAAATACTATCATTACCGAAACCAATTCAAATTCAAATTCAAATCCAAATTCCAATTACACATTATATTAACAATCAAGCTTCAACAACTATAAAACAAAATGCACAAGAAAACGTATAACCAATTTAGACATGAAATCAAATCAAAACCAATAACTAAAAGATCTTAGAAAACCCTGTCTTGTGTCAATCCCATCTATAAACATGAACGCAGAACACAAACTCATCAGAAATGTCACTTTTGATTATTTCAAAGACGAACACACCTCCCACTTCCAGATGATGTTCTTTCATGAATCTCCTTCATCCCTGTTTAACTGTGGCTTCCATCAAACAATTGGTACCGCTAACTCTCACGTAGGACCACCAAACGCTACATACTCGAAGACTTTCGGGATATCTAAAACTTGATCCTTTTGTTTTCCTTCATCATCAGATGCTTTCTGAAAAACCTTTTATATTTGGTATATATGTGTATATTAAGTGATTTATAGCTGTGACTGGAGTGGTATCCATTAGCGACCAAATCTGAAACTCATCTGTTGCTGTGGTGTAGTGATTATCACGTTAGTCTTACACACTAAAGGTCCCCAGTTCGATCCTGGGCAGCAACACCCAATTGTTTATACTTATGATTCTAATCATAATTATCATTTTGCCCTTCTTGATACACAATCAAGGTTAAGCTTGAATGATCGATAAAAGACAACAAATATATACTTTACTTTTTTTAAGGTATCAGTTTTTTCTAAAGCCAATTCGATGCGAATTTAAATATAATTAAAAAAAAGATTCCTAGTCTTTAAATAAAACATATTTATCTAATTTAACTAGATTAAAGAAATTAGTTAATATGACATATATTTTCTAAAACATCCTGATCATTTTCCTTAATTCTCTCATTTCCTCTCCTTCTTAATTATTTTTGAAGGAGCATCAATCGAGGGATATTATGAAAAAATTGACAAACATGAAAAATATATCATATATTTAGGATCGAGATGAACTCATGAAATATGTCATTTATTAAGGATCTGAGGGAGTACTTTACTTTTAAAAAGGTATTAGGGTTTTCCCAACCCAATTAGATATTAGCTCGTCTCTTGATATAATAGTTAAATAACTAATTTAAAGAGATTAAGAAAATTCGTCGTATTAATTAGTTATTTGTAAAAATGTAGGGTTAATTTTTCTAAAATATCATCTTTCATCATGACTATTTTTGGATGTAAACCACATAATGCGTGTAATCAATAAAGATATATACTTTGAGGAAGAATTATAAATTTGAAAGATAAAATGGACTAAAGTCTTATATTTAGGAGCAAATAAGCTCCCCAACTAACTCTTATATTAAGTATTGGAAGTAGTACTAACTTGAACATAAAATCTTGCTTAACGAGAATAATTATTGTTGATTAAAAGAAAATCGCTTTCTTTATTTTTCTAATCCATTGTTATATTGCAAATAAAATTACCAGGCATATTTCCTCTTTTTCCCCGGATGCAAAACCCATTTCTTAATCATGGAGTGGGCGAAATGTATTGGGCTTATGAGAACATATGAAGCCTCTCTCATATTCTTTAGCCCAAGAAATATTCCCTCGTTTGCTTTATCTAAGTTTTGGGCTTCTTGTATAAAGGCAGGCCCAACTTCATGACTTGATATAATTTCACGGACAAAATGCATATCGCCATATTGTTGTACAAGGTAATAAGGTTTGAATCTTGTTAGAAGATGTGTCTACATTTAATACTCATCAATAATAAGATACATGTGCCTGGCAAAAATACACATTTTTATCTTTAAATACTCTTTGAGCTTAAAGGTATGCATGCCTTTATTAAAGCCTTGAAACCAACTCATCTAAGCTTTTCATTTACCCAAAAAAATGATGAAAATTTTGTATAAAAGAAAGCTCTTTGATTTTTCCCCCTTGCAGGTTTTCTTTCATTGAAGGCAATGATGTTGGTTGGTTAAAGTATACGTTTATAGTCCTCTAATTTTACATGATATTTCAGGTTAGTCTTTTAAGTTTATAAACATGCTTAGTGGAAATTTAATTACATAGCTATTATTTAAATTTTCTAAATAAGCATTTTTTTTCGTGATGAGACTACAATATTAACACTAGTGGACTAAGTAAACAAAGTATGTTTATTCTTATCTTCATACGTTTCATTCCCCTTATTACAAGTACTACTCAAGAACTCAAGAGCATCGTTACACACTTTGAAACATAGGAATTGACTTAATTAGTTGACTTTTGAATGGGACAAGCAATCCATAAATTCTTCAATGTTCTCACAAGAACTTCCATCCTTACTAACAGCTTTTGCAGCCAAATTCTTCCATTTCATGGCATTATTCTTCACTTCACTTCCTTCTTCACCTTTCATGATTTCCCAAATACTTTTCTTCAATGCTTCTCTGTGTACAATCCCTTTCTCATCAAACTCAGCTCTCACTCCTATCTTCCAAACACCCTTAATAATCTTTGCGTTGGTCCTTTGATCACTCCAAAGTGGCATAAGCACCATTGGGACTCCCAAACTCAAAGCTTCCAAAGTTGAATTCCAACCACAATGTGTTACAAAGCATCCTATAGCCTCGTGTGATAGCACCTTGAGTTGGTGACACCATGAAACCACCAAACTTTTCAGGGATTTTCTGGGAAAATCTTTAGGAAGCTTAGCTTCTTCAGATTCCCTCACTACCCACAAAAAAGTTATTCCACTTTCGGCTAAGCCCCATGCTAGTTCTTCCATTTGCTCTTTTGTGAGAGGCACCATTGTTCCTAATGATACATAAACAACTGATTGTTTTGGTTGATTATTTAACCATTTGCTGCATTCTTGATCATTCTTAAACTTGGAAAATCCATGATCTTCTTCATCTTCAAGTGCTTTAATGTTGTTGTTCAAGAACTCGTAGGGCATGGTTGGTCCGATGGTTCTTAAGTTTGGCCAAATCTTTCTCATACAATCTGCAACCTAAAAAATAAATTATATAGATTAGTACTCCCTTCCCTCCTAAATGTAGGAGTTAGATAACTAATTTACACACATACACATTCATATTAAAAAATTTAGTGAAGTTAATTATTTGTAACTAATATGTGTTGGTTTCCTAAAATACTCCATTCAATATTATTCATATTCATGAAAACCACTTTTAATATGTGCAATTAATAAGAATAGCTTGGAAAAAATGACACATTTAGGAGGTAAGTGGATTGAGGTATTGTATATAAGACCACCATGATCACATAAACTTAGAAGAAAAGAACAACTTGCAAGTAAAATACTGTATTAGGCCTATAAATTAATTTTGGTCAAAGAAAATGCTTTTAGTGGGCACGACCCTAGTATAAATGAAATTGCCTCTTGGAATAAGTAATTTGATGAGGTTGACCTCCCATTCATTATAAAATTCATGATGACTCATGAGCTACCAAAGCAAACATATCTCTTATTACTTTTTTCAACATAAATAATTTTTTTAACAAGATTTTCACTAAAATCGTACAGACCACTTTTAAAAATATTGAAGGCCTTGAAATGGACAATAGATCCGTGTGTTGTTAACTTGTTAACAAAGAAACATAATATTACTGATAAGACCATATTTTGATAAATTATTTCTTATCATTCTATGGCTTTCTATGAGGCTTATTGGGCTAAAATGTATTAATTATGAAATTAAATGATAAAATGAAAGTAAGGTCAAAAAGGGCATGATTGTCGTATTTTGATGAATAACCTTGATTGTTTGATTATTGGAATGTTTGGTATTACAAGTACTTCCTCCGTTGGTTCTTATAAAACCCACTTACTTTGTAGTTCAATTTATTCCTTATTAAAATGAGTCTTATATTAAGAACGAAAGGAAGTTTTAAATTTCAAAGGTCTTTGTAACTTGTTCTAGCATCAAATTGACGGCATTTTGATAAAATTTAATCTTGTAACTTTCTTTTCAGTGTATGGAAGAATCATTTGACATCTTCAAAGGCAAATACACACAGACAAAGTTACTTGAGTGTACATGTACCTCAATTTCAAGCTCGTAGAAGGAATTGCAGAGAATGTAATCAGCTTCTTCAATGTTGGAGAATTGACCCACCAGCAAATTCAGCACTGGATCTCCTGGTTCACATTCATACAAGAAAGTAGGCAAATCCAAAGGCTCAAAAGTTGGCAATCCAGGAAGGGAAATATTTTCATCTTTTACCAGCGGATGTTTCAGTTTTCCCTTGTTCACATAATAGTATATACTATCCACACCAATATTCTGAGTCAGAAAACTCACCCCAAGTAACCCTAATTTCCTCGAAACATCAAGAGCCCAAGTCAAGAATGAATCATACACGATACAGTCAACAGGCTTCCCTGTTTTGTTAAGCTTCTCAATGAGCTGAATAAGAGTCTGTGTCCCTACTTCCCGAAACCGATCAAAATAGTTGATCTTCTGGTTCTCCGCTTTGTCAAACCCGCCGTCGTCAAAGCCATCGGAGATGGTCTCAAGGGCAATATTGGAACCTGGAAGCTGTTGTAACTTGTTGCAGAAGAAGCGAGTTGAGACTAGGGTTACACAGATTCCTCCATGTTGAAGACGCTTGGAGAACTCAAGAATAGGGTTTATGTGACCTTGAGCTGGATATGCCAACATCACACAGTGAGCTTTTCTTGTAGCTTTTGTTTCACTCTCCATTTTTGTCACTACAAACTAAACCTTGCTCGAACACTCGTGAATTTGTGGCTGTGAAATGTGGTAGTGGGGGAGATAGATTTAGAGATACCTATATATAGACACACACACAAACGCGCGCACACGTAAGCAGGACCAGAAGTTCGGTAAGTATGAGGGTTTATTCGATGCACCGTGGTAGGTAGGTTGGTAAAGAATGATGTAAGAACTTACGAGTTTGTGATCGAGTGTTAGCAAATATTTTATTGAGCATAATTTTAAAGTACTTTTATAAAGCTGTCAAGATGGAACTCCATCATAAATCATTATCAATTCTCTCATTCTCCATATCCTTTTAATTTCCTTCTCTCTCTAGGAATTTGCTGCTCTAGTGTTTATTAACTAGCTATGATGATGACCGTGAGAATATATAATTGTATTGAATATGTACCTTGGCTTTTGGATGGTGGCAATAGCTATTTTGTATGATTGAGTAGAAGGAAGCAATATATACATTGAGGGAGAGTGTGGAGAAATATGGTGTAAATTGTATAGTTAGAGTTTGCATAAGGTTTTGCTTCCATAAAGATTCGAATCTGATTTCCTCCAAGTTTTGAGCAGTTGAAACCTTCCCCACTGAGATTATAAGTTTTTCTTGGTTAGGAAATTAAACTCAGTAAAGTGCTATATTGTGATGAGATCTTAAAGAGTATTATTGAGGGGAAAAATGTAAAATTTGGCTTATATATATAAATAAAATTAAAAAACCAATTCAAATTGACATAAGTGGTAGTAACTCTAGTCACTTGGGTTCAATTTTCAACCATAGTGTTTACACCTTAGTTAGAAAGGGTTTACCTTTACTTTTATGACATCAATTCGATGGCCAAATCTAATCAATTGAACCATAAAAGTTGTAAACCGATAGCATACATATATTATTTCCTCCCCGGAATTTGTCATTAGCTACTGCTACTTGTGGGATTTTTTTTTTTTTGTAACTACATTATAGTGATTTTCCTAATTTTATTTTATTAGTAATATTTTATCCATTCCCATTGGTTTTTATCAAGGTTCTAAAACCCAGACCAGCCATTAAACCGGTCGGGGTACTAGGTCAAAGGTCAATGGGTCAAACAGAAACTAAACCAGGACAACTAAGTCTCCAGTTGACTCAACTTAAACCAACTATTTCAATCATAAATACCTCTCTCATCTCTTCCTACTCCTACTGTGCCTCCATTCTCTCTCTCCTGACTCCTCCCTACCTCCCTCCTCGTTCCCAATCAATCTCTTTGTCTCTCGGAAATGACCTTCTTCGACAAATCTGATGGCAACCATGACTAGATCTCCCCCCCCCCCCTCCCGCCCTTTCTCGTTCTATGTCTCACTCTTTTCTCACCGTCGATCCGACGACGAGTTTCAGGAGACCATGACCTTCTTTCTGACAAATTTGATGGTGAGAACTTGGTGACTCTTCATATCTTGGTCACTCATCAAATCTCTCTCTCCTCCTTCTCCTTTCTATTTTCTCACTATCAATTCGACAATGAGTTTCAGGCGACTTTAAAAGAAAAAAAAGACTTTGTGACTCGATCAACTCGGCCGAGCCAGGCTGAGTTGACCGAGGTCAACTAGAAACCCAGTTTCTTCCCTTAACTCATACCGTTTTTCCAGCCAGTTCACTGGTTTCCAGTTCAGATCAAATTGACCGGTTTGGTCCAGGTTCCAAAACATTGGTTTTTACTCAATCTAAAATAATTTAAATAATAAGATCACTTTTTTGTGTGACTAATTTAATATATTGATTTTAAAAAGGGTTAAGGTGTAGATTTGCCAACGAACTATTACCCGAGGAGCGTCTGGCACAAAAAACAATTGAGGGGACCAAGTTGGCCAACGAACTATTAAAAAGTGAAAAAAGTACCAAATAACTATTTAAAAAAACAACTATCACAATTACATTAAAATATGAGGCACTGGCGTAGGACGGTGGCAGAGATGCTGGAGAAAAGAGCAGTTAAGCCTTCTTGTTGGATAATGCAAACACTAACAGAGATGGGACCCATGCAAGCAGGCGCTGTGGCAGCGGCGGTTGCTGCTTGTGGCATCGGAGGGATGCAACCAGGGTGCAAGCTAGGCGCGTGCCAGCCGAAAGCTGTGGACTGCTGGATAAGTTCAAGAGGGTGAGTGGAACACCCAGAAATAATGGAAGCTTTAGAGACGCCGACGTCGCTGACACTGTGACAGTCAATGGAAGACGAAGACACCAAGACACTGGCGTGATAATGTTCGTTGGCGAATCTGCACCAAATTGTGTTTTTCTTCACTTTTTAATAGTTCGTTGGCCAATTTGGTCCCCTCAATTTTTTTTTGTGCTAGACGCTCCTCGGGTGATAGTTCGTTGGCAAATCCACACCTTAACCCTTTTAAAAAATAGGGATAAGGGTCTTATTTGCCATGGAAGTTTTGGCTGAAAAGCATTGAGTAGACGAAAGTTTTTTTTGGAGCAAAATTGCCATGGAAGTTAACATAACGTAGCAATTTTCCCCCTCCGTTAATTTTGACTATTAAATTTAATTGAGTGCACATGTGGCATGCCACCTCATCAATCAAATAAGAGTTAAGTATCATTTTTGCCCCGAAAGTTTTCTCTGAGGAGCAATTTTGCCCCGGATGTTTACAAAACGTAGCAATTTTGCCTTTCTATCCCCCAATATTAAATTTGACTATTAAATCAATTAAAGAACACACATGTCATGGCTTGAAAAGGTTGAACTTGAAGTCAGAGAGAGAGAGAGAGAGATCTTTGAGATGTTGAGCTTAAGGCGGTCATAATTTGTGAAGTCGAACTGGTCAAAGAGACTGAAAGGTCTGTCGCAAAACTCAGAGGAAGCATCACTTATAATCTAAGCAAATGAAACGCAAAACAAGAAATGATTTGTCCCAGAAATTGGTTAAATAAGCATTACTTAAAATCACTGGAGATTTATCTTGTGGGACAGGGTGGATGGCCTAGATCAATCTATACAAAGGTAAATACTATCATTATTGATTTGTCTTATTGAACCTTTTTGAGACAAATTATTTCTCGTTCTGCGTTTCATTTGCTTAGATCATAAGTGATGTTTCCTCTTGGTTTTGCAAAAGACCTTTCAGTCCCTTAAACCAGTTCAACTTCACAAACTCCAGCCGCCTTGAGCTCAACGTCTCAAGAATCTCCCTTTCTGACTACAAGTTCGACCTTTTCAAGGCATAACGTGTGTTCTTTGACTAATTTAATAGTCAAATTTAATATTGGGGGATAGAAGAGCAAAATTGCTACGTTTTTGTAAACTTCTGGAGCAAAATTGCTCCTCTGCGAAAACTTCCGGGGCAAAAATGATACTTAACTTTTATTTGATTGATGAGATGGTATGTCACATGTGCACTTAGTTAAACTTAACGGTTAAAAGTAATGGAGGGGCAAAATTGCTACGTTTTGTTAACTTTCATGGCAATTTTATTCCAAAAAATACTTTCGTCCATCCAATGCTCCTCAGTCAAAACAACCTAGGAAAATAAGACCTTTATCCCTTAAAAAATATCATCTACCTATAAATATATTACTAAATAGTAATTAAATTAATAACAAGTCAAAACAAAGTTGGGTTGTACAAAAACAAATGAAGTTGGATTTGCCAATTTATTATAATCAAATCAACTAATCGGTTTTCTGTCAACGAAAAAAGCAATCGCTGGAATCATGAATGAGATAGCTTACGTACTCACTAATTTATTAGTTCTTAAATGCCTTGTCTTCTAGCGGGGGTTAGTTAGCTGTTCCATCACCAATTTTATTAATGATTACTCCCTCTGGTCCTTATTATAAGGCACCAACTATCAATTTCTCACGGACCAAGGAATGGAGGTTAAGTCATTAATGAGGTCTAAAAGTAATAAATGTTTCCAACTTTACCCCTACTTTAATGATGTAGGTTTAAATGAGTTAGTTAAAAATTAGGGTATAATGGAAAAGTAGTAATAAATGAGTTAGTTAAAGTAAGTTGGTGCCTTATAATAAGGACCAAAAAATGTTAGTGGTTAGTGCCTTATAATAAGGACCAGAGGGAGTAGTAGCTAGTCATAAATATAAGATCAAGTTGAATTGTTTGGAGAGATTAAAAAAGTTAATTAAATTACTTTAAAATATTTATATATTTTTTTCTTCAAACTACTTTTTCTAACTTATGAGTTAATATATAGCTTAATCATGCACAAAATGTAATATGATTAAATAACTTATTTAGTTACCTTAATATTTTTAAAAAGTCAACTAATAAGGGTAAAGGAGTAAACTTATAAGGAAATGTCAGTAACATGTTGAATAAATGGGATAAAAAACTTTATTATCTCTGCCTTATAATAAATAAGACTAGAAAAGTATGAACGAATGAGTCATGAGGAGTAAGAAGTACAAGAATAATGCTCCTCTTGTCCTATATACAGGGCAGAGAGAAGAAAAAATGTGTTCCTTTTTAAGAGCAGGGATAGAAAATTACTTTCATATGAATGTACAATTTTACCTTTTATTTAAAATTAATATAATATTTGGAAAAAAAAAAAAAACTAAATAAATTATTTAATCATATCATATGTTGTGTATGATTAAATTATATATCATTTTATAAATAAGACAAATTAGTTTGAAGTAAAACAATAAATATAAATACTTTAAAGTAATTTAATTAACTTCTTTAATCCTTAAAAAATCACTTAAATCTTATATTTATAATCGAAAGTAGTATTTTGTTATGGGACGTAGTCCTCCTACTTCATGAAGGATATCCTCATTCAGTCCTTATCATCACAATGATCAACACCATATGCTTACTATTGTGATGGATAAGGAAAGAGATGAGAATCAGGGTCAGTCCTTGAAAGACCAGGGCCTAAAAGGACCGGCCCTTTCAGGTTTTGGGTAAAAAAAACGTTTGTTTTTCAAAGTCCGACCCGAGAGCATGCAGGCCAAGGGTGGCCTTATAGAGTCGGAAGACATTTTTATGAATTAACATTATTTTTTCTGCATTTTTTAAAGAAATATAATTAGTAAAATACAACAATTAAAGTTCTAATTTATCAAATAAATGTTGTTAACATTAATGTCTACACAACACGCTTAATGCAATAAACAAATGCAGTCATTAATTCATAATTAAGAGTAAACTATTATCCATAAGTAGCTCACACAAAGTATAACAAGATTAGCACTAAGCAACATGAGTATGATGACTATCATCTTCATCTTTTTCACCACTATCATAAATTTCAAAGACATTTTATTGTACTTCAATTCGAGTACTAGGCTTTGCTTCATGGGTAAAAAAATCAAAAATATATTCTCTCACATCATGAATACATCCATAATCTTTATCTACAACAAATAATAAACCAAATCATAAAATCAAAGTATAGTTATTATGTATTTGTAATTAAATGGATAAATAACTCTATAACAAATACATAATACATATAAATTTGTAATTAAACACTACTACAAAAACACTCTATAACGTCCATTTTTTTACTTGTTTAACGTCCTTTTTCATACGGACGTCTATCTAAGGGACGCAATAAAAGTGAGACTTTTGATGTCCCAAACATTTTTTAGGACGCCTGATAGCGACTTCGGCAAGTGCACCGATCGTTACAAGTAATAAAGTAGTGAGAAAAAGATCGTCCCACGAGGAATAGTACTCCAACCACTAATTCGTTATTTCAGCTTTAGTTGGATCAATGAGTAATAGGGGTGAGTTGTAACCAAACAGAATTTTAAAGAATTTAATCAAGAACAAGCATTCAAGATTAAGAGTCTCAAGAGCGATTGTTTAGAAAAGATAATTAATAGAGAAAACGCAGCTAGGGCATATAAATCCCCTATGTTCCTCCAAGTATTTGAATTAAATCCCTAATTGACTTTTATTTCCCATGATTGACGATCAATTCTCTAAAATTAGACTAAGTCCCAATGTCTTGACGCTACCTTAATCCGTTATCTTTGAAAACAACCTAATGTCTTAGTATTGTTTTGGAAAGATCAATGTATTTAAACCAGAATTATGAGATCGCATAAACTCGCAAGCCTATGTCTAGGTCATGCAACTCTATGACGAATTACCGGTTCTAGTTAAATGCACCAACATCTCTATTGTCATACACCAATAGTGGATTTTGTAGATCTGAAATCCATAGTGGCAGATCTGGAAAATCAGCAAACCACACTTCCACCACCATCTCCAGATCTGAAATCGACGGTGGCGTTTTTGCTTGTGTAGCGTTCCCAAGGGCAGAATTTGACGACTCGTTCATCGATGGCCCAAAAATATGAAATCGACGGTGGTGTTTTTGCTTGGATTTGAAATTTTGTTTAATAGGGTCGAGAGAGGGGGCGAGAGCAGGGGAGCAGGGTTGAGAAAGAGGGGCGAGAGCAGGGGAGCTTGACTGTGTGATGGTAGGAGAGGCAAGGAGAAATCACTGAGGACGCCAGGGATGGAGTTGTTCGACTTCGACTGGGTGAGAGAAATGCCAAAGGTGTTTTCCAGGGGAGTTGTTACAAGAGAGAATTTTTGGCGTCCTAAAATAATTTTTAGGACGCCAAAAATGGTGATTTTGGCGTCCTAAATATAATTTAGGACGCTAAAAAATTTCTTTGGTGCCAAAAAATTCCCCAAATTTTCAAAAGTACGACAAAAATGCTATTTTTGGCTTCCCTAAACTATTTTTAGGACACCAAAAATGTTGATTCTAACATCTTTAATTAGTTTTAGGACACCAAAAATTTTGATTTTGACGTCCCAAATCTAATTTAGGATGCCAAACAATTTCCCACAATTAATTTTAGGTGTTTTGAAATACTTTTGGGACGCTTAGATTAATGTTAGGCGTCCTAAAATTGTTTTAGGACACCTAATTCTCAAATTTCAAGCAGATAATTATGAAATTGCCACCACCTTCAATTTTTACTTCCTTTTTTATAATAAAGACGTCTTTTAGGGAAGTAATATCCCATTTTTGTAGTAATGAAATGGTCAGGTCAAGTCAAGTTAACAAAACAAAATAAAAAAATTTAAAGGGCCTAATGGGCCATCCCTTGGCCTTGTAGGGCCGACCCTTTTAAGCCTGCGGCCTTACAAGGCTGACCTTGTAGGGCCAACTTTATTTAGAAGCTATAATTTACAAACCTGGTCCTTAAAGAACCAGGGCCTAAGGATTTCCCGGCTCTAGATAAGGATGATTCATATTTAAAGTTATTAATGTGTACATTTTATCAACGATAAATTTTTTTTAAGAAGTAAGCGGGTAGTTTATCGTAATAAGGTGACAACGTAAGTATAAAATTAGGGTAGCTGAAATTTCCAAGTTTGTTTGTGATCACTTTTGAGATCCAAAAAGTGTTTATTCACATAAATCGAGACTAAACTCCTTTCACATGCTTACCTCATATACCGTAAATCATGATTAAAAAGTTGTTTTTGAAGGGTCCAATTGCTATTTCAAACAAAAGAGTTGCAGTGGCATCTATTGAAGTGAAAATGATATAAAATCATTTCAAGTGGTGTAGACACATTCAAAGTTTACCATGGGATGTATTGGTGAAGCGATTGACCAAGTATTATAAAGTCCTTTGAAAAGGGATAGAAGAAAACACCTGATGAAGCTACTGGAAAAAATATTTTGGTTAACAATTTATCTTATGATTTGATTTTGATAGAGCAAAATGACAATGTGGATCTATGTAAAACCGATCACATTGTATGGTGTAAGATTTTGTTGTTGTTGTTGGCAGCATTTGTCTCGTTACTTAATTCCAATCTCATCTATCACTAGTTGTTGGCCGCAACACTTTGATTGTCATATAATTCAGTGGATCTTCCAAGTCCTCCTTAGTGATATACAAATCCTATTACCAACATCACATGCAAATAAGAGAATCAATCCAAGTCTTTCCCAAGGATACAGTCCTTACGAGCTATTCTACAACTATCAGCAGATAAGAAACGACACAGATTAATAAACGAACCCTTCATGCAAAAACAGGGTGATCAAAACTACAGAAGATAATAGAACTTAGCAAGGCAAAACACAAGAGGAGGAAAGAGAAGTTGCTCAAAGGTTAGAGCAAATCCCCAAACCTTCGGTTTCATGCCCCTTTTATAAGTCACAGATCATCATAACACTGAGCAAACTTAAACACATTTAAGGATAATTAACTCATCAATTAATGCACTTAAGTACAATTAAATGGAGGGTTACATAGTCATTGACACACTTGATGACTAAAGATGTTGATTACAAAACTAAAGACTCATCATGGTTATTAGAGTGACAGATTAATTAGATTGATATTTTCTATAAAATAAAGAGTGCCCAGTACTACGTTTAAATCGAATACAAGGAGGGTAAAATTTCCGAATTTCAACTCCATAGTCGTGTGAGTAAGTATATTCCTCCTCTTAGCCCATTTACAGCCCAATATCACTTGTTATTACTTGGACCCCTAATCCCATGCAATGTGGGACTCTTCCTTTGCCATATTAGTTACAACAATCCCCTACATGTGTCAAAGGAAGCACCATTAGCTAAGTTACACACATGAGAATAATCATTCTATCTGGTGGTCCTCTGGATTATGAACCAAAGAGTTGTTAGTGAAGCATGCTTCTATGAACCAACAAATCTTTGGTATGTACTAAAGGCATTAAGAGTTGATTATACCCCCACATTTCTGATGTTAATGTCGGGTTTTGCACGTTAAAATGAACATGCATGTACTTGGTGCACAACGAATGCTCTAGAGATTTTGTCATGATCTCATAGGAGCGGCCCCACTCCACATTCACAGAGGTGAATTCATGAAATTTGCATGCAATGAGCACACCATCTCGTAGAATTATGAAATCATTATAAGCTTTCGCTTAGCCTAACCAAAATGCTTTCTAGCACTTTCCCATGCCATAGGAAGGGACTAGCAATTTATTTAGTACTAGCAAAACTAATGAACGACTTCGTTTTACCCATATGAACCTTTTTCATAAGATCACCAATCACAAAGATTGGGTTGACCATTGTGGTTAATTTCGAATTGCACTTCTATCCCAATCCCCTAGGCTAATTTAATTCTTCTTGGGGGTTTGTTAATGGATCTTGTAACACCCCAAATTCCACACTTCAAGTTGTGTCGATTGACACTTGGCTTTAGGAAAATCGACGGAGTTTGAGGCGCTACATCAGAGTAATGCGGAAACGGAGAGCATGCACTAATGTTTGGACAATGAGTAACTGATATAAAATGCCCAGGCATAAGCTGGTTAACTTAAAAATCCCGAAGGAATATTCATGTGAAACAATAATACAGAATGTGTATAATTACAATCTCTCAATGTAACTATACAATCTTAAACCAAGCCTTAGGTAGACTTGGGGCATAGAACCTAACTCAGTCAATCAAACCTATTGGCCAGGTAGGTGTCTAGTGGAAGTCTCCTCGTCTTTCACGGCGACTTATTGACTGAACCACATAGGCGAACCCTGCCTAGACACCAAACGGTTTGAAATAACCACATTAGATTCTTGCCAGAAAGAATGCTCTGATGAAGCTCTTCCGGCATTTGCTTTGACCGGTGCCTCTTCCCGACTTCATCCATCAATGCCTCTTTTTGGCTCTGTCCATCAGTGCCCTCTCGGATCCTGGTTCCTTTCCTGAACCTTAGACAAATCTGAGGTCCAATACCCATCGGACCTCAGATAACAGTTAACCTCATATGAAAAGTATGAACAGTATATATGACAGATATTCATTACATTATAAAGTTGAATTTTTCAAAGTAAATGAATTTTCTTTTTTATAGAATAAATGAATTATTTCTTTAACTATTTATTTTTCAAAAAATTAAAATTATTTTTAGGTTAATATATTATTTATAATATCAAATTTTAAATGTATAAATACTCATTTATTAATTAGAAAATTTAATAAGGATTTTTTTTTTTTAAAAAAATAATAGAAATAAAAAAATCCTTATTGAGCATATAACAATGCCCTATAACCCTGTTTTACAAACATCATCAGACCACTGCCTCAATACATGCTTTCATCGGGTTCATGTCTATGACCACTTTATATTACCATTCTAGGTGGTCATGCCTAGATAGCAATATGAGTTAAAATTTTGATAAGTATATATTTTATAATTAAATAGGTGTATATTTTAGGTTATAATTAGCTGGATTTATTAATATTATATACCTATTTAATTATATTTTATAAACTTTTCCATCATTGAATCAAACTTAGAATCAAAGAATAAATCGACATAAAATCTACTCATATATTATTTTTATTGTGCGGGAGATATTATATGAAAGAGAAGAGACAAAAATCATATGGAGCTTGCAGCCATAAATTAAATAAAAGGAATAAAGACGTGGATCCCACATGCTAAAAAGAGAACTTGAATCCTAAGCTTGGTGATTAAACTTGGATCCTAAGCTTAGTGATTAATTAAGAGGAGGAGACCTAAATCATAAGTAGGGAGGTGGAGACACGCACAAGAGAGGAGGAAGAAGAGAACGGAGGAGGATCGAGAGACACAGAACGAGAAGGAACAAAGAAGCAGAGGAGTAGCGGCTGAGCGTTTCGGTTCTCTTCATCATCTCCACGGAAGGGCTGTGGAGGCGACAGAGAAGCTTTATTTTCTCTCTCTCCTTATTCTTTGAACCTAAATTCTTATCTTTTTGTTATGGATTTTAGTATAGCCATGAGTGGCTAATTTTTCTTTTCAACCTAGAGGACATATGTACTTGTTTGGGTTCTAGAGATTATTCCCATTAATTAGTTTTGCTCAATTTTAATTCAGTTTATTTAATCTTGTCTTTATTGTTATTCCTTATTGATTGGCCATCATTGAGCATGTTTTGGGGATTTAGGGTTGAACTTGGAAGAGGGAATCTTAAATTGACCTTGGGAATAAATAATGTTGAAATAGGTTTTAATCTAATTTGAGTGGAATTAGGTTTTAATCTAATTTGCGTCTAGGATAGGCATATACCTAGAAGCTTCGCATAATCAAATTTGAGTGAGCCCGATCTAAGATGCATCTTATTTAGTTGTGTGAGACATTGCATAATTAATTAAGATAGGTATATAAATGGAATGGAAGACATTTATAGACATTAATACTCTAGGTTAGTTGATTAAGTTAAGTCAAAATTAATTTAGTGGGGATAAAGTCTAAGAAACAAATAAGGGATGAGTGAGTCTAGGTTGATCGTTTGATTATTGTGGTAGTTTATTTATTTTATTTTTATTTTTAATTTTAATTTTTTTTCTCTTGATTAAAATTCAATTTGTTTTGCTCAACTTAAATGAAAGTGTAAAATTAATGCTTAACTGAAGTTTGTGATACTATGTCCTCGTGGGAATGATACTTGTAACGTCCTCCATTTTTACTTAACATAATAACTAATTAAGGGTTGATCAACCACTAAGTAATGTTTCATCAATTACCAAAATATACAAAATAAATCAGAGTATGCAGAATGAGCCCTAACGTGACAATATACAATCATCCAACATAAACCAAAAGACAGAAGCACTACTTTTGGTAGAGTAGCCTAAGCTTCTGAGGTCTTCCCTGATGGACCCGCACGAGAACTATCACCTGAAAAATGTGGTAACCATCAATCCAACTCATTATGAACACTAATATGTGCTAGTGAGGTGCCAAGTGGAACAATTTATATAACAAAGTATTAAAAATAAATTTCACCAATATACACGTCACAAATTTTCATGTCATAAATTCTGTATCAAAATTATGTATCACAGTTTTTATTAACACAATTCCCAAGATGCCTCCCACCAATCCAACCGAACCGCCTTATTTCCTCCGACTAGACCCATGGGCTAAGTTACATCCATATTACTAGTTACTCAAAAGCTCACTAGTCATGTGATGAGGACCGGCCAAAATCCTCAGAGCACATGTCTCAGACCATGGGTCTTTGCCCCTCATTGAACTAGTGGGGTGTCGTAAGCCCTCATTGAACAAGTGGGCTAGTCCCTCATTGAACAGGTGAGACAATAGAAAGCCAACCATCGTGCACCAATGGAGGCCTCATCACGTAGTGGAATAAACTACTCCATTTCTTCCCAATTCAACACTTTCCATAATCATCATAATAAATAACTCAATAGGAATTTTTCCAAGATTTTCACATTCATATGATGTTATTTAAATAATTCTCATATACATCTCATAATATCACAATTATCAACCTTATACATATATAAAAATATGTATATATTTCACAATTCAAATCATAAGGTTCCACAAGGAAATTTCTATTAAAATATTCATAATTATTTCACAATATACTCACAAACAACATATCAATATACATAACAAGTGAAAAGTGGTTACCTCTCGCCGAAGCTAACTATTACCACACTGCTCCTAATCCAAGAGCTCAAACACACGTTAAAAATCAATCTACCACCATCAATTACTAACCATTAATAACTTTTCTAAAACTCTACATAATTGAAATTATAACTTATAATTCCATAAAATTTTAAAAAATATGCAAATTTTAATAATAATAATATTATTTATTTATTATTATTCCTCTATAATTATTTTAAACCCTCATAGGCTATTCCAACATTTTAAATTAGGAGCTTAATAATTACTAACTCCATTAACAACTTGCATAACTATTCTAAGACTAATCAAAAATTCAGCCTTTAACTTTTTTGAGAATTTAGAAAATTCATAACTGGACCGATACAACTCCAAATGGAGTGATTCCAATTTATACTTAAACCTTGATAAGTCTATTTTAATAAAGTAAAGTCCCCAAGTTGATCTATGGCTGAGAAAATTTCTAACTTTTGAAAAACATAAACAATGTCCAGAATTTCCCAGATTTCTTAACCAATCTTTGAGGAATCATAACTCTTCAATACTTATCGGAATTCAACAAATTACCTATCAAATTAAACCTCCATGTGTCTAATATTGATCTGGAAAAGTTCACATTTTTATGATTTTGTTTACTTGGTCCGAAATCCAACGTCATTATTATACTCCAGAAGCATACCAGAAATTTTCAGATTTTTAGCTCAACTTCTAAAAATTATATCTGGAGCTATAGACCTCCGTTTAAGGTGATCCAAAGCTCGTTTTAAACCTTATTGAGTCTAATATTTACTGTAAAAATTTCAAGGAAAAAATAAAAAAAATTCCCATTGCAAAATCAAGCCCGAAAATTACTGTTCACCGGAAGTGAAGAAAACGTTCCAGATTTTGGCTAAACTTTGGCAAATCATATGTTTCATTCTACACGTCCATTTTGGGTGTTCTTTGCCTCGTATTAAAGATCATGATGTGTACTAAATATCCACAACTTCAGGGTCAAAAGAGTTCGTTTACCCTAGTTTTTCCTTACTTCAAATTCGGTGCTCGAAACAGAACAGCAAAATATAACAGATGCTACAGTAACGCATGCTACTGTTCATTTATGAAAATATTGTAGCAACTGATACGTTCTCCTTTGCTTCAGCTCCATAAAACAGAGTTTTAACGTTTTATGATTCCCTTTAGTCCTAACATGTAATAGCTAGATGGAAAAGTGTTCAAAACTCACCTTGGTCAACACTCAAGTCTTGCATGCAACGTGAGCATTGATTTTACCTTTGTTTTCCTTCTTCGTTGCTCCCTCTCATCCTCTGTTTTCTCTGCATTTATGTTTTCTATTTTCTGTCTCTCACTCTCTTCCATGATCTGGCTGAACCAAATAAGAAAGAGTGGAGTATGCGTGTGATTGAATGAAGTAGGAGAAGTTTGGTGAAGTTGGTCGATATTGATAAAAGTGGGTGAGGTGGGAAGATGGTGTTGGCCGTGAGTTTTGCAAGAGGGTGTGTGTATACAAGTTACTGGAACTTTAAGAAAAATGTGAGGGTAGAGTGTTCATACGTGATCCTTCATGCTTCTTTCTATCAGCTCTTCTTTCTCTCTCGTTCAAACTCTTTCGCTTACTCTTGGAACTCAGCTCTGGTTTGCTGAGACGATGTGGCTGCAAGCAAGCTAAGAGGCAGTGATAATATAATATTCTAAGGGTCTGGTTTGAGATGCACGAACAGACCGAGGGGAAAAAGAATGGATCGAAGGATCTTCCACGTGGGTCTCGAGAAGCAAGGTAGAGGAATGGCTTTGCTAATATAAGCAGCAAAGAGTCGCTGTGTTTCCTGCTACCATGGCGCCGAAAGAAGATACTGTGATCTTCGAAAATCTGATGGCGTGTGTCTGCACCTTGTTGACTGCGTTTTTCTGCAGTTTTTACGTGTTGCATTATGTATTTTTTTTGATATAGTTGCATTATGTTTTTTTTTTTTTTGATATCAAAAAGTTTTGGAGGAGTTCGACATCAGTCCCCCATCAAGGCCAGGGCACGGCCCCAGGCTCTATGAGAACTTACTGGGGACTTACGAGATCGCCTACCAAAGGAGTCTCAGTGACGGCAGAGGGGATCGAACCCACGACCCAAGGGCCTAATCCTAGATCCCTTACCATCTATTGGCTTGGCTGCATTATGTATTTAATAGACAATGGTTATTGCCAAAGGATATGGGCTGTTATAAACTGGATAGATGAGGAAAGGTATTTTATTGGGCCGAATGGGTAATACCTGAGAGAATATGGCGTCTTTTGTTGTTGGCGGATGTTAGATATAGAAGTATTTGGGCTGAAGCAGAATAAATGGATTAAGGATGTTGTAGGGCATTTGGGCTTCTACTGTGAACCACTAATAAAATTATCCCACTTGATCACTTTCAAAACTGTCATTTGTAATTAAGTTTTCGCTGGGACTCCTTTAGTAGGCGATCTCGTAAGTCCCCAGTAAGTGCTCATAGAGCCCGGGGCCGTACCCTGGCCTTGGTGGGGGACTGATGTCGAACCCCTCCAAAACTTTTTTGTAGCAAAAAAAAATAAAATAAAATAAAGTCCTGTGTTCATTTATTAAAATTTAATCCTTAATTCCATTTAAGGATTTTCTTTCTTAATTAAATTTCTTTTGGCCTTAAAATATTACCTCTAAAATATTTATGCCACAAAATTATTCCCTAATTATTTTTCCTTAACTTATGGGAAAATATGTCTTAAATTTCAATAATTATTTAAAGCCATAAATTATCCCTTCCATATATTCCTTGAATTTATTCTTTTCCTGGAAGTTTCAAGAAAAGAAAGAGCATAAGCCTTTATCTCAAATAATTATTCTCATAATTATTTTTAAGCCAAAATTTCATATTTAATTTCCATAAAATATTCCAATTTCAAATCCAAAAAAATTTGGGATGTTACAATACTTTTCTTATCACTTTATTACTTGATACAGCCTATATACTTACGGAGTTATAGGCTTTAAACTTTTGTCCTATCAAATTCAATTCTCAATTCATCTTGGTCTCTTCAAACACTCGAGGTTTATGCCATACTGAGTTTACCATCCCCACAGTAATGAATTATTGTCATCTCAATACTGCCACAAAAATAAGAAGCCTATTTTGGCCAGCTTTTTGATCATGAGGTCTCATATAAAATGCCCTGAAATGAGGCACAAAAGAAAACATGATACTAGCTCAATATTCCTCCTATACAAGAAAAATGCCAATTTCATATAAAACAGAATTGTTAAATTAGGTCAAAGCTCAAAGGCCTCATTATCCATTAACCCTGCCACTGGCGAATCCCATAACAACTGACATTGCAATAGCTCTTAAGATTGTTTGCGGCAGCTCCTAGATTATTATACACAATTCAATGGATCTTTCAAGTCTTCCCTAGTGACATGCAAATCCGGGTTAGCGACATCACCTGCAAATAAGAGAGTTAATCCAAGTTGTGTCCAAGGACACCGTCCTTAAGTGTAGTACCCCAGAAAAAAATTAAAATTAAGTAAGATATTCCTTTTATAAAAATATGAGATTAATGTGATATGAGAATATAAAATTCTTAGGATGCCAAAGTGTGAATTTCAGACATTTCCCTCGTGAAATGTCACTACCATTCAGACATATCCTTGTCCTCCGTCTTCCCTCCTCGCGTTGTGCACTCCGTCTTCCTCCTTGTGTCGCGCACTCCATCGGACCTTCCCCCTCTCCCATCGGCGGTGCTCATTCCTCCCTCCCTAACCTCCATCTTCCCTCCTCGTTTTCTAGATCCTTCACGCTTTGAACATCCTCCAAACTCTGATCAATTTTCTTGAAAACCTGAATCAGACTTTCGTGGGCATTGGAAATGAAGAGGATATCGAGAAAATCGTGTGCAACTATGAATTGAGTGTGGTTACGTTCGTTGATCTGCACGATCTGCGCCCCTCGTACCTTCTATTCTTCCCTCACTTTTTTTTATTCAAAATAAATATATACGAGCAGAGAAGTTGTTTGGTATCGATATTCTTAATCTAGTTATTGATTAGAAAATAATTATTTTAAGGCCAACGCGTGATGCTCGTAGTGTTTATTTATAATGCCAAGTGGAATGCGTGTCCCTTTATTTATAAATCCCCTCCCAAATTTTGACTCGGCTTTTTAATGAACTTAATTAGTTTGAGGGGTTCAACTTCTGCAACACTAGTACTTAAATAATGACTCCAACTTTTGATATCGCTATATGGGTTTGGTTCATCTTTTTGTGCCGAAACTCACGGAATTGAAGAAATCGAAAATCAAGACTCTGGCCCAGCGTGTTCTTGACAAGAAAATTGAGAAGCCGAAGGGTAGTAGTAGAAGCAGATGGGACAATATGTGGCTTACTCCTGATCAGGTAAAATATGCTTGCATTGATGCCTTTATTTCTTTTGAAGTTGCAAGGCTTTTGTATTCTGGCCAATTCTAAGTTATGCCGATTGCTTATGATTCAGAATTTGGGACTGATACTTGATTTGAGTGTTGCTACCACTCATGGATTTTAGAGTGATGTGTGCTTCTGTTTACATGTGAATTTCACTGAGTGTGTTTGTATAATTGTATTTGATGAAACATTGTCATGTCTGAGTTGTTCTATCTATGTTTTTATGAATTGACTTTACCAATAACATCTCTTGGGTCTTATATAAGTAAGAGTATTTGATGATGATTGTTAAATGTTTAATTTACTGACTGTGCTTGAGAGGAGTTCACAAACAATAATAGGATTGGAGGAGTTCATCCCAATGAAGAAGGATGGTATAGGCAGTATACATATAACTCATAGTACCTTGTTTAAATTGAGTTGTTGAATTGGATAATGTGTTACGTGATCACTTTGTTAGTGAATAATTTATACACACTTTGTAAGTTCTAGTATATGTTTTGTTTTTTTATTAATGTTCATCGTCGAACCCAAATGTTAATGTTCCATATTTGTTTCTGTTTACTAATTCTTGACGGAAGCAATGTTAAAAGCCATTATGTAAGTATGGCTACTGCAAGGGCAGAGAATATGATAGAGACATTGGTTTAGTGAACAAGATGCTGGAATACTGTTCCTCTCTGTGCCATACTGCTATGTGGTATCTTGTCCAGTGGCGGATTCCCCCTAATATATATTTTTTTTAGAAAAAAATATGTATGTATGTATCTTTCTTTGTCTATACCGGTTTTAATATTTTGACTACATGTAAGAGAAACTTATTATGTATAACTTGCTTATTTTTTGATCTCAATATATAATAGTTTCACATAATCTTGCTTGCATTTAGTCCTTAACTTTTGAGTTTGAAATTGTCATACCTTAATAAAATATAAGGAGATATCTACATGTATATATAAGCTTAATAAGCTAAGCCTCTTTGATTCTATTGTCTTTCATTATTTGTATTTTAAAAATCTAGATAATACTTCTTCGGTTCTAAATATAAGATATATTTATCTAATTTAGATAGATTAAGGAAGTTGGTTAAATAAGTTAATTTGACATGTATTTTCTAAAATACCCTAGTCATCATCTTCCCTAATTTTTTCATTCACTATCTTCCTTAATTATTTTTAACGAATATGAAAACTATGTCTTATATTTAGGACAAAAATCAACTTCCTAAATATGTCTTATATTATGGATCGGAGGGAGTAATTTGTTGGAACCATAGTCCATTCTTGGTAGATTAGGGCGCCCAAGCCCAATGTAAGTGGAGCTATTATGTGATAAATTTCTTTTAATTTTTTTTGTATATATTAGGCATATATTGTATTTTAAGTAATTTTATTTATGATATAACATTTTTTATTTTCGCCCCCCGTCACTAAAATTTCTGGCTCCGCCCCTGATCTTGTCATTCTGATTGTGTAACATTTCCTGAAGATTCCGATCAACCTTTGCCAATGGTTTTAAAGTGAACCCCATTTAAAAAAGAAAAAAAGAGCATAAGAGCACAAACTTCATATATATATATATATACACACACACACTTATGCAACTGACATTACTGCACCTCTCTAGCTCTTCCAATCTCAATAAGAAAAAGAACAAGTCCAGTAAACTATCCTTGATGATATCAATTAAGCTTAGAAAATGTTGTAATACAAATATAACAAGTAGTAAATATTATCTACAAAAATTACATTAGGGCGCTATTCACTAATCTGATGCACCCCCAATGATATAATGACTTACTCCCACCTAGCCACTTTCGCAATTATATTCAACCTTTAAGTTCCTAATATCTAAACCAATGTCATTGTAATGGTCTTTTCAGAAATTCTATATGATTAGTATAATTCATTTCATAAAAATTTCTCAGCAACTTAACAACATCAAATTCATAATAGACATTATTAACATTTAAGCCTCACCCACTTCTTTAAGTTACTTACACATGGAGTTCCTAACTAAGTAGAGGATGCAGAAGAAAATAAAGTTTCCCTCAACCACGCACTACAGAAGCCACGATTGGGGGGGAGAGCATAGCTGCAGAAGAGAAGAAAGCTCCATGGGTCAAGGCACTGAAGCACCACAAAACAGAGATGCCCATAAAAACCTATTGTATCTATCTCTTTTAACTCCCTAGGAACTTCATGATAGAGTATATATACCCTTGAAACTCTGGGTTAGTTGACCTTTAAATGGGACAAGCTGTCCATAAATTCTTCAATGTTGTTCCAAGAACTTCCACCCTTTTTAACAGCTTTTGCAGCCAAATTCTTCCATTTCATGGCATTACTCTTTACTTCACTTCCTCTCTCACCTTTCATAATTTCCCAAATGCTTTTCTTCAATGCTTCTCTTCTCACGACCCCTTTCTCATCAAACTCAGCTCTCACTCCTATCTTCCAAATATCCTTGATAATCTTTGCATTGCTTCTTTGATCACTCCATAGTGGCATAGCAACCATTGGGACTCCTAAACTCAAAGCTTCCAACGTTGAATTCCAACCACAATGTGTTACAAAGCATCCTATAGCCTCGTGTGATAGCACTTTGAGTTGGTGACACCATGAAACCACCAAACTTTTCAGGGATTTTCTGGGAAAATCTTTAGGAAGCTTAGCTTCTTCAGATTCTCTCACAACCCACAAAAAGTTTATTCCACTATCTGTCAGACCCATAGCAAGTTCTTCCATTTGTTCCTCGCTGATAGATACCAGAGTGCCTAGTGACACAAAAGCAACTGATTGTTTCGGCTGATTATCTAACCATTTTGTGCATTCTTCACTACTCCTGAATACGGAAAATCCGTGATCTTCTTCATCTTCAAGTGTATTGTTATTATTGTTCAAGAACTTGTAGGGTATGGTTGGTCCGACTGTTCTCAAGTTTGGCCAAATCTTCCTCATCCAATCTGCCACCTAAAATTGAATTACGTGGGCCTCTAATCAATCTGTGCCATTATATCGATATATAACAGTTCGAATTTATAGCTAGTTACACAAGTCATATGCAATATATAGAGTATGATTTATTTATTAGGACCACTTCGCAAATAAATCTATTGGGACAATAAAGAATGTTTGGCCAAATCCAACAATAAGAAAAAACAGACAAAACTAAAAAGTTTGGCCAAATCCAAACCATTGTTAGCAAGTACATGTAGGTAATCAATGCATACGACGTGATGGTCCTCCCATCTGCTATAAAAAATTATATGACCCACTTCAATAAAGTTGAAATTGAATTATCTTACAGATTAATTGAGAGAGCCATACGACTTTTGGGTATAACAAAACCATTCTTCAAGAAAACAGAGAACAAGTAAAATTGACAAGAGGAAAAACTACAGCAAAGAAGCAGATATATCAAAGACCAGTTACCTCAATTTCCAGCTCGTAGAAAGAATTGCAGAGAATCCAATCAGCTTTCTCAATGTTTGAAAACTGACCCACCACAAAATCAAGCACAGCATTTCCTGGTTCATATTCATACAAGAAACTAGGCATATCCCAAGGTTCTAAAGATGATAACCAAGCCGGAAGAGAAATTATTTCATCTTTTACCAGTGGAAGTTGCAGCTTTCCCTTGTTGACATGGACGTAAATACTATCCACGGCGAGATTCTGGGTTAGAAAACTCACCCCAAGTAACCCTAATTTCCTCGAAACTTCAAGAGCCCAAATCATGAATGAATCATAAATGATACAGTCAACTGGCTTCCCTGTTCTTTTTAGCTTCTCAATGAGCTCAATAAGAGTCTGTGTCCCTACTTCCCGAAACCGATCATAATAGTTGATCTTCTGGCTCTCTGCTTCGTCGATCCCGCCATTGTCAAAGCCATCGGAGATGGTCTCGAGGGCAATATTGGAATCTGGAAGTTTTTGTAACTTGTTGCGGAAGAAGCGAGTTGAGACTAGGGTTATACTAATTCCTCCATGTTGAAGACGCTTTGCGAACTCAAGGAGAGGGTTTATGTGACCTTGAGCTGGAAACGTCAACACCACACAGTGACCACTTCTAGCAGCTTTTGTTTCACTCTCCATTTGTGAGTCTTTACTGAACTCTCTCTCTCTCAGAAAGTCTAATGTTGCTGTGTAAGTGGTAATAATGATTAAGTTTGGTTTTGGTTATATCGAGGGGAGGGGAGCGAATGTTTTGACCAAATTGTCCATAATTTTTTGGATCATTTTTCGTAAAAACAAGAGTAGGGGCGGCAAGTGGGAGTGAGAGATATGAAAGAGATAGAATGAGAGCTGAATGTTGTCCATATTTTTAACGGCAAAAACTAAAGACGACTGAGTTGCTGTAGTGCAGTGGTTAACACGTTGTCCATATTTTTAACGACAAAATTTAAAGACGATTGAGTTGCTGTAGTGCAGTGGTTAAGACGTTAGCCTAAATAAATTCTGACGGGCCACTACACGCTCAGTAGCATTTTCTATTAAGAATGTTAAATAAATTCTGACCGGCCGGCGGCCACTACACACTCAGTAGCATTTTCTATTAGGAATGTTAAGGGTGTTAAGGTAAAGGGGTAAGTTGTAAAAATACACATGTGCTTTGTTCCGATAAGCACCCAGTAGCAAGTGTTTTTTTAAGGTACAAAAGTACACACGTGGTTACAAATTAGGTGCAAATTAAAATACCATTTGACCGTTAAGTTTGACTTTTTTTTTACTGGCTGAACGATGATGTGGCATTTCAAAGGTGCAAAAATACACATGTGGTTTGTCAAGAAGAGCCCCCATCACCATTTTTTTTTAATTTAATAATTTTATTTTTAGTATCCTGAAAGTACTTTATACTAGTTAGTACCCTAACATACTTTTTTCAGTATCAGTTAGTATCCTTTTTGTAACACCCCAATTTGCTAAAGCGTTTTCAAAACATTTTAATCAGAGTAGCGCATCGGAACAATTTTAAAGAAGCAAGTATCTGATAAACATTCACTGTCGGTGTATCTGGTTCCTTATACAGCGGTACAATTATCCAAATATAAATACGGTAAGACAAATTCAAAATGACATTCTTTGTCCGAGTCCTCACATGTGCTACTTACCCTTGTCCTCGGTCCTGGTTCCTCCGGATCCTGAAGCTATAGTAGGGGCTAAGGTTCAATGCCCATTGGACCTCAAGTAACGGTTAACCTCATGCTTATGTAACAGTTTATGTATGACAGATATTCATGGCATTTCAGCAGCAATCAATACATAAGCACACAACAGGTGTTTACTAACAGTACATGAGCACACAACAGATGTATCCCAATAGTACATAAACATATAACATCCCGTTTTTCAAAAGCAGTGTAAAAATTTTTCATCAGAGTAGAGCATCGGAGCAAGAGTGTAACTGATACATATATTTAAAATGCCCACTGGCTAATTACAGAGACGATACGATAACCGAGAGTTTTTAAAGTAAATACAAAAGAAATGTCTCCTTGGAAATTCTCATGCCGTGGCAACACCAGAAAGTCTTCAACCGGACCTCTAAACTTGTTGCTTCCCTCTCTCATCGGTCCTCGGTCCTCGGTCCTTCTGACCCTGATGATATTTTAAGAGCTGAGGTCCGCACCGAACCTCAGGTAACAGTTAATCTCATATTTACATACACAACATATGCATTACAGATATTCATATTACACAACAAACAAGTATATCCCAACTGCACATAACCCCCCTGGCATATGTGTCACACCTAACTATCGTGTCACACCTAGCAGCCGTTTCACACCTAGCAATCGTATCCCAATACCCAGCAAGCATACCAACAGTACATGAACATACCACAGAGCTAACAACTACCTCATATATGCATACCATACACATAGCACATACACGCATACAATAAACATCAGATTAGTGTTACAGTACGCGAACGTACCTTCGTTGACGGTAAATGGCACTTCTGTCGGAATACGGTACGACGGTTGATCAAAACGTAATCAGGGATATCCTATAAGGATAATATCGCATCTATTAGAAATCAGTCATTACGACAGACATTTTAGTCATAAATGACCTTTTTACCCCTGACCCCTTAATCGGCGGAATTTCGCCAGCACTTCGTTACTTTGACTTTAATCTTCCAAAATTTTGCCATAACTCTTCCTCCAACATTATTTTCGAAATTAATACCTTAATTACCCCTAAAACATGATATCTAATCATACTTGGAAGATTAAAGATCATACTAGCATTTCTACTCTAACTACCGAACTAAAACTAGAACCGAAGAACTTACCCTCGAAGAACTTCGCTGCTACTTCCTCTGGCTCCTCCTTCTCTCTAACCTCTCTCTATATTTTCGAAACTTGCTCTTGGAAATGGTGTGAGAATTCAAGGAGAGCATTGAGCCTATTTATAGGGAAAGGTTATGGATTTCAACCGTTGGATCTTATTTCGCATCAATGATTCAGAGGATGAAGATGTGGCCTTATGAGAATCACTCATTTTCCTTCCTTCTCCTCCACAAAAAATGTCCCATATGTCATCTTTTCCAAAGATGAAGTCATCCCGATGATGTCATCAACTTGCCTTAGAAGTTTTCTACCGATAAAACTCCGGTTCGGTGTTCTAATCGCGTAATCTTGAAGAATCTTAGAAAACCAGCAACATAGCCCTGAAGATCTATTCATCCTCTTTAGAAATGTCTGGGTCAACTAAATTTTTGATCCCATTTAGGTCATTCCGTTGCCTGCCGAACATTTTCGGTAAAACGCCGTCGGTTACGGAAATAACTTCCAGAAACGTCAACTTCTGGACAAAAATTCACTGATTCATAATATGTCCAGATATTTCCCACCTAATCCAAGGATTTCAAGTTATGATTTATTTTCTATAGGTTCTCATTCTACTATCTGCCCTATTTCACAAAATATCGGCTTCGTCTTATCTCTTAAGCATTCCGCCGGTTACGGAAATGACTTTGGAGACAGTCCACTCCGGGATAAAATTACACTCGTCCATAATATTCTCTGACCTTAGAAACCTAGTTCATGGTTTTCTAGATAGGATTTAGTTTCTATCGGTGGCCATTTCACTACAAAAAAAACCATATTTTGTCGCGGTTCACAATAACCGTTACAAAATACCAATTTGTAACGGTTTTATCCCTAAACCGCCACTAAATAGTAACGGAAGCAATGACGACATGACTTCGGCTATATTTGTCGCGGTTGACTCAATGAAAACCGCAACAAATTTGGCGCCACCTTGGCGCGTAATGGCGGGAATGTTTGTCGCGGGCATTTTGTAGCGGTTATTTGAGTATAACCGCTACAAAATTGGCGCCAACGTTCGCGCCAACGTTGTTGCGGTGATTTTGTAGCGGTTACATCACAAGAACCGCTACAAATAAACGAAAGGTCACAATTTTGTCACGGTTACCAGGAAGGGTGACCGTGACCGCGTCAAAAGCTAAACTTTTGTAGCAGTTTCTAGGAAAACCGCTACAAATATTCACGATATAAATAAGGGTTTATGCTCATCAATTATAACAATTAAAAGAATTACTAAATCTTCGACTTGTAACTGAATGAACTATCTCGCTTGGTTGTTGAAGAAATGCATATATCAGTAGTTCTGATCTCCTATCTCGGGTGATAAGAGCTGCAGATATTTGCCTCTCTCATCTTTGCGAGGCAATTCGTTCAGTGTGGACCCTTTTAGAAAAATTAAAGAAAAAAATTAAATGAATTGAAAGTTTGGTTTTTAAATATTTGTACCAAACTAATTAGTTTGATTCATAAAGTTTTAATGAGTTTGAAATTTTTTTTCGAAAAAAATAATTTTGTACCGGTTTTTGATAATAACCGCTACAGAATGTGGACATATTGTAGCGGTTACTACGTAACCGCTACAGAATCTGAAGGGTCATCTTTTTTGTATCGGTTATTGTAGCGGTTACATCATAACCGCTACAGAATATCAACGGTCAACTATTTTGTAGCGGTTTATGTGGCGGTGAGATGTCAACCGTTACAAAATTTAAAAATTTGTAACGGTTTCTTTGGTTAACCGCTACAAAATGTACGGTTTTTTAAACAGTCACTTCTCATTTTCAAAGTCACACTTCCAACGGTTTGAGATTTCACCGTTTTTACCTTTCAACCCATCTTTAAACTTTTACTTTTAAACTTCTACCTTTCAACATCATGGTTTCTGGAGGAGATAAGGAAAATGGAAAAGCAGGTGTCCCAGATAGAAGGGGTTTAAGGGGGAGTAGTAGTAGAGGGGGCCAGACGAGAGGGCGTGGGGCCCGATATATACCTCCGCCATCTCAGGGGCTGAACGAGTTTTCCGATCTCTTCGTCGATGAAGAAATTCCAAACGTGGGGACCGTAGGGGGAGATCAAGAAGCAAGTTTGTCGTTCAACGACTTAGACGACGAGAATGCGAACATCCATCTCGACATTCCCTTAGCGGACGTGGAGCAGTTCATCGACCAGGAAAACCAGCGGGACCACGGGAACCCCCGACCGACGTCTTCGCGTTCCACCGGATATACAGTGGATGTCGAAGGTATATCTAATTAGTTTTTTGGGAGAAATTAATTTAAATTCAGTAGGTTTAATTCAATTTTTTGTCATATTGCAGATAGACATGGGAACATCAGCAGTAGGACGCTGGATGTTTCCACTCTCACTCAGTACGACTGGGAGGTGGCCAGGTATCGGGTCGTAGTCCCGTGGAACGAGCACACAGACCAGGCGATCGGCACCGGTGGTCACGTGATGAACCGATTCTTGTCTGAATTTGGCGGCAATTGGGAAAGGTTCTCGATTTTTTTCAAGGATTGGAAGCAGGTGACGAAGGATACAAAGAACAAGGCGTTTTCCGATATTCTGCAGGTAGTCAATATTGTTTAATTAAATTTTACATTTTAATTGTTATAAGTTTTAGTTTATTCCTTTCCTTATTTATTTCTTAATTTATTAATTCTTAATAATGAAATTATGATACAGAAAAAGTTTAAACTTCGCGAACAACACAAAAGGTACGTTATGATGAAGGTGGGGGAAGGGTGGAAGAGTCGGAGGAATCGTTTCTACAATCTAATGAATGGAGATGGCACGATTCCTCTCCAGGAGCTGATCGAGAATGTCCCAGACGGCGTGGAACCAACTCACTGGGCGAGTTTCGTCCAATATAGGAGGAGTGCTGACGGGCAGGTACCTTTTTAATTAATTATAATTTAATTACATATGGTTTAAATTAATTAATAATTTCACTTAATTAATAATTTAAATTGAGTTTAAATTAAAATTTTGTTTCCTCCTCCTTGCAAGCTTTGTCGCAGAGGAACGCAAGAAGCAGGGCACAGCAGAGGGTCCATCACACGGCAGGGACCAAGACATTTGCTGTGACCTACAATGAGATGGTATGTTATTATTTAACATGATGATTGTTTTGTTTTCAAAATAACAAAGTTTATATTGTTTTATTTCTTTCAGGAACAGAAGGCTCGGGAGGAGAACACACAGACGAACTATGGGAGGTTGTGGACACGCACCCATAGACACCGTGATGGGACGCCGACCTCTCAGGCAGCAGAGGAGATAATAGTAAGTTACAAAAACATTGAAAAATATAATGAATGTTGTATATTTAAATTGATCGTCCATTATTTTATTAATGATTGTTCATGAACCATGTGGGTCAGAACCGGATTGAGAAGACCAAGGCAGAGCTACAAGCGTCGCAGACCCCGGAGTCACAGGGGTCTGTGAATCCTACTGCCCCATTGAAAGCTGCTGTGGGCCCAGTCGAGCATCCTGGCCATGTTAGGGGCATGGGCCTTGGCGCCAGGCCTAGCATGGTGTACCCGAAGCATGGCTCCTCCGATGCATCCGTACCCTCCAGCTCGAGAAGGACACCACCGGAGGCTTTTGATGAGATCATTGCTGAGAAGGTTGCTGCGCAGGTTGCCGCACATGAGGCTGCACGGAGGGCCGACGAGGAGGCCAGAGATATGCGCAGGAGGGCCGACGAGGAGGCCAGGAATAGGCGCAGGCAGGAGAGCATTGCCCGTTGGTACGATCGTCATGTGGAGAACTGGAATGTTGTTACTGGGGCCCTGACGCGGCTGTTACCCGACCAACGGTTTCCATCTCCCGAGCCTCCCCCTCCGTTCATCTTTGAGGAATCTGTTAGCTCCAATTGATGTTTTGATGATAACTAAGATTTTAAATAAGATATACAATGAAGAAAGAAAAGGAAAATATCATAACTTAGTCGAAATCACGTTTTATCAGAAAAATCAAATTGCTGTCAGAAAACCTCGAGTCAGATAGATAGCCTCGAGTCAATACATTGATGAATAAACATAAGATCGACGTTTACCTCGAGTCAGATAGTTAGCCTCGAGTTAATTCATTGATAAATAAATATAAGATCCTCATTTGCCTCGAGTCTACAAGAAACCTACCTCGAGTCAGCAGCCTCGAGTCTAAAGAATCTCCACCTCGAGTCATCATCAATTAGAACATATAAAAGAACCTCGAGTTAGATGAGTTACCTCGAGTTCAGCTATTTGAAAATATAATGATGTATCGCTATTACCTCGAGTCGCCTGAAAATCTGCCTCGAGTTAGTTGCCTCGAGTCAAAAGATAAACTGCCTCGAGTCAACATACATTTACATATTTTAAAGAATCATAAACTGCCTCGAGTTTATCATGTATGCCTCGAGTCTATTACTCAATGAGACTCGAGCCTCCAGAAATTGTGCCTCGAGTTAACAACCTCGAGTCAAATTTAGGTTTGGCTCGAGTCAATTCACGTCTGAATCTTTCAGTTTAATTGATTCTCATTGTTTCGCCTCGAGGTAATCATGTCTCTGTTTTATATTCACATTGCTATGACTTGTGATTGAATGAACTTTTATATGTGCAAATCATATTTTCTATTATGAATACTTGTTATTAAACAAAACCAGTTTGCTAAGTGAGTTTCAGGTAATCAGGATCTTTAATCTTGGAACAATCTTCAACTCTTGCGTAAAGCAGATATTGTCAGAAGCATTTAATACAAACCAGTCCTAAAACACGAAAGAAGAACCTTGATATCTGAGCCTCAAGAAAGTAATTCAAAAATTACTCTATCAATATTGCGAAAGTATAAACGGGCAAATCGAATAACGAATGACAACGAAGGATATTCACCAATCTCGGATTACTACGAACAAATAGAGAGTAACGGATACATATATGTCTCACAACGGCTCTTTGCTCAGTTTCACAACGGATCTTTGCTCAGTCTCTCAATGGCACAAATGAAACTTATTATAAAAGGAGACGGCATTCAATTTCGCCAACTACCGAAATACCTGAGCATTGAATTTGAGTCTATCTAATTTATTCTACCGTTCCTTTAATATCTCAGGATATTCTTAGTACTTCAGTGATTAGCTATTATCCACTCAGAGAGGAGTGCTTTGTTTTTACATACAATTTCTATACTTCTGATTGTGTGACTTAAGGTTGTGGAACCTTAAGAGTGGGTGTAAGTCTACAACCAGTAAGGGGGAGTGATTCCAAGAGAGTGGAAAGGATCATCTCTGTGTTGTAATTCTGTTTTGATAAGATTAGTAAAAATCCCAAGGCGTTCTTGGGGACTGGACGTAGACCAAAGCTTTGGGTCGAACCAGTATAAAATTGCATTGTGTTCATTTACGTTTCAGTCATAGATCTAATTTTTGTATACGCAAGTATCCTTCAAAAAATTTGAAATCACCTATTCACCCCCCTCTAGGTGATATTCCTCCTTCATTTGGTATCAAAGCCAGGTTTCTCAGGTGGGCTTAACATCCCGAGAAAAGGATCATGGAAGGAATATTACCTGATGGTGCCTCAATCAACCGACCACCAGGCTTCAATGGCGAACATTACTCATTCTGGAAAGCAAAGTTTAAAGTGTTCGTGCTGGCAACCGAATATGGTCTCTGGCAAGTAATAGAAAATGGTGATTATGTTCCTTCAAGAAATGAAGACGGTTTCCTCGTACCAAAGACAGAAGATGAGTTCGATGATAGCGATCGAAGGAAAGTCACACTCAACAGCAAGGCTGTTCTAATGCTTCAAAGTGCACTTAGTCAGAAGGAATACTTTCGTATATGCAACCTGACAACTGCAAAAGAGATGTGGAAGGCCTTGGAAATCGCCTATGAAGGAACCTCTGGCATCAAAGAAAATCGAATCAATACTCTCACTGCCGAGTATGACTTATTTCAAATGAAGTCCGGAGAAACTATTGCTGAATTCCAACTTCGATACACACATTTGACAAATCAATTGGCAGCCCTGGGTAAGGTCTATGATCAACGCTCCCAAGTCAGGAAGATTCTTAATGTTCTGAACAAGGATTGGGAGGCAAAAGTTACAGCAATAGAGGAATCACGAGGAGAATCAATGGCGTCGGTTGCAGCCTTGTTCGGTAGCCTATCTGAACATGAGAGCAAGATAAGATTCAGAAAGGGTCTAGAAGAAATCAACCATAACAAGAGCAAGGGCATTGCTCTTAATGCTGAAAAGGAAAAAGAAGTAAAGAAAGATGATATTGATGATGATATTGATGAAGAATTAGGAATGATGGTCCAAAAATTCAAAAAGCTATATAAGAGGAATCAAGGGTTCAGAAATAGATTCCAAAAAGGAGGAAGCTCAAGCAAAAGTGAATACAAGAATAAAGATCAAGTTATCTGCTATAAATGCGACAAACCAGGTCACTACAAATCTGAATGTCCACAACTGAAAGGAAATGAGAAGGATAGAAAGAAGAAATTTACTCAATTCAAAAAGAAAGCCTATGTATCCTCTATCTGGGGAGATGGGTCTTCAGAAGAAGAAAGTGATAATGAGGAAGAATCAGCAAATGTATGTCTGGTCGCAGAGGAAGAACAGCCTAACAACAACAATGAGGTAAGAGACTCACAACCTTCATATGATGAATTGCTTGATGAATATAATGTTATACAATTTGAATATGAAATGCTTGCTGAAAAATGTTTTGATTTGAAAAGAAGAAATATTACTCTTGAACAGCAAGTTAAAAATACCTCATCTCATAGCATCATCTGTGATGACTGTTTAGATTTAGAAAAGAGAAACTCTTATCTTACAAAGACTCTTGAGAAATTCACTAAAGGAAGCGAGATGCTAAGTGTAATCTTAAAAGCCCAAAGATTCACAAATGATCAATCAGGTTTAAGATATAATCCCATCTTTGATAAACGAAAGGGTAGAAAGAAAAAGGGTGAAAAGTTATATTTGAAATATTTCCAGAAAACTGTCCACACCTCTAATCCTTTCGCACATTGTAATTACTGTAATCGCAAAGGTCATAGCACTTCATCTTGTTTTCATAGAAAAGATAGAAGAGATAGGCCTGTAGGAAATTATCGGTGGGTACCTAAGGGAACTTATGTTCCTCAGGCCCAAACTAACCTCAAAGGACCCAAGAAAAGGTGGGTACCTAAAACCTGATCTCTCTTGACTTGCAGGTATGTCTGAGTGCATCAAAAACAAATAAATGGTATATTGATAGTGGGTGCTCAAGACACATGATAGGAGACCAAGCTAAGTTTATAGCAATGAGATCAAAGGATGGTGGAAGAGTCACCTTTGGAGGAAATCAATCCGGAAAAATCACTGGAGTCGGAGAAATCGGAACAAAGGATGGACCACAGATTAAAGATGTCTATCTGGTGGAAGGACTCTGCCATAATCTTCTAAGCGTCAGCCAGAGTGCAGATAAAAACAATTGGATTCTTTTCGATTCAGAAGAATGCCTCATTGTCAGTAAGAATGATCTCCCAATAGACAAAGGTAAATTGAAAACTTTATTCAAAGCACCTAGGGAAGGTAATTGCTATACATTAGAATTGCCCAAGATTAATTCCGAAAAATGTTTTGTTAGTAACTTGGATGAAAGCTGGCTATGGCATAAACGACTTGCTCATGTTAACATGTTACAATTAGACAAATTAATAAGAAAAGATTTAGTTATTGGTTTGCCCAAAATTCGTTTTGAAAACAATATGATATGCGATGCTTGTCAAAAGGGCAAACAAACAAAATCCTCTTTTAAGAACAAACCTGAAATATCAACAAATCGTCCTCTTCAATTACTTCACATGGATTTAGTTGGACCTGCTAGAGTAAGAAGTCTTGGTGGTAATTTATATACCTTAGTTATTGTAGATGATTTTTCTCATTTTACATGGACAATGTTCATGTCATCAAAGGATGAAACTTTTGATCTATTCACTGTTTTCGCCAATAAGGTGCAAAACGAGAAAGGTATTTATATTTCAGCCATTCGAACCGATCATGGAGGGGAATTTGAGAACCAAGCATTTGCTGAATTCTGTGATAGTCATGGCATTGATCATAACTTCTCAGCTCCAAGAACGCCTCAACAAAATGGTGTGGTTGAGAGGAAGAATCGAGTACTCACAGAGATGGCTCGAACAATGCTTAACGAAAATCAAACATCACAAGTCTTCTGGGCAGATGCAATGAATACAGCAAGTTACATATCAAACAGAGCTTATTTGCGGAAGAAGTTGAAAAAGACTCCTTATGAACTTTACAAAGGAAGAAAGCCCAACCTAGCTCATCCACACATCTTTGGCTGTAAGTGCTACGTACACAACAATGGTAAGGATAATCTGGGTAAGTTTGATTCAAAAGCTGATGAAGGCATTTTTCTTGGATATTCAAGTAGGAGTAGAGCCTATAGAGTTTTTAATAAACGTACTCGCATAGTTGAAGAATCTATCCATGTTGTCTTTTGCGATTCCAAGATTAATGAACCAATAGATGATGATGATAAACCAGCTCACAAAAACCAATTCTTTTAAAAAACTACTCCTGCTACTCTGGAAAATTCTGAAAATGTTTTTGAAAACAATGATCAGAATCCAATAGAGAATTCAGATCAATCTCAACCTAAGGCTTGGAAGTTTATTAGGAATCATCCTCTGGACCAAGTCATTGGTGATGTAAATCAAGGTGTAAGAACTAGGAGAAGCACTTTGAATGAAGTAACCTTTTCTTCATTTATATCAAACATCGAACCCTCTAAGATTGATGAGGCCCTTTCAGATAATGATTGGGTCATCGCAATGCAAGAGGAATTGCATCAATTTGATAGAAATCAAGTTTGGGACTTGGTACCTAGGCCCAAAGACCATCCGGTCATTGGGACAAAATGGGTATTCAAAAACAAACGCGATGAATCCGCCATTATAGTCAGAAATAAGGCTAGACTTGTTGCCAAAGGCTATAATCAGGAAGAAGGAATTGATTATGAGGAAACGTATGCTCCAGTGGCTAGATTGGAGGCAATACGTGTACTCTTGGCTTTTGCTTGCATCAAGGAATTTAAACTTTATCAAATGGATGTTAAAAGTGCATTTCTGAATGGTTTTATACAAGAGGAGGTCTATGTAGAGCAACCTCCTGGTTTTGAAAATGAACATTTTCCTGATCACGTTTTCCGGCTCAAAAAGGCATTGTATGGTCTGAAGCAAGCTCCACGAGCTTGGTATGAAAGACTAAGCAAATTCTTGTTAGAACAAGGATTCATTAGAGGAAAAGCGGACACCACACTCTTCATTAAAAATAATAAACTAAGTGAAATCTTGGTTGTGCAAATATATGTAGATGATATTATCTTTGGCTCTACTAACGAATCTCTATGTAAAGAATTTTCAAAGAAAATGCAGAATGAATTCGAAATGTCAATGATGGGGGAGTTGAAGTATTTTCTCAGTCTACAAATTCAACAAAGAAAGGATGGAATATTTATTTCACAGACAAAGTATCTTCGAGATTTGCTCAAAAAATTCGGACTAGAGCATTGTAATGGTGCTGACACACCAATGAGCTCCACTGCCTCTCTAGACGCCGATGAAGAGAAAGGAAAAGACTTTAACATAACCAAATATCGAGGAATGATTGGATCACTACTCTACCTAACTGCTAGTAGACCAGACACACAATTCAGTGTGGGAATGTGCGCGAGATTCCAAGCAGCACCAAAGGAATCACATGCCGAGCATGTGAAAAGAATTTTTCGCTATCTCTCTGACACAAAGGAGCTTGGACTATGGTTTCCAAAGGGACAACAAGACTTTCTGGTTGCATATTCGGACTCTGATCATGCTGGCTATAAAACTGATCGAAAGAGCACTAGTGGTCAATGCGAGTTTCTCGGAGGATCACTAGTATCATGGTTTAGTAAAAAACAGACCACAGTGGCTGTATCTTCAACAGAAGCTGAATACGTTGCTGTCTCCAGTTGTTGTGCACAAGTCTTGTGGTTAAAACAACAGTTATCTGATTTGGGCGTGTATCTAAAAGAAATTCCAATTCTCTGTGATAACATCAGTACAATCAGTCTTGCAAAAAATCCAGTTCAACACACAAGAACAAAGCACATTGATGTGAGACATCACTTCATCAGAGATCATGTGCAAAAGAAAGATATCAAAGTAATGTTTATTCCGACACACCTACAACTTGCAGACATTTTCACAAAACCATTAGCCAAGGAACAATTCACCTTTATCAGAAGAGAATTGGGAATGGTTAATCCCAATGAGCTGTAAGTTGTCACTTACTTAATGTTAGCTATATGTATTTGATGATCAAACAATCACTAACTTAAGCATCGGAGTGTTTAGTTATGCTTTATACAGGATCATGTATAAGTAATCAAACCTTGAGTCAACTGGTTGGGCACCTCGAGTCATGATCTATCGAGCATCTAAAAGAACTCAAACAGAAGCGAATTTACCTCGAGGCAGACACAAAAACTCCAGTCAAAATACAAACAGAGTGTTGGAACAATAGAAAGCAGTTTTTACCTCGAGTTAGTTTCTCAACCTCAAGGTTAAACGGAAACAGAAAGACAGATGAATAGAGAACAGCTTTTGCCTCGAGTCTGTAAGTATGACCTCGAGTTTCGAATTTAAATCATGGAATTACAAAATTTATTTTCACAACCTCGAGTTACATAGTATCACCTCGAGTTGTAAACCTCGAGTCTGCTAATTGTACCTCGAGGTAAAATTCAAAATTCATGAATCGTTCCTTTATTCGTTTCTCTCTCCCGCGTCTTTTCATATCTCTCATTTCTCTCTCTTTGATCTCTGCTTCATTTCACTCTCACTTCTCTCTTTCTCCCAATTCGAAACCCTAATCCAAAATGTCTCCCAAAACGAAAAATCCCAAGGTTTCAACAGGATCAAAATCCAAAGATCCAGACCCTGATTTTACCACCTCCAAGTCTCATTCTGCTACTCAATCGGAACGACCTCAACGAGTAAAAATGGCTCCTAAACGATTCCGTCCTAAGGTCTCATTCGAAGAAGAAAATCAGCGCAAACCAAAGAAGTTGCGAATCGAAGAACCAGCAGAAAATCCGCCGAAAAAACCCGTTGACAAAAAGGCTCTGGTCGAGAAACAAAAGGAGGTGGTTGCTTCCAAACCCCCTCCATCAAAGAAAAAATATGCTATCGCTTCGTCTGATTTTAGGGGTACCTCTCAAAGTCAAGGAGGATTAGTGTCATTATCCAAAACCTCAAGACCATCTGGATCTCCGGTCAAGGCATTTGTCTCTGCCTCCAAAAGTTCAGAATCTGCTTCAAAGGTATCTGAGTTACCCTCAATCCTTTCGATTTACCAAACTCTTAGCCCTCCTGCAGACTTTGATAATACCATTATGTTATTTTCAACCGAGGATAGGAATAAGTTTTGTAAGGATTATGCTTCTAGAAATTTCTGCCCGTTGTCTCGTAAACTGGAAAAGCTAAGGTCCGAATGTAACTTGGATTTATCACCCCGGTACGAGAATTATGCATCCTTTCTAGGAATTCATGCCTCCTATAGTCCAACCATAGTTAGAATCTTCTATTTTAATGCTGAGGAGAAAATTTTCACTACTGTGAGACGAAAACGAATTGAAATTACCCCTGATTACTTGAATAACTTATTGCAAATTTCAGATCCACCCCCTTTTCCTCAAGTACACTATGATAATGAACAAATTTTCAAAATTCTCCGCCCAGATGACCCTGTGAGTGAACCCATAGGATCCCTTTCCTTTAGTCCTGCCCAATTGCCACCTAAACATCGGGTCTTGTGGTATATCTACTCAAGGAACTTTATTCAGAAAGGCAAAAATTTCACTCATTTCACCCAAAAAGACTATACCATGTTTTCTTCCTTTGTGGACCAGGTTCCTCATAACCTTGGTCACTGGATCTTTGGGGAAATGAAAAAGTATGCCATGCATTCAAAGAAGAAATCTCCAATCCCTTTTCCTAGCTTAGTGTCTGTCATTTTATTCCATGAAAAAGTTTGGTACTTGGAAAAGGATGAGGTAGCTAAGACACCAGAAGAGTTTGGTCAACATATTCTCAACCTCATGAGAATCAATTTCCAAGAAGGGTCTGGCCAGTCTAGAACTTCTGCACCCTCCAGGTCCAAAACTTCCAAACCAAGAGCTCCTACTTCTAGCCAACGTCCAAATCTTCCTGAACCTGGCCCTGAAATCTCCTCTCATCCTAATCCATTCTCTCTAGGACCACATCTAAAAGCCATTGTGGAAAAAGCCATTGCAGACAGTCTAGACCCTATTCATATCTCACTGGCAGCTCAAAATTCTCTTGCGGTGAAATTGGAATTTGAAATAGGCAAGTTGGTTCAAAAGGCCACTAGCATTGAAGACAACCAAGAGGTTCTCCAAGAGGATGTTGAGACATTAAAAGATAAAGTTGACAATATGTATGGACATCTGGATGATTATGGACAGTCCATTACCAATATGCATAATACTCTGGAGCCTAACTCATAAGTTTGAAAAATTTATGGCTGGTAGCACTTCATCCACAATTCCATCTACCAAACCACCTTCACCTTCCTCTCCTTCTCCATCTTTTGCCTTTCACACCTCTCCTGTCCTCACATCTTCTGATATTCCAGTCTCTCTACCTCCTCACACTTCTGTTCCTATAAACATTACCTACTCTGGCTCTTCTACAGAGTTGTTTGGAGAGGATGACCTAGACCACCTTCTTTCCACCTCTCCCCTTCTTTCCCCTTCTTCATCCATTTCTGTTCCTACCACAATTTATTTCCTCTCTTCCTCTCCTCTACCATTCCCTAGTGCCTCTCATCCTTTTTCCTCTCAATACCAAAAATCTCCTCTATAACTTCCTTCTTTTTGATGGATGCCAAAGGGGGAGAAGCTTCAAGAGAAAGAAGATACAAAGAATTAAGAAAGAAGAAAATGAAGCAATGATATTTTACCCCTTGTTTTCGCTTTCCTGTTACAATATTATTTTGTTGTGTTACCTTTTGTTCTTAAACACTGTGTTTACTTATGACTTATGTTAAAGACATTATCTGGTTAAAATTTTAGGCTATCACTCTCAATTCTCTGCAGTAATGTTTCAATTCAAATTGCCTCACTAATAAAGCTTACCTTCTTTCTCAAATCTTGTCATCATCAAAAAGGGGGAGAATGTTAGCTCCAATTGATGTTTTGATGAAAACTAAGATTTTAAATAAGATATACAATGAAGAAAGAAAAGGAAAATATCATAACTTAGTCGAAATCACGTTTTATCAGAAAAATCAAATTGCTGTCAGAAAACCTCGAGTCAGATAGATAGCCTCGAGTCAATACATTGATGAATAAACATAAGATCGACGTTTACCTCGAGTCGATAGTTAGCCTCGAGTTAATTCATTGATAAATAAATATAAGATCCTCATTTGCCTCGAGTCTACAAGAAACCTACCTCGAGTCAATGACCTCGAGTCTAAAGAATCTCTACCTCAAGTCATCATCAATTAGAACATATAAAAGAACCTCGAGTTAGATGAGTTACCTCGAGTTCAGCTATTTGAAAATATAATGATGTATCGCTATTACCTCGAGTCGCCTGAAAAACTGCCTCGAGTCAAAAGATAAACTGCCTCGAGTCAACATACATTTACATATTTTAAAGAATCATAAACTGCCTCGAGTTTATCATGTATGCCTCGAGTCTATTACTCAATGAGACTCGAGCCTCCAGAAATTGTGCCTCGAGTTAACAACCTCGAGTCAAATTTAGGTTTGGCTCGAGTCAATTCACGTCTGAATCTTTCAGTTTAATTGATTCTCATTGTTTCGCCTCGAGGTAATCATGTCTCTATTTTATATTCACATTGCTATGACTTGTGATTGAATGAACTTTTATATGTGCAAATCATATTTTCTATTATGAATACTTGTTATTAAACAAAACCAGTTTGCTAAGTGAGTTTCAGGTAATCAGGATCTTTAATCTTGGAACAATCTTCAACTCTTGCGTAAAGCAGATATTGTCAGAAGCATTTAATACAAACCAGTCCTAAAACACGAAAGAAGAACCTTGATATCTGAGCCTCAAGAAAGTAATTCAAAAATTACTCTATCAATATTGCGAAAGTATAAACGGGCAAATCGAATAACGAATGACAACGAAGGATATTCACCATTCTCGGATTACTACGAAGAAATAGAGAGTAACGGATACATATATGTCTCACAACGGCTCTTTGCTCAGTTTCACAACGGATCTTTGCTCAGTCTCTCAACGGCACAAATGAAACTTATTATAAAAGGAGACGGCATTCAATTTCGCCACCTACCGAAATACCTGAGCATTGAATTTGAGTCTATCTAATTTATTCTACCGTTCCTTTAATATCTCAGGATATTCTTAGTACTTCAGTGATTAGCTATTATCCACTCAGAGAGGAGTGCTTTGTTTTTACATACAATTTCTATACTTCTGATTGTGTGACTTAAGGTTGTGGAACCTTAAGAGTGGGTGTAAGTCTACAACCAGTAAGGGGGAGTGATTCCAAGAGAGTGGAAAGGATCATCTCTGTGTTGTAATTCTGTTTTGATAAGATTAGTAAAAATCCCAAGGCGTTCTTGGGGAATGGACGTAGACCAAAGCTTTGGGTCGAACCAGTATAAAATTGCATTGTGTTCATTTACGTTTCAGTCATAGATCTAATTTTTGTATACGCAAGTATCCTTCAAAAAATTTGAAATCACCTATTCACCCCCTCTAGGTGATATTCCTCCTTCAGAATCCCCCCCACGTGCTACTGATGACGACGACGTTGTCAACTCTGATCGTGCACCAACCCCCCTGAGACAGACCCCCCTCGGACAGGACTTGATGATCATGTTCCTGATAGTTAGTTTTTATCTTGAACACTTAAGTCATTCTGTACCATTGGATATTTGTTTACTTTGGTTTAAATATCTGGTTTGTTTAACATGTGCTTTAGTTATATATTTGTTATCGTTAAATTTGGTACGTTATTTCAAAACCTATAACTCATTTAACTAAATTTTAATCCAAAACCTTAAAAAATTTAATCCTTGTTTAACGTGTGCTTTAGTTATATATTTTAATTTTAATCCAAAATAATATCCTACAATTTTAGTCCAAAACACTAAAAATTTAAGTAAATTTTGTAGCGGTTCATATGGATAAACCGCAACAAATTTGAAATTGAAAATCGATGAAATGGCGCCATAGTTTGTAGCGGTTAAACGACCGTTACAATTTTCAACGGTCATGACTTTGTAGCGGTTCTGATGAAGCTAACCGCAACAAAATTGAATTGGCCAAGATTAGTAGCGGTTATGTATGGAAACCGCGACAAATTGTATTTAGTAGCGGTTCTTGTCGCGGTTGTCTAACCGTTACAAAACTGTTCCTGATATTTGCAACGGTTGTTGTAGCGGTTGACAACCGCTACAAACCATTCGATACATTTTTAAAGATCCCAAGTTCTGCGTTGAATGTAATTAAACATTGTATCCGCATTTATGTTCTGTCCTAGATTTGATTGTTACATATGGATAAGTCATGGATCAAGCTGCCGCGTAGTTCTCCTTCATATTTAGCAGGATTGAACACTTTCTTAGATTTCGCCTTCTCTCACGCTTGCATTAATGGCAAGATCGTGTGTCCTTGTTTGTGATGTAAGTTTAAGAAGTGGCAAACACGAGATTGTGCTTTGGAACATCTTCTTGTAAAGCCTTTCCCAGAAGCATATACATTCTGGGCGGTTCATGGGAGCAACGTGGTATGGGATATGGGCTCCATCTTCCTCGAACCTCACAAGTAGGAAATCGGGTACATCAAGATGATCCGGTTAACGAAGCTGTTCGTGATGCTTTTGGTGTTCAAGACGACAACTTCATCGCATAAATTTAGGGTGTAGAACCGGTTTTGTTCAGAAACGATGCAGCTCGGGAATTTTTTAGCCTCATGGATGAGAGCGATCGTCCTTTGTATCAAGGTTGTCAGAAATACTCAAAGTTATCTTTTCTTATCAAATTGTACCATATCAAGTGCATGTGTGGGATCACTGATAAGGCAATGTCGATGTTCTTGGAATTACTTCGAGATGTTTTCCCTGACGCGGACATTCCCTCATCCTTCTACGAGGCGAAGAAGATAATCAACAAATTAGGCTTGAACTACCAAAAAATAGATGCCTGCCCAAATGACTGTATGCTTTATTGGGGAGGACGATCAGAGGGAGACTTGTAAGAAGTGTCACACTTCGAGGTTCAAGACAGTTCGAAAAGGGAAGAAGCAGAAGAAGAAACCAGCAAAGATTCTAAGGTACTTTCCTTTAAAACCTCGCTTGCAAAGATTGTTTATGTCGAATAAGACAGCTCAGCATATGAGGTGGCATGAAGATGATAAGAATCAAGATGGTAAACTCAGGCATCCACGTGATGCTGAAGCGTGTAAAGCGTTCGACTCAGTCTTTCCAGATTTCACGGCGGACCCTAGAAATGTTCGTCTTGCTTTGGCGACCGACGGTTTTAATCCATTTGGGAATCTTAGCACAAGCTACAGTATATGGCCAGTTATGTTGATACCCTACAACTTGCCCCGTGGATGTGCATGAAACAGAGCTCCTTCATTATGTCCATGATCATTCCAGGGAAGAAGGCACCAGGAAATGACATCGATGTGTATCTCCAACCGCTGATCAAGGAGTTGGTGGAGTTGTGGAATGTAGGTGTGGAGACATACGACGCGCACGAGAAGACACTTTTCAACTTGCGTGCGGCCTTGATTTGGACGATAAGCGACTTTCCTGGCCTCGGGACATTATCCGGGTGGAATGTGCATACCGGCCTTGCGTGCCCAGCTTACAATTTTGACTCTGACTCAGTGCGCCTTCCCCACAGTCGTAAGTGGTGCTTCATGGGTCATTGGAGGTTTCTCGATGGGACGCACAGTTTAGGTTGCAACGCAATCGCTTTAATGGGCAACGGGAAAAAGAGGACCTCCTCAGAATTTATCTGGTGAAGAAATCATAGAGCAGCTTCAGGATGTTGATGTTGAGTTTGGGAAAAAGGACGATCCGGCAAGGGCCGGGACAAAGACTACCAGGGCTTCTGGTTCTACGCCCCAGCAATGGCGAAAGGTAAGCGTCTTCTTCACTCTTCCGTATTGGAAAGATAATTTGCTCCGACACAGTCTGGATGTCATGCACATTGAAAAGAATGTGTGCGACAATGTGTTGTACACGATTCTCAACGAACCGAGCAAGTCCAAAGATCATCTGCGGGCCGGGAAAGATCTACGGGAGATGGGCGTTCGTCGAGACGCGTGGCCGGATGAGCATGACAGATTTCAACTGGCAAGATTCACCCTGACAAAACCGAATAAGGAAATCTTTCTCGCTACCTTGAAGAAAATAAAAGTTCCTGACGGGTATTCAAGCAACATATCACGATGTATTGACTTGCAGGCTCGAAAGGTTACAGGGCTGAAGAGTTATGACTCACATGTGCTTATGCAGCAGTTACTTCCGCTGACCATGAAAAATACGCTGCCTCTCAATGTGTCTCTCGTTTTGGTCGAGCTTTGTACTTTCTTTCGGAAGCTGTGTTCCAAGGTTTTGATAGTGGAGGAGCTCGACCAGCTGCAGCAGAAAATCATTGTTACGCTGTGTCATTTGGAGATGATCTTTCCTCCATCATTTTTCACGGTCATGGTTCACCTGACAGTACACCTTGTTCATGAAACAAAGCTTGCTGGCCCAGTTCAGTACCGATGGATGTATCCTGTTGAGAGGTACTTGTTTAAAAATAATTACTTTAGCATTACTCCCTAGTCGCACGTTTAACCATTGATCCTGTTATTATTTTTATGGTTCTACTTTATAGGTTTCTTGGGAAACTTAAATCTTACGTGAGGAATAAGGCGTGGCCTGAAGGTTCAATAGCATAAGGTTATATCGGGGATGAGGTCTTGTATTTTTGTTCCAGGTACTTCGATGACATTGAGACGTCATTCAACCGACCGCCTCGTGTAGCAGTTGGCGGGAGTGAGAAATTCAAACTCACGACACTTGAGAAGTTCCAAGCACATCGACATGTCTTGATTAACTGCACCAAAGTTGAACCGTACCTTCAGTAAGGATTTCATTGCATACTATACATTTCCTTACATTTTATACATACTCACATTTCATTGCATGTTTAATTGCAGGGAATTCGGGATTTATGTGAAGCGTGAACTGAGGATTCGTACACAGACATCCTCCGAAATTGATAGAAAGGTCCACAGAGAATTCCAGGGTTGGTTTAGGAGGAGAATAATGAACGACCACAACCCGCACTCACCAGAATTCAGAGCTCTCGCAGTAGGCCCGCTTGACCACGCCCTAAGATATACGGAATACAATGCCAATGGTTTTAAGTTTTGCACCGTCGCACGAGATCAGGGATTGCTGACCCAAAACTCTGGTGTATATGGCACATTTGGGACGAGGAGTTATGCGAGCAGTAGTGACGGAAACATGCGGTTCGGTGACGTCCCGTATTATGGAAAGCTGCTTGATGTGGTCAGGATAAGTTACACAGGCCTTTTCACCGTGACGTTGTTCAAGTGTTTGTGGGCGAATACCACCACGTCCAGGGGACTCACGACTGACGACTTAGACATCACATAAGTGAATTTGTCCCGGCCTATTCACAGTGGTCAGTCTGAAGATGACGAGCCGTATATTCTTGCCTCAGAGGCCCATCAGGTTTATTATGTCGTCGATGAGAGACACAATGATTGGAATATGGTGGTTCACTTAAAGCCTCGGGACCTTTACGATATGGGCGATGGTGATAACATCGCCTACGATTGTGAGCCGTTGCAGCCCGCCAGCTTCGAAGACTTCATCCCAAACGGCGATGACAATTTACCTATAGTTCGGTACGTTTTTTAATTGTGGCTTTATGAAATTGAAACATTTGACTAAAGTTTTCTGTAATATGCAATCTTTAAAAAAAAAAATCAAGAACACATTTTGTAGCGGTTACTTAACCGCTACAAATCCTTAAGAACCGCGAAAAAAAGAAACCGTTACATGAACCGCTACAAACACGCAAACAAACCGATTCTAATAATAATAACCGCTACAAAAACCACGACAAAAATGAACCGTTACATGACCCGCTACAAACACGCAAACAAACCGATACTAATAATAATAACCGCTACAAAAAGTGTGACCCCAACCGCTACAAAATGCTTTTAGAAACCACCATAAATACCCCACCCAACCTCATTTAATATACATCAATTTCTTTTCTACCCACGTTTTCTCTCCGTTTTCTCAAATATTTTTACGTTTTGGAACATAGGGGTTAACTGTCTGAAGTCTGAAGGGGGTAAGTGCCGTGTAACCGGATCAATTTTAATGTTTCTCAATTCTAATGTTTCTCATATATACTAATTAATGTTTGTTATTTTGCAGTTGAACGGGATATTTTAATCAACATTCCTTTTTCTTCCAAATACATTATTCAATAACTTGTACACATATTTTTTAAACATTCAGCATTATTTTAATTACCTCTTTATTAGCTCTTATTATAGCTTCCATATTTTTATTATTTTGCATCTATACAACAAGCACCTTATATATTTAAATTTCATATTTTAATACTTTTTTATTTTTATTAAAAAGATAAACTATTAATAAATAAAAATTAGTTAATTACGTTGATAAATAATAGTTTTATTTTTTTAAAAGTCATGAAATTTGTAGCGGTTGCTTAAACCGCTACTACGTTTCAAATATTTGTGGGAGCAAATGGCGGGATTATTTTGTAGCGGTCAGAGTAGCGGTTTCAAACCTCTACAAATTTTTGAAAAAATGGTGGGAATATTTGTAACGGTTAATAACCGCTACAAATATTCACATGGCGGCAACTTTTATCCTTACGAAAATATGGCGGGACAATTTGTAGCGGTTAAGAACCGCAACAAAATATTCAAAATAATAAATTTAATGGCGGCAAAATTTTCAAAACATTAATTTGTAGCGGTTAGGTAACCGCTACAAGTAAATATTGTAGCGGTTAGTAACCGTGACTAAGCTCTCAGAAGAGACGTCAGCCAAGCTCATTTAGTAGCGGTTGTTATTAACTGCAATGAGATATAATAGCGGTTCATGTGCATGGAGTATCGGTTTTTCTTAACCGTGACAAATCAGCTTGCCACAGTGGATTTTGTAGCGGTTCTTGGAACCGCGACAAATGTCATTAGTCGCGCTAAAAACCGCTACAAATAGGTGATTTTAACCGCTACAAAATGTCGTTTTTTTGTAGTGTTTATCCTATTTGCTTTTTCACAAATATCTCAATTTATACTATTATTATAATCAAAATATCATGATATTTATTTTCCTCAAATCTTATTCTTTCTTTTTCCCAAAATTTCGGCTGCCCTTATTTATTTTTATTTTTTATTTTTTTGTTTTTTAATTAATTAATATTATATTTTTTTATTTTATAATTATTTTATAAAATTTTTTTACAAAATTTTCCTATTTGTCCATACTTGGATTTAGGCTTAAAATTACTTAATCTCATATATTTTTCTTAATCTTTTCCAATTAATTAGCAAGTATATTTTATGCTAATTTTAGCCATAAACATTTAATTAAAGGGTTTTACATAATTATCTCTGAATTTTCCCTTGATTCATGCTTAACAATTAGCCAATAATTATTTAATTAATCCCTTACTAATTTTTGATAATTTTATTATTTAGGATTAATTATTTCCTCACAACTATTTGACTTACATTGGTATTTTATGCTCCACATAAAATATTAAAAATTATGGGGTCAATTATAGCCTCCACAATACTTTTTGATTTTTCTTTCCTTTATTTCCAAAGGAAATAATTTAATAAATTGTCTAAATTAAGGACAATATTCTCTCTAATTTTTAATAATTATTTTACTGCCTTTTAGAATTTATCACAGTATTTTATGGCTCTTAGCTCATTTAGAGCATTTTAGCACCTTAATTCACTCTAATTTCATTAGAAATTACCTTAGAAAATTATGGTAAATCCCCTCCAATATTTGAGACTACAAATTCAGCTATTTTCAATAGGTATATTTTACTAATTTATGATATTTACCCTAAGTCAAATTTTAGGGTATTACAAAACACACAACAGATGTATCCCCAACAGTACATAAGCACACAGCAGATGTATCCCCAACAGTACATAAGCACACAGCAGATGTATCCCCAATAGTACATAAGCACACAACAGATGTAAAGTTATCATCTATCATATATAAGTATTCAATAAGCATCAGAGTTAGTGTTACAGTACGCGTCCGTACCTGAGTTGGGGATAGCGGTACGTACGTCAGCCGGTATGCGTTCTCAGTTAGCCTATAATAGTAATATTGCATGACTCATTCATAAATAATATCCTCAAATATATATTTCCCAGGTTTAAAGTTTTGAGCCTCTACCTAGAATTTTCCAGAAATTCGTAGCCCAACTTTGAGAATTTTTATCTCACTGTACAGAGCTCAAAGTAACACATTCTAGGTATTTTTGAAAATCCATACATGTCTAATTTATCCATGAATTTTCCCAGAATTGTTTAACTTCATCTTCTTCATAAAATACTGGCGTTTTTAACACTGACTCCAGAAATCGCTAACCGATAAAATTTTGCCAGAATTTCGCTACTTTGATCATCATTAACTCCCAAAAATTCTGCTCCAACACTTACTTCATTTTTTCGAAAGAATACTATATTTAAACTCAGAAACATAAAAACAAAACTATTTTTAGAAGTTTAAAGATCAAAATAACAAAATAACTATAACCTTGAAAGCTTGAGCTCAAGAATTTACCTTGAACTTTGCTCCTTCCTTCTCCAAGACTCCTCACTCTCACTTTCCACTCTCTTTTATCAGATTACTAAGCTTGCTTTGGTGTGAAATTTGTGAAGGCTAAAGGCCTCTATTTATAGCAATTTGTCATGACATTTTGGTAAATCTTTCTAACCTAATTCATCTTGAATTTCAACCCTTGGATCAAAGTAAATTTTGAAACCCTCATCCTCACCCTTAAACACTTAAAGCCGTGCCCCCCTCCCCCTCTCACTCTCTCTCATTTTGTTTTCTTGGTCACTAAGTTTTGGAAAGGTTCCAACTTAATCAACAAGTTTTGACTTGGTCCAACTTGTTCATTAAGTTTGCTAAGCTTCTAGATCAATTTCTTCCTTCCTTTCTTTTGCAAAAATCCGCCCCCCTCTCCCTTGATCTTTTAATTATTTGCTTCAATTTCTAGTTACACCAAGTGTTTATGTAATTAGATGAAAAATGATAGTTTGGTTAACAACCAAACAAAAATATACTTAGGGGTTAATTTATAGCTTATTCAAGAATGATGATATTTAATCTATGATTAAAATTCCTCATTGATTCAATTAATTCTCTAGGGATTTAAACTTACTTGTGTCTTGAATTTATCCCAATGCTTTTAGCTCACAATTCATTGAACTACAACACTTTCTCTCACTTACACTAGACTCAACTCACACACACACACACTACACGTACCCTCCTCCCTCTCACCTTCATCAAAGCTTTAGTCATTAAGAGACTTAATGCAAGTACTCTTATCTTCTTCCACAATTTATGACTTGCATGTGCTTACTTTTGCATGTGGGTTTTGTTTAATATTAAACAATGGTATTCTTTTTTTTTTTCCAAGCCAAGTGACCGTGGCTTCCTTTCATCTTTTACTCTTCCAATTTGTGTTTCAATTGTCTCACAATATCAAGAAGAGAAGTCTCTCATTGGTGGATTTTACTTCACAAGGAGAGGTTAAATTAAAACCTTTAGATTTAGCTTTATGAGGTTTAATCCTAGCCCTCCATATCTAATCTTAATTAACATCCCTAATATGGTAGTTTAGATGTTGTTAAGTGTGATTGTCAAAATATGATTGGTTCCTAGATTAATCATGGCCATTAAAAACTCATTTTGTGCTAATCTTGGTACTTTATTAGCTCTTGGTTTTTAATTAAGGTAATACATCCTTAATTATGCTTATTTAGTTATTAATTAATTTCGAAATTTAATGTTTTTATTCTAACTATTGCAAATTTAATTGCTCATTAGTTGTTGGTAATTTCCTCTAATTGGTATAATTATTTTCAAGCCATTTAATTGTCTCTTATGATTAAATTAAATACACTACAAAATTTGAGACCACATATTCACCTATTTTAAATAGGTAATATAAATCAGAATATTGTATTTATGAGAATTATAAATTTTGGCTATTACACTTTTAGTACCGGTCAATACCTGAAATATTTTTTCAAGATCCTAAAATAACTTTTCAAGATTATGAAGTATTTTTTTCTTGTACCAGTCAGTATGCTGAAAGTACATTTTAGTACCAGTTAGTACCCTGAAATATATTTTTAAGTATCAGTCATTATCCTTTTAGTACCAGTCAATACCTGAAATATTTTTTTCAGTATCAGTCAGTATATTTCACGTATTGACCGGTACTAAAAAGATACTGACTGATACTGAAAAAAATATTTCAGGTATTGACCGGTACTAAAAGGATATTGACTGATAATGAAAAAAAATATTTCAGGGTATTGACTGGTACTAAAAAGTACTTTTACGATACAGAATGGCACAGAAAAAATACTTCATAATCTTGAAAAGGTATTTTAGGATCTTGAAAAAATATTTTAGGTATTGACCGGTACTAAAAGAATATTGTCTGATACTGAAAAAATTATTTCAAGGTACTAACTGGTACATAAAAAATACTTCATAATCTTGAAAAGTTATTTTAGGATCTTCAAAAAATATTTCAGGTATTGACCGGTACTAAAAGGATACTGACTAATATTGAAAAAAATATTTCAGTACCGCTGGTACTAAAAAGTATTTTCAGGATACTGACTGGTACAGAAAAAATATTTCATAATCTTGAAAAGTTATTTTAGGATCTTCAAAAAATATTTCAGGTATTGATCTGTACTAAAATGATACTGACTGATACTGAAAAAAATATTTCAAGGTATTGATTGGTACTAAAAAGTACTTCAGCATACTACTTACTGGTACAGAAAAAATATTTCATAATCTTGAAAAGTTATTTTAGGATCTTCAAAAAATATTTCAGGTATTGACCGGCACTAAAAGGATATTGACTGATACTGAAAAAAATATTTCAGGATAATGACTGGTAAAAAGTACTTTCAGGATACTAAAAATAAAATTATTAAATTAAAAAAAAAGAATTTGGTGTTTGACACTCATTGTCCAGTCAGCAAAAAAAAGTCAAACTTAACGGTCAAACGATATTTTTGCACCTAATTTGTAACCACAGTCACTTTTGCACCTAAAAAAACACTTGCTACTAGGTGCTCCTCAGAGAAAAGGACATGTGTATTTTTGCACCTTAACCCTAAGGTAAATCACTATAAAAAATACACCATCTGGTCCTAATTATAAGACCTAGTTGACTTTTTTGGAGAGAAGCTAATTAAATTAGCTTAGAGTATTTTTATTTTTATTTTTTTTCTTTAAACTAAATAGTTTGACTAATAAACCAATATATAATCTAAAAAAACACAATATATGAAATGATTAAGTAACTTATTTAACTTCTTTAATCTCTCCATAAAAAGTCAATTATGTCTTATAATTATGACTGGATTGTGAGTTGTGACAGTCCCTTCCTCTTGCTGCCACATGTCATCGCCTCATAATTCCTGAAAATGTGAGTCCATGCCTGTGTGCGGCCTCATGGCCCAGCACATGCCTGTACCAGTCGAGCCGAGGAGAACCTATGCTATAATATTACAAATATGTATGTGTGTGTATATATATTACTAATAATAAATTAAATAAAATTTTGAAATAATTTTTATATATTTATTATAATTTTTCAATATAAATTAATTTCAAATTAAATATATTTTAAATATTTAGTAAATATTTTTATAACTATATTATTATCCAATTTTTTGAAATTGAATTTTAATATTAGTGAAAATTAATTAATAAATAATAATTTAATAATATTACTATTACTTTTAATACAAAATTATATATATAATATTAATAACTAATAATTAAAATTTATTTTTAATTATCACTAATTAATAACTAATATTTTTATTTTATATTTTTTAATATAAAATTATGAATATAATTGGAATAAATAAAAATATAAAATTAATAATGTTATGGACCTAGTCAAGGCCCATTATCTCAACCGACCCACAGATCTAAACTGCCAAGACCTATTCAAAGGGGAGGTTGCCAACACACGATGACACACGATCTCCCATCTTCTACACACGATCTCCCATCTTCTACACACGACGCGGAAGATCTAACCCTAAGGTAACCTCTACATATAGCAGGTTACTCTAAAAGGCACGGATCATCTGATTCGCTCTCGGATCTCCTATCTTCATCTTCGACAGATCATCTACAACGGTCTACGCTCTGGCTATTCACATACGGCCCGTCACAGAGCATACAGACCCCTTTAGGCGAAACGCTCCATAAATACTCGAACTACGTGGACTTTGATCCCTCTTCAGGGTACGTAGGCCCTAGGAATCACTCCTAGGTCAAGTCCCAATCTACACCAACATCCTAGCCCCTCAGGGCTAGACAATCTGTGTTCTACACCAGAACAGTGGCGCCGTCTGTGGGGACTCGATAAATTTTTGATTCCCGTTACCTAAAATGGCAAATGATTCAGATTCATGAATATTCAAATCCGATTAACGGAGGATGATAAACATGGATTCAAAGAAAAGCCCTAATCCTATTTCGCAGGGGTAAGAAGCGCAGGGGGGATCTCCATAACCTCTGCCGCCGGCTTCTTAAAGATTTCAAACCTTCGTGAATCTCCGATCGGTGACAGGGAATGGCTTTTCCAATATGGTTAACGCAATCCGAGTTGCGACATACACCGATATAGAGTCAAAGGGTTCGACTTTAACGGCATCAAACCTCACAACCGAGATAGATACCTTTATTATGAATGCCGAGATAGCTGTAGATGGAGAATTTTTTCATGCGGCATTTTTTGCAGCAGTGGAGCCCGAGGAAAGCCTGGATGGCTGCATCCGGGATTCATGAAAATTCGGTTGACCGGGATACTCATCTTGAGGTGGCCGGGATACTCTTCAGAATATGGCCAGCCGGGATCCTCACAAGGATTTAAGCCGACGTGGATGATGCCGAGATACCATCCTGAGAGGCCGAGATTCTTTGAGTGGCAGGATTGCTCAACTGAGAGCCTGAGATTGCCGAGATTGCTGTGATAAGCCGAGATCGAGAAGGTCATGGGTGTGCATGACTGTGATTCTTTAACACATTCTTGTTCCCCAATACCGAGATAATAACAAGTCGCCGGAATGCCTGTCTACAAAGCCCATATGGTAATCTGAAGCAGGTAAAAGCCGAGATAGGAACGCACACTGAGCGCACACGTTGCCAAGATTATGAGGTGTCGGCTAACCGAGATACATATTTAATATGATCCTTGGATATATACCGAGATGGTGGCAAGCTGAGATTGGCCAAGGCCCAGGGCGTCTTGACTCACTACTCCTAACAACAAATCGTGATGCATATCGAACAAGTTTATGTCGGCTTGTGATCACCTCGGCCTGCCAACATCGCAGAGAACGCCACATAGAGCTTCCAACACCTCAGCTCTAATCGTGGGGCCTCCAAGAAAGCCAGTCAACGCATGGATATTATTATTAAAGCTATCATGGATATTATTATTAAAGCTATCTAATTTTTTATTGGTGTTCAGTTCCAATCTAAATATAAATCAAGACCTGGAAAGCCTTTTTCTATTTTTTCGGGGCTTATGGTAGCTGCAAGTGGAAAACTGGAGGGTGTTCTGCAAGAGGCTTCAAAAAGAGCAGGAATTGAGATTTCCTTTGCTGCAAAGTTGTTCACTCATTTCTGAGCAATTGATCCGATTCACAGCACAAGGAAGAAAAGCTTTAAGTGGTCGAGATTGAGTGGCCGGGTCATCTTCATGAGGTGGCTGGGGTCAGATCGGATCAGCCAACCATAGAGTTCGGCTCAGATCAACTTGGTTTCTTCTGAGATTCAGTCTTGTACGTGGTTCAATTCTTTGGCTGTTGACAGCATAAGGAAGTTCTTCTTCTTCGAGCTAGAGCCACACACGACTTTATGTAATCCAACTTGAGTGTATCGTCAGCAGAGTTTGGAGCATCACAAGGATCTGTAGAGTTCCTAAAGTCAGGTTCAGATTCACTGTCACAGAAGGCATTGGAACGGGGTTCAATTGATGGGAAAGACTTATTCTCCTCACATGATGTAACAGGTTCACTTGCGCAAGAAGTAAGAACTGCATCTTTATCTCCGAAATGATGCAATTTGTTGTGTAGAAACCACAAACCTTGGTAGAGCAAGCATATTGTCCAAATTTCTGCATCTTTTACTTTACATAATTCTCCTATGTCGTCAGAAAAGTCAAATTCTTGAGTTCCTTTTGCACGTTCAATGCCAATTATTCTAGTGGCATCCTGACTAAGGAGACAGATGCTTTTGCACGTGAACAACTTTCCCCAGGCGTGTGCACTGACTGAAGATTATTCCCAAATTCACGCCCAAACCTCGCTCTTTGATTTTCTCCAACAAAGATCCTTTTGATAATTGTTGGGAGGAGTATATCTTGTTGTTATTTCTTGTTGTCGCTATTGTCCTCATGCGATTTAATAGGTTCAATCGACATGGACAGTCCTCCTTCCAACAAATTTTGTTCCGTGTGCTGTGGAGACTACAACAATCCTTGTCAAGCCAATTGCTTATCTTCAATTCACTAGTTGCTACATTATACTTTTATATTGGACATATATAAATCCTTGATTTATCAATTAAATCATTCCTCATCTATGCCTGAATGTCTTCGACAATTAAAGTTTTGAAGGGGACCCCGGTTACACCGAATCTGGTTAAAATATCGGCTCCGTGTAGATTTGAAGGCGGACCGCGGTTACACCAAACCTGGTTAAAATCCCGGCTCCGTGTAAATTTGAAGGCGAATCCCGGTTACACTTAATACGGTTAAAATCCGGGCTCCGTCTAAAGAAACTCTCAGTCGAGAGCATTGATTCAATCTCCTCAAATTGCTCTAACGACAAAGACAAACGAAAGAGCAAATACGGGCCACCGAACCCGATCGTAATTCAAATACGAATCAAGAATAAAACCCGGCTTTTCAATGAGAGGAGTTGTCTCCGTAGAGCTATCGCAGCCGGACGCTTCCTAACTTACTCCGGGATATCAAGCGAACCGTCATGCCGACCCCGATCAGGTCAAAATGCTCAGACGTTTCGGTGAAAAACCGAACCCGGGCAGGTGACAACGTCCCTTTATCCTAGGATGACCTGGTCAACGAACCCGAATTATACGAGGCGCTTAGAATACGACCCTCACCACTTTACGGTTTCAATACCGGATGCACTTTCGCACTTTCGCAGATTCTCGCATATCACATCTATGACCTTGGCCCGGCCACTCAATAGTACTCTAAAAACAAATATGAGTTCACTATATCAGTTCATCGTGGACACGGATGAAACACTACATAAATATCCGAATTGATCGGGAAATGAACAAACTTTCGTTAATGATCAAGTCAACGAAGTTTCAAAGCAAATTAACCCGACTACATGTCCGGGGCAATTCAATCAAGACAAGTAACTCCAAGTTCTTTGAAACTCGGATAGACACTATCAAAATCAAACGAGTGGTAGCAACTCCGATACGATATCCGGATTTAACAATGATCCACCCTAGCACCCGGAGACCCGGACTACCAGCCGGGGGAAATTATTATACATTGTCAATAACCGGATTTTGTTCAAAATTAGCAAACTAAGCGTTTGCGCACATGAGCAAGGGATCTTACGTCTTCGCAGACAACCGGATGAGCCGAACATATCTCGGCCAAGTCTCGTATCTCACAGTCAACCAAACAATTAACCTCGGCAGCTCAGACACCTGAACTACCGAGCTTGGGGGCATCTGTTATGGACCTAGTCAAGGCCCATTATCTCAACCGACCCACAGATCTAAACTGCCAAGACCTATTCAAAGGGGAGGTTGCCAACACACGATGACACACGATCTCCCATCTTCTACACACGACGCGGAAGATCTAACCCTAAGGTAACCTCTACATATAGCAGGTTACTCTAAAAGGCACGGATCATCTGATTCGCTCTCGGATCTCCTATCTTCATCTTCGACGATCATCTACAACGGTCTACGCTCCGGCTATTCACATACACCGTCACAGAGCATACAGACCCCTTTAGGCGAAACGCTCCATAAATACTCGAACTACGTGGACTTTGATCCCTCTTCAGGGTACGTAGGCCCTAGGAATCACTCCTAGGTCAAGTCTCAATCTACACCAACATCCTAGCCCCTCAGGGCTAGACAATCTGTGGTCTACACCAGAACAAATAATAATTTATTTTTACTTGAAATTAATTAATAAATAATATTATAGTATTATTTTTAATCTAAATTTTTTTGAAAATATAATAAATTTATGTGCAACGGAATTTGCCACACAAAAATGTTCTACCGCTAATTTTGGGGCAAAACAATTTACCACGGAATTCCATAGCAAAATAAAATTCCGTCGGAAAAATTTCTGACTGAATTGTTAACAAATTTCTAACTGAACTACCAACTGAAACAAAATTCCGTAGCTAATTTCATTTGGAATTTATTAGTTTTTTTTTTATTTAGTGAATATGCTTTTCAAATATAAAGGATTAAAAAAAAAAAAAATTGATGTAAACTTTAAAGACTAAATATATATTTCAACTAAAAATATTTTTGAATACATACCCGTGTTCTTCCTTAGGCAACGATATGTGTTTGCTATTTTGAATTTTGGAATATCACATGTCTTTTGAATACGTACCCGTGTTTATTTTGATTCTTATAAATATAACACTTCTATCTATTTTGTCTCTCAAATAGGAACTTTATTCCCAAAATATTCTTATTAAAACTAAAGCACATTGGTTGAATATTTTCGGTCTTCTTATATAATACCTCCAATATTTAGAAGTTGGGTAAGAAGTTTATTTTGGTTTTAAATATAATACATTTATTCACTTTTCCCTCAACTTAATAATTTATTAAAAAAAAATCTCTATTAAAACTAATACATATTTGTTATATAATTTAACTAATTTTGTAATGTTTATAAATTAATTATTTAACTCTTACACTAATTATCTTTACTATCATTCCTTCTTTTTCGTTCTTACTTAGGGTCCTTTTGGATGGGCTTTTTTGATTAAAAAAAAGCACTTTTTAATGCCAAAAGAAATATTTTTTAATTAATTTATGTGTTTAGATTATATTTTTTTAAATAAGTAAAAGTCACAAAAAAAAGCCAAAAGTCTGCTTTTTTTTTTAAAAGCTTCAATTTGGAGCTTAAAAAAAAACACTACAAAAAAAAACATTTTTTTAAAAGCTCATCCAAACAGACTTTAATCAATGCCGGCTTTTAGGGATGGTACCCACGTCAAAAGTTAGTGGCCCCATTTACAAAGAATACTGGACACTCTGATTGCTATCCTTATAAAGCATAGCTTTACGTTCTTATTCTTTAACCAAAAATTCACTAGTGCCTTTGCCTGTGCCTCAAAGATTTCAACCTTTGCGACTACAACATAATCACATATATATTAGGCAAATAACGATTACAACAAATAGATGTTATATATGTTAAGGTGGAGATCATGCAAAAATATATAACACTAGAACTTAAAAATTAAATATGCATATACATCGCCATGTACTGAAAGGTGGGATTCACAAAAACAAAAATATAAGAGTTGTAATTATTAACGGTTATGTATTTAGTGACAAAATGATAGTTCTTACGAAATAACAGTTATTTAACACTTACAAATGATTTATCTTTCAACCTTATTAGTAGAAAAATAGTAATAATAATAAAAAATTATTTATTGTAATATTTTTTCACTAGGTATATTATTGGAATATCACATAAGTTATAAGGGTAGTGGTCTTAAATTTTGGCTCTCATCCGAACCCCCTGTCCTTCCAAAATTTCAAACTTAATGGGGTTGAGTTTCTCTCCTCATCCTTTTCTCATTATCCCTCATCATCTTTAAATCATATCCGTCCAATCAATCACAATACTATTTTAACATCTCTCTCATCTTTCCAATCAATGGTCCAGATGTGTTGAGGAGAAGAAAAGGAGAAAATGGATCATGAGAAAATCCTCTCCCAACTTAATGAGGGGAGGGGCTTATTTTTCCTCCAAGTCCACCCCCCCCCCCCTCCAATTAAACAAGCCCTACGTCTAAAAAAAAATAGTCTTTTTTAATTAAATAAAAAATTAATTGATACTAACTCATATTTTAAATATACGTCTTACTTTGAAAGTAAATATTTAATTTATAAGCGCATCTAAAATATTTGTATATCCAGAATGCAGTGTAGACGTGCATGACTCAGATGGTTAATGAGACGTAAAAGGGAAGAGAGCAAACGAAGACTATCTTTATTTAACGACTAATTCATAAGGACGACGAGTTGCTGTGGTGTAGTGGTTATCACGTTAGTCTTACACACTAAAGGTCCCCAGTTCGATCCTGGGCAGCAACATTCCGTGCTTTGAATTTAAATTTTCGAATGTCTCACATCTCGTGCTCTGTTTTTTGTTTTTTTTCAATTTTGGGATGTCTCACATTTTCTTATGCATCTAAAGGCCACAAAGCGGCCACGTGGAAGTCTCTCACATCTTCTTATATATCTAAAGGCCACAAGGCAGTCAAGTGGAAAGCCCGTGGTCACACTTTTACATTAAGCATATTGAGAGATGCATGGAACAAACATTAATCACGAATTGTGACGGATGAATAGGCTAATTCTTCGATCTGTGATATCAAAACTGTTCTGGTGTAGAATACAGATGTCCAGCCAGATGAGCTGGTGCTTTGATATGTACGTAGTTGGAGATGAGATCACTATACACAACCAAACTCTTCGCCAAGAGGGTGGGGTGTGTGCACAGTGTGACTTTTTGTAAATAGTTCAGGGTTAGAACGTATGTACATTAGGGTTTGACCTCAGTATTTATAGAGTGTACCTTATGTAGGATATTCTAGGTCTGACGTGATCTCCGGCCCACGGATCCTAACTGCTCAACCATATCTGGAGATATTCCTGGATTATTGGGGGAGTTAGGATCCTCCTTGCTAATAGGTAGGACCGATTATGCCTCACCTATGGTTGTTGGGCTTTACCGCTATTGGACCTAATATAGGTCCGTAACAAAAACACAACAAAAGATTATCATTAACCAGACACATTTTTATTTTTACATGATATATACGTACTACCTCCATTTCTTAATTATATATTATAGTATTACAACATACGAGAACTTATGTTAAAGAAAGGAAACACGCGTTGGTACTATACTTGACATGCATGTGATATATAGGAACAATTTAACATATATGGTGGACCTTGTCTGTCTCCCAAACCAAAAAATATTTAAGAAAAAGCAAAGAAATAAAGAAAAACAGCTGGTACCTTTCCAATATTAAGGTAGGCCAAAGTTGAAACAACTCATGACGATGGAATATTAGGGGGAGCAAGCAAGCAGATTTCTGCTCAAAGGTGTTGGGATATTTGAATGTTAGACGGGGATGATCTGATTTTTCAAAGGCAAGAGGTCAGACATAAATATAAGAGTGGATCTAATATTCTACTCCTAAATTTTCCTTATACTCCCTCCAGTCCTAATTATAGGACATATTTAACCGATTTTGTGAAGATTAAGGAGGGAAGTTAAATTAGTTAATTTTACTCATTTTTCTAAAATGCCCTTATATAAATTTAAAATGACATAAGTAAAAGTGAATTAACAACCCCGTTACATATCTCTCCGACTAATTTTCCTTTTCACACGTTTTCTATTTGAAATAATGATCTTGTTATATATACATATATGTGTGTGTGTGCACATATGTATACATATAGATCTATCTACACACACATATACATACATACATACACATATATAAACAGACATACACATATACATACGTACATATATAGATATATATATATATATATATATATATATATATATATATATATATATATATATATATATATATATATATGTACATATATATATATATATCTATATATATGTATGTACATATATATATATATATATATATATATATATATATATATATATATACATATATATAAATAGACACACATGAGTGTGTGTGTTGTGTGTATATTGTAACCCACATACATATACTCATCAAAAATCAAATACACTTAAGAGAATAAAATAGGGGCATTTTAGGAAGAAATTGACAAAAACTAAAAAGTTGTCTTATAATTAGGACCAAAACCAACCCTCAAATATTGCCTTATAATTAGGATCGGATGGAGTATTAAGCTATGAAGGGAGTACCAAGTATTGAGAAGATGATATATATCTAATGGGATGGAGATCACGTGGCCCAACCCACACACACACAAAACGTGGACCCAAGCCTTAGGTTATTAATTGGGAGGAGACCTAAATCAATCAGGGAGCAGAGGCAGGAGAGAACGGATACGCAGCGGAGACCACAGGATTGGACGACGCGACAGATTTGATTTCCATTCTTCCCTTCAGGATCTATGAATCTAAGTTTTATGTTTTTATGGATTTTATTATAGTTATTGTTATGGATTCAAATAATGGGCCTGGCAGACGAAGGCCCACCAAGAGTACTTCTGGCGGGAAACCTCCCACATTACAGTTGACTTGCCTATCACCTTTGGCTATGCCAATAATCCAGCAATTATGCAGGATATGGAGTGCGCATGATCAGGACATGGGAGGCGCACGATCACAGTGGAAGGACACAGGGTAAGGAGAACGAAACCCTAGGTAATCTCTATATATAAGAGATTGCCTCCCAGGTACGCCAGAGGTTGAACATTACATTCTTTACAATCCAGTCCCACTGTGCACACACATCACCCTCAAGCGAAGAGCCAACCCCGTGTAGCACAGTGATCCAGTAGCAACCGCTGCTATCTCCTCGATAGATACCAGTGGACGCTACCTCAGATCCAATATCAATCATTACTAGCCCCCAAAGGCTAGACATCTGTGTTCTATTACAGAACATTGGCGCCGACCGTGGGGATCACCGAACAAATCGATTCCCAAAATCACAAAAGCTATATAATTGAAATTAATAATAATTGATTTTTAATTGAAATTAATTAATTAATAATATTATAGTTGTTATGGACCTAGTCAAGGCCCACTAGCCAACCGGCCGACACAGGGGGCAACTCACGTAAGGATCACAACCTCCTAGCTGAAGGACCTAGTCACCAGGGCGGTTAGCTAGATCCTCGGACACGCACGACGTGGAAGCCGGAGATCTAACCAACAAGGTATACTCTCTATATATACGTATAGGAGATACGCGGTCAAGGTACACAGTTCTTATCCCTGAACTAATCTAAATACAGTCACACTGTGCACATACCCCACCCCTTTGGCGAAACGCCTGGTTGTGTATAGTGATCCACTCTTCTCTTGTACGCCTGCCCCATAGACATACAAGAGGAGCACATCGATCCTAGATCAAATCCCCAGCCTACCACTAGGTTGGATATCAGTGTTCTACACCAGAACAATAATATTATTTTTAATATAAATTTTTTTGAAAATATAATAAATTTATGTGCAACGGAATTTGCCACACAAAAATGTTCTACCGCTAATTTTGGGGCAAAACAATTTACCACGGAATTCCATAGCAAAATAAAATTCCGTCGGAAAAATTTCTGACTGAATTGTTAACAAATTTCTAACTGAACTACCAACTGAAACAAAATTCCGTAGCTAATTTCATTTGGAATTTATTGGTTTTTTTTAGTGAATATGCTTTTCAAATATAAAGGACTAAAAAAAAAATTGATGTAAACTTAAAAGACCAAATATATATTTCTACTAAAAATATTTTTGAATACATACCCGTGTTCTTCCTTAGGCAACGATATGTGTTTGCTATTTTGAATTTTGGAATATCACAAGTCTTTTGAATACGTACCCGTGTTTATTTTGATTCTTATAAATATAACACTTCTATCTATTTTGTCTCTCAAATAGGAACTTTATTCCCAAAATATTCTTATTAAAACTAAAGCACATTGGTTGAATATTTTCGGTCTTCTTATATACTACCTCCAATATTTAGAAGTTGGGTAAGAGGTTTATTTTGGTTTTAAATATAATACATTTATTCACTTTTCCCTCAACTTAATAATTTATTAAAAAACTATCTCTACTAAAACTAATACATATTTGTTATATAATTTAACTAATTTTGTAATGTTTATAAATTAATTATTTAACTCTTATACTAATTATCTTTACTATCCTTCCTTCTTTTTCGTTCTTACTTAATCAATGCCGGCTTTTAGGGATCGTACCCACGTGAAAAGTTAGTGGCCCCATTTACAAAGAATACTGGACACTCTGATTGCTATCCTTATAAAGCATAGCTTTACGTTCTTATTCTTTAACCAAAAATTCACTAGTGCCTTTGCCTGTGCCTCAAAGATTTCAACCTTTGCGACTACAACATAATCACATATATATTAGGCTCAATAAATAACGATTACAATAAATAGATGTTATATATGTTAAGGTGGAGATCGTGCAAAAATATATAACACTAGAACTTAAAAATTAAATATGCATATCACCATGTAGTGAAAGGTGGGATTCACGAAAACAAAAATATAAGAGTTGTAATTATTAACGGTTATGTATTTAGTGACAAAATGATAGTTCTTACGAAATAACAGTTATGTAACACTTACAAATGATTTATCTTTCAACCTTATATTAGTAAAAAAATAGCAATAATAATAAAAATTTTATTTATTGTAATATTTTTCACTAGGTATATTATTGGAATATCCATGGTTATTAAACCCGGACCGGAAACCAGCGAACCGGCCATGAAACCGGTCCGGTCAGGTATAGAAATCGGGGTCAGGGTGTTTTTTTTTTCCCAGCTTCTTCCATCTTCCCCCGTTCGACAGCTCCACATGGAAATACAGAGGTGGACAGTGGCGGAGCCAGGATTTTGAATGACGGGGGGCGAGAATATGAAATATTATATCAGAAATAAAAGTATTGAAAATACAATACAGACCTAATATATAAAAAATTAAGAGAAATATATTACAAAAATTAAGATAACTTCACTTGATTCTTACCCTACGTGTTTTCATATTGTTAAACTCATCTATAATTGAATTGTGCTAAAAGTCAAAACAATTTCTTTTTCAATGTATGTAATCAAAGAATCATCAAGAAATTGGTCTTCCATTCTATTTCGAAGTCTGTTCTTGATTATCTTCATAGCAGAGAAAGATCTTTCAGTAGTTGCTGTAGAAACTGGAAGAGTGAGTACAAGTCTAATCACTCTATCAATAAGAGGGTAAATGATGGCCTTTTCAGTTCTTGCTAGCCCTTGACATAATTCAGATGTAGTTGATAAATTAATCAAATCTGGATGTTTAGGAATGTCAAGCTCAAAATGTTGTAACTCCATCTTCAAACGCAATTTTTCTAATTCAGTGAAGTCTCCAGAATAAAATTATCAACAAGTTTGCAAATGTCATCACTATTAAATGACTTGTACTTGTTTCTTGGATCTAAAGCCATGCTCAAAGCAAGTAATTCAACAGCATTATCATTGAACCTTCTATTTAATTCTTGCAGTTGATAATCAATTGTAGCACAAAAGATATTTACCCTATAAAATTTTTCAGTAGAAAAATCACATTGTTCATTTCGAGCACGACCTCTCCTTCCAATATATTTTGCACTCATATCTGGAATGTCAATGTCATGTTTTATGCAAAATTCTTGAACATGAACCAATAAAGCATCCCAACCTGTGTCTCTTAATTTCTGAAGTAATTCTTTTGTAGTTGAAACAAGATGTAATGCATTTGAAATATCTTGAGACTCTCGTTGCAAAGCTTGACAAAGGACTTCAGTAATACCCATAATTTCTTTCATAAGGTGCAATATGATGACAAAATCAAAAGATTTCAATGATGAGTATGCATTATCTGTATCTCCATGATGTGATGCTGTCTTTCCTTCATTAGAGATATTGTCAAGAACTTCACATGTGGCTTGAAACATTTTAAACAAACTGCATATAGAATTGTAATGAGAACTCCAACGAGTAGCTCCAGCTCGATGCAAAGTACCAATCTGATTAAGACCAACTCCTGATTCGAGTTCATCAATAGCAATCATTCTTGCAATTTCATTGGTTTGGGCAACTCTTAACTCATCATTACGCTTACAAGAAGAAGTAGCAATATTAATTATAAAGTTCAATTTTTCAAAAAATTGATGAACATGTTTTACCTCATGAGATGCAAAGAACCAAGGCAAGTTGAAGGCGATGAGCTAAGCAATGAACATAATAAGCATATGGGCACTCAGCACAAATTAAAGCCTGCAATCCATTCCATTCACCTCTCATATTGCTAGCTCCATCATAGCCTTGCCCTCGAATATTTTCAACATCAAGATTATGGTGACAAAGAGTGTTGAATATTCCTTGTTTCAATGTCTTAGCACTTGTATCTTCCACATGTACAAGACCAAAAAACCTTTCTCGTATAAAACCTTCTTTATCAACGTATCTCAAAACAATAGCCATATGCTCCTTTTTAGATACATCATTGGCTTCATCAACAACAAGACAAAACTTGGCATAGGAAATTTCTTCCCGTATTGTGTTCTTTACCTTTTGAGAGAAAACATGAAGAATTTCCTTTTGAATTTGAGGGGAACTATATGATGCATTTTGAGGAGCTTTTTCTAGAACAACCGTTGCAACTATTCTTTCTTTTTAAAAAAAGTATCAATCGTAGCATTCTTGCCCATAATAATCACCTACAAAGAGTATGAAAATTCCATATCACACATTCCATATCACAAACTCCATATCAAAAATTTTAAATCACAAATTTTCTAACTAAACCCTAACTTTATTTTTCTCAACTCAACTACTCAAGTAAAAATATAAACCATATAACTTTTATTCAAACCTCATTAACTCCATTAAAATCAAAATGATCATCAAGAAGCCTCAAAATTTCAAAATCTAACAAATCCCTAAATTTTTCACAAAACAAATTTCATCCAACTAAAAAATAAAAGACTAGAAAAATAAATTATATCACTCACCTATAAATTTCATCCACGGTGGGAGGACTGTTGAATTGCCTCTTCAAATTTGCTGCGTCAGTGCGTTGGCCGACCGCCGACTGGAGAATGAATTAAATAGGGAAGGTTGAATTGTGACTCTGCGACGTTGCTTTTTCGGTTCTGTGCAGTGGGGGTTTTAACTTTTGGTTGAATTGATCATTGTGATTTGTGGGCTCCATTTGCTTTCGGATTGGTGTTGGTGTTTGAATGTGAATGAAAATAAAGTTGGGCCCTTATATCATTGTGATTTGAGGGCTCCAATCATTGTGCAGTGGGTTCCATACTTCCATGCATATTATATAAAAAAAAAAACAAAAAGTTCCATGCACATTCTATTATTCCCATATTCAATAATCTTTTTTTTTTTTTGGGGGGGGCGGGGGCCCACCCTAACCCCCCTGTATCTGCCCCTGGAGGTGGAAAGAGAGAAAGATGGACAGAACTCAGATCGGCGTCCTTCAAAGTTGTTGGATCGATGGTGAGAAAAGAGCTCTTACCGGCGATTATTGGCAAGGAAGATGGTGAGGTTGCGATCGTCGGCAGGAATCATCTCCACCTTCTCCAATGTCTTCAAACGCCTCTCCTCCTTTTCCATTTGCTATCTATTTTCCATATCTGAACTACATACATAGAGGACCTCCGAACACAGAGTCTACCAAGCCTTTCAAATATATCAGAACAAAAACTCAGCTTTGTTGGAACGTATCTCAAGATTTCAAATCTCTAAACTCTTTGATTAGTCATTGGTGGGTTTTTAACTTTCAACTACCCTTGTACTATCGTTTTGATGGTTATCAATCTAGCTTTTTGATGCATGTCACGTGCTTTGTTCCTTTTCTTTTCAAACCTTTGGGGGAAAACTCAAGATTAAAGGAAATTATTTTTTTATAATTTTATATTAATAGTATAAAATCTTCACTCTCTCACCGGTTTGGTCCCGATTTAACTCCGGTATGACCCACTAACCCTTGACCCAGTACCTGACCGGTTCAATGACCTGTCCGGTTTTAATAACCTTGAGAATATCACATAAGTTATAAGGGTAGTGGTCTTAAATTTTGGCTCTCATTTGAATCCCCTGTCCTTCCAAAATTTCAAACTTAATGAGGGGAGGGTTTATTTTTCCTCCACGTCCACCCCCTCCAATTAAACAAGCCCTAAGTCTAAAAAAAAAAAATTGTCTTTTTTAATTAAATAAAAAATTAATTGATACTAACTCATATTTTAAATGTACGACTTACTTTGAAAGTAAATGTTTATAAGCGCATCTAAAATATTTGTATATGCAGAATGCAGTGTAGACGTGCATGATTCAGGTGGTTAATGAGACGTAAGAGGGAAGAGGGCAAACAAAGATTATCTTTTTTAACGACTAATTCATAGAGCCAATGAGTTGCTGTGGTGTAGTGGTTATCACGTTAGTCTTACACACTAAAGGTCCCCAGTTCGATCCTGGGCAGCAACATTCCGTGCTTTGTTTTTTAAATTTTGGAATGTCTCACATTACATGCTCTGTTTTTTGCTTTTTTCCAATTTTGGGATGCCTCACATTTTCTTATGCATCTAAAGGCCACCAAGCGGCCACGTGGAAATGTCTCACATCTTCTTATATATCTAAAGGCCACAAGGCAGTCACGTGGAAAGCCCGTGGTCACACTTTTACATCAAGCATATTGATGCATGGAACAAACATTAATCACGAATTGTGACAGATGAATACACCAAGTGTACGATCTGTACGACATCAAAACATAACAAAACATTATCATTAAGCAGAAATATTTTAATTTTTACATGATACTACCTCCATTTCTTAATTATATATTATAGTATTACAACATACGAAAACTTATGTTAAAGAAAGGAAACACGCGTTAGTACTATACTTGACATGCATGTGATATATAGGAACAAATTAACATATATGGTGGACCTTGTCTGTCTCCCAAACCAAAAAATATTTAAGAAAAAACAAAGAAATAAGGAAAAACAGCTGGTACCTTTCCAATATTCAGGTAGGCCAAAGTTGAAACAACTCATGACGATGGAATATTTGAGGGATCAATCAGATTTCTGCTCAAAGGTGTTGGGAAATTTGCATGTTAGACGGGGATGATCTTATTTTCCAAAGGCAAGAGGTCAGACATAAATATAAGAGTGGATATAATATTCTACTCCTAAATTTTCCTTATATTAAGCTATGGAGGGAGTACCAAGTATTGAGAAGAAAAGAGTGGGATCCAATATTTGGTAATTATAACAAAGCCTTCTTGGGAGCAAAATGGTGGGAGATGGAAGTGCAGTCAAGGCGGAATTTTTATCTATCATGTCACCCAATACGTCATTATTGGCTACGGAGTACGGACCCAAAGGATGACAGCACTTGTGGAAGCGGAGATGGGGCGGGCCCACCCTAATTTTTTTTTTTAAAAAAAACACCCATCTGATTCTAATTATAAGAGCAAATTTTGGAGTTAGTTTTGATGTTAATTATAAGAGCAAGTTTTAACTTTTGTCAATTTTTTTCCTATAATACCCTATTTATATTTTCTCAATAATAATTAAAGACAATAATAATTTAATAATACACCTATATATTTTATAAAGTAAATAATGTTTGCAACTCATTAATGTTATATTTACCAAAATTATAATTTTTTATATAAAATAATTTTGAGCAATTTTTTTTCAAATTTTTCCCATATCACCCCTACTAATACTTCTTCTACAATAATTAATTTAACAACACGCTTATATTCTATCAAATGAGCTATTCTACTTTATTTTTTATTTTTAAATAAAATAATTTTAATATTCCTTTAAGAATATATTTTTTAACTATCAGTCAAAAGTGATTAATTTTTCTCCCCTAAAATAACCTAATAAAATATTAATTTCATTATTTTTTTCCAACAGTAAAAAAATAAACTTGTATTTGTAAATTAAATAGATACCCTCTTCTTGATAGAAGGTTTTCATTATATGATGGTCAAGTTTTCCCGGTGCTTGCTTGCCACCCAATCATCAAAATACGGACTTGCGAATCACATGCAGAGAGTACAGACATGTGCAGGACTACTACCGATTCAACAAGTGTTTCCTTAATGTCATTTTAAATTTTGGGAGAGGGTATTTTAGGAAAAAATACATAATCAACTAATTTAACTTCATTTCTTAATCCCTCCAAATTATGCTAAATAGCTCCTATAATTAGGACCGGAGAGAGTATTACACAGACATACAAGCTTCAAATGTTCGTTCTCAATTTGTGGGGCAATTTGTGGGCCCCATTTTCGTTTAATTCAAGGGCGTCGTGGCTGTTGCAATTCCGTTCTCAATTGTAAATGTAATGTATTATAATAATAATAGCAATTTTATTTTTTTCCTTTTGAAAACCTCCAATTCATTATTCTTTTATTTCCTAAAATTAATCAAAAAATTATATTTTAAGTTAAAATCCCACAATTGATGTACCAGATTGATATCTTTTAAAATCTTAAAAAAAAAAATCTCCTTAATTTAGTATTAATTAATGACTTCCTAAATATATCAAAATATATGTCAAATCTATTAAAATTAGAAAGTCATCATACCCTATTTGTCTCTTACATCCGTACGAATCCTCAATAACTTATTTCACCTAAAGGTTTTGACTCTTTGAAGCTTGCGATCATCCAACAAGTAAGCAACCTAACCGTCTCTCGCGTTTTAATATATATCTTCGAGAAGAGTCTCGTCTTCCGTCTAATTTGTTTTATGTATTGATTTGAAGAAAATAAAATTAGGGTTTAGTTATAAAAATTGTGATTTATAATATGGAGTTTGTGGTATGCAATCAAGTGAAGTTATTTTAATTTTTATGATAAATTTCTTTTAATTTTTTTTATATATTATGTCTTTATTGTATTTCAAGTACTTTTTATTTATGATATAATATTTTTAATTATCGCCCCCTGTCATTTAAATTCCTGGCTCCGCCACTGCGCACTTGGAAGAAAATTTGGTAGCGAAAGCCTAAAGGTAACGCTGGTCAAGTAAATTAATCAATGTTTTAAGAATCAGACTGGTTAATAAACTATTTTTAATGGTTCAATGTTACAGATTCACACATAGTTTATGCTCCATACTTAACAGTTATAATGACACCATAAAATATAAAGAGGCGGAGTTATGGGAATAAAAAAGATAACGATTATTTTGAACAACCGTTAAGTATATCCACCAATATTTCACAATTGTGTATGACAATCGAGATATATTAGTTTGGTCTGTTTGAGAAAAATTGTATCGTGTACTTGACGGTTGTTTGTGAACAACCGTATATTAATATCATATATTTGATGGTTGTATATAAATAACTGTAAACTGCCATATATTTCACGATTGTTTAATAGTGACCGTGGAGTATAGTCTTTAAAAAACCCTTATCAGACCCATTTTTGTTCGACATTTGAAAGTTACAAGTTATAGAGAGAGCTCACTCCCAACACCTCTGAAGACTTGATTTCCGAAATTCTTCACCACCATTTCGCTCTCCTACATTGCTCCCCTGGTGGTTTTACTCCTTTCTCCTCCAATGCTCCCCTCTGTAGCTTTCCTTCGTCGATCGTCGTTTTGTGGGTTTCATGGATTATGAAGTTATTCTTGGTTTGTGGGTTCTCCTACTTGTGGTTTCTAAGTTCGTTTCTTCTTCTGGAGTTCATGGGTTCTCCTACTCATGGCTTTCAGGTTTGTTTCTTCTTTTAGGGTTCATGGCTTCAATTTTTGAGCTAGTCTCTTCTTTCTAAAGGTGAGTTCAATTTCATCCTTCTTTGATTTGGGTTTGTTGATGCATTTTTTCTTATATTGATTTGAGAAAGAGTGTGTAAATTTTTTTTTATTTATTATTTTTTTTTTTTTTTGTGATTTTGTATGTGCACAAGGTTTTGCCACTGATTTTAAGTGTTTGTTGTCATTACAATTGTTATTTATTAGTATTTGTAACACCCCCTTAGGGTGCCAACATTCTTTACCTTAATCTTACGCAGTAGTGTGGCAAAATCAGAAATAGTTCATTATACTGATACAACGGAAATTAAATTTTGATTGCATAACAGGGGTATTCCTAGGGTTTATATCCCTTTACAAAGGTTTACATTCATTACAGACGGTGAAAATTTAAAAAAAAATATTAAACACTGTTGTCCCTTGGTCCTTCAAGTTGTGCCTCCGCTGGTCCGCCTTCAAGCAACACTCCCTCCTTGAACCTTGTGCAACACTTCTCTTCCTATGTTCACCTGTCTATTGGTTGGTAGTGGAGGGTGAGATTATGAGGAATCTTAGTAGCAGACAATACCAATACAATACATGCAAGATAAATGCTAATGTATGATATACTTGTCTTGCACAAGCTCGTGTTAACATAATGATATTCCTGCATGCTCAATGCTCCATGAATCATACACATGGCCATAGCATAATCATAAGCAGATCTTCAATCATTCAATTATGTTAAACACAACAAGCAGGCATAGCAATCATACATATATACAAAAGCAATAATATCAAATACATGCAAGTAAAGTAAGTTCACTACCTCTAAGGACTACTGTCCTTACTCGGGTTCCTCTTTCATCAACAGTCAGGGTTACTTGAATTTCTTTCCTTCTCCTTCTGGCCCTAAGGACATAACCATACATTTAGAATCAGGAAAAATGAATGTTTACCAGAGTTGTATTAACCATACAACTTTTACCTCTTATTTTCCTTACTTTTGGACTTAACCTTAAATTCCCAGAATTTTCATTCAACTTAAAAAAATCATAATTAAATGCAAAAATATCAAAATAATGTGCCGTCAACTCTCAAGTGTTCCTAGGTAAGTCCACTTTCACAGAAAAATAATGCCAAAGGTCAGGACTTCTCAATTCATTCCTAGTTTTTACGTTTTCCCTGATTGTCCTGATTGGTTTCCAAAACTCAGGGTCATTTTGTACAATTTATTGCTCTTTGACCAGAGCTTAGAAAAATACAAAATACCCACCATTTTAAAGATATGCATGTCCTCTATCTTCTGGAATATTGTTATAATTTTTAGAGGACTTTTACTTGGTCAAACCACACAGATAAGCTACTGACCTAAGGGTTTCAAGAATTGGCGATTTTTACTTCTTTAAAGACCTTGTTATTTTATGTTTGAAAATCCATTTAGAAATTCATTCAACAACATATTACCACTCCATTTTATATGAGGAACACATTGGTGGTCTCAGATTTTCCAAATTCCAAGTATTTCTTTAAGTTTACCACATATTACAAAATCTAGGTTTCCAACATAAAGCTTCCAAAACTTGAAGAGGAAGTGAATATCCATACCACTAGGCTTGCTCTCGAGCTTGTGGTCTCTTCCTTCTTCGTTTTTCCTTCTTCCTGCTTCTAGCCGAAACACAAGATGGTGGTGGATGATGATGAAGTTGATGGTGGTGTTGATCCGTGGAGAATGAGGGAGAGGTTGAGTTGAATGAAGTTGTTTGTGTGTGAGATGGAGGGAGGCCGTGTAGGAGGATAGGAGGAGAGTTTGATCAATTTTTGAGAAGTGAATGAGTGTGTATAGCCGTGAGGAATAAGGGAGAAATGAGATTGAATTAGTGAAGAGTGTATGTGTGTGTCAACGTGAATTGATGGGGCAAGACAAGAACCAAAATGATTATTGGATTTGGAAGGAATTGTCACTATTACAAAAAACACTTTTAATGTCTGTTTTTAAGACCCTTAGACGACTGTTTTTAACGGTCGTGTAAACAAGAGTCGTTGAAAGTTTATGACTTACAACGACTGTTTTTAAAAAACAGTCGTTGCATTTCAACAACTATTATTTAAATAACAGTCGTTGTATATCCATAAATCTACAGTACGCACGCATGCTAGGCAGTCCAAAAACCATCTAAAACACAATATAAGGTGCAATTGGAACAAGCTAAAGCCTTGTGAGAAAAAAGAATGGATTGAAAATAAACGATAAGCAACACCATTCAATATTCGACGCAAGAAATAGAGCGTTTCATGTCCAGTAAAACACAAGAATAAGAAGAAAAATAAAACCTCTCAAGTCTTAACTGAATGAAGCAGAAGACAAATAAACGAATCATGCATGTGACAAAAGAAAGCACCAGGAAATAGAGCAGAAAAACACTACAATAGAGCTATCCATTTAGAATTTCAACAAAAGAAAGCATTAGGAAATAGAGCTCTGGGGGCTTCCTCCTCTTCACGATGCTTGGGATCGTTGCTCGACATATTGTTTAGTGAGGAGGAGAGAGAGAGACGCGGATCTGCAACCAATGGCAAACGACAGATCTGGAGGCTGTGGAGCATGCTCGTAGTTCACGACAGAGGACGAGTCAGAGTCGCTAACACCGCTATAGCGAATCTCGTAGGCGGAAAAGGTGGGGCCGTTGGGTGCGGCGAAGGAGATGGGTGGGTCTCAAGACTCTTATCTCCGTTTAGGATGATGGATTTGAGGAAGACGTTCTGCATACTGTTGGGTTTTAAAGAGAACACTTTATATTTTTATAGAAGAGAGGGAACAACAAAGTGTCGAAGGTACGAGATTGAAATTGAAATATCCAAAAAATTTGAGTTTCAACTACTGGTTTTGAAAAACCAGTCGTTGTAACTTAGAAAAAAATAAATAATGTGGCGTGAGGGAGGCTCGACTTTTTTCTTAATGCGTATCAACGACTCTTTGTTTACAAACAGTCATTTGTTTTATTTCTCTTAATATAACTATCGAAATTCTAGGCTATATACTAGTAAATAGCTATTAATATGAGATAAAATCACAACAATCATGTAATCTTAAAGGCTTTTATTCTAACGATAAGTAGCACATTTTTTTTCCTATTGATTAAATCTAATGCGTGATTTAAATGATATTGATATATTTTTTTTACAGATATATTGATTGAAATCACACCAGTCAATCAGTCATGTAATCTTTAGATTTACATATTAAAATCACAATATTAAATTTATTGAATGATTTCAATGCGTGATATATATATATATATAATTTAATTTTTTATTTTAAAAATAGGGTTAGATTTCTTCACTTAACGATGATCGAAATTATAGGCTACATACTTAGAAACAGCTATAAATATGGGATATATATATATATATATATATATATATATATATATATATATATATATATAAGAGATATATTGTCTAATTTATCAACTTTAATATTAAACTAATCAAATGAAAATATGGTTAGATTTCGTCTCTTAACTATCGAAATTCTAGGCTACATACTAGGAATATAGATAAAAATATGGGATACAACGACTGTTTGAAACCAATCGTTGTATCACAACATTTAACGTCCGTTTTATAAAACAGACGTTAAATATTAATTTTTAACGTTAGTTTTTTAAGGAAACAGACGTTAAAGGTAAGCAGAAAATTACAATGGTGCCACCGCCTACTTTTCAACGTCCTTTTTTTGAGAAACAGTCGTTGAATATTCTCGACAAAATTTCAAAAATGCCACTAATCGTACCATATTTTTATATGATTTTTCATAGTAAAATTGGGACTCTTAATGCATTTTCTGGGACATTATTGCATGATTAAGCACTAAGTTGAGTTAAGGACATTTGTATTGAATTAAGTGAAATTAGGGGCAAAATGGTCATTATTTATTAATAATTCATGCAAATGATTTCTTGGACTCTTGATGCTACATTGTGTTTAATCTTGCATTGTAGGTGTTTAAGAAGAAAATGAGATCTTTGAGGATCAGAATTAATGTCAGAGAAGGCCCTAAATCGCTGTCAGAAAAGGACCCAAAATCAGAGATATTGACAACGAGGGCCCAAACATCACTGTCAGAAAGGGCCCAAAAACGAAATCACTGTCACCAACTCATTTTTTATGTCTGTTTTCATTTAATCGGTCGTTATATGAGAGTCATTAAATATACTTTTTGTAGTAGTGTGTGTGTGTATGGTGGAAATGAAAGGGAGAAGGGATGTAGGTGGTTTGTGATGTTGAGGTGTTATTGTGTATAATTGCCAAGTGGCTTGAGGAGGGATGTGTTGTTGACAAGTATTGTACATGCATGAGGACATGTGGCTTGTGTATGTGTGGCCATGTGTTGCTCATGCATGTGTGACATTTGGCATGTGTGTGTTGTAAGAGAAGGGCACAATTTTTAAGAGTGTTGTGAGGTGTTGTGTGTGTGTGTGTCACAATTTTCGAGGAGTACTCGAGATTCTTGCTCGGGTTTTACTCAGATTTGCGACACGTTTACAAATGACACCATCACTAGTGCAAAAAAGGGATTTAAGACCGCCTCATTTAGAGCGGATCATCGACGCCCCGCTCTTAAAGGTGTGACCGGTGGCAGTTTTGTAAATAAAAAGAACTTCTTATACGCTAAAGTGCTTTAAGACTGCCACATTAAGACCGGACTAAATAAGGACCACTCCTAAAAATATGACCGGTGGCAGATTTGTAAATATAAAGATCTTCTTACACCGGATCATTTTTTCATAGATCTTATCCGCACTGTTAAAATAACAACCTGGTCTTAAAAATGTTATTAAAAAATTGAAATATCAATTACTTTTGGAGAAATCTCATACAAACCAGACTTATATTTTCTACACTCCAAAATTAATACGGAAAAATTAAAATATAAATGTATTAAAGTTTTAAGACCGAACATATATAAAAGACGGTCTTAAAAGTTAGACCTTTATGACCGGACTTAAAAGTTGTCCGATAAAAAATTAACCGGACATAAAATTTGGCCGGTACTAAAGTTTGAATAAAAAATTAATTAATTTTAAGATCGGACATATAGTGAGATCGGTCTTAAAGGTTATCTTTTAAGACCGTATATGTGTATTTGTCTGGTCTTAAAAATGAAGCGCCAAACGTTAACTTCGCGCGGAAGCTTTTTGTCACTCTCACTGAAGAACCCCTGTTCACGTTGCGAAACCCTTCCTGTTCTATTACCTCTCTTCCTCGCCCGCGCACTGTTAGCCTCTCGTTACTCCCTCATTTTCTCAGAATTCCTCTCTTACTGTCTTGAAAATGAACGGTGAAAACGATTCCACTCGTGTTCTTGAAACTCCAGATACTGGTTTGACTGATGTGGGTCCGACGAATGAACCCTCTTCATCTCACATTGAGCCTCCTCGCGCGTGCACGCCGTGGTAGAAGCGGCACACGAATGGCTTACATTCACCGTCCCTGAGTCTGAGAAATTGAAAGCCTCAACATTGTCTTATTGTGCTGAGCGGTTCAGGAAGTTTAAGACCTTTCTGGCTAACACTTATATTTTTGCCGAGGAGAAGCCTGACCATCAACCCTGGGACAAGTACAAATTTCTTGATGAACAAACTTGACAACAATTTGTTCATGGTTTGGTGTGTGAATAGAAGTATACATTTGCTGCCTTTGTCCTGCATGAGAGGAGCATTTCCTAGTTCCATGCAAGTCTCGATATGTAAACTGTGTAATGGCCATGGTTAGACGTTGTTGTTAGTTAGTAAGTATGTTAACTGTGTAATGGTTTCGGTGCAAGTAGTTAGTTAGTTATTCTAATATGTGTAGGAACCATTTATGATGAATGAATGAATTGACTGAGTTGGCAGCATTTCTGCAACTCCCTTTCCTTTGGTTTTCCCAATTTCTTCTACAATGCTACATCTTCATTAAGTAAAATGTTGAAACTTGATGAAGTGAATTTGACTAATGTTTGACGTTCATATTGTAATACCCGGATATTTATCTGGAATATTATAAATAAAAGTTGGATATTTCTGATAAGTAAAATTTCAATCTCCGGTCTTGTATAGATACAGTCTATTTTCTAAGTAGAATTTCTGCAAGAAATTAGGGAATTTAAAGGCCAAAGTGCCAAAAGACCAAAATGCCCTAGAAAGGGTAATTAACTTAGAAAATTTATGGAAAAATCCTAAAAGACGCTTAAATGACCAAGTGAGTTAGGAGAGTATATAATCTCTAATTATTGTAATTTTATAAATTATGAAATTGGAGAAAATGTTGGAAAATACTCAAAAAGAAGTGAAATGACCATAATACCCCTGTAATTTCTAAAAATGCAAGAGGCATGAAAATACTAATGTTAATACAAGAGTATGAAGGTAAAGAGGCTTTGTAATTAAGAAAATTATCAACAGGTGATAATGAAGTAATTAAGTAATATTGGGCTAATTACTTAAGCATAAGCAAATGAAATTCAGTAATAATTATGGGAAGCTCAAAAATTAGTGGAAATTGGTTGAATATTAGTAAAAATATATTTACTAATTAATTGGAAATTTTTATGAAAAATCATTGAGTTTAGGTATTTTTTTTAAGCCTAAATACAAGAATGGACCAATTAGGGATTTTTGTTGGAATTTTTGGAAAAATTAAATAAATAAATCATTAAATAATTAAGTAAATAAAAAATAAATATTTATTAAATTAATTAAAGGGGCAAACGAAATTCTGGGCCAAAGAAAATAAAAAGAAAATAAAAATAGGATAGGAAGCAAGTTGTGCAACTTGCACAATATTTTATTATTATAATTAATTAAAGCAAAATTTGTGAATAGTAATTTTAAAATTAGGAAACGGATCCTATCTAGAGATCTAGGAATAGGAATCCCGTGGTCAAGGTAAAATATTGATCAGTGAGTTTTTACCTTTAAGTGACCTCTTCCTAAGTTAATTCCGAGGTCAGCCAGGCATTTTCCTAATAAAACAAAATAGGGAAAAATGCCTATAGGCATATTTTTGGAAATAAGGAAAATAAATTCTAACTCAATATTTAGGAATGAGTTTGAATTTATTTTGACATATTTGGAATCAGTGAATTTTTCTGAAGAAGTTGGTATTTTCGTAAATGCTCAAACCTAGGACGCGATCGGACACGCTTTTTCGAGAAACTTCAGATCGACATTGAGCTCTATATGGAACCAAAATTTAGGTTAACTTGGACATTTCTAGTAAGTGAGAACTTGTCTTCAAAGTTGTAAATCCAGAATTTTGAGATTCCTCCGAGATTACGCTATTCGAGCACCGATCTGGGAACTTATCTGGTAGAGGAAACTTCTCAAACAAGTAGATGACATCACCACCATGACATCATGGCTGTAAATGATGATGTCAGCTGCCAAGTGGCCCGGTGAGGATCGTGACATGTGGCAAAGTGCGATCCGGCGGCCGATATCCGATATGAAAAAGTAGTGAATAGTGTCACATTTTCTTCTATAAATAGCCAAGTTTCCTCTTCATTTCTCACACCATTTTGAAGAGCAAAACCGATTCTAGAGAGAGGATTTTTAGAGAGACAAGCTCTGGGGAAAATTGCAGCGAAGCTCTGGGTAAGTCTTCCTAAGCATCGAGCTTAAAGCTTTCATAGTTCTTTCAATAGTTAGTAATGCTAGAGTAGTCTTTATTTTTATGATTGGATATCATATGGGAGGGCTATTTTAGTCTTTATTTTCGAAAATCATGATGGCGTCGAAGTTCTGGCAAAATTTTGGGAAGAAAATAGCCTATGTAGCGGGCTGGCGTAAATTCCGCCAAGTAGGGGTATAGGGGCAAAATGATAATTTTTACCTAAAATGCCGATTATAATGCCAAATTACTAATAGAAGTGACATTATTCTCATAGGATATCTGAAACGCTGATTCTGCGTGCTGTTACGCGCCCGACGAGCCGCTTGAAGTTCACGTTTTTCCTTAGAGAAAGTACGTTTTCCGCAGTAGTACCTAACGTTGCCAACGAAGGTACGGACGCGCATTGTAACACTAATCTTGTGCTTCTTAAATGCATATATGTCAAGGATATGTCGAGACCGTTATACGTATGCGTTTTAAACGGGTTATGTTTGGAATGCCGTTATGTTTTCCTAAGGAGGACCACGGTTCGTGGATCGAGGCAAGTACCCGGAGTAGGCATGCAGCTGAAGATTTATCTATCTTATCGCTTTCTGTTTCTTTATGTTATTTACTTTCCAAACTTTAGGATTACTGTAATCATTACAATGTTACACAATGGTTGATGTTTTGGCTAAGAATCCAATTACTCTTTCGCTCTATTGCTCTACTCTGATTGTTTGTTTAAAAAAAAAAAATTCCGCATTTCAAACATGGGATGTTACACATATCAAGCAGAAGTTCTCTAATTTCTGTTAGTGACATGGCTGAAATTCATAATTGATATATAGTTGTTTTCAATCCTGATTCACAGAAAATAAGGGAAAAATATCAGGAGATTGGGAGAAATAATAATTGCCCACAGGGGCTTCTCGCGCGGATATGAAAAGGCCGAAAAGATTTGATGGCAACAAACGGAAGAGATTGGAAGATGAAGTGAATCCAATCCTTCTACGGTAGTTGACCGGCCACCATCTCCAATACGTCGCGAGGAGTGTGGTTGTATATTCGGCAAAAGCCAAGCGGCGCCTACACGAGTGAAAAACTCGTGTAGTTCTTCGAACGAATTGTAAGTATCGATATTGTTATTTTTTACATACTAAACATGTTTCATTACTAAGCTTCTCGTTATCTGTATCTTACAGGAATATCTTAAAAATAAAGAGGCAGAGGGATATTTTGCGTCGGACAGGAGGAATGATGTTCTGACCGCTGCGACCGGAAAACCAGATCACATGGGGCGTGTAAGGGCGATTGGAGGACGGGTAGGCCTAAAGCAATACTTTGGTAAATCCAAACGCCACAAACAAAGTATGGTTACCCGGGAGGAGATGGATCAGACGCTTGCCAAATTAAGTGAGGAATCAGCGGCGAAAGATGCTGCATTGAGGATGTTTCAATCTGAGATGAGCAAGATGAAGGAGGAGATGGAGAAAATGAAGTCCCTCCCGAGCTCTCGGCCGAGAGACCAGTGTGGATCCCTTGACACCTTCAACCGCACCTATGCAAAGAACAGAGCACTAGAGGGAGCTGCATTGTTGGATAGTCGAGCAACCTTGTCATCTCGTATGTGGAGGATCGTGATGGTCATAGACAATTGGTTGCTAAAGGGACTGTCCACAACTTGGGATCAAGCTGTACACCACGAACAAATGGTCGATGATGAAGTCAGAGTGTCAGTTGAAGAGGTGATCTTTTATGCACCTGTCCCTCTCCCAACTGATGAGTTGAAGCTTGTGAGTGATGTCAAGGGAACCTTCATCTCTTGGCCAGTGAAGCTTGTAGATGTCTCTACTCCTCCTCAAGCTCCACCCCTCCACCCCCTCCTCAATCTCCAGCCCCTCCTCAAGCTCCACCCCCTCCTCAAGTTCCATCCCCTACCGCTAACTTGACGGCCAAGAAAAAATAAAAGATTTGGTAGTCAAAAAATGGTTTAAAGATAAATCGTGGCCTGTCGATGAAGTAGTAGGCATCCCAAATCCTGAACCGGTTTACTTTGATAATGAAGATGTAGAGACCATGCCGCTTCTCGGAAAGCGAGTTACTAGTCCATGTGTTCAAATATTTATGAAGTAAGTATCTTCTTCCTTGATTACATAATTTAAATGCACCGTTTAGACACACATACATATATACTAATTCCCTGATCGATGTCATTCTTGTAGGTGCATGCACGAGAAACTGGTTCAAGAGGGTAGAATTTCGGATTTTGGATTCTTGTGCCCAGTGTATGCAAGTACAACACTACCTCTGGAATTGAGATAGGAGTACATATCAAAGAGGTTGTGTCAAGTGCCAAGAAAGGTGTACTTGTTTCCATACTGCTCTGTACATATATATCACAATTCTTGTCCGCAATTCACTTAATTATGCTACATATATATATATATATATATATATATATATATATATATATATATATATATATATATATATATATATATATATATATATCACCGATACTTTATACTTTGTGAATTTTCAGCAACCACCGGCGATTGGTCGTCATGAACATGGAGTCGCATTATGTTATCTTCTTATGCTCCATTCACCTGGATCCATCGCTTGTGTTGAAGCGAGATCATCAACGAGTAAGAATGTCATTTTGATTGTCTTGTCTAAAATCTCATTGTGAATTTTCAGTGAACATTACCGATAAATTTGTGATTTTGATGATAGTGGCATGAAGACCTTCCAAGTTGATGTAAAAAAGCGTGGGGTTCGAGATCACAAATCCTAAATGGCACATAATTGAGGTTAGTACATATTTGGACATGGCATAATTGCCTTTCAAGTTGGTCGATAAGCTATATATGCTCTTATATATATTTATTGTTATTTTTATACTCGTCAAGAACCGAAGAATCGAACTTATGTGGCCCGTACGTCATGAAACACATATATGATATTGTGACGGAGGGAAAGACTAAACTCACTTTAAAGGTAAAATGTTATGGTGAATTCGATCACCGATGGCTTAATGTTACATATGAAATATGCACGTAATAATATGTTATTTCGTTTCTGTCTTTGATGTTACGAGGTTTTCCGTAAAAAGCCATTTTTTCGATGATGAAGTGGAGCACATACGCGATGTTTTTTGTAAATATCTGTATAAACTGGTCTTAGAAAATCAAAGTCAAGACAATAATTAATGTCCTAAATTAATTCATTTGTAAATAATATATGTTGTAGCAACAATAGCCTTCAAGACATACATTTGTTTATTTTTTCGACTAGCTAATTCATTCTTTTGTAAATATAACGCAATGCAATTCAATAATAAATTTGTTTATTTTTTCGAACAATTTGTGTGTGTCCATTTTGGGTTTCTGAATGAATGGATTGGTGGATAAAACTATTTAGTGCTTGAAATTTGAGGTACAGGCGGATGTTGAAAATGAGCCATAAGAGGCTCAAAAGTATTCGCGACTTTTAGGACCGTATATTTGTTAAAATTACGGTCCTAAAGGTCTTCGTCCATTTTAAGACCGTATATTTAACAAATATCCGGTCCTAAAAGTCTTCGTCTAATTCTAAAAATATGGGTAGAGACTTTTAGGACCGTATATTTGTTAAAAGTACGGTCCTAAAAGTCTTCGTCCATTTTAAGACCGTATATTTAACATATATCCGGTCCTAAATGTCTTCGTCTAATTCTAAAAATATGGGTTGAGACTTTTAGGACCGTATATATGTCAAGTATCCGGTCCTAAAAGTCTAGAAAATATATGGCTAAAATATTAGGACCGTATATTTGTTAGTTGTCCGCTCCTAAAAGTCTTCGTTTTATTTAATAGATTGCCGAAACCTTTAGGACCGTATATTTGGTAGTTGTCCGCTCCTAACTTTAAATTTTAAAATAAGGCTTAATTTTTAGGACCGGGATTTATTATACGTCCGGTCCTAATATTCTTCATTTAAATAGAGTTGGTGACTCGGTTTCGGACATATGGTTAGGGTTCAAGGCAACCATGTTTACGGCGTTCTTCTCAAGTTTTGTGCTTCGTTGTCCTCGTTTCTACTTTTCTCGATGTGAAGAACGTCATCGGTGTCCCTTTTCTTTTGTCGGAAAAAGAAAGAAGATAACGAAAAGGACACCGAAAATTTTCATCACATCAGAAAAGTAGAGGGAAGACAACGATGGTCCAAACTTGAGAAGAGTCGTCACTCTGTTTGTTTTTATTCGAAAAGGTAAATAATGTTTTTTTGTTTTGTTTTGTATGGTCGCAATCGTTAACTTTATTCTTCAAATTTTTAAGATTGTTCACCACGAAGAGGACAGTGTTTTGTTTGTTCTTGTTGTCGGAGAAAAAAGAACATAAAGTTAAAGACAAACAAGGAATGCGATTGGGAAATAAAAATTTTATTTAATAATATTTTTTTTTATGCTGCCTTGTGAGGCAACAGTACAAAAAAAAAATTCTAATCCTCCCCATCGTTGTCGGAGGGGAGGGAAGGGTCGGAGACGTCGTCATCGAGGTATGGTACTCAACGTCATTGGCGTCGAGTACCGCTTTCGCCTTGTTGTTGACGGCGTGATAGACTGAAACAGCTTGCCCAAGCTTCGGTCTATATGATCGACGCGGCTATCAGTGCTCCAAAGATTCGCGAAGTTCTTTCGGAGGCAACGGAGGAGGATATGGAGGTGCCTCGGGATTTCGCCTGAAGGAGGACCTCGTCGTGGTGGAGAAGCCATTACGGTGGAGGTTCTAGGAGGAGATGGAGATGAATGTGAAGAAAGTAACAACGGGTTTAAATAGAGAACCCATCCCGAAGAATGTGAAACGCCGGAAACATTAACGAGGAGACGCATATTTGCTCGTAATACGAGGAGACGCCTAGTTGGGAAGTTTATGTGGAAGCCGAAGAGACTCTGAATCAATCATTTCAACATGGGGAAGGGACTCTTTGAAAAGAATGAACTTTTAATACCGGATACCGTGTAAGATCCGTTTAAAAGTAATATTTTTAACCAAAAATTCTTACTTGAAAAAATAAATTGAAATATATAATAATAAATGAGTTTTAGAACCGGATACAAAGTAAAATATCGGTCTTATGATTTTTAGGACCGGATATATGATAAAAGGACGGTCTTAAAAGTAATTGAATTAAAAATTAGTTTTAGGACCGGATACAAGATAAAAGTTCGGTCTTAAAAGTTTGTTAAAAGTAAATGACTATTAGGACCGGATATTTTGAACAAATACGCTCTTAAAGTAGAAACATTAAATTCATTATATTGAAAAATTCATCATCGATGTTTATCTCTCCCGCTATTTGTCCTTATATACTCCACACACTACCTCTTTGTTCTGTTAACTGGCGGGAAATTAATGCTCTTCACGCCGAAATCGCCGAGGTTGTTCAGTCAGATTCTTGTGGATGATATTATTCAGCTTGTTTTTTTTTTTTTTTGTTGTTGTGTATATATTCTGAAGTAATGTAAGAAACATTAAGAACACTATGAATTTTTTGTTGTTCTCCAAGAATTCATTAAGATATTCTCCAATTTTCCTTAATTTTTTGTCCTAAAAAATATCCTTTATTTTATTTATTTAATATTGCTATCACCAAGGCCATTAAGACCGGACATTTTATAAGTAACGGATCTAAAGAGTATTTGAATTTTAGGACCGGATGTTTTGTAAACCTCCGGCCTTAAAACTTAAAAGACTAATAAAATTTTAGGACCGGATACTTTTAAAACTCCGGTCTTAAAATGTTAGTTGTATCTTTAGGACCGGACATTTAATTAATAACCGGTATTAATAAAATCCAAAAAGCTAAATAAGGTATCTTTGTCGCGAGGAAAAATTAAATTTCCCTCTCGCTCTCTTGTCTTGCCCAAAGTGAATACTCGTGTTCCGACTCGAAATTTCCCTCTCGCCTTCGTCGCGCTTCGCGTACCTCTCTCGACAATCACTCGGTTCCTTAGCTAAACGTCTATAGACGAAGCCGTAAGAGATCTTTCGGTTAAAACTTTATTATTTTCCACTTATCGTTCTTTGTTTTTCATGGGTTTAACGAAATCGGTGTAATGTTGTTATGGGTATTCTCTGTTGTTAATGAATATTGTTTTTTGAAGATTATATTTGCACTTTAGACTTACCCAACTGTCCAACAAGTGTTTTTAGGTTACTCTTGATGTCTTGTCTGCAACTTCAACGTTCGTGAGCGGAGAAGTAAGACGACTCAGCTAACGCATTTGAATTTATATGCTACAAGTTAGTCCACAAGACCTTCATCCCCTGCATTTAATTTCCTCGTCTTGCATTTACTTTGGTTCTTGGATTCACTGTGATGCATTTATGACCAAAAGTGATTCTTAATTTGTTATGCATTTAATGGGCAAGTTCCTCTTGTGATGCATTTATGACCAAAAGTGATTCTTAATTTGTTATGCATTTAATGGGCAAGTTCCCCGTAAAAGTGATTCTTTGAGACAATATTTGCTTTTGGAGTTGGCTTATTTTATATGCAACTTTCAATTTTTTCGGATTATGTATGATCAATGATTTTCGTCTATAATATATAGGAATTCTACTATGGATCACGGTTGGATAGATGCTTTACGAACGAGTGTTGAATATCAGAATGGGGTTAGGGAATTTATAGAATTTGCTACACAAAATGCCCATGATGATGGGGGGAAGTATTATTGCCCTTGTGTAAAATGTTTGAATGAGTATCGACTATGTCCTGAAGTTATACGCACACATTTAATTTGTCATGGATTTTGTAAGACTTATACAGTATGGGTATGGCATGGTGAACAAGTGCCATCAAGTGGGAAAACATGGGAAGTGGAGAATTGCTTGAGGCTTTGAAGGACATGCTTCCGCATGATAACGTGTTGCCGCATCGCTACTATGATGCTAAGAAGATACTTTGTCCATTGGGGATGGAGTACAAAAAGATCCATGCATGCCTGAATGATTGCGTATTGTATAGAAAAGGGTTTGAAGAGAAGCAGAGTTGTCCGATATGTGAAACCCCACGGTACAAGTCAGATAAGGGGCCTGCAAAAGTGTTGTGGTATCTCCCAATCATACCAAGGTTCAAGCGGTTGTTTGCGAATGAAAATGATGCAAAAAATCTGAGGTGGCATGCAGATGAGAGGATTTCGGATGGACAGCTTCGACATCCGGCCGATTCTTCTCAATGGAAGAAGATCGATCAATTATTTCCGAACTTCGGCGAAGAACCTAGGAACCTCAAGCTTGCCCTTAGCACGGATGGCATGAATCCCTATGGAAGCCTTAGCAGCATACATAGCTCATGGCCCGTACTCCTGATTGTTTACAACTTATCTCCTATGTTATGCATGAAACGAAAGTACATCATTCTGTCTATGTTGATTTCGGGACCAAAACAACCCAGAAATGACATAGATGTTTACCTTGAGCCCATACGGGAACTTGTCAGTGTATAGTGTAAAAGGCCATAAAGCATGTCCGGTTTGTGAAGAAGGCACATGCTACCATCAACTTCAACATGGAAGAAAGACGGTGTATCTTGGACATAGGAGATTTCTTAGACGGGGCCACCCATATCGCCGATTAAAGAAGGCCTTTTTTGGTGGCCAAGAGTATGAAGAAGCTCCGGTGGCATTGAGCAAGTGTATGAAAAGGTTAAAAATATCAGTGTCATCTTCTGTAAGCCTGGAAAGAGTAGAAAAGAAACAAATATATGGAAGAAGAGATCTGTATTCTTTGATCTTCCCTATTGGCGCAATCTTGATGTGAGACACTGTATTGATGTCATGCATGTGGAGAAGAACGTATGTGATAGTATTGTGGGCACGCTTCTCAACATACAAGGTAGTTCGAAGGATGGTGTGAAGGCAAGGTTGGATTTGCAAGCAATGGGAATACGCGAAGACTTGCATCCAAGGCAATATGGGAAGAGAACTTATTGTCCCCCGGCTTCTCATACTTTGTCTAAGGATGATAAACGAAGCTTTTTTGGCACAAAAGTTCCCTGGGTATTCTTCAAATTTTAAGAGGCTTGTCTCGATGAAGGACTTGAAATTAGTAGGCCAAAAGTCTCATGACTGTCATGTCTTGATGCAACAACTACTCCCAGTAGCTATTCGAGGATCGCCGAATATGATCTTCGGTCGTTTTGACTAGACTTTGTTTCTTCTTCAATGCGGTTTGTAGTAAAATTTTCAAGATTGAAAAGTTGGATGAATTGGAGAATGAAGGATATCTTATCTTGTGCCACCTTGAAAAGCTTTTTGTTCCTTCATTTTTGACATCATGGTTCATCTCATTGTTCATCTAGTGAGGAGATAAAGTTGTGCGGCCCTATCCATTTACGGTGGATGTACCCTATTGAAAGATCTATGAAATTCCTAAAAGGGTATGTGAAGAACGCGCACCTGAGAAGCATCAATTGTTCAGAAATATGTTTCTGAAGAGGCCATGGAATTTTGTCAAAATTATTTGGCCAAAGTAAGACATATTGGGCTTCCAAAACGTCAGCATGCTGAAGGGGGTAGACGTGGGGCTTCGGTAAAGAGTGTGGATCGTGATGAATTGTCACAAGTCCACTTATACATATTGAATAATGTTGATGAAGTTCAAGCCAGCATATCAGCACATAAAGAGGTCGTAAGGAAAGAAAACCATCGAATGACCGAACAAAGGTTGATTAGGGAGCATAACAGTAACTTTTGCAAAATGGTTCAAACAAAAGGTCGAGGGATCTGAATGTGTTTCGACACAATGAAATGGTTAGCACGTGGTCCCGAGGTTGAAGTCATAAGTTGGAATTCGTATGTGATCAATGGTTATACATTTTACACGAAGTCCCTAGATGATAGGAGCACAGTCCGAACAGTGGTGTTATGTTAGAGGCCGAATCTATGCACTTCTCCGATTCGAAAGACAAGAGGCCTAAATTGGCGGTCATGCCATATTATGGGGTTATTGAAGAGATTTGGGAGGTGGACTATGTCAAAATTAGATTTCCCATCTTCAAATGCAAGTGGGTTAATGTCAATAATGGTGTTCATATCGATCGGCTAGGATTTACTTTAGTCGATGTCAATAGTAGAAGTTTTGGAGATGAACCTTTTATTATGGCAGACCATGCGAAACAAGTATGTTCTATATCACCGATCAAGAAAATAAAATGTGGTCTGTAGCTCTCCAAGGAAAGAGGGTCATTGATATTGATGAGGAAAGTCATTCAAATTATGGTCTTCCTGATAGTACTCCTTTTTCAAGGGGTCTACGGGACATGAACGAAGAAGATGAAGCGGATAATGAACCCGTCATAAGAAATGATCATCAAGAAGGGATATGGGAGGATATCACTTTATAAAAGAGTCAATTCATAAGGTAATATTCATATGCAGAATTCTTAGAAAACTTTAAGGTTTTAACTATATATATTATATATTCCTTCTATGTTACGTTCTTAATTAAACAATATAATGTCATTGACTATGAATTTGTTCTTGTTTTGTTTTTGTGGCAGGATCCAATTCAAAGGGGCATGTTATAAAAGAGGATGCATGTTACGTTGTTGGGTGGGAATCAGATGAAGGCATGGTGAATAATATATTGGACTACATGTATGTTGATTTACGTGCTGCATTGTAACTCATTATGATTGTAATTAGTTATACATCTTAACTTATTGTATAAATTACTTTAGCTGTTGTAGACTTAAGGCCACATAACTCATGGTGGATAATTATTTGTATTCTTTTTCCCAATTCAATTTATTCATGTTCATAGCTTGTAGCTTAAATTAAGTATATCGACTTTTATGTGTCTGTTTTGGATGGTGGATTTTTGTGTATTATATATGATCGGGAAGAACGAACAGGAAAAAAATTCAGGAAAATTTAGAGCGTAAATAAATAAGACGGTCTTAAATGTTCAATTGTTAAGACCGGATGTATATCTATGACCGCTCTTAAAGGTATTAAGCCGGTCTTAAAAGTTGGTCTTTTAAGACCGGTCCATTTATAAGTGCGGTCTAAAAGTTCAATTTTTAAGACCGGATGTATATAACATCCGGTCTTGAAAGTCAGTCTTTTAAGACCGGGATCTGGTCTAGGATATTACTATTATTAGGACCGGGTTTATTTTTGTCCGGTCTTAATATTCGGATCTTTTAAGAGCGGTCTAGTTTTTGTCAAGTCTTAAAGTTTGAGTTTTAGGACCGAACAAAAAATATTTCAGATCTATTTAGTACGAATTTTAAGACCGAAGGTTTAAAATGTCCGGTCTTAAAGAAAATCTTTAAGACCGGTTCTATGTGTCCGGTCTTAATAGGGAGACTTTTAATACCGCCTGGAACAAGACCTGTCGCGGGTCCGCTCCTAATATACCTGTTTCGTCCGGTCTTAATATCCTTTTTTCCACTAGTGCATATACCAGTGTCTTCTAAAAAATGTAGGGGCACACCTGTGTACCCTTGAAATGCCATATACTTACTTATACCGGCATATTTATGCTCAACTAATTGTCCTATACTTCAGGACATAGTTAGGTACCAACTCCCCCACACTTATCATTTGCACTCCTAGGCAAAACAAATCAAGACCAAGGGAGAATAAAGAAAAAAAAAACAAAAAAACAAAAACTAAACTAAAGCTTCAAAAATGAATGTTCCAATCACAAGCAACAAGTAATTAAAAGCATTTCAACGCCTCTCATGTCCAAGTGATTTTCTCATGAATTACGAAAGCAAACATCATGGCAATTTATTTGACAAAGGAGAACCTATGCTAGAAATCTCTCACCAAGGATAATGTGTATGTCACTCTTCACTCGAAAGTATATAAGGTTGTGTTTACACTCAAATTCATCCCTATCCAGTATTCTTTCCATAGGCTTGACAAGAATCTAAATTCTCCACCACTAATAAAACAAGTGCATGCATAAATCCAAAGGACTTTTATTAGGTTGAAATGGGGCTAATGTTAAGAAAGAAAGGGTACGGTGTTTGGAAAAACAAAGTTGAATATCTTAAAAGATGAAGAGAAATGATACAATAGAGAAGAATATGGGATGCAAGAAACCAAACCAAACATGAATTGAGTATCATTCTTTTCTTTTCTTTTTCTTTTCTTTTCCTTTTTCTTTTCTCTTTTTTTTTTTTTCCTTTCCCCTTTATTTTTTTTTTTTGATTTTTTTTTGATTTTTTTTTCTTTTTAAAGATAACCTACCATATTTTTCACAATGACCCAATTCCTAATTTTATGCATGTTCTTCCATCTAAAAGAGATAATGCAATGCTCTTCAACTCCCAAGACATTCAAAAGGGTAGAGAATTATTTTTTATTTTTTTGGGTGTGGGTGTAGTCAAAATGGGAAAACATGAAAATAATATTTAGGCTCAAAGGGGCTAAACAAAGGATATATGTTGAAAAAAGGTAGGCTTTTTGGCTTATCTGGCTAAAATGAAATGAATGCCTTTATCATTTTTATGAATACACATGCATAAAATGCAGCCTCAAATAAGATTCAAGTCAAGTTCTAGATCAAGTAAAGAGATAGGGGTACACACTAAAAAGAAAATATGTATTAGGCTCAAAATCTCACTAGGAATATGATCACTAGTCTAAATTCACCAAAGTCAAATTCATTGCCACTAGGTTCATCAACTCAAAACATGATCAATTACTTTTCAAATCAAGAATGCATCATACTAAAGTCACTTAAAACTTTGCAATTTTAACATTAAAATTTTTCTTTCTTTTCTAGAAAACAAGAAACAAAAACCAAAGTAAAAACCAAAATATTTTTATTTTTGTCATTTTAAAAACAAAAAACAGAAACCAAAAGTAATAACAAAATCCCTCCCCCACACTTAAATCATGCATTGTCCTCAATGCAAAATATAGGTTTAACCAATAACAACAAGCAATGCAAGTGAAAGAGTAAGGAAGGAATATGACCAGACTATTAGAAGCTTGGAGGCTCAAATGAAGTAGCATAATTAGCTTCTCTCCCTTGTCTGGTTGTAAGTCACATGAAAGCACCGGTGATGTCCTCTTTTGAGGTTCAACAAACATACCATATTTTAAGCTCCGCAGATAACATTTCAGCTCAAGTATAGAAGGTGTTTGGATGGGAGGAATCAATCCATGTACCTGCATAAAATCATAGCTCCAAGCAGTATCTCGTTCCATATAAATATAATCAATGAAATTTGATTGATCAAAAATAAAGGAAGATCTAAAAAGATATTTATCAATAGAAAGTGTTGGAATTTCCAGATATTTTGAACAACCCACAAAGTCAATATGACTCTCCTCAGTAAGAGTCAAATTCTCAAAAGAATGAGTCAAGTGATCACTCAAAATGGTCTCACTATGCTTGCTCAAATCATCACACAAGACAAATTCTACCTGTGAGACATCATGATTCAATATAGTTTTACCCTCTAAATGCATATCTAAATCAAGGCTTCCCCCACACTTATCTTTAATAATATCCCCATTAACAATAGTCATGTCAATATCACGAGTAGTATCAATGAAATCAATAGAGATATTACTTCTATAATTCAAAGAATAATCATGATTAGTGTTAAGTTGGGCGTCTTTAAAATCAATAGTGTCAAGGGAGTCAACAACAATTTCTTCATCAACTTCCTCATCAGAATCAATAGAATTTATAGGACTAGAGGTATGAGAAGAAGTATCAATGCATGCGTTGCAAGATTCAGTATAATTTAAGTTAATAGAACTAGTTAATTCAGGAACAACATCAGTGCATGCATACTCAGCTAATGTACCAATCATCCCATCATTTGAAATGGTAGAAGAGAAAAGGGATGAATCATTAGAGGGTGAAAGGATATTACCACATGGAAATTCACTTTGAACTTCTAAATCTTCATTCTGCTGATTTTTGATTGCATTTGACCACTCCCTCAATTGGGTGTCTCGAGCCTGAAGTCGCGCTCCATTTTCTTGAATGAGTTTCATCATATCATCCATCTTATTTGATAATCTTGAATACTCGTCATGAACTAGAACAATTTGATTGACATATCCAAAATTTGAGTGATCATGCCATCCAGGATTATATGCACTTGAATATGGATCATATTCTTGGCCACCTTGAGTCATGGGTCTAGAAGGATATATTGCATTGCAAGATTCAGCTCCGTCATTCAAGTAGGGGCAAGAGTCAGTAGCATGAGTAGCTAGAGAGCAAATAGGACAGAGTGGCCCTACTAAAGCAGAAGAGGTAGGCTGTGGGGTAAAAGAAGTATAGGGCCCCATAGGATTGACCATATTGGAAGAATTGTGCATATGGGGCATAGCCATTTTTTCCACGATAGATGTAAGCCTATCAATTGCGCTCTCCAGGCGAGACTCAGAATTAGAAGAAAGTAATCCCACCTCATATACCTGCTCAACTCCATGGTCATAATGATAAGGCACATAATTATAATGATTATTTCCATAAATTGAAGCATGCCAAGCCATCATATGAGGGATCAAGTTCAATTTTTCAAGAGTGGATTGGATCCAATAAACAATTACCTAACAAATCACCTAGAACTCAAACCTAAATCCTAACCATTGCTCCCCGGCAACGACGCCAAAATTGATGTCGCTGCTTTTGTCGCTAAAGCAGTCAATTAAACTAGGTCCTAAATTATTATGCAGTTAGGGTCAACCTAGGTCATTCTCCCAAGGAGCAAGTTGTGGGTTTTCTTTAGGTTGAATTTAGGTGAAGAAAAGATGCAATGGAATGAAACTAAATTGACTAGATGCAAGATGAAAATGACTCTAAAACTTATATGAGAATGAAACTAACCTAGATGCAAATGCAATTCTGGGGGGATTTTATGAGAAGAGAATTTAAATCCTAAGAAAAATATTGATTAAAATCAAATCAAATCAGATAACAAAAATCTAGTTTAGTTATGGTGATGAAGGGGACAACTTAGGATTCACATGGAGTTAACTTTCTTAGCCTAAATTGATTAATTAGACCAAAGGGAGATTAATGAAAGATTAGAATTAATTTATTTAATTACCTAATCGAAACATGTGAAACCCTCAAGTTCAATAACACTTGTTCCACTAGAAAACTCATAGTGAAATAAGTGGTGGCTAATTAAATTAATTAAAAACTAATCACAGTTAATTTCGAAATAATTTTAGAATTTTCTTTACAATTATCCAATTAAACAACTAGACAATTTATCAATTTAATTAAACAATTAAATCGATAAACCCAATTGACAATTAAATTAATAATGAAAACTCAATTATTAATTTAATTGACAATCCAAAGGTTGTAAACAAAAATCCAGGAATAAGCATAAAAACTTCAAATTATCAATTTAATCCAAGAGAAATAAGTTTACAATCTAAAACTAGATTGTTCTCAATTAACACAACTTAAAACCCTTTAAAACTAAAGAACCTCAAGTTTGAATTAAGAAGATAAAAAGAACAACACTCCCTTGTGGTCTTCAAGTGTAAGTTTCTAGGTTCTAGCTTCCTCCATGCTCCTCCCAGATTGCCTCCTAAAAGAGTTTAGGCTTTCATGACACTATTTCCTCCTTCGCATAGTACGCAACTCACGGCCATTTGGGAAGATGAGTTGTTAATGAATGATTAATTCAATTGCAACAGCACCCCTGGAGAGATATGAGTTGTTAATGAATGATTAATTCAATTGCAACAGCACCCCTGGAGAGATATGAGTTGAAATAATGGTTTGTAGAGGTGGGCCCACGTACGTAGCAGATGAGATGAGTGAGTGGATGAATTGATGAATCAATTCAATCCTGTGCGTGAGTGCTCCGACTGCGTCTTGCTTCAGCGTCAATTCCTGCGTCTTCTTTTCGTCTTTTCTGAATGAGTCTTGCGTCCAGCTCTCTTTACTCTGTTGCGTGGTTGCGCGGCTCACAAAATGAGAGCGTCAATCTCCTTTTTGCGGCTAGGTTAATTTAATAGGAAGGAAGAGATGGATTTTGTGGTACCAACTTGAACCCAATAAAATTTAGGAAGCCCAATACAATTTCACCATTAGATTTCCTTTCAGCTTCCCTGAAAAATCCTGCACCATACATTCTTCTAATATGATAAAATCATGATCTATCATATATTAGGAAATATTATTTAATCATAAGATAATAATCAGAATATTAATTATTTAAGCCCAATAATCTAATAATTAATTCTGATTTATATTATTTCCTAAAATTGGCTAACAATCCAAATATTATCTAATATATCCAAGTTAGCCTAAAATAGTTCTCAAAATAAATGAATAAGGTGAGATAAAATATATAAAATTAGGGTTTATCAGTGGCATATTTACCAACCGGATTAACACCGTATAAGTGCTCAATGCCCCCTTTTCACTGACACTTTAATTCCACGGCTTATACATACTGGGTCCACTAACCGATATAGCCGAGTTACTCAGTCACTGAGAGGCTTTCTATCTCTCAACATTCTTGGAACTTTTCCTGAATTGGGCTTAGCCGTCTGCCTAATTTAGGCTTATTCTCAATTCTCAGGGCCAAATTTCGGGATGTTACAGTATTGATTTGAGTAAAGAGTATGTAAATATTATTTTTTTAGTGATTTTGTATATGCATAGGGTTTTACCATTGTTTTTGAGTGCTTGTTGTCATTAAAGTTGTTATTTGTTAGTATTGATTTGAGTATAGAGTATGTAAATGTATTTTTTTTAGTAATTATATATGTGCATAGGATTTTGCCATTGATTTTAAGTTGTTATCATATTTCTCTCTACATATGATATGCTTTAGATGGGGAGCGCAAATAAAGAAAATATGTTTGCCAATCGTCTATTGAATGAGTACTGGGTGGGTGGGAAATTTCATAAGGTTTCGATTTGTAATAGTATTGACAATCGTGGTATGATTATTTGTCTTTGCGTAAAGTGTGGTGTTTTGAAGCGTGTTAATTTAGACAGTTGTGAGTCGCACTTAGTGATGTATAGAATAGGTCAGAGTTATACCTATTGGACAAAACATGGGGATACAAATGTGGGCAGTAGTAGTCGGCCGAATTTGGAAAGTTGTGAATCACCTAACTTCGACACAAGTACATTTGAGGCCAATCATCTTCAAGATATGGCTGATGCAATTGAAGCGCAATTTAGTGAATGCCTATAATTAAACGTTTGAGAGGATGAAAAGCAATGCAGAGAAGCCTCTGTATGAGAATTGAATTGAGTTCACATTATTATATGTAGTGTTGAACTTGTACAACTTGAAAGCAAAAAATGGGTGGAGTGACTCATACTTCAGATAATTGATTGTGCTATTAAGAAGAATGTTACCACTGGGAAATCATATGCCAACTAAGATATATGATGTAAAGCAAGTGATGCACATCACTGGTTTGAGTTATGAAAAGATGCATGCAAAACAATTGATGCGCACAATGAAGGAATTTGGATTTCTAAAAGGGGAAGTTGCTTTGAAAATTAAAGAAAAAAATTGTTGCTTGGGTGAAGGTGCAAATTTATCAACAAACTATTTTTCTATGGGCACTCAACACAATTAACTATTTTTGGGTACAAAGGTAGACATAATCAATATTTTTGGTAGCACACATAGCAATGATGTTAACCCTAGTTAACTTCCGTCACTTTTAGCACTGTATGTTCTACTAGTCTTATTTATTTATATATTATTTTAATATATTTTTAGAAGAGAAAATGTGAAAATTTAGCAATAAACTATTTCACAATGAACACCCACCCAACACAATAATCTTTTGTAAGTCAAAAGCGACTTACAGCATCCTTTTTTAATAGGTACATAGTAAGGTTTTTTTTAAAAAAAAAAAAAAAAAATCCTTTCAAGGCACAGCTAAACTAGACATCATAGTTAGACTCGTCACGCTCAGCTGTTGGATTCATGCTTGAAATTATGGCTTCTTTGGCTTGCTTCAGAAATGACATTGTCTCGAGATTATAAGTATCTGAAAGAAAGAAAATAAAAAGGAACAAAAACTACAGAGAAATTGACACAGTACAAGAGAGCACCAAACTAAAGAGAAAAAAGATTTTCTAAAGTGAGGACCAAAAGCCATAGAGTCGTCACCTCCTCTTCCTATCAGATCTAAAGTATACGGCGTGCTCTCCTTCCTCCTCTTCTCCTTGCCCTCGCCCTCGCTGTCAAGCCCAAGAAGCCCCGATTCGAGCTTCAACAAGTCACCGTGTACTCATACACACAAGACAAGATACTCATTGCCCTTGAGAGAAGACTTGAGGGAGGGAGCTACAAAACATTGACTGAACATTGTCATCGTCGAGGGGGACGACACCCTGGAACGGGAATTGAGAGAAGGGAGAAAGTGAACGCCCTGGAACACTTACTGTCGTTTGGGTATTAAAAATAAAATTTAAAACAAAAATAGTTCCTTCAGCGTTCCAATTTAAAATTGGGACGCCAAAAACTTGGCATCCCAATTTCAAAAGGGACGCCAAAAGTGGTGCTTTTGGCTTCGCTTTTGAAATTGGGTTGCCAAAAGTAGGGATTTTGGCTCCCAATTTGAAAAGGGACGTCAATACTCAACTTTTGGGTCATTTTTTGTTAAATGGACACCCAATATATTAAAATCATGCGCATAATTACAAAAATGTCATCACCTTTATTTTTTTAACTTCCTTTTTGAAAAAGAAACGTTTTTTGGGGAAATAAAATACATTTTTTGTAGTAGTGTAAGAATGGTGAAATATAGGGCCCTATGAATAACAATTGTATTTAAACTACCATAAAATATAGGGCCTCATATTGAACGGTTGACAACGATAAAATATCAATATTTAGTGCTGAGATATTTAACGGCTGCAAACCATTAAATATTGGTAAAAATAACCATGAAATGTAGATAAATTTGTAGTAGTGGTTCAAATTGGGGTTAACCCAAATTAAATTGATAATGATTAAAATAATATTTAAGTAAAAAACATTGATCTGAAAGTATATTAAACATTCATGTATAAATCACACAGAATTTAATAAAACTTAGTTACTAAAGCACAAATTTGATAGACGACTATATTTAGAAACTTCAAATGATGTCATGTCAGACTCAATAAAAGAAAAATAATATGAAATATAATCCAGTTGACCCATCCAAAACTCTAGATCAAACTATCCAAAGGTTTACTAGCCTTACTTGCCTAACTGGGTTGGTTTGTTTTTTTTCTTTTTTTTGGAAGGGTTGGGTTGTAATCAAGGTTGTCAAACTCGCGAGTTTAAGTAAACTCGTGATAGTGACGTAAACTCAAATCATAATGTTAAACCCTTACCGGCCTCGCCCTCTCGAGTGGCAGGTTAAAAGGATCCCTTTTATTTATTACATTTCCTTAGTTAATTATCCTATATTAACATACATCAAAGTGTTACGGAGCAAAGCATATGATAGGTTTGGACGAATACGTAATACTGATAAAAGTACGATAAACAAAAGTAAATAGTCCCTGGAGGGTTAGGGTACAGTGATTCAAATAAATACCAGGCAGTAAGTAAAATATACAGTCATCCAAAATATAAAATACAAAAGACAATAGGGCATTCCCTATTTCTTCAACCCTCAGCTCCATGCCCTTACCTCTTTTGTCTTCTAATCAACTTAGCCAGAAACACTTGTCTCTTTGGAACGGTCTGGGATCCAAAATTGAATCCCAGAGTAATTGTCAAACTCATATACAATATGTAAGCAGTGCATGTATGCAATCCACAATTTGGAAAATCATAACATCAATAATGGTAACACATACCACATGCATTCAAAACACACAACAACGCCAGACAACTTATAGATATAGACACCGGTTCCACAGCGCTAGGGAAACAACAATAGTCAGGGCCTCAAACCCTAACTACACTGAATGCATCACTGGCTCAGTAGCAACCCAAGGACGCACAGTCCACTAGGCCCTACAGCCCAAATGTATGTCCCACTCATGAGACATGTTCCACAATCATGACACAACAAACATACAAAAGTCACATAGAGTATGCGTGTAAACAGTTACTACCTGACAGTTGATCAGTAATTAATATATTTTCCTCGATGTCCGAATGTTACTCCGGATATGCACTTGCCCTAAACAAAGCAAATACATTCCATTTTATTCACTTTTGCAAACTTTCCTCTTAATTTCATGAAATTCGACCATAATCTAGAAAATTCAAGAATCCATGCCCTAACTCAAAAATTCATAATTAATTCTAGAAAAATCCAATTAATGTGATTCTAGTGGCCATTTAACCCTCGACATGTCAAGTTTTTATTAAAAATATTTTCAGAGGCTGTAAAAATTTGTGTCCTTCTTCTGTGTCAAAGTCTAGGTTTTTGGGCTACTTTCAAAAATTCATTTCTCTTAGTAGACATCTAGAACAATTATAAAATTATATACCAGATTGAAGACCAAGATGTCGACCTTAAGCCTGTAAAATTTCATAATTTTCTAAGTTCATTTGATAGGTCAAAAAGAATGAAAATGCCGATTGACTTTCACAGAAACCATACCAAGCAGATTTCCACGTTTAAAGACTTCTATCTTTGATTCCAAAACATGATCCAAGTTCTTCCTTATACAAAATCCAAGTTCTTCCTTATACAAAATCTCATTTTAAACACTTTAAAATCATTAAAAATACCAAAATCAATTTAGATCGACGAGTTATTGGGGCGGATAAAAAATCACATCTTAAACATAAACACCCAAGAACTTAGAAATCATAAGGGGGTTCTACGGTAATTTACTTGTGTTAGCTCTTCAAGAACTTTAGAATCCTTGATTCTTGTATTTCCCTCCTTCACCTTTCAGCATCCTCTTCAAATACCAAAGAAGAAATTGTTTGTCAAAAATTACCATGAAGAAGAAGGTAGAAGAGAGAGTAGGATATGAATCCTTTGGCTTACTTTAGCTTTAATTCTTGATTCCTCTTAGAGTTCTCTTGCTTTCTTGTATGAAGTCTTTTGTTCTCTCTCTCTCTCTCTCTCTCTCCCACTCTCTCTCCCCCTCTTGTCATCAAAATTTCCAGCAGCCACAATGGACAAGAATGAACTCTAATATAGACTCCAACTTTACTTGCTCATTGAGGAAGGGTTAGCTTATCCAATAAGCTAACTTGCTTCTTGAATTTTTCATCAACCTTCTAGAAAATTTTAGCTCCTCTCTTCCTTTCCATATGGGACGACACATTAGGATAATTGGGGAGTATTTTTATGTCTTTATAACTCCTATTTAGTCTCCAAGAAATTACCTTGCTCTCCAAGTAGTTGTAGCTTACACAAAAAGCTACTTTAGTCTTAAATGCTCTTGGTCCTTCTAGGTACTTGATTCATGAATAAATAATAATAACAATTAATTTTTTTGTTTCCTTCATAAACCATGGCATTAAGGCTGTTGGGGGAAGGAATGATCTCTTAAAATGTCCCCCCCCCCCCCCAAGCTCTCTCCAAGTAATGTTAGCTTATACAATAAGCTTTCTTTTCTCCATGCGTTTCTAGAGTTCTTTAGCTAAGTCTTCATTTCCTCTTCTTGATCCTCCTGTGCGAAAATTTAGGGCTGTTTAGGGATTGATTTTTGTGTCTCCAACTCTCTCATTTTGTGTGTCCAAAGTGTCCCTACTTGTTCTCTAAGTTGGCTTTCACAAGAAGCTTCTTCTCTCATTTTCGTGTATGACCAGAAAAAGTCCAAAAACTTTGACCAACTTTAAAAATTCATAACTAATTATAGCAAATTCCAATTGGAGTGAACCAAAAAGTCACATGACCCTTGATATGTCTATTATTTACTAAAAACACTTTCTGTGTCCATAAAATTATCATTATTTCCCAGTTTACCAAAATACCCCTGCTGTCCAGTTTTTGACTCCAGAAATAAGGGTCATCTTCAAAAATTCGTATCTCTTTGGATTTGACTCCAAAAATTATGAATTACCCATCAAAATAAAGATTGGGAGATCAAATTAATGCTTGTAACATTTCATAGCCTTTTGACTTCATTTACTATTTTAAAACTATTTCTTAAGCACGACTACCCAGGAATTTCCAAAACTGGCAGATTCCTTAATTCTTTGAAACTTGGCTTTTAGGTTCTAAAATCTTGTTCTCTACTCTTCCCCACACAAAATTTCGTATTAAACACTTTGGCATCATCAAAAATATCAAAAACATATCATAGCCACATGTATACCATGCTGGCCAAAAATCACAAATTATGAACAACAACCATAACTTTCAACTGAGCTTCATATTCCTTCGTTTCTTGGCTTAAATCTCCTCTTTAACACTATTATCTTAACTTTGACCATTTGATACTTGATTTTAGTGATTAGGGAAGAGCCTTCCTTTAATAAAACATTATTTCTTTAATGAGCCACTTTTAGGAAACTATCAAGAATTCAGAATACAAATTCACAAGAAGCTAGGAAGAATGCTTACTTCACTTGTGACTTGATTTCTCTTCTTGTCTTGGATGATCGAAATTCCTAGCTTGTGGGGGAAGATTATTTGAATTTCAATTTGCCTTGAATTTAACTTGTACAAGTGTCTTTCCTTAAGTCAAATTTAATTCCTAAGTTGCCACTTGTCCACCTAGGGTTATTCCTTTGACTTTGGCATTTCACATGTGATTGTTGTGCAAGCTTCTCTTCTTTCCCTCTTTTGGCTTGTTTGGGCGAAATTTTCCCTTATTAAGGGTCCACTAATTTGTTCTCTAATGCCCTTTAGGCACTTATTAATTTGACAAGTCAACTTACCACTTATTGGTCCTAATTTAATTTAAACAATTCCTCATTTTCCTTGCTTATTGGTTCAAAAATTTAATCACACTTATAGTGACTTTCACATTGTCACATAGTTACTAAAATCGTTTGCTCAATATGTCATCTTGGCTACTTAATTAAATTAAAAAGGTTCCTGAAAAATAAACAATTTAATTATAGCCAAAACCCTCTCAATATTTCATTAATTCATGCTTTGTACATTATTCACGAAAATAGGGATGTTACACATAAACTTGTAAGAATTTCTTTTACCATTAAATAGATATTTATAGTGTATAATTTAATAATTAAAATATAAAAAGACAACAATTTGATTTAAATATATTTTAAATCTAAATAATTGAAATTAAATACATCAACATTCATAACTTATCATACTTAACAAAGAAACTTATATAAAATTCATATATAAAGTCATTGAGCATGATTAAATAAAAAAAGTTAACATGAGTTTAAGAATGAGTTAACATGATTTTGTAAGTTAGAAATGTCAAAACGGTAAATTCGGTGTGTAAACTCGCGAGTTTATCTGAGTTTACAACTTGTACAAGTTTACTAGTGACTCGACTTGATTTTGTAAGGTAGAAACATAAAAACACGGTAAACTCAGAGAGTTAACTCGCGAGTTTGAGAACAAAGGTGGTAATACTATGAAATTCATGTAAACAAATTGTGAAATAAAAACTAAATTGACGATTATAACTTATAAGTACTAAATGCTAATAATGATATTTACTTACTACGGTTATACACACACGCACGTACACATGAAGCTCACCAAAATCAAGATAAGTTGGTTAAAATAATAAATGTCTTAAATTTGCATCTCGTTTTATCCTTATAAAACACCATCTCAATATTTTTATATTATATGAAAATATGGTTGGGAGGGCATTTATGCAATAACTTTCTAATCTTTTCTGATTTTTATAACAAAATTTTAATTTAGAGATTTACAAAGTAAATGTTAGACAACTTCTATAATTTACAACTAATTTTTTAATATTTGCAACTAACCTTTCACGATTGAAAACTTAAATATCATGATGTTTTGCCAAATAAATATCATGGTTTACAATTGAAATATGTTGTCAATTGCCTATGGTGTATGGTCAAAGGTTTTGACTTTTCACCCATTTATTTAATTTTATAAAAATGACCTTGGTTCTTATCTATATTTCACGAATGCGTGGTTCTTTTTTTTTTTTTGTTGGACAAAGAATGCGAGGTTCTTTAATTACTATCATTCTTTTCCTTTAATAACTTAATATCAACCAAATCCTAATACAATATTGAATTTCTATAAAGAACAGTGCATATAGATGCATGTGCACATTTAAAATATACATTGAATAATTAAATAATATAAGAAAAAAATATAGATGCATGTAGATGAATTAAATAATATAAGAAAAAAATAAAAAAGGACAGAAATAATTACTTCGATGAATTTCTATAAATTAAGGAGGCAACATATAGATGCATGTGCATATTTAAAATATACATTGAATTTAGAACTACTGGCTTGTTCATGTTTCATATATCTATATAGACTCAAAAGGCAACTGGATAAAACAGAAGATAGAGGCCTTTTACCACAAAAATGGCGAAGCTGATGAGCTCAAACCACAGTGCATCCATGTTCTATTGGTATAATTTCCAGATCGTTTTACTTGTATCTGTTCTTCTAATTTTACAGATTTTCTCTCGACCCGTCACGGCTTCAGGTTCAACAGTAGAGTTTCTTCCTGGCTTCCATGGACGTCTTCCTTTTGAACTTGAAACTGAGTATCTCATTTATTTATCTTTCTCCATCTTTAATTATATATATCTATATACATAATATGTGTGTGTGTGTGTGTCAGCTTGAATGAATGAAATTGATTTTGTAATATAATTATTAATTATGAATGTTTTGGTCAGGTATGTGGGAGTTGGGGAATCAGAAGAAGTGCAGGTTTTCTATTATTTCATTAAATCTGAGAACAATCCTCAAGATGATCCACTCCTTGTTTGGCTATCTGGGGGTCCTGGTTGCTCTTCTTTAATGGGCCTTGCTTTTGAAATAGGTAATTAATAAACATCTTCATTCTCTTAAAAATTCAGTCTCGACTCTGGGATGTCGTCTATTCATCAAAATAAACGATTATAACACTAGTGCAAAATACACTATAAATTCTACAACAATTGCAAACAATGATTTGGGATGTCTGTCCCTTTAAATTTCATATAACTTCCCAAATGTTTTTCTTGTTTCTTTTGGTCATTAGATTCTACATAAAATGAGTGACATTTTGATATTTTATGGGTATATTAAAATGGTGCTGCTTGAAGTTTTTCTGGATTTGGGTATATTAAAATGGTGCTGTTTGAAGTTTTTCTGGATTTTTCAAAGGAAAATATAGTCTAAATTAAAAAGAAACTCACAATTTTAGAGTATTTTTTCTTTGAAATATTGTAAAAAAAAAAACTCAACTTTGCACCATTTTATGCGGATAAGATTTCAAAATGGCACTCATTTTATATAGAATCTAATGATCAATTGAAAATTTTAAGGGACTGCAGAGGAGGCAGTACGTAGACACCCCAAGTCATTGCAACAGGGACAATAGAAATTGTGATCGGTGGCAGTTTCACAAATAAGAAGTGAGGCTGTTATATTTCCATGCCAATTGCCAAATAATATGTGGAAACAACAATTTCTACACTGGTTGTGGATAAATTGAGTTTAAGTCCGTTTGTTTTCCCACAAATGATGAGTAATGATTGTTTTCCATTTGTATGTTATATAGGTCCAATTGCATTTATAAACCAAGAATACAATGGGAGCCTGCCAAACTTAGTCTTGAGGCCACAGTCATGGACTAAGGTTAGATATATGTATGTAACTTGCTTTTAGGTTAATTATTTGTACAGGCAAGATCAAGTATATGTTTTCGATCTCGTTGTCTATTTTGATTTGTTGTGTTGGATTAAAAATCTACAGGTTGAATATGATAATATATAGTATTATTACTCATATGTAACCGTTAACTGATTATATATATAATTGCTTTTACCTGATCAGGTAAGTAGTATTGTCTTTGTAGATTTGCCTGTTGGAGCAGGTTTCAGTTACAGCAAAGCAAAAGCAAGTGTTGAGCAGAGTGATTGGAGTCTAATTCATCATGCTCACCAATTTCTTAGGAAGGTACATTAACTAATCAACATAATTCATATTTTAATTATCATAACATCTTATTATTTGATATAAATAATCTGTAAAGATGTATTAATTTTTTTTGGTAGTGGCTGATCAATCATCCGGAATACCTGACACACAAAGTTTATCTATCTGGTGACTCCTATGCTGGCATTCCTATCCCAGCCTTGTTTCAAGAAATTTCACATGGTACAATTAAAACCCATAATTCATAATGTATTTAATTAATCTATCAATTAGTAATTAATATAAGGACTATATATTCACATAACCTAATGGTTCACTACTATTCTTTATACAGCCAATGAAAATGGGGTCCAACCACGGATAAATATCCAGGTTTCAAATTATATATCTCTCTATTTTCTCTTTAACACTAAAGACAAAATTTAGTGACATAGTATATAGGATTAAGGTGCATCTAATACCTTGAAGTATTTTCTCAGGTGCATCGAGCACCCTAAAGCATTTTGTGATGCGTCAAGTGCCTGAAGTATTTTCTTCAAATGCATCTAATACCCTAAAGCATTTTTTGTGCCTTGGTATTGGTTGCACCAAAAAATATTTTTAAGTTATTCAACTCTCCTGAAAAAAGATATACTTCAGGCTTTCGGATGTTTCAAAAAATATTTTACAGTGCTGGACGCATATGAAAAAATACTTCATGTACTGGGTGATGTGCCATTAAATACTTCAGGGTACTGGATGCATCTTGAAAAATACTTTATGGTGGTTAATGCAGCTTAACCCTAGTATATATATACTCCATTTGGAGCTGAAGGTATATGAGCTAGATATAACTAATTTGTAGAGATTAAAAAGATTAGTGAAGTTATTTGTTAAAAAATGTGTGTCCATTTCCCCCAGAGACCACTGTGAATTATTGCATTATGAACTATTCTTTTGATAGAAAACCCCTTAATATATGCAATCTTATGGAGTGAGTTTAGAAAAATAAATTAAAAATTTGAGAGGCAATGTAAATTGGGGTTTTACATTTAAGAAAATAAACCCTTCTACTAGCTCTTAAATTTAGTATCAAGATTTGAAGGAAAAATTAAATAGTCTCAAATGTTAATTATATGACGTACAGGGATACATACTAGGGAATCCATTGACAACAAAGTCTGAAAAAAATTATGCAATCCCTTTTGCTCATGGAATGGGACTCATCTCTGATGAACTCTACGAGGTAATAAATATCATGATGCATGCACTAGTTATATGTTAAGTACGTAGATCGATGTTGTTAAAATGATTATTATTTTAAAAAAGACTTACACATTTGAGTTATTGATCCTACAAGAACAGTCTTTAAAGCAAAACTGTGGAGGAAATTACAGAAACATAGACCCCAAAAATTTGTTATGTCTCAAAGATTTCCAGTCATTCCAAGAGGTAATATAACTTAAATTTTATAGAACTAGATAGTGATAAACAATTTCAGTTGTTCAATCTCCCTATGGTTTCAGTTAATTGCAGAAGTGGATCAGAGTCAGATTTTGGAACCAGCGTTTTGTGGCTATGATCTTAGAATGATGACCCAAAGAAGTATTTTAAAGAGATCTCTAATCGAGAAAGTGAAGGCCAGTGATACTGCAGCAAGATGTCGGGTAAATTATTATTGTTGCATACATTAATTATTGTCAATTACTCGAATAATGTGGACTAAAATAATTATCTGATTAATCATGACCAAAGAACTTTAATTTATCTCAAGTTGATCTCTTCGTTAATTTTTGTGCGCCTATATATTTATTTGATTAATTAGGATGATCTTTGTTTTATGGGTTTGGTGTCTGTTATGAAGTCCCACATTGAGAGGGTTACTTTAAAAGATGGGCTTATAATGAGTAAGCATTCATGGTTCTTATAAAGACTTTAGACGAAGAGTTCTTCTGAGCCAAGTGAAGTGTTGTGGAGCCCTCGTGATGTCCTCTCTCAATCCTTAGTATATAGGTTTAATTGGCCTTTGAGTGGCATCTCCAAGATTTCTCTGTCTTAAATATGAAATCAGTAATTAACAAATTAAAGAATTAATTCATAAAATAAACATTCTTCCCCATACAGATACATATATACATATGTATCTATACGTACATATCCAAATGTATGTATGTGTAGATGTGCACATGCAGATGTGCATGCCCACATGTGCGCATGCCAGATGTATGTGTGTGTGTGTATTAGTAAGAATGCCTATTGCAACAAGTTTAGTTGGCTGCTGACTCTTGATAATTTTGGATAGGAAATGTCATCATATTAAGTAAACCTAGGATTGTTTTATCTTCTTGAGGAGTCTTTTTTATTGATTCTTAAGTAATCTAAATGTCATAAAAATGCAATGAAACCAAGGAAAAATTGGTTTTGAGTTTTTCAAATTAATAACTAAAAGAGTATTGCCATTTAATTAAATGCTAAACTATTTTTGGGTTTTTTTGTTTTTTATTAAGAAATGGTGAATGAGTAAATGTATTGGATTTGAAAAATATGAATGATGGATGCTTTTGGTAGTGAAGAAGTGGATATCCTTACTAAAAAAATATTATGGGAATTAAAATTTCATTAAGTCTTAAGAAAATCTCAAGATAACATTTGCGTGGAATATTCCCAATTAATAGTAGCTCCTACAAATATAGCTAATTACTATTGTTTGAAATATTGTTTTAAACTACTTAATGTGCAAACGAAATTGGAATGATGCAACATGAGTCATCTTAATATGGAGTGCTAAATAACCCCTCAAAGGCACAAATTAACCACATTAACTAAAAAATAACACGTTAATTAACATAATATCCACTACTATAGAGTACACTTTTAATGTCCGTTTTTAGGACCCTAAGAAGACTGTTTTCAGTGGGTAGTATATGTTAGTGTCATTGAAAGTTTTAGCTTACAATGACTGTTTTTTGAAAACCGTCATTGTAAGTCAACCTTACAACAACTGTTTTCCAAAAACAATCTTCGTAAGTCTTCTTTCTTTTTTTTTTTTCCAAATTTGGCCTTGAAAACTTGTGTTTTTAGTAAAATAGACGTTGTAAGTGTTTTTTTTTTCCAAATCTGGTCTGTGCATTGTTAGGTGCATGGATAGAAGAAACTTTTTCGGACAAAGTTGCATTAGAAGGAGTACTAGATGACATATAGCTTCTGGCTGTAACAACATTGTGATTGCTTCCTGATGGGTTTCTCTGTGCATTGTTAGGTGTAGGGTTCTAAGCCTCCTCTGCTAGTTTTCTGATAAGAGTAAATACCTTTTCTGGTCCCTGACAAAAAACACGGACTCCATTTTGGTCCCTGACAAAAAAAATGTCATTTTTTGTCCATAAAAAGGACGAATAAGGGTCGATTGGTGGACATTTTGATTCCTCACAAATTTCCAAAAGGTCCTTTTTAGTCGCATAAAAAGGACGAATAAGGGTCGGTTTTTTTGTCAAGGACCTAAATGGGGTCCGTGTTTTTTGTCAAGGACCAGAAAGGGTATTTTATCTTTCTGATAATGTTCATAACAGTTGAAAGAAATCTCATGGACAAGGATATAAGTCCCGGTAGCTGCAAGCACACAAGAAATAAGGAAAATGAATGCTGCTGCATAATTGAAAACAAACATATGGCAAGATGCTAGGAAAGTGCGTGCTTCTTCTCCCCAGAAAAGAATAACTCTTCGAAATATGGTAAACTCTGTCGGTAAATTCAAAGAGTTCGTCAGAAACTATAAAACTTTGTCAGAAATTGTAGGAGCTAGCTGGAAAGATCAGAGGAAGGACAAAACCATACTTTGGAAAGATTCCAAGCTCTTAAAGGTCACTGGAGAAGCTAAGAAGAAAGAAGGTCATTGGAAAAACCAGAACTCAGTCACAGGCGATCTAAGCTTCTAGTTTTCTCCTCCCTGGTGTCTATCAACTCTGGCGAAGGTGCTGATCCGAAGGAAGGAAGAAGGTCTTGGCCCCTCCGTCTACTGTGAAACTCTCGTCTCCGAAACTGAAAGTGAGGAGGAAACCAGAAATGGTGCGCTTTTGGTCGAGCTATTGATTTGGTTGGCGGTAGTGAAGGTGAGGTATGGTGTTAGTGAGAAGATGAAGGTCACGGGTTCGGTCGATGCTTTCTCTATGTATTTGTGACGTTCAAAACTCTCCTCTCCTTGAAGACTTACCGGGGTGGTGAGACGACGGTTGTAGTGGTGTTTGTAGGTAAGTGAAGCGAAGGTGGATGATTATCAGAGAGGGAAGGTCGATCAAGGTGATGAGGATCAGAGCCCTTTATTTATGCCGCCATATTCTAGTGCTCTTCTTTATGAGTGCAGAAAAGAACATAAATGATAGCTCTTCATTATTGGTAATGGGCGCTTCTGATTGGTGGATTATTAGTGTGGCAGATAGAGAGATTTAAAATTGTTATTGAGAATTGTGTCCCACATACACCACAAAGCTAGCCAAGGAGTGTTTTCAACGATTGGTTTAAAAACTAGTTGTTGAAAATTGAGTTATTACAACGACTAATTTTATAAAACCAGTCGTTGTAACTTAAATATAAAAAAATTGAAATGGTTTGATGAAGGCTCGAACTTTCGACCTCAAGATTACTCACCAAACGCTATAACCAATTGCGCTACCACGATATTTTTCAAAAGATTCAATGACTATTTTTAATAAAACAGTCATTGTGACTCAAAATAATAAAAAAGAAATGGGGTGACAGAGGCTCGAACTCTCGACCTAAGGATAACTCACCGCTCTAGCCAATGATGCCACCATCATCCCTATTGAAAGTTTCAACGACTGTTTAATAAAACAATCGTTGGTACTCACAAATATTTTTATTTTATTTTTAGGCTTAACTTTAAACAACTATTTTTCATAACAGTTGTTGAAAGTTACTTTTAACGACTGCTTTCAAAAAAATCGTTGAAAGTTAAACTTTCAATACTGCTTATCTTGAAACAATTGTTGAATGTTAAGAAAAAATTTCAAAAATGCCACAACCTCTTTTTTAACTTCTGTTTTCTAATAACATACGTGAATTGATGTCGTTAAATTTACTTTTTGTAGTAGTGCTCATTGCTACCACAAAGAAATTCAAACATATATAATCTTTACACTATAAAATTCAATCTCAACTATAAGTGTTCAATCTACATGTAGATACATAATAGTACTGAAGTCTCATCATAGGTACAAAATGAGATACCTAAAACATAGGAAATCAAATGTATAATATAAGCATGAGAATTAACTAGAATAACTCCCCATTCATGCCATTGGAGCTCAAAACACATCCTCATCACACTACAAAAACAACAAATTACCCACGGTAGTACCGACAGAACAATATCTGTCAGTAATCCACAACAAAATGGCGACAGAAATCCCGTCAGTAATGGTAGCGACCAAAATCCGTCAGTACTCAACAGAACTGTGATAGAATTTTCAACAAAAACTCCTAAGGGTACTTTCCGACAGACATATCGACGGAATGTCGTCAGAAATTACTGATGGAATTATTCTTTCAGTAAATTCTGTCACTAAAATTGTTAATGTTTGATTTTAAAAAAAGTATAAAAAATTACCGACAGAAATGCGTGGGTAATTCTGTTGGTAAATTTATGTTATTGACAAAACCAACAAAGGCAGTCTTTGGTTGTCAGAATGCAACAAAAATCCTTTCCCTCCTCCGCCAAAATATTTCACTACGGTGCACCTAGATTCCAAAATCGGCCCTTGAAATCTTCACCTTCTTGAACCTTTGAAGGATGATTTCTCCATGGAAACGACAAGATTGAGCTTCTATGATCCAAGGTCCGGTGCCAGACATCTCATTCGAAAGCCCTAAGCCCTTTTCTGAGTTCGATATGGTGCTCGCTAAAAGCCCTTCACTGATTTCCACCTGTTTGTACAACTTCAATCGGCCACTCCCTCGCCTTCGATGGTGATCAAAACTGATTAGCGTTAGTTGATTTTTTCTTAGCTCAGGTGAGTTGTTTGATAATTGTTTGTCGTGAATCTCTCTTGTCGGTTGCCTATACATTGACCTGTTGACAAATTCTTCTTCTATGTGTCTTATTTTTTGGTCTGAGGATTGAAAAAGTGGGTAAGGGGGAGTTACATATTGTTAGAGTTGTGACAAAAAACAAGCGACGAAACTTAATCAGAATATTTTTTATTTTTTTATTCCGTTCTTTCATATACTTTCTCTGATTCGTACTGTTGGTTTGCATGTCGATTATTGTGGGATAATAGAGAGTCTTATTTGGAGAGTTATAGTCACATGATTTAATCACAGATGTAAACAAAACCAGTATACTTTATATTATCAGGTAGACTACTCCAAGTCCTTTGCACTTTCAGATGAAACTTATCTAATGTTGTAATTTAAAGCATTCGTTTTAACTTGTTTGATGCAAGCAATGGAAATAGCAAATGATAAAGAAATGACTAAACAATGAACCTATCAAATTGTGTAGATCAATGAATTTAAGTTATTTATGTTGACTTCTGCAATAAGTAAAGAAATTGCATGGGAGATTAGTAAGGGAATTATGCCTCAAATTACGTGGAAAATTTGCCTCAGACTCCCATCAGCAAATTGTATGGGAGATTAGCCACGGAATTATGTCTTCAATTCTGTGGGAAAATTGTCACAGAATTCTGCCAGTAATAATTCCGTGGGCACTTCATAGATTCTTTGCCACAGAATTGTAGACGGGATTCCGTGGATAAATTTCCCACGGAATCTGTCACAACTTTGTGACAAAAAATTCCATTGCTATTTTCCGTTTGGAATTTACAACGAAAATTTTCCCATAGAAATTTTGTCGAAAATAGCAACGAAATGAAATTTTGTTGGAACAGGATGGAAAATGATCCTCTCATTGTCTTTTTTCTGCCCATCCCTCCCCATCCTCATCTTGATCGTCAAAATCTTGATTCAAGAGACCAGAATGGTTTTTGGAAAAACCGCGCGCGGTTCTTAACCATGGGATTTTGCCACAGACTTCAGTTCGTGGGAAATTAATTACCCATGGGATTTTGTTGGTAATTTTCGTCGATAATATAGTGTTTTTTTTAGTGTCACCAAGCAGAAGTGAAATCAGCCTCTCATAGCTTCAAATCTCATTTGAATGAACTGCAGAACCCAACCAGCCATGAAAGATTGAGAAGAAGGTAAGGAATTTGGGCAGAGATGGTGGAAAGAGAGAGGACAAAGGTGGAAGTAAGAACGGAGAGTAGTAGACTGTTATGGTGGTAATTAAAAGGGTGCCGATGGTGGTTATGAATGATGACAGCGTTTTTAGGTGGTGTGAAAGATGGTGAGAATCAAAGGAACGATAGTGGGTGATAAACCGATGGTGGTGGTGTCAATTTCCTCTCTTTCCTCTATAATGTTCGAATGGAGGAGCTCTCTAGTTCAACTCGCCAGCGTTGAAGGTGATAAGCTTGGCAGCAATGGTTGGTGGTGACCAGAAACGGTGAAGAAGATGCCGACGATAGGGGAAAAGGTGGTGATTCCAATCGAGCTCTCAGAGGCCAAGCTTTCTGGTTCAAAAATCACGAACTCCTCTCCCCGTTCAAGCTCTTCGCCACGTCTCTGTCTCTACTTCTTTCCTCCACGGTGAGGGTGAATGGGGTCACCAGCGGCAATGGTGGTGAGGGTGAAAGTCGCCTACGACTATGAGGAAGAGGAAGGTGGAGGTGATGAGAGGAAGAGGATCGAGGTTCTGAGCTCTGGTTCTCTCGTCTGTGTCTTTCAATGTCCACGGTGCTTCACTAAGGTCTCACCATGTTAAGCTTCTCTGAAATCCGATCTCATTGACCAGGACTAAATTGAGAAATATAAAAGTTCGTGGAGGAACTAAACTGCAAAATTTAAAACATGTTTGAGTCCAAACTTCCATTTTCAAGTTTGGTCCAATTTCTTCAGGCACCTACAATTTAAAAATAATTAATCCAATATCAAATATTCTTCCAAAAAAAAAAAAACAATGACTTAGAGTAATTACAATTTTAATAACAAAAAAGCCATTTTTAACCCTATTTTCATGAAATCACTCTTTACCTCAAATTATCATAAAATGTGCAATAATAGCCCAAATATATGTTAATTACCCCCAAATTAGTATATAAAATGTATGTAAATACTGGGGTTTATCAGTGATATATATGCTCGATCTATTCTTATTATAATCTTGTTTATTCTTGTTTTCTTCTGAATTTATATCCTCCATAGGATATTGTAACTACCAATGTTACTACCACTTTTTTACGGTTGGAGCAAAATCTTAATAGGAGAGAGAAATTATAAAGGTAGATGAGATTCTGATCTAACGGTGAAAAAGTGGTAGTGACAATATTTTATCCCTATATATTTATTGATGTGGACTAATCTCTCCGATTATTTAACAGAGATACGGATATATGCAAGCTCAATATTGGGCCAATAATGATGACGTTCGCAAAGCACTCCACGTTCGAATGGTAATTTGGCTGAATGATATGCTTTTGTTTTGTTTCGTGTGGTTTTCATGAATTGGCTGATTGCTTATACTGTTGCAGGGGAGTGTAAGACATTGGAAGCGTTGTGATCATAATATGCCTTATAAGTTTGAAATCAATAGCAGCTTCCATTTTCATGTAAATCTCAGTACAAAAGGCTATCGTTCTTTAATATACAGGTTCTTCACATCTAATACATTATATCTTTTTCATTCCAGTATTTCTCATTACAATTACTTTATTCTTAGTTTTTATTGTCTTGAAAACAGAAATTTACTATCCACTCAGTATTAATTTGTCCTTCCCAAACTGAGTCTCTGTGTGTGTGTGTAAAGAATCTTGTTATACGTTGGTTTTCATTCATAAATACTTTAATATAGTAATTTGTTGCATAATTATATACAGTGGGGATCATGACATGACAGTGTCTTTCTTATCAACACAAGCATGGATCAGATCTTTGAATTATTCCATTGTTGATGACTGGAGGCCTTGGCATGCCAATCGCCAGGTTGCAGGGTATGTCTTACATTATATTACACATAAAATGGATTATCTTCTTCTTTGGTTTTTATGATCAGCCACTTTCTAGAAGGAATGAAGGTTTTTTTTTTTATTATAAGTCATATTAATTATATTCTTTTAAAATTGTCCGAATTTAAAATTTAATGTAATTGTCCTTTTCAAGTTTTAAATAGGGAAAATTGGTATTTAAAAAAAAAAAAAACTCCTATTTGAAAATTTTATTGGCTAAAATTGAAAGGCTTAAAATTGAGTATCGACAGTCCATCTGTGTTTAAAATTATTTAGAGTACCAATATTCTATGTGTGTGAAAACATTTTATGTCCTCCTCGCGAATAAAATTTTCAAATAGAATTTTCACCGATTTTCCCTTTTAAATATGAGTAAATTGGAAAAAAAAAAAATTTCAAACAAATTTAATAAGTTAGCCACATTTCTTTAGTTCTAATGAGGTTCTTAGAGTTATCTTAAAATAGGGTCGACAAGATGGAGTATTTATAAAGTATAACTGAAGTTTTCTTTGTATAAAAAAAAATAACTGAATTATTATTATTTTTTTTTAAAAAAAAAAACACTGAAAACTGCTCATGTACTTAATCTTTCGAGATATATATTTCTGTCGAGCTAATTGCATTACATTCATTTTATCTTTGCAATAGATTCACAAGGACTTACTCTAATGGAATGACGTTTGCAACTGTCAAGGTATAAAATATGTACTTCTTTTAATTTTAGGGGAAAATTACGCGTAGGCCCAAGGAACAAAAATAATTACAAAAAAGTCCCTTGAAATCACAAAATTACACAGAAGTCCCAAGGGACTTTTTTGATATTATTTTTATTAACAATAGGAAATGTCATATTTACAATAAATTACTATATTTACAACACCATTTAAACACCTGGATTTTGAACGTAGAGATGTCATTTACAACAGAAAACTGATATATTTACAACAGGAAGTGCTGTATTTATAACAAACTTTAAAATATTGAAATTTACAATAGAAAAAGTCATATTTATAACAAAAAATGCCTATATTTACAACAAATTTAAACACCTGGATTTTGAACGTAGAAAGATCATTTACAACATAAAAAGGCTATAGTTACAATAGGAAGGGTTGTATTTACAACAAACTTTAAAATCTGGAAATTTACAACAGAAAAAGCCATAGTTACAATAGGAAATGCATATATTTACAACAACATTTAAAAACCTGGATTTTATTTCCATACAAATAATATCAAAAAAGTCCCTTGGGACTGCTGTGTAATTTGGTGATTTCAATGGACTTTTTTGTAATTATTTTTGTTCCTTGGGACTTGTGCATAATTTTCCCTAATTTTAAATACCAAAACGTCATGGACACTTTTTCTTTCTGGAGAGAGAAAAGTGACGAAAAATGTTGATTTGGATGGATTTTTGTTATAATATTAAGTTGATAACTGCAGGGTGCTGGACATACAGCTCCAGAGTTCAAACCTGAAGAATGTCTTGCCATGTTCAAGAGATGGATATCTAATGAGAATCTCTAGCAATGTTTTTTTCCTGAATATGTATAATGCATTTTTCTATGATACATCCGTATACATCAAGTCTGAATGTTATGTTTATGAGTTTAAATTTTGTATTCTATAAAAGTAAAACATAGATCAACTGCTAAAGTATTCAAATAATACCAGCCATCATTGTTGGTTGTAGTAAAATGGGCTTTGACCACTTAAATATAAGATATTAAATTTGAATAAGTGTGAATGCAGTTATGCAGAAAATGCATTTGGGAAAGCTACCCCCAATCAGATCTGTTTGAATCTAACCCAATCATATAATTATATAGAATGGTATTTAAAATGTAATGACCCAAGAATTTTAGAATTCTTAAAATCAACAATAATTAATTAAACAAATAAGTTAACAATGAAAAACAAAATCAATTTGATTTTTTTTTTTTAAATACTAATATATAAATAATTGAGAATCTATAATTTCGATAAACGTTATATTTTTAGTAAGGTTCGGATTATCCCTAGAATTTATATAATTGTTGTAGATTTTAATAACAAAAGTAGACTGATGGTTAGTGGAGCCTGATTGATTGTTTTTGGGTCAGGGTTCGAGTCTTTATTGGCAGTATGATAGGATATTATATTTTGCATTAACATTAGGTCCTGTTTAAAAGAAACAAGAATAGAATTACACTTTTTTAAGGGAGAATGATGAATAAATACCAAATGAAATTTCAAAACCCAAAAATGCCTACTGAAAAGGGAAAAGGACTGAGAGGTAAGTAGGTATGAATCTGAGTTTTAAATATTTAGGCAAAAGACCAAACTACCATTCTTCCTTTATTGCTGGCAAAGACCACAGAGACCATGTGCTTCTTCTTCTCTTCCCACGATAGTGATCACGAGACCATTGTCTTCAACCTCAATCATCGTCCCATTGTCTTCAACCTCCCTCTTCAAAGAACTATATCAAAAACCAGATCTGCAAACAACTTTCTTCCATCAGTGTCCTTTGTGTTCATGCTCTCCTTCCAGATCCGTTGGGCACAACCTTCTTCTTGCTCTGTTGCACCACTGTCGAACTACCCCATGCCACCGTCGAACTTACCCCTTGTAACATCCCAATTTACGCTTTACCGAAAATCCCTGTATATTACGAATATTCAATAAAATGTTGGACTTGAATATCTAATGCCAAGATTTAATATCTCTTGTGACATCGATAATCTATTGATTATTCCTAAGTCAATTGTGACAATAAAAAGGAATGCTTGTCACTTAGATAAATTGGTACATAAAGACAAAGGGAATATGACATTTTGACACATAAATGGTGACACATTGAAAAGTCAATAGGGACCCCTTGAACATAAATCATACATTGGAATAAAAGTCAACAAGTCAAAGGGCCACATGTCAAGCTGGGAGGTAAGATGGTCTAGATGGTGGACACCTAAGCACTTGCTTATGTCATGGGGCTTATGTCATCAAGATGACAACATTTTCAAGATGAACAAGCCGCCAAAATCAGCCAAGCAAGGAGGAGGGAAGAAAAAGATGAAGCCACATTTACCACATGTGTGAACCAAAAAGCAAGCAAAGAGAGAGAGTTGGTGAAGAGTGGTTGGCTCATTAAGTCTCATACACTCACACTCCTCTTGCAAGACACACCAAACACTCTTCTTTCATATCACATTAGATCAAAACACTCATCTTGCTTGAGAAGAGAGGAAGAGAGAAGGGAAAAACTAAAGAACAAAAGAGGCCGAAAGTTTGGTGACCCAATAGGATGGAGAGTTTACCACAAAACACAAAGATCAAGGCTAGTTGGTAAGGATTCTAACCGATCTTGTGTATTTCTTGTGGTTTATTGTAAACAGCTTGATCTTAGTTTTCTTCGGTTAAAATGGTTTGTTCATGTTGTTCTTGGGACATCAAGTCATGGTACCCTAAGGGGTCATGCTTCCCAAAATAAAAACTAACATGATCAAAGACTAAACTAAGCTAAAGATCGTGATTTATGAAAAAGAGGTTTTCTTGGTTTTATGGCTATATTTTGGTCTAAGCAAGAAAATGGTGAAGCAAAATTATTTTCATGATTTTGAGGTCACCAATGTGTTTAGATATGTTTTCCTCTGCAGTATACACATGCCATTTGTGTGGATTGTATTGATTGTGTTCTGGCAGGGAGACTCATCGTCTTAATCATATTTGCTAGGGAAGAAACCTGTGCAATAAGGGTTGTCATGCAATCAAGATCATGAACTCCAACCACTATTCTAGATGTAGATAACCTTTCTATTGGCCATTAATGGTTGTTGATGGACATCCGTTCTAAAATTTCATATGCCTCATTGTAATATTTCATCAATAAGGCTCCATTGGCAAATGCATTGACTTTTGATCTTGGTTGTGCATTTAACCCATTATAAAAAGTTTCCAACTACACCCATGGTCGGATTCCATGTTGTAGACACTTTCTTAATAGCTCTTTGAATCTTCCCAAGCTTCATATGTAGATTCTCCAGAGTGTTGTCAAAAACCAGTAACATCTTCTCTTAGATGGGCTTTTTGGTTGGTGAGAAGAATTTCAACAGAAATTTCTTACCAAAATTTGTACAAGATGTGACTAAGTGAGTAGGTAGAGTGTTTAGCCAACCTCTTGCCTTGTCTCAGAGTGAGAATGGAAATAGCTTGATTCTCAGAGCATCAACAGATACTCTCTGAGAAAATAAAGAACCGCTTCTACCAATATTTTTCTTAATTTTAATTTAACTTCGTAGCGGTTTTTCAACCACTACTAAATGTTTTAGAAATTTAAAAAACAAATTCCTCTATAATATTTTGAATATATTGTTCTTACAGTATTTTGAATATGTTATCATTTATGTAACAATTTAAATAACAATAATTATTATTTGACGAGAAGATTAAATTAAGTTAGATAAGTATGAATATTATGTATATTTAATATTGAGAATGTATGTATAGGTAATAAGGATTTAAGTTCTCCACTAGTATATGAAATTGAAGTTGAAGATGTTGTTTGGTTATGGAAGGAATATTGAAAAAGTAGTTGAAGGAACCTTCAATATATGTAGAAGGAAGAAAATAAAGAAGCAAAATAACTATAAGTATTATATGAAGAAGGAAAATGAAATGATTAAATGAAAGATTTGAGAAAAAAATTACCATCTTTTGTTGAGCTCTTCAAAAACAGATAAGGGAAAAAAATGAGAGAGGAGATGTAATACCCTAAAAATCTATATCATAATCTGGTAAAGTTAAACCTATAGAAAGTAGGTGAATATGGGATATCAAATATTAAGTTATAATTATTTTATTTTCTAAATAGAAATCTCTTGGAAATTAGAGAATTTAAGGGCCAAAGTGCCAAATGACGAAAATGCCCTAAGGGACATAAATAACTTAGGAAAAATTGTGAAAAATCCTAAAAGGCAAGGAAATAATTATTAAAATTGAGAGAGTATATTATCTCTAATTGTGGTAATTTGATAAATTACAAACTTGGAGAAATTGAATAAGAATGCTCAAAAAGCATTAAAATGATTAAAATACCCTTGTAAATTATAAAATAATGCAGAAGACATGGAAATGAAAATGTCAGAGCTAGAATTGTGAGGCAAGGGGATGTTCTAATTAAGAAAATTATCAAATTGTGATAATTAAGTAATTAAGTAATATTGGGTTAATTACTTAAGCTTAAGCAAAGGAAATTCAGAGATAATTATGTAAAGCTCAAAAATTAGCGGAAAATGGTTGAAAATTAGTAAAAGTATATTTACTAATTAATTGGAAATTTTTGAGAAAAATAGTTGAGTTTAGGTATTTTTAAGCCTAAATGCAAGAATAGACCAATAGGAAAATTTTGTAAAAAAATTATGTAAAAAAAATTATTTAATAATTTAAAATAATTAATTAAATAGTTAATCAAATAAAAAAATAATAATAAACGAAATAAAAAAAAGGGCAGAAAAAAAAAGGAAAAAAAATTCTTGCAACTTGCAAATATTTAAATAATATAATTAATTAAAGTGAAAAATGATGAATAGTAATTTAAAAATTAAGAAACGGATCCTATCTAGAGATCTAGGAATAGGAATTCCAAAGTCAGGGTAAAATATTGCTCGGTGAGTTTTTACCTTCAAGTGACCTCTTCCGAAGTTAATTAGACGTCGATTGTGCTTTTCCTAATAAAACAAAATAGGGAAAAATGTAGATAGGCACATTTTTGGATATGAAGAAAATAAATTCTAACTCAACATCTAGGAATGAGTTTGAATTTATCTAGACATATTTGGAATCAGTGAATTTTTCCGAAGAAGTTGATGATTCCAGAAATGCGTTCTGAAACCGGACACGTTCGGACACGCTTTTCGAGAAAACTTCAATTGGACTGTTGGAACCCTGTAAGAGAGCGAAATCTAAGTTAAATTAGATATTATTGATGAGGAAGAGAAGATCTTCAGAGTTATGAATTCAGAAGTTTGAGATTTCTCCGAAATCACGCGAATCGGGTACCGATCGGGAAATTCTATTAGGCCAGGGCATAAAGTAAGATGATCACCATTTTTGGACCACTCCCTTGCTGCCACATCACTCCCCTTATGTCGACCAACACCCTTTCATGGACAAGAATTTTACAACATTTTGGTCTTATTTTTCCATGGTTATAATCAAGGGAAAATTACAACTTTGGGCACAAAGTTGGTTTGTGAAAATTGCACAACTTGCCCACTTCTTGCCTATATAAAGGCATGCCTCTCTTCACAAAATCTCACACCATTTTCCCTTGTTTGGCCGAGCCTAGAGGGAGAAAGAAGAGAGAGAAGCTCTGGAAAAATTTTGAAGAAATCTTCAACGGGTAAGTTCTTCGGTCTTTAGCTTTTAAGTTCTAGTTTTTCGTTCGGTAGTTGGTAGAATTGTTAGTTAGATTTAGGAAGTAGGGGATGAAATTCCTATTCTTGTTTTCAGGCCTCATTGCATTGAAAAATATGCCTGAAGAGGTAAAAACATGGTAGGGATCGAGTCTCCGAAAAGTTGAAACTTTTGTAGTTCTTTCAAAAGTAGGGGTTGTAAAGCTGGAATAGCCTTTAAATTTTCAAGTATGATTGGATATCATATGGGAGGGCTATTTTAGTCTTTATTTTCGAAAATCAAAATGGCGTCGAAGTTCTGGCAAAATTTTGGAAAATCGGAGCCAAAGTAACGAAGTACTGGCGAAATTCTGCCAATTAGGGGTATAGGGGCAAAATGGTAATTTTTACCTAAAATGCCAGTTATGATATCAAATCACTAATGAAAGTGATATTACTCTTATAGGACGTCAGAAATCCTAGGTTGCTGCCGTTACGCTGTCCGTCGTGCCGCTGTTGGACGTTTTGCCGTTTTCCGTAAAACGTGCCATTTCCGTCAAAAGTACCGAAGTACCATCAAACGAAGGTACGTTCGCGGCGTACTGTAATAATGACTCTGATGCTTATAGTCTACTTATATATGATACGGATAGTTTCATAAGCCATGGGTGGAACTCTGTTCTGGGTCATGCACAGTGACTAAGGTAATAAACTTAGATAATCACTTACAGCTTCACGGGTTATGGTTTTGATAATACCGTTATGTTTTCCTAGCGGCGAGGACACGGCGTACATCGTGGCACTGGTGAATAGTGCAGGCAGATAACTTTGCTTGTAGGGTAGTTGTTATTTAATGATCAAGGATCATTGCTGTATTTCTTGAAATATCTGTCGATCATATACTGTTATATAAGCATGAGGTTAACCGTTACCTGAGATCCGATAAACATTGGATCTCAGCTCTTACTATAGCATCACATCAAGGTCCAGAGAGAGACCAAGGACGGAGGATAAAGAGTAAGCGGAGCGGACAGCACACATGAAGATGAAGACCACGTGAAGACCGAGTAATGATCGGTCGAGAAGATTTAAAGTCGTAAACAGATAATGTATTAATCTTTATGAACAGGCGGATACGCCACTGTTATTGTTATAATCAGTTACTCAATGTTTTGTTCCGATGCTCTACTCTGCTATTAAAAAAAAAAATTGGCTCTGAAATTGGGATGTTACAGGAGAAGGGTAGGAAGAAATGGGAGAGAGTAAGAAATGAGGTGTGATAAGGGTATTTATCGGGATCAACATGATGTTTGTAGTGGTTGAGGTAACAGTATTTGTAGCGATTCCTCTTTGTAATAGTTTATTTGCATTTTGTAGCGGTTAGGAACCGCTACAAATTTTAATGAGATTTTTTAAAAAAACTATAAATTGAGCTTTACAAGAACAAACATTATATTTTTTAATCAGTCTTCGTCGTCATCCCTACAAAAAATGTGTGGAGAAAATGTTATTGTTAAATGTATTATTTTGTACAAAAATTATATTTAAATTAAGTAATAATAAAGTGTAACTTATAAAAATGTACCAAACTATAGGTAAATTGTCATCGCCTTCAGGGAAGAAGTTATCAAAAGTGGCGGGCTGCAATGGCTCAGTCTCGTATGTGATCTTATCACCATCACCTCATGAGGCTTTAAGTGAACCACCATATTCTAATCCATGTGCCTCTCATCCTAAACATAATAAACTTGGTATGCCTCTGAGGCAAGAACATATGGCTCATCATGTTCAGATTGACCTGTGTGAATTGGCCAGGAGAAATTTATTGATGTGATGCCTAATTCGTCAATTGTGATTCATCGAAAAGTTGCCGTATTTGCCCACAAACACTTGAAGAGTGTCATGGTAAAATGGCCTTGGTAATTTAGTTCGATGAAATCAACAAGCTTTTTATAATAAGGGACACCTCCGAATTGCATGTTGCTATCATTGCTGCTTGCATTACTCCTTGTCAAAGGTGCCATAAACACTCGATTTTTGAGTTAGTAATCCTTGATCTCATGAAGCCATGAAAAACTTGAAACCATTAACATTGTATGTTGTGAACCTTGTTGCATCGTCAAGCGAGCCTATTGCAAGAGCTCTAAAATCTAGTGAGTATGGGTTCTAGTCATTTAGTATACGAATCCTATGTTGATGCTTCACATGACTTCTAAATTCTATACAATTAATCATGAGAGGCGATCATTAAAGGGTTAAGGTGCAAATTGGTCAACAAAGTTTTACGCTAGGAGCACCCAGCACAAATAAGTTTTAAAGGGGGTAATAGTATCAATCAACAATTGCAAATGAATAAAAAAATACCATTAAATAATTTAAAAGGGGGAAAATAGCACAATCTCATTAACTTCAACCTAACGATTGTTTTATGTCTCCTCCAATGCCTTTGACATCGCACCAAACAGCTGTTAAGGTGATTTTATTGTCATTGTTCTAGTTACTCATTTTTAATTGTTGATTGGTACTTTTGCCCCCTTTAAAACTTATTTGTGCTAGGTACTCCTAGCTTAAAATTTTGTTGGACAATCTGCACCTTAACCCATCATTAAATGTAAGTGAAACGTATGGAAATATATAGAATAACAACATATCAGTATAGAATTGTTATCAAAGAAAGGGATCAAGTTAGCTGCAATTAATTAAGACATGTATGTGTTTGGAACTTCTCAGTTGTAGTTAGCTTGAGGTTCTCACTTCCTCCAATTGGTTTACCAACACAAGGGATAAACAACTCTCTTTATGATGACTTAAGTTCAGGACAATCATCTACATGAGACAGTTGGTTGAAAGACGCCTCCATGTCATCAAAGTACCTTGAACAAAAATACAAGACCTTATCCCTTATAGAACCTTCAGCTATAGAATCTTCTGGCCATACCTTATTCCTTACGTAAGATTTCAATTTTCCAAGGAACCTATAAATTTACAAACGAAAAATGTTAATAAATGCTCAAATGTGGGGCTATGCTTATGGACAAATGTAAATTGAGTACCTTTACATAGGATACATCCATCAATATTGAATTGGGCCAACTAGCTTTGTTTTATGAATAATGTGACACTACTACAAAAATTGGATATTACTACCCTAAAAAACGTCCTTATTTAGAAATAGGACGTCCAAAGTGAAGGCGGTGGCATTCTTATAATTATATTTAAGGAAGTTGAGCCTTCAGCGTCCTGAATAAGAAATCAGGACTCCTTAAATTGATTTTTGGCGTCTGATTTGTTTTCGGGACGTCTAAAATTGTTTCACGCCATAAAAAATATGAGAAATATTTGTTTGGCGCCATAATATTTAATTTTTTTTCAATAAAATTCATTTATGGCGACCTACATATATTTCGGGGCGTCTTGGTCGCCTATATTTTAAAAATGGCGACCTGAATTAGAATCAGGTCGCCATTTTTAAAATATAGGCGACCTGATTCTCATTCAGGCACTCATACTCCGACGAGAGGCTGCGAAATCCTCTCGACTCACTCTCGTTCCGCTCTTCGTCGCTTTCCTTGCCGTACGTCTCCGCCGTCGCTCCTTCGTCTCCGCCGTCGTCAGCGATCGATCGATCACGGTACTCTCTCGCTCACTCCGCCTCTTTCGCCGATCGAAGAGACCCACCAAACCCAAGTAAGCTTGTTCGGATGTTACTCTTAAGTTCTTTGATTCCTAATAACCCATTTTAATCGTTAATGCTTCTTGCTTATAGATTGGATTTTTGCTTCTGATTAGGATTCATGCCTCTCACTCGCTCACTCCACCTCCTTCCCGATCAAAACCTGCGAAACCAAGTAAGCTTGTTCGTTCTTCTTGTTCTTTGATTCCAAACCCCATTTAATTGGTAATGTACTTCTTGCTAATTAAAAAGAATACAATTTGGAACTGCTCTTATTTGTAGATTTTTATTCAAGTAAATTTGGTGGCCAACTAAATTGTCTAAAGCTTCATTAAATTGGTCATGTCACACCGATTGGTTGTAGTAGTTGATTTTGAAGGATTATAGGAGTATTTTGTGATTAGATAGTGGTTTAGTTTTGGTTGTTCTTATGCCTCTCGGTCATTCATTGATTCTCTGTTAGATGTGCTTTGTGTTACTCTTCCCTATCGAACTTCTATATTCATCGTAATCTCTTGGAGTCTCTTTATGATTAAGGCCCCAATGTCCTTAAAGGTAATACTTTGATAGCAATTAATTCAATGCAAAACACTTCTAGCTTTAAGCTGTTGTAAAAGCACGTTTACTTTAAGTAAACATTGACTCTATGGCTCTATGGTTTCTTTATCTTACATAATTGATAAATTGTTTAGCTGAAATTGGTTTAGTTAGTAAGTTTAGGGTTATTAAGCTGAAATTGGTTGTTATTGAAATTTTGGGATGTCTTACTTTTAAGGGAAATCTTGCCGAAATTTACTTAAAAGAAAACATGTCGTTCTTGAAATTGACATGAACTTGACTGTTGTTGGAAATGTTAGGTTGTAATAAAATGGGTCATAGTTGGATGAATGCATTGAGAACTAGTGAAGAATATGAGAATGGGGTGGAAGAGTTTATTGAATTTGCTAGAAGGAATGTGGCCACAAAAATGGGATGTATTATTGTCCATGTGTTAATTGTTTAAATGGGAGTCGAAGGGTTATTGCTGATATAAGGGACCACCTACTTTGTGATGGAATACACCTTCGATACACAACGTGGATATGGCATGGTGAGGAAGTAAGTACCGGTGCGTCCCATGCAAATGAAGTTGAGGTAGATGATGATGATGGAATGGAGAAAATGATTAATGATGTTGAGGCGAGAATCTTTTGCACAATCGGGTGAATATGAAAGCGTGCGGAGTGATGCGAGACACCTTTGTTCCACAGGTGTACTAAGTATACACGGTTGATCGCAACCTTACATTTGGTCAACTTAAAGGCAACTTGTGGGTGGACCGATAGCGATTTCACGTCATTGCTTGAATTGTTGTGTGATATGTTGCCGATTGATAATGTACTTCCAAATCGTATGTATGAGGCCAAGAAAATCTTGTCTACGATGGGTATGGAGTATAAAAAGATACACAGTTGCCCTAATGACTGCATATTGTACGTAAACGAGTACGAAGGCCTCGGTAATTGTCCGAAGTGTAAAACTTCACGATACAAAGTGAAGAAAGTTAGTGTTTACGGAGAGAGGAGACAACAAAAAGGCAACCTTTGAAGGCATTGTGGTATCTTCCAATAATTCCACGGTTTAAGCGTCTGTTTACTAGTGAAGCAACGGCGAAGAAGTTGAGATGGCATTCGATGAGAGAATATCCGATGGAAAATATCTTGGCACCCGGTGACTCTCCGCAATGGAAGAAAATAGACGAAATGTTCCCTCAATTTGGCGGTGAGCCAAGAAACCTTCGGTGGGGCTTTGTACGAGATGGCTTCAATCCGTATCGAACTCTTAGCAGCACCCATAGTGCATGGCCGGTTCTCCTTGTAATATACAACTTACCTCCCTGGCTATGTATGAAACGCAAGTATGTGATGCTTTCTATGATGATTTCGGACCAAAACAACCGGGAACAATATCGATGTGTACTTGGCGCCTTTGGTTGAGGATTTGAAGAAGTTGTGGGAGGAAGGCGTAGATGTGTTTGATGCATATAAGAAGGAGCACTTCAAGTTGCGTGCAATGATTTTTACCACGATAAACGACTTTCCCGCATACGGAAATTTGTCGTGGTACAGTGTGAAGGGGCATAAAGCATGTCCAATATGTGAAGCAGACACAAACTTCCATCAACTAAAGCACGGAAAAAAAATGGTCTACCTCGGCCACAGGAGGTTTCTTCATCGGTTCCACCCATATCGTAAGTTAAGAAAGCGTTTTAACGGCTTACCGGAGCAGAATACGGCTCCAAAGGCGTTAACCGGAGAGGACGTTTATAGTCGGGTGAAACATATCAACGTCATATTGGGTAAGCTGCAAAGGAAGGCGAGTGAGAAGAATATATGGAAGAAGAGATCAATTTTCTTTGATCTTCCATATTGGCGTAGTCTTGATGTGAGACACAGTCTTGATGTGATGCATGTGGAGAAAAACGTTTGTGATAGCCTTGTCAGTACTCTTTTGCACATACCTGGGAAGACTAAGGATGGAATTAGTGCGAGACTAGATCTGGTTGACATGGGAATAAGAGAAAGGTTACATCCACGAGTAATGGAAGATGGTAAGAGGGCATACATGGAGCCAAAGCAACTCATACACTATCAAAAGCGGAGAAGAAAAGTTTGTGTGGATGTCTATATGACATTAAGGTGCCACAAGGATATTCTTCTAATTTGAGAAAGTGTGTCTCAATGAACGATTTGAAGTTAGTGGGAATGAAGTCCCATGATTATCATGTGTTGATGCAACAACTACTACCAATAGCTATAAGAGGCATTATGAAAGATGAAGTTCGATCCACTATAACAAGATTGAGTATTTTCTTCAATGCTATCTCGCAACAAAGTCATTGACATTGAAAAGTTGGATGAATTGGAGAATGAGGGTTATATTATTTTGTCCCAACTAGAGATGCATTTCCCTCCTGCCTTTTTTGATATCATGGTGCACTTGATAGTGCACTTGGTAAGGGAGGTAAGACTGTGCGGTCCGGTTTACCTAAGGTGGATGTACCCTTTCGAGCGATACATGAAGATCTTAAAAGGGTATTCTAAAAACCCTTATCGGTAGGAAGCCTCAATAGTTGAGAGATATGTAGTTGAAGAGGCTATGGAGTTCGCAAAGATTATCTATCGGGGCCGACGATACAATCTCGGCATGACGAGGGGATAAGCGAGGGAACTCGAGGAATCAAACCGAAGAATAAGCCTCGTGAAGAGGTGTTGCAAGCACACCGTACATCATGAATAATACGGAAGAAGTTCAACCATACATTGATGAACACGAAAGAGTTTGAAGAATATGAATCCAAGGAAGAGTGACATGCGAGATAGCGAATGAGCAAAAGAAGACGTTCATAAAGTGGTTCGGTGAGAAGGTATTGCACGAGACCGGAGTGTCGGATACAATCGAGTGGTTAGCCTCGGGGCCTTCTTTTCGTGTCATCACTTGGAGCGGTTACGATGTCAACGGATATTCTTTCTACACAAAAGACCAAGATGACAGAAGTGTTGTGCAAAATAGTGGGGTGATGGTTGAAGCTGAATCCATGCACTTTTCGAGTTCGAAAGACAAAAACCCGGTGGTAGCATCAATGGCCTATTATGGAGTGATCGAAGAAATATGGGAGATCAACTACAGCAAGTTCAAAGTTGCTTTATTGAAAGTTCGTTGATGATAAGACGAAGGATTTGATTTGGACACAGATTTTGGTATCTCACTTTCGATATATCTGCATTTGTACCTTTAGTCTTATTACTTGATTTCTGTCATATCTTCTCTTTCACCTTGCAGCAAACATTTGATGTCCCTAACACTAAGGCCATGAGGAAGCATTGGATGGGCGAAGTTCGTCTCCGTTGGAAAGATTTTAAGAACAAGCTGACAAAAAGTATATTCGCGGGGCAAAGAGGGACCAAGATCCATGTAAGACCTATTCCTTCATTTCTCCTGAGGACTGGAGGGAGTTTGTGGCGTCCGTGCAGAATCCTGAATTTCTCGGTAAAATTTCTGTCATATCTTATCTTTAATTTGAATCTACTTGAATTGCGTACGATCAGTTTTGTTTGTTTTCGTGTCACAGAAAACAAGCCAAGCCAATAGAGAGAGGCAAGCGAAAAATAATTATCCGCATTGCTTGTCTAGAGGTGGCTACAAAAAGCTGGAATGAAAGATGATGGAGGAAGAGCTGCAGCGATTGAAGGAAGCTTCCCAATCCGATCCTTCCACTGCTATCCAGGCCCCCAGTCGTCCTCCTCGTCACAAAAATGGAAAGCTGCGAGGATGAAGGGGGACAAATACATCAATGAAGATGTTCTTTGCGGTTGCCTCAAAGATCGTAAGTAGTTGAATTAGAAGTATTAAATAGCCTCAGTTGTTTCATACTATATAAGAGTTTAGTTATTATTTATGAAAAATCTTATGGTACAGGATTCACTTGAGCAGCAGAGTAGCCAAGGCTCATTCACGTCGGGTACGCGGCAGGACATTTTGTCGACGGCGATTGGGAAGCCGGATTACCCTGATCTTTGTTCGAGGGGAGACGAGGGGAGTGAGTGTCGCAAAATTTTTCGGACGACGTTCACGTTTGTATGACGCAGAGCGGCAGGAGCTTGAAGCCGAATTCGAGCAAACCTTATGAAAGATGTTATGGCACAACTACGGGGTGAAATGCAAGCTATGGTACAACAAAGAACGTACATCCGACGAATCCCCGAATATCCCCAAAGAGCAAAGATAGTTTTCAGCCTCCGGAGGTACATATTAGCGGACCTTCTCCCCTTCCGAGGTAGTTATTGGCGGACCGTCTCACACCGCAGAGGTGCATATTAGCGAACCGTCTCACACTCTGAGAGGTGCATATTAGCGAACCGTCTCACACTCCACAGGAGGTATAGCTTGCACCCTATATTTGGATGACACACACCGCGGATTGTTGCCGATGGTCTTGTTTACCTGAACAAGACAAACACCACAACAAGCAAATTCCAAGAAACCAACGTCGGGTGACCGTGACGAGTGTGCGAGAGGGGAAGAAGAGACAGCCGTCCCGATTGATGATGAGGAGGTTACCACACTAGGCGCCGCCATCACATGGTTCATCCTTTGGCCGGCTCATCTTATTGAGATGTGGACGACACTGCGATGGTAGGAAATACATTACCGATTGAGTGTGAGTTGTTTCCGATTGATTTTCATTGCTCATTCACTCATAATATTTTTTATGTTTTCATAGGATGAACAAGCTGCTTGGCTTATTTCCGTACCTAAATGTGCAAGAGATGTACAAGGACATCGGCCTCATAAGCTTGCAGATGCCTCCGGCATTGTCGGTGCAGAAAAGACATATCCGATGGCATTTGACAATAAAGATTTGATGGAGTTTTTGACGATGGATTGTTTAGATATACAGTTTCTTCAACTTGCAATCCTGTAAGTTTGTTTAACCCTTTAATTATGTTAGTACTCTTTTTTTTGTTTAAGATCTTCAATAACATTTATCATTTCATTTCATAGTGTCTGCCGTGAATTATGCGCCGGCACACCGCGAGCGAGTTTGTATGGATACTTATGTCCTGGATGCACGGCTTCCTGTTATTGGTTCGATTCAGTAAATGGCAATCCTACTGAGGATATCAAAAACATGTTTGCCGAGTAAGTAAATTTTTTTCTGAATCGTCGATTCTTCTTTTAAATGAATGGTTTAATATGTCTGTTAATTTCCATTTTAATGATAGGGGCCTCAAAACGTATAGACAGCTTATCAATGCAAAAGAGCAGGAGGACCGAAGTGGTTTAAACCGACGGTGAGTAGTTTCAATTCAAGTTATTTCATTGACACAAGAGCTTTAGATATGCCTTTATTCGTTTTTAACAATTTGCCTTTGATTTATAGTGCCATCAACAACTGTGGAGCACCGAGTGCGGATATTACGTTATGAGTTGGATGCAATCCATCGTTAACAACGGACGTACTCAAGGTTTTCAAAACGTACGTAATCGCTCTGTGATTCTCAAGTTTATTTAATTTTTGTTGTTGTACTTGAGTTGTTAATTATTTCCTTCACTTAATTGGTTTATCTTATACCTTGTTTCCCCAATTTACAGTTTTTGGGTACTAAGGATCCGTACTCGCAGGATGAGATCGATTCGGTTCGAGACATGATATCTAGATATCTTCTTCAACACATAGCGTCTAGTTAGTACTGAGCATGATTAATTAATATGTTAACTCGTTGTTCATTTGTATGTATTTGGTGTTTTGTCTCGTACAAAATATGCAATTTTGGTGTTATATATAGTCTGTTTATGTATTGTGTTAGAGTGAGATTCTTTCGTTGCTTGTGGTGGTTTCTGGCTGATTCTTCGTTAGAGTGTGATTCTTCGTTGCCTTGGTAGATGTTCATATTTTGTAGTTTACTTTTTAAAAATTTCAACAAAGGCGACCTGATTTTTAAATCAGTCGCCTTTGTTACGATAAGGCGACTGATTCGAATATCGTCGCCTTGTTCAACAAAGGCGACCTGATTTAAAAATCAGGTCGCCTTTCTTGAAATTAAGGCGACCTGATAAGAATATCAGGTCGCCTTTAAGGCGAATTCTCTATCTTCTTATTTACCTATATAAGGCGACCTGATTTGAAATCAGGTCGCCTTAATAAGACGACCTAATTTTGGATCAGGTCGTCATTTTGGAAATTTTCCTCTACCCCCTCCAAGACGTCCCTCAGAAAAGGGTCGTTAATTGGGTCTTATTTAGGTCGTTGTTTAGCATTTTTGTAGTAGTGTGAATTGTCAGGTGAACCATCACATTCAAAAAGGACGGCATAAATATTTTCTCTAAATGACAAAGCGTAAGAATGATTTTGTGTTACAGTTGATCGAGCTCCATGTAACACCCCAAATTCCATACCGCTTATTGTTTAAGAAAACATAGTTTTAGAGAAAAACGACAGAGTTTGAGGTGCTACATCAGAGTAATGCGGAAACAGAGAGCATGCACTAATATTTTGGACAATGTAACTGATATAAAATGCCCCGACATATGATGATGCCTGACAAATGCTGGTTAAATTGAAAAAATCGAAGGTGGAATAAGCACACAGCAGATGTATCCCAGTAGTACATAAGCACACAACAGATGTATCCCAACCGTACATAAGCACACAGCAGATGTATCCCAGTAGTACATAAGCACACAACAGATGTATCCCCAATAGTACATAAGCACACAGCAGATGTATCCCAATAGTACATAAGCACACAACAGATGTATTCCCAACAGTACATAAGCACACAGCAGATGTATCCCAATAGTACATAAGCACGCAGCAGATTGAAGGTGGAATATCACCTAGAGGGGGGGTGAATAGGTGATTACAAAATTCTTTTGCTGTTTGCTTAATAATACAGTCATCCACACAACAGATGTAAATCAAGGCAAAGTAAAGATAGGGAAGAGGAGATTGACACAGAGAATTTATACTGGTTCGGTCCTAATCCTTGACCTACGTCCGGTCCCGAAACACTCCGGGATTTCACTAACTTACGTTCAAATGATTACACACTCTGTAACACTCTGAGCAATTCTTTCTCTCTTGAATTACACTCCCCTTACAAGTTGCAATCAAATGACCCAATCTCAAAGTCCCAATACTCGAGACTCTTACAAGAAATAATAATAGATGAATGACTCTCTCTAAGAGCAGATAAATGTAAACACTGAAGAACAATATATGACACAGACTACGCTTGGAAGTATTCGAAAGTATTTGGCGAAAGTATTCGAAAGTATTCAGCGAAGGATTCAGAAATTGTCTCGCAAGAGCTTAGCGGAACTAATCTCTTGAAAGTATATTTCTGTTTTCTCGAGCGTTTTCTTGCTGTGTACTTGGGTGTTGTTCAGCTGCTGATCCCTTCTCTATTTATACTGGTTGTGATGTCCGTTTGAGGCTCCTCTTGTTTGAAAAAATCATTCCTTTCTTGCAATCAAATCAGATTTCAACCTTTTGAATAGTTTGGAAGTTTGTTGGTGGTCATAATGTCAGCAATGATTTCGTTTTGATTGTGAATTACTTCTACGCGTCTCGCATTGTCATTTCTGCTTCAATCTGAAAATATATTCTATAAACAGCAGAAACGCGTCGATCTCATTTCCCAATCTGTTACCTCATTATCCTGCACTTAAATATTAGTAATTGCAATTCTAAATGGTCAATGGTTAAGAATCAAATCAATAAAGAGTATATTAAATTGAATTGAATATCAAAATCATGATCTGTTGTCTCGACAGTGCGAGCTGCTGTTTTCCGTCAATACTCGAGTATAGAATACTCATACTCGAGTATAGCTGTAGTATTTCGAGTATCAACTTTCGAAGATCATAACTTTCTGGTATCAACTCCGTTTTGGTTGGTTCAAGCCTTGTTGGAAAGCCGTTTGAGTCTACTTTCAAATGGCACCAATTTCAGCTTCATTGGATTTGTATTTTGTGAGATATACCCAAAACATTGAAGCTTGGTCAGGAGTGTGACGGTGATGTCACTGTCATCTTAAAAAATTCATATCTCTCTCATCTGACATCCGTTGGACTTGAATCTTGTGCGACTAGGACCGCTTGGAAGTCTAGTTTCCAAAACAATTGGTTTCACCTCAATCCGATCTTTGGTTTGGGAGATATTGTCAAATTACCAGAGGTCGCCCGAAACTGAACGTTGAACAGAGCTGATCAGAGTCATACTCGAGTATTGTTGATCCATACTCGGGTATTGTCGGGATTTAAGCACAGAAGCATTTGTTTATGCACCATACTCGAGTAGCCAAGTACCATACTCGAGTATTGAAGTGTCATACTGAATAATTGAAGCATGATACTTGAGAATGGATGTTGGATACTCGGGTATTGACGGAAGTTCAAGGCAATTCATCCTGAAGCTCATTTTTAATCATTTTAAGTCCGAATTGAGTCGTTCCAACTTCCATATCACCGTGGAGTCTTCTAGTATTAATCTAGGAACATGAATAATGATATTCTCATTATATTCAGAAAGTTCTTCATTCTTCCAAATCTCATTTTGATTAATCTCCATCATTAAACTTCACATCATTAATCTCTTCACATGGAGCAAGTTCTTCTTTCTTGATTAATCTCTATAATTAATCATGGACTCATCTACATCAAATATATTGTAGTTAGTCAATGTAGCAGATAAGTATAATATACAATCTTTTTGCTCTTAATGGCATCTATATAAAACATCATCAAAACTAATCAGAACCAACACAGATGTATAGTTATCATCTATCACATACAAGCATTCAATAAGCATCAGAGTCAGTGTTACAGTACGTGTACGTACCTTACACCGGGTAATTACCAAAACGCCCGTCCTTCAAATCTGACTCCAGACTTGATCCCGGATATCGTATACATTATTGTCGGATTATTCATTTTTCCCATAATATCACAACTAATATTCTATCTCTTAAAATAATATCAAAAATGTTATTTCCACCCATTTTGACATTTCTACACTTGGTGTATTCATTATTACAATTTTGCCCTTACATTTTCTCAAAAACGCAACACTGAATTTCTGGGCAGAATTTTTGATTAATTTTGAAAAATCATAATTAAATGTAAAAACATCAAAACGAGGATCCGTAAAATTCCTTGGAATACTTATCATGTCTAATTTTGAGGAAAAATACTTGTTTTTACCCAGATTTAATATATCATTCCCAGTTTAATGCTCTTCAACCTCTGCCCAGAATTTTCCAGAAAAACGTAGCCTAACTTTAGGAATTTTTATCTCCTTATGCAGAACTCAAAATGATACATATTTTATATATTTCGAAATCCCTTCATGTCTACTTTATTCATGTAAAATATCAGGATTTTTGAAGATCATTTGATACATAAAATAATAGCATTAATTTCGCTGGCTACACAGGATCTTAAACCGAAAATCCTACAACTTTCATAATCTTGATCTATGACCTTCCAAAACTTATTCCCTCACAATTTTTTACCTCATTAGGAATTTTTCAATGAAAGGAGGCCTAAAAACAAGTAAAGGAATTTTCCTAACAATTTCCTAGATTAAAACTACAATTATGCTAAGAACTAAAAAGCTAAAAACTTAAAGCTTAAGAACTAGAAAACTTACCCTTGAAGAATCTTGCTACTCCTTCTTGCTTCTCACTATATCTCACTTCTCTCTACTCTTTGGAATGGTTTTTGGTGTGAAGAATTATGAAGAGCAAATGCCTCAATTTATAGCAAAAATCCTAGGACACAAAGGGCATTTAAATTCAACCAAAACCCATCTCAACCTTTGGATCAAAAATGCACTTTTTGAGAGAAAATCCCCACCTCTCCTATGTTGGTCGACATCCCCCATCCAATAGCCATTTATGTTTTTTTTTTTTTTTGTTTTTTTTTAAATTGCCAATTGCTTTGATTAATTAATTCATTTAATCCAAAATTCTCTCATCCACTTATCTTGGTCGACCTACATGCTTCATTCTTGGCCATTCAACATGTTTTTGATTTGCAAAATATCTTATTGTTCCTTTCTCTCATTGGCTAGTTGCTTGTATAATATCTTGGATTATAATACAATAAATCTATAATATCTAGATTATAATACAACAAACCTATAATATCTAGATTATCATAATATCTAGATTATAACAAATCATAATATCTAGATTATAATCATATCTAGATTATTATATAAAACAATTATTCCTCTTCCACAAAAATCTTCCCTTGATCTTAACTTAACCAACAAGTTGGCTTAGTAAATATCAATTTACTATTGATGATCTTTTCCCAATCTTGCATGTCCTTCTTGATTAAAATACATTAAATCACAAAATATCCTCCCTTACCTCTAGCCAAAACCGATTCCCTCTCTCCTTCCCATCATCTTTATCTCTCAACTAATGCACCATGTGAACCCATGTGCCATTGTTCCCAAAAATATCTAGATTTTATTTGACAATCTTATTCTTCTTCCACAAGTTTATCCCATGTGTTTGTTTTTAAATATTAAACTATTTCTTGCTTCTTTTTGCACAAGCATAACCGTCCCCTTCTAATTTTAAACCAAGATTTTGTGTTTTAGAATCATCTTATATCATCTAGAAGGAAGGCTCTTTATTGGTTGATGATTAATTCACATGGATTACACTTTATGAGGGTTAATTAAGGCCTAAGGATTTAGCGTTATTAGATTTAATCCAAGTCTCTAATTTGTGTTGGTAAAATCCTACTACTATTGATGATATTTGTTCATATCTTATGTGCTCTTAAGATTTAATATAGGTGCAATAATATTGCCTCTTCCAAAAAGAATTTTCGCCACTTATATTAAAATAGGGAAGATTAAATAAATCTTTGGCTAATATCTCTAAGTGTTTTTAGATGTTATAAGGCTTAATTGATAGGTTACTATATTAATTATGATCATTAGAAATCCCCTTTATGCTAATCTTGAGTTTCTATTAACCTTTGATCACTAATTAATCTCATATCTTTCTTAATTATGAGTTTTTAATTTAATTATTAATTAATTACGAAAATTAACATAATTATTTTAATTATTGCAATTTTAATTGCCTAATAGTTGTTGGTACTTTTCTCTAATTGAAATAAGTATTTCTATGTCATTTAATTGCCTCTCATGATTAAATTAAGACTATGCTTAATCATGATAATTTCATTATAATTTGCCTCTTGATTTTTCGAAAATCCTTGCCTTCATTAGATATTCTCTAATTTCCTTTTGATGAATTATGAAGGATTACATAATTGCTTCAATTAGTGAAAGCTTAATTGCTCACTATTTGCTTGTAAATTTCTTCTAATTAATTTAAGTGTTTTCATAACACTTTCTTGCTTTTTATGGTTTATAGAAGAACCATGATTTAATATGATAATAATATCATATTTTATAATCCTTAATTGTGGTCTCATAATTAACCATTGGTTAATTAATTCCAAAGTAAAATTTAAACAAAAATATAATCAATAGATTATATTTCTTTGAGACACATATTCACCTTTGTTATTTTGCTAATAATTAGCCAAAATATAATGTTCATATGAATTATGAAAATTAGGGTATTACAAATCTGTTAATAATCTTCTTGGCCTCATACAACATTGTTGGAATCTCCATGTCTGGGAATACACATTGTAATACTTCCAGCAACACTGACATTCCCTTCTCAGTGATTCCAAATAAGCACTTGATGTGATACAATTTGATCAAAAAAGACATTTTAGAGTATTTTCCACAACCATGATATAAAGAAGGATCTGGTAGCGCTTCATCCATTTGTCACACAAAATCCCGAGTTGCTTCATTCCTTAAGAAAATAGGATCTGAACCCTGCACTTCTTCATTGAAGATGTTATCGTGAACACCAAACGCATCACAAACAACATCATTAACAGGATCATCTTGATCTACTTGAACTCCTACTTGTGAACATCTATGAAAAACATCATATCTCATACCAAGTTTCTCACCATGAACTCCTCAAAACGTATAATCTTCTAGGAAAGGCTTCATAGGAAAATGTTCCCTAGCAACTTCTCGTGTATGTCACTTCTTAAACTTGCATTTAGGACACGGACACACGATTTTACCATTACAGTCAGCGTGAGCGGTTGGGAAATCCAAGAAATTTCTTAATCCTAAAACCAAAATGCTGGAGAATTGTGTGACAACTTTATCCATGACTTACCTATAACTAGTGTAAAACGTTAGCAAAGAAGATGAGTGAAGAAAGAATTTAGAGATTTCTGAATGACGCGCGTGTGTGGATGATTAAATTCAAACTACTTCAATATTCAACATTTTGTAGCAGTTGTACTTCCGCTACCCAAACTACAACAAAGTTTCCACTTTGTTGCATTAAGAGGCAAAAACCGCTACAAACTTCATAACTATTGATGGGCTTCAAGATTTTCAAATTCAAAACACACACACTTCGTAGTGGTTCAGAGGCAAAATTTGCTACAAATTTCATTACCGTTGGAGGGTTTAAAATCTTCAAATTTCAAACACATACACTTTATAGCAGTTCAAAGGCAAAAACCACTACAAACTTCATGACCGTTAGCGGAATTTAAAATCTTCAAATTTCAAAGACATACACTTTATAGCAGTTTGGAGGCAAAAACCACTATAAACTTCATGACTATTGGCGGGCTTAAAAATCTTAAAATTTCAAGCACATACAATTTGTAGTGGTTAAAGTAGTGGTTATAAAACCGCTACAAATATAAAGTTTTAAAAATATATATATATATAAATTACCCTTTGTAGAGGTTTCTAGTCTCCAACCTCTAAAAAGACTTATTATGGAAACAATAATTATTTAAACAAGTGAACTTATTTTTAAAATTCCTGAAAGACTTAAATTATTTCAAATAATTACATCGCATTAACTATTTCAATAATTACATCAAAAAAACCATTAGTACCTGTAAACTATGTCAAATAATTAAATCACATAAAAAATGTATAACCATAAATGTATAACCGTAAATTGTTCAAACTCTAAAGAAGAAGAAATTTCAAAGTCCAAAAATGAAAAAAACTAAGTATTTCACAGTCCAAACAAATAAAAATACCTAAGGAAGTGGCTAATCATCAGGTCCTCTCTAAGGGGCTGCAGGATCATGGGCCTGGTCAGCAGGCGGCTGGAAGACGAATCTAGGGACTGGCAGGACCTATGGAACCGGGTTGGCTAGAAACACCCTCTCCCAAGACTTAGACAACACCATGTTTGTGATTTCCCGCCACTGGGTCTACTAGGCATAGAAGAAATCATCATACACCTAGATCTGCTAGGATATCATTGATTAAGCCTTGGAAACCTCCGCACTGTAACATCCCATTTTCAAAAGCAGTGTAATTTTTTTTTTCATCAGAGTAGAGCATCGAAGCAAGAGTGTAACTGATATATATGTTCAAAATGCCATAAGTCTGGCTGATTAAAGTAACGGTACATTATTCCGAACGTCTAACTGAAATGTAACTACATAAATAGAAGAGATCTTCAGCCGGGTCTCTACTCGGGCTGCTTGCCGTCATCCTTGGTCCTCGGTCCTCCTGACCCTGAAGCTAAGTGAAGAGTTGAGGTCCGCACCAGACCTCAGGTAACGGTTAACCTCATGTTTACATATAATATATGGACTACAGGCATTCACAACATAAATAGAATATGAGCACAACAAATGAATCATACAACCAATCGTATCCCAGCAGCATATAGGCACAATGTATCCCAGCAGCACATAGACCCCCCTGAAGCGTACCCTGGCACCACCTAGGCCTCCCTGAAGTTTATCCCGGCAGCACCTAGGCCACTAACGAGCGTATCCTGACAGCACCTAGGCCACTAACAAGCGTATCCCGATACCCAGCAAACATAGTCATAACAACAGTACATATACATACCACAGAGCTATCAGCTACACCATATAAGCATACAATACACATAGAACATATACGCATACAATAACCATCAGAGTTAGTGTTACAGTACGCGGACGTACCTTCGTTGACGATATACGGTACGTGTGACGATCGGTACGTGATCACACTTATCCTATAAGGGTAACAATGTATTCATTAATGATCAATCATTATAACGGACACTTTAGACCCAAATTACCATTTTACCCCTGACCTCCCTAATTGGCGGAATTTCGCCAGAACTTCGTTACTTTGACTCTAATCTTCCAAAATTTTGCCATATCTCCATCTCCATCATAATTTTCGAAATATATATCATATTTAACCCTAAAACATGATATCTACAATATACTGGAAGATTAAAGATCAAAACAACATCTACCCTAGAACTTCAAGAACTACCGAACAAAACTAGAACTTAAGACTAGGGACCGAAGAAATTACCCAGGGCTTCGCTACTTTTCCTCAAGCTCCTCCTCCTCTCTTCCTTCTCCAAGATTTTGAAATTGCTAAGTGATTTTGGGGTGAAAAACTCAAATGCGATGGAAGCCTATTTATAGGCAAAATTTTGCTACTATTCACATTTTGCCTTCTTGAATCCTAGCCATTGAATCCAAAGCTTTTGAGATGGCTTCATCTTGGCCCTCTAATGTCAACTTCAGGACAAAATTATACTGATTCATAATATGTCCAGTTGTTTACTACTTAATCCAAGGATTTCAAGATATGATTTATTTTCCATTGGTTCTCATTTTTCTTATCTGGCATTTTTCACAAAATATCTTTTTCGTCTTTTCTCTTTAACATTCCGCCGGTTACGGAAATGACTTCGGAGATAACCTACTCCGAGATAAAAATACACTTGTTTATAATATGTCCTGATCTTAGAAACCTAGTTCATGGTTTTCAAGATAGGATTTAATTTCTATCGGTTCTCATTTATCCTATTTGATTTTTCAACAAATATCTTCTTTTATATTATTATTTTATTATCAACTTGCACAAAAATCTCATTCACTCCCCAATTGTCCATAATTTCGGCTAGCATCTTTTTTTTTTCATTTTTTTTGTTTTTAATTAATTAATATTACATTTTAATCATCTTATATTTATCTTACAAAATTCTCCCATTGGTCCTTTCTAATTATCATGGATTAAGGCATTTTAATTGTTAGAAATTATGGTAGCCTTCGATCTTTCTTTAATAGATTAGATCCCAACCATTGATTAATGTTTTAATTTGTCCAATTGATTAGCAAGCTTAATTAGAGGCTAAATCATGTGATTAGTAATCTTGTAGGATTTAGGGTTTTCATGTACTTAACCTCATACATTTTTCTTAATCTTTTCTAATTAATTAGCAAGTATCTTTTATGCTAATTTTAGCCATAAACATTTAATTAAGGGGTTTTACATAATTATTCTTGGATATTCCCTTAATCCATGCTTAAACAATTAGCCATTAATTATTTATTTAATCACTTACTAATTGTTGATAATTTTCTTATTTAGGATTAATCATTTTCTCACAACTATTTTACTGACATTGGTATTTTATGCACCATGCATAATATTAAAAATCATGGGGCAACTTATGATCCCCAAAATAATATTAATTTCCGCCTCATTATTTTCCAAGGGAAATAATCCCAAAAATTCCCTAAATTAGAGAAAACATACTTTCCTATTTTTAATAAATATTTTATTGCCTCTTGAGATTTATCATAATTTTCTCAGGGTATTTTATGACCTCACAAACTCACTTAGGGATTTTTAGCTCTTTATTTCTTCTAATTTCAATAGAAATTACCCTAGAAAATAAGATAATTATATCTCAAGGTTTGAGACCTCATATTCACCTATTTCCAATAGATTTTATTTACCAATTTATGATATTTATCGTAAGTCAGATTTTAGGGTATTACACGCACGAATCTTCTCTATAGTTGGTTGGCTTGGTCTTATAACGCCGGAGGTCCCTTCCCGAGAGGTCCTAGCATCAGATGCTCTAATCCTATTGTAGACCATACTAGGCCTAGCACATATCCCTAAACACCTAGAACGTCCAAGGGGCTCAACTGGTCCCAAAGCAACTTTCAGAGGTACAGTGGGATCTATAGCTGACCCTTGTGACTCCATTGTCTTGGACTCTCTCAGCTAGCATGTCTCTACTGAATTTGCTCCTACACATTTTATGAAATTTAACTAAAATAAAAAATATTAAAACAAACAATGTCTATATCTTACAATGGCTTCATCTTCCTGCTGAGAGGCTGCAATCCCGTCCTAGTATCTATGCATGATAGTGAATAACTACTCGTAGTCCGACCAACAGTTCTCCTGCTCAACCTTATTCTCCTAAAAGAATTAAAACAATAAATTATTATTATTAGCAATAAACAATAAATTTATAATATAAATTTTAAATTAATTTAATTGTAAGAAATACGAATTCGTTGTAGTTGACAGTAAATGTCTTCGATCTTGCCTTGTGATGGATCATCTAATGACATCGGCTCCTGGTGTTTCTCATAGAAAGCGCCTACAAAAACAAAAACACATTAAAAAATTAGGAACAATTATTGAAAAATAATATTTTTTTATATCTCCTTCTAAATAATAATTATTATAAAACATTACCTGCCTTTCTAGGTTCCTCCTATACTAGACAAATCTTACCTAGTGATGGGGTTGGTGGAATGTCTTCAGGCAGGGCCTCCATCAACTGCTTCAGAGGCATCGTCCCATCCTTATTCATGATGTGGTAGAGGCAATTTCTCTTGATCTTCCACCCATCTCCTATCTTCATCAAGGTGTATCACTTTTGTTGTCTCACACGGTAAACCTATCATGTATAACATAAATAAATCAGTAATAATTAAATAAATTACAATTAATTAATTAATTTAAATTATATAAATTATAACTATTTACATTTGATTTAGTAAATTAAATTGGTTACCTTCACAGCCTCGTCCCACGCTATATATATCATTTGGCGTCAAGGGAATCTTCTTCCAGTTTTGAAAGTGGATAGGGAACCGGAACCAATTCACGCCAAGGTCTTAAGAAAGCAGTGAAATAGATGACCGCCATTCTCAATCAACTGGTTTGTAGCCTCATTCTATGGAACTACTACACATAGTCCTAGGCCTAGCTTATTTAAAGTGGCGACGTCTAGCCTCTTGGTGCTGATTCATCACAAATTTTAATTAAATTTAATATCTCGTTTAAACCACTGTAATTACAATATTACCTTTATTAAAACAATTCTTTACCTTGAACTTGCACCTCAAATCCAATCAAACACAAAGATGACTATTTTGGGTTATTCTGGTCCACAACCTCATCATGGTTAAGGAACCACTCTACCTCGGTCATAGGAATATTGAAATCAGATTCCTTAACCTCCTTATAGTCGCTGACACAAATATCAGCCCCCTCTGGTTGAATAAGTACCTTCGATGGGGTCTCCTGTTGTGGCGAAGTTGCTTCTTGTGATGGCATAGGGACATCTGCAACTTTGGGTTGCCCACTACCCCAAATATTGCCCCCTGACTACTGCTCCCCTGCCGAATAGCTCTATATATATATATATATATATATATATATATATAAGTTATTGTAACAATAACCAACAATATAAAATAATGTAAAATCACAATATTATAATAAAAAAATTCAATATATTCTAAAACCTAATTAAAAACGCATGTACAAAACAAGTTTAAAAAATAGGCTCAAGGACACAAAAATATTACCAAAACTTACTATAAACAAATCTTTTCTGCTGAAAAACGAAATTAAATAGATAAATTTACTAATCTCGAAGGCGTAACTCTTTAGATGTTTGAGTAGAACCTCAAATCTAAAGAAAACTTCTCAAAGCAAGTGCGGGAAATGATTATGCCAAAAGCGGTATAATGAGAGGTGCGGTGTTTATATAACCGCATGATTTGTAGCCGTTATAACCAAAATACTACCTCAACTATTACAAATAATGAAACCCTACCTTGGCCAACGTGAAAATTTGTAGAGGTTGTAAAAAAAACCACTACAAAGTTGCAACCCTTTGCATTATTTGCATTCTGTAGTGGTTATTGCCTCAATAACCACTACAAACCACGAAATAGTTGTACCAGTTCAAGTGAACCGCTACAAAGTTGCAACCCTTTGAATTCTGTAGCGGTTATCCCTTCTTTACCGCTACAAAGAACACCACCACAAATGTGGCACAAGCTTGGCACCATATTTTGTTGTAGTTGGATTGGCTAAACCACTACTAAGTAACCGCTACAATTGTGGCACCAGTGAGGAGCCACATTTTGTAATGGTTTCTGATGTACCGTCTCTCACTGACATGTCATTTGGCGCAAATCATATCGTTGCAATTTTGTAGCAATTTCCTTTAAAACCACTACAACTACTGATATTTGTAGCGGTTTTTTTTTCAACCACTACAATTTAACAGCTACGAAGTGACAATTTTTTGTAGTGTATGAAGAACTGTCAAGTATTGTCAAACAAATTTTTTTTAGAATCTCATATCCTTATATTTGGTATTTTTAAAAACCCACATTCATATATATGATGATTATCATTTTTAACTGTTAAGTATTCTTAAATAATAATTAATGGTTCTTTGCAAATAATTTTCAAGTATAGTAAAAAAAAAAAATTCAAAATTATGTCTGTTTATATTTGAGAATTTTAAAATCCCTCATTATTATATCTTAGGCTTATCATTTTTAACCTGAAGTATTCTTAAAGAATAAATAACAGTTCTTTGCGAAGAACCGTCAAGTATTATCAAATAAATTTTTTCAGAATCATGTCTCCTTATATTTGATAGTTTTAACATCCCTCAATCTTTTTAATAGTGAAGTATTCTTTAAGAATAAATAACAGTTCCTTGCAAAAAACTGTCAAGTGTTGTCAAATAATTTTTGTATTTTTTTTTTAGAATCCTGCCTTCTTGTATATGACAATTATCATTTTTAACCGTTAATTATTTAGAAATGAAACTTTATGGTTACTTGTTATAACTGTTTTTTTTTTTTTTTATTATTTCAAATTGTTTGAAGGTATTACATGACATTTGTTTCGTATGAACTGTTATTTATATCAGTAAATATATTATGGTTAATAACTACAACCGTTATATTTTTGTTTTTGCAAATTCCGCCTTTCAATACATAATGATGCGCATATTTAACCACTAAGTATTAGCATTATATATTTTTACGCAAGCTCTGTCTCAACATATATGATGGTTATTTACTGCATTTGTTAATTTGTAAGTGTTATATATATATATATATATATATAGAGAGAGAGAGAGAGAGAGGGAGAGAGAGAGAGAGAGAGGGAGAGAGAGATTGGATTGGAGTAGTAGTTTGACTCCTTTCACTCAATGTGATCCACAACAATTAAACTATATACCAAAGATGAACAAGAAGATTACAACAACATATGAATTACATATAGTACAATAAATTATTTCGTAGTAAAACATTAATTTATGGCCCTAAATGGGGATAGTATTCGCAATATAGTATACAGGTTTTTCCCCCATCTACTACAAATTTTAAACCATAAATTCTTATTTAAGGATAATCAAATTCATTTCACTTAACCCAACTGATAGCTCTTTTATTGTAGAGATGGGGAAAGAAAAAGTACACACCACACACATAATCACCCTTTATTGTAACTCTCTTTAAACTGCGAAGGAACTTCATATGTAATCAAGATCTTTATAAGATCCATACCCTTGAAACTCAGGGTTAGTTGACCTTTAAGTGGGACAAGCTATCCACAAATTCTTCAATGTTTTTCCAAGAACTTCCGCCCTTATGGACAGCTTTTGCCGCCAAATTCTTCCATGTCATGGCATTACTCTTCACTTCACTTCCCCTCTCACATTTCATGATTTCCCATATACTGTTCTTCAATGCTTCTCTTCTCACAATCCCTTTCCCATCCAACTCAGCTCTAACTCCTATCTTCCAAACATCCTTAATAATCTTTGCATTGGTCCTTTGATCACTCCATAGTGGCAAAGCAACCATGGGGACTCCTAAGCTCAAAGCTTCCATAGTTGAATTCCATCCACAATGTGTTACAAAGCATCCTATAGCCTCATGTGATAGCACTTTGGGTTGGTGACACCATGTGACCACCAAACTTTTTTGTGTTTTTCTGGAAAAGCTTGCAGGAAGCTTAGCTTCTTCAGAATCTCTCACCACCCACAAAATGGTTATTCCACTATCTGTGAGACCCATAGCAAGTTCTTCCATTTGTTCCTTGCTAGTAGACACCATACTCCCTAGTGACACAAAAGCAACTGATTGTTTTGGCTGTTTATCTAACCATTTTGAGCATTCCTCACCCTTGAATATGGAAAATCCGTAGTCTTCTTCACCTTCAAATGTATTATTACTATTGTTATTGTTCAAGAACTTATAGGGTATGGTTGGTCCCACAGTCCTCAAGTTTGGCCAAATCTTTCTCATCAAATCTGCCACCTAAAATTGAATTACGTGGGCCTTTTATCAGTATATGTCATTATATCATGATATAACATAAAACCAATACATAGCAAGTTGCACAATTCATATGCAAAATACTACCTCTAGTCCTAATTATAAAACCTAGTTGGCTTTTCTTTGGAGAGCTGAAGAAAGCTAAATATGTTACTTAATCATATCATATGTTATGTATCCTTAGATTATTTATTAGTTTATTACTTAAGCTAATTAGTTTGAAGAAAAAAATAAAAATACTCTAAATTAATTTAATTAGCTTCCTTAATCTCTCCAAAAAAAGTCAATTAGGTCTTATAATTAGGACTAGAGGAGTATAAAGTATGACTTTACTTGCATTTTAATATAAGACATATTTAACCAATTTGAGTAAAATAAGGATGTTAGTTAAATTAGTCAATATAATATATATTTTCCCCAAAAACACCCTAATAATCTTCTTCAATTCCCTCTTTCCCTCTCCTACTTGATTATCATTGAGGTAATCTAATATGTTTAATTTATAAAAAATTGATAAACATGCATGTAAAATAGGTCTTACATTTAGAACCAGCATTAACTCCCCAATTAGGTCATAGACAGGAAGAGTATTTATTAATTATATGGGCTTCGCTAAAAACCGAAGGACCACTTTGCAAATAAATCTATTGGAACAATAAATAATGTTTGGCCAAATTGAAACTTTTGGTAGCAAGTACATGTGGGCAATCAATACTTATTCGGTGATGGTCCTCCCATCTGCTATAAAAAATTGTATGACGCACTTCAATAAAGTTGAAATTGAATTATCTTACAGTTTAATTAGGAGAGAGCCATACGATTTTTGGGACTGTGTATAACAAAACCATTCTTCGAGAAAACAGATTGAGTAAAATTTACAAGGGGAAACACTGCAACAAAGAAGCAGATACATCAAAGACCAGTACGTATAGTTACCTCAATTTCCATCTCGTAGAATGAATTGCATATAATCCAATCAGCTTTCTCAATGTTTGAAAACTGACCCAGCACCAAATCAAGAAAAGCATTTCCTGGTTCATATTCATACAAGAAACTAGGCATATCGCAAGGTTCTAAAGATGGCAACCCAGGAAGAGAAATATTTTGATCTTTTACCAGTGGAAGTTTAAGCTTTCCCTTGCTCACATGGTAGTATATACTATCCACCGAGAGATTCTGGGTCAGAAAACTCACCCCAAGTAACCCTAATTTCCTTGAAACTTCAAGAGCCCAAGTCAAAAATGAATCATAGATGATACAGTCGACAGGCTTCCCTGTTCTGTTAAGCTTTTCAATCAGCTCAATAAGAGTCTGTGTCCCTACTTGTCGGAGGCTATCGAGGTAGATCTTGTGGTTCTCTGCTTTGTCGATCCCGCCGTCGTCAAAGCCATCTGAGATGGTCTCAAGGGCAATAATGGAACCTGGAAGCTTTTGTAACTTGCTGCAGAAGAAGCGAGTAGAGACTAGGGTTACACTGATTCCTCGATGTAGAAGGCGCTTGGAGAACTCAAGCATAGGGTTTATGTGACCTTGAGCTGGATATGCCAACACCACACAGTGACCTCTTCTTGCAGCTTTTGTTTCGCCCTCCATTTTTTGAGTATGAGGTTGTGTGTGTGTTGTGGTAGTGATTAACTTTGGTTTTATAGGTTACATTTTGTGCGTCCTATGGCAAGTTAATTGGAACGAGTTTTGGTGCTAAACGAACTGATGAGCACCAAGAGCTCATCACCACTGCGTATCATCCAAGTCTAAAATAAAGATTGAATTTTTGGATGGTTCAGATTAATTGTTTTAAGAATACAATATATATATATATATATATATATAATTTTTTTATCAAATAATTAAAAAAATATTTTAATGTATACTAAATCTAAAATAAAAATCATATCTTACTTGTTAGTTTTTCAGAAATGATTTTTATTTAAAAATCATTAGTTAGAAATTTTAAATCCAAACTACTAAAATTATACAGAAATCGAAAACATGCTCTCAATCTGGCATGTCGAACATGAAGTAATCCTCCTTTGGCATGTCAAACGAACCCGAAGAAGTCCACCTTCTCGCTTGACAGAGTTGTCTTGCCTTCACTCTCCAAGAACACATCTTCCACTTCGGCTGCCTCTGTTTTAGCCTCACTTTCATTCGTTGGTTCGCTTGCCTTCTAGGGTTCGGTCACTTGGATGCATTTGCTTCTGAATTGCAGCACGAATATAGGAGATTGGGCTTGTTTGGGTCGGTGGTGGAAGTGGTGGCTTATTTTCTATCGAATTTTTATAGAAGCCCGATAGGAAAAAAGTCAGATTGTAAATGTTATTTGTGTTTTGATTGACTGTGGCAAAGTGGCTTTTTTTTCAAAACGAAAACGTGTTTGGATTATTATTTGAAAAATCAATTGAAATGGAAAATGACATAGATCTTATTGAATACTACATATATTAATATTAGTTGTATATAATGCAGTAATTGAAGATAAAAAATTTAAATTAAAATTGTAAAAAATTGAAATTATTATTAAAAAATTAATAAATAATAAAAGACTTTAATTAACAAAAGAAAATATTTCTGAAAAAAAAAATCGCCAAAATTGTAGCCGGAGCCCAACGCTAACACTTCCGACTGCCACACCACATTGATTTCCAGCTTCACGGCCACTTCTACTTCATCCGGCTTTTCTCTCGGTGGGGTCTTACTATATATATATATATATTTTTTTTTTTTTTTTTGAGAGAATTTGTGTAATTTCTTTTTTATTTTTAAAAAGCCAATTCAAGCACTAACACTTTTCTAGTATTATGAATATTCGAAATATCATTTTGTTCTTTCATATTTTTAAAGTTCTCTTTGTAAGATTTTCCTAAAAAAGGATTTGTCTCCCATCACTTGATCAAATAAAAAATAATAATCGATACTACCATTCTAAATCTAGAACCTTTTTTTATTTTGTAGTGTGAATATTTTAAGCACATCTAGAATATAATGTAGAACCATGGAGAGACTCATGAGATGGAGAGAGTGAAAAGAAGAGAATGAGGCCATGGAGTAGGAAATATGAGAGACCATGGAGAGACTGTGATTTTCATTTATTTAACGTCGAACCCGTGTAGTATTTGACTTGCTGTGGCGTCGTGGTTATTCCAACATCATGTGCTGTGTCTATTTCAATTTTGGAATGTGTCACATCATTTATTTCTAAGGCCACGTGGGAAGCTAGTGGTCACTTTCTTTTACAGATTTATTCAATGGTTGAGAGATGCAGGGAACAGACCATAATGATGAGTTGTGACTGGTGTAGTGATTAACGAATACAATTGTTGGATCAAATGCCATTTAAACAAGAAATGGTCACTCATTATTCAAAAATCTTTTATTTTTACATGATACTCCCTCTAGTCCTTATTATAAAACACCAACTAGCAAAAGTATTTGGTCCTTTATATAAGGCACTTTGCTTATTTCCAAAGCGCATTAATTATTTTTTTCATGCATGCCCATAATTAATAAAGGTAGTGGGTGAGAGTAATAATTAATATAATATTAAAGTTTAGTACGTACAATTAACAGAGGTACTATTAGAAGTTACTTAAATTGTACGAAAACTTTATTAACTTTAATTGTTTTTATTGGTTTTTTTTTTTTTTTTTAGAATTGTTAGTTGGTACTATACAATAACGACTAGAGGGAGTATTTTGATAGGTAATGCATATATTTCACCCTCTTATTCTAAGGAAATTTCATTTCTCCCATTCCCCAAAAAATGCATTGTTCAATAAAATTTAACATCCACTCTAAATTGAGTGGCCTGAACATTAAAATTGATTTTAGCGTTTCTCCCCGAAGCCTTGATATTTCATTTAATAACTAGGGATGCTCGGACTAGCGTGTTTGGTACGTTCATATATCAGAAATTTAAATTTGTGTGTTTTTTGCCCCATGCATGGCTTTGTTAGGTGATCATCGGATCATGTGATCTGTGGCTATTTTCATTATGAAAATGAAAGGCGCTTTATTATCTACCCTTGAAGATAGAGAGTCGTGTCAAAAGCTGCTTTAATGTATGCTCCATGCGTTGCTATATTCGGCATAAGCCTATTTTTTTATGTGGTGATATCGTGCATAATGCATATCAAGTTGAATCTGATTAGAATCTTATTTGAAAGCCAGGAATAAATGAGGTAGAAAATACCACTCGGCAGAGAAGGAAAAGTGAGAATGGCAAGATTTCAATGATTAATATCCGATTTGGACCTCTTTAAATTCATAATGTTCAACACTTTTCTTTAGACTTAATTCACCCCACCGATTTCTATCTAATAGGGTGCAATTTGGATTCATAGACGAATTTCCTGCATGATATAATAAAGACCCTTGAGTATAGATTGCAATCCCAACACTCAAGTGAAGACAAAAATAGTTTTTACAAAGTGATATTTTGACTTTATCTTTCTGTGCACTCAAGGACAAACACAATGAGTTTGATCTCTTATTGTTGTGTGATATCTTATATGATTTGTGTTGCGTTGTTTATCCCAAATGAAGTGATAGTGCTGGGTATTTATAAACAAAGAAGTGATGCCTTTAAGTGGTACCTTCTTGAAGCAATATATTTTCAATTAATTAAAAGTCATAATCATATGTTATATTCCTGAACCAACGGTTATTGAAAATAACTCTTTCATGAAGGGTTACACTTCAATATTATGTATAGGGTTTTCCTAAAAACCAACACAAAATTCCACTAAGTAATAGTTGCCACACCTTTTTATAGGTAATTTTAGAAACTAAAAGGATATGACCTTGGTGACCTTTAGTGTTATAACTCCCTACACAACCCTTCATATATAAGTTCTTTAATTTAATGAATATGACTTTACAAAATACACATATCTTCATTTTAAGATATTTGAACAACTACTCCCAATTAGGCCTCATAAACCTAGAATCTATCCAGGTCAGATAATCATATTGTAATTAGAGTACCTGTCATGTGGTCGGTGGCACTAGAATCAATGACCCACTTCGTGGTAGTGGTAGCAAGGCCAGAAGACAAAGTACCTGTAGCAAGTGCCCCTGCAGAGGGTGAACCAGAATCAGACTGATCAGGTGTCTGAGCAATATGAGCAAAGCTACGCTGCCCTGTGGAGACAAAAGTACCTTCATTTCTTCATACAACCGTTTAAAATCCAAGTAGAAATCTTTTAAAGGTCGACCTTGCTGTTGAGAGCGATAGAAGCCTTTACACACTTCATGAATACGGGTAAAGTTCCCTTTACCAGAGAATAGAAATTCCAGATAAGTCGTAATATCTTTTACTGTGTTACAATGACTAACGGAAGTCAAAATTCGAGGCTCAATAGAATTACGAATCTGGAAAAAAAGACGAGCATCTGCGCGAGACCACGCCAAACTTTTCTCATCATCACCAGAAGGAGGATCACGAGTTAAATGAGCTTCCTTTGCAACCCCCATGAGATAAACTCGAACAGCTTTGTTCCAATCATTATAATTGGTCCAATTTAATTTTGCATCAGTGATCTTAGCAGACATAGGGAGCACATCGGATGTCTTAGAATTAGCAATGGCCTAATAAACAAATACCCACAATAACCAGATAATAAATATTGATCAACAGTATAAAATAGTACCCAAAATAGTGCGAAACAGCGCTAGAAACAGTGCAAAACAGCGCTAGAAACAGCCCAAAACAGTGCAAAACAGCACCCAAAGCAGTATGATGAACAATGCAAAACAGCGACAGTGAACAGTACCAAACAGTGCAATAAACAGTTCAAACAGCACCCAGACAGTACGATGAACAGTATCCAAACAGTGCCAAACAGTGACGGAAACAGTACCTGTGAACAGTACCGATGAGCAGTGACGCTGAACAGTACTCGTGAACAGTACGAAACCGTACTAACAGTACCGAAAAATAGGCCAAAACGTGATGCACAACTCCAGAACAGAATGAACAAAGAGGGAAAAAAAATTTAAACCTTAGAACTTGTAAGGTTACTGTACCATGTAATCAGAGTAATCAGAGTTGTGTATTCTATTCATGTACCAGTTACCAATTTATACAAGATGAGAGAGCCTCAATAGTAATGGCTCATAATAACTATTAATGACCTAATCCCTATAAATCAGGGATTCCTAACAATTAATCCCTACAAATCCTAATCCCTACAAATCAGGGATTCCTAACACATATAAAAAAAATATTAAAATTATATAAATTTGATTGTTGGATCTCCACCGTTGGATAGGTTAATGGATAACATTACTGAATTTCCATTTGTTCTTTGTCAATTTGTCATTACTAGGCAGAAGTGTTGAATCTGAGTGTGTGTTAAGCACATGCCTTTCCTCCTTTCCACTCTATTTCTTCCATGAGGAAATCTTAAAAAATGGTGTTTAGATCAATTATTAATAATTATTATGTCTCAATTTTTTTTCCAAAAAAGATGAACAAATATTTACAAATGTGAGTTGAAAATTATTAAAATACATGATTTGCAACCAAAATTTCACAAAAAAAAATATAAACATATTAGGTTGTTTATGTTTATTTTTTTAAAATACATTACATTTAGTCAATCTGTCTTAGTCCTAACCGATGGCAATGATTGGCCTGCATCATTACAAGCCTCAAGTTTTCTAACAGAAACGTACACCATGGATTGAGATTTGAAAAGGCAATATTAAAGGGAAGTAGTACAATTATTGCGCGCTTAATTTGCTATCACAATACATATGAGCTTTTGTGTGGAAATGGATTTGAACGCGTGTTCTTTAATTTTGCTAGAGATTTATGGGGCTAAGATGTACTAAGCACCCCAACTATTTTTATAAGGTGCAACAAGCACCCTAAAAAATTTAAGGGTGTAATGTTATCCCTTAAATATTGAAAATAGAGCAATTTTGTCCAAATCTTAATAGATCCATTAACACCGGTTATCTTTGGCCATCTTCCCCTCTAGGTTGCTCTCTCTATTCGCATGTCAACTGACCTCGCTCTTAGCTAGAGCCAAGAAATTGGACCGAGCCAATCAGGCTAGCCCATTTAAGCCCTGACTCTTCAAAGGTTGGTGTAATACCTGAAAATCTGAATTATGATAAGTATCATAATTTAGTAAATAATACCTATTGGAAATAGGTGAATATGTGATCTCAAATCTGGAGTTATAATTATCGTATTTTCTAGGGAAATTTCTAGTGAAATTTGAGGGAATAAAGTGTCAAAAATCCCTAAAAATGCAATTATGGGCCATAAAATGCCCTGAAAATATTGTGATAAATCGTAAGAGGCAGTAAAATAATTATTAAAAATTAGAGAGTACATTGTCTCTAATTTTGGTAATTTATTAAATTACAACCTTGGAAAAATTAAAGGGCAAAAATCAAAAAAGTATTTTGAGAACCAAAATGACCCCATGATTTTTAATATTTTACATGAGACATAAAATACCAATGTTAGTCCAATAGTTGTGAGATAATAATTAATCCTAATTAAGAAAATTTTCAACAATTAGTAAGTGATTAGATAAGTAATTATTGGCTAATTGTTTAAACATGGATTAAGGAGATGTTTGAAGTTAATTATTTAAAACCCCTAAATTGGGATTAATGACCAATAAGTGATCAAGATTGGAATAAAGAAGATTGCTAAGTAATTTGGCATAATTAAAAAGTATGTTAGATAAATTACACTTAATCCCTAAGGCTTGATTAACCAACAAAGGATTAAGCAATGGAATAATTACTAATTAAGATAATTAGTGCATAAACTAAGTAATTAAAAAGGAGTTGAAAAGTCAACATTTTTGGGGAGGGAAAACCAAAATTAAGAAGAAAAAGAAAAGGAAAATTGAATGAAAATTAAAAGGAAAACTTAGTGAAGAAGTTATTGAAAAATCAAATAGGATAAATGACCACCGATAGAAATTAAATCCTATCTAGAAAACCATGAATTAGGTTTCTAAGGTCAGGACTTATTATAAACAAGTGAATTTTTAGCTCGGAGTAGGTTACCTCCGAAGTTATTTCCATAACCAAAAAGGGTTATACTAGACTAGCTAAAAAGCTATCTGATATTCAAAAAGCAAATCAGATAAATGGAAATCTATAGAAACTAAGCCATAACTTGAAATCCAGGGATGAAGTGGTAAACATCTGGGCATATTATGAATCAGTGGATTTTTGTCCCGAAGATGTTGTTACCGAAAGTGATTTCCGTAACCGAAGACGTTTATCCGAAAATGTTTGGCAAGCAACAAAATGTTCTGAATGAGATCAAAAATTTAGTTAACCCAGACATTTCTAAAGAGGAAGAGTAGACCTTCAGGGCTATGTTGTTGGATTTTTGAGATTTGTTAAGATTACGCGATTAGAATACCGATCGGGGAACTTTATCGGTAGAAACCATAAAGCAAGACAAGGTGACATCATATGACACCATTTTGTTGACAAAGGGGGAGGGGGAGGTCGGCCATGGAGGTGTGTGGAGGAGAATGAAGCTCACAAAAACCCTAAAATATGTGGTTGTGGTTGAAGGAAAAGTTTGGAGAAAATTACCGAGTTGGTCACACATTTTCCCTATAAATAGGACCTCCATCTTCACTTCTTTTCTCACAAATTCAAGAGCAAGTTTCGAAATATAGAGAGAGGTTAGAGAGAAGGAGGAGTCTGGAGAAAGTAAGAACAAAATCCCTCCCCCACACTTAAATCATGCATTGTCCTCAATGCAAAATATAAGTCTAACCAATAACAACCATCAATGCAAGTGAAAGAGTAAGGAAGGAATACAACCAAGTTTGAAATATAGAGAGAGGTTAGAGAGAAGGAGGAGTCTGGAGAAAGTAAGAACAAAATCCCTCCCCCACACTTAAATCATGCATTGTCCTCAATGCAAAATATAAGTCTAACCAATAACAACCATCAATGCAAGTGAGACTATTAAAAGCTCGGAGGCTCAAATGAAATAGCATAATTGGCTTCTCCCCCTTGTCTGGTTGTAAGTCACATGAAAGCACTAGTGATGTATTCTTTTGATGTTCAGCAAACATCTCATTTTTAAGGTCATGAGATAACACTTTAGCTCAAGTATAGAAGGTGTTTGGATAGGAGGAATCAATCCATGTACCTGCATAAAATCATAGCTCCAAGTAGTACCTCGTCCCATATAAATATAATCAATAAAATTTGATTGATCAAGAATAAAGGAAGATCCCAAAAGATATTTATCAATAGAAAGTGTTGGAACTTCCAGATACTTTGAACAACCCACAAAGTCAATGTGACTCTCTTGAAGAGTCAAATTCTCGAAAGAATGAATCAATTGATCACTCAAAATGGTCTCACTATGCTTGCTCAAATCATCACACAAGACAAATTCTACCTGTGAAACATCATACTTCAATATGGTTTTACCCTCTAAATGCATATCTAAATCAAGGTTTCCCACACTTATCTTTAATAATAATATCCCCACTAACAATAGTCATGTCAATATCACGAGTAGTATCAATGAAATCAATAGAGATATTACTTTCATCATTCAAAGCATAATCATGATTAGTGTTAAGTTGGGCATCTTTAAAATCAATAGTGTCAAAGGAGTCAACAACAATTTCTTCATCAACTTCCTCATTAGAATCAATTGAATTTATAGGATCGGAGGCATGAGAAAAAGTATCAATGCATGCATTACAAGATTCGGTACAATTTAAGTCAATAGAACTAGTCAATTCAGAAACAACATCAGTGCATGCATACTCAGCTAATGTACCAATCATCCCATCATTTGAAATGGTAGAAGAGAAAAGTGATGAATCATTAGAGGGTGAAAGTATATTACCACATGGAAATTCACTTTGAACTTCTAAATCTTTACTCTGCCGATTGTTAGTTGCATTTGACAACTCCCTCAATTGGATGTCAAGAGCTTGAAGTCGCGCTCCATTTTCTTGAATCTCCACTCCCCTTTCTTGAAGGATTTTCATCATAACATCCATCTGGTTTGATGATCTTGAATACTCATCATGAAGTGGAACAGTTTGATTGACATATCCAAAATTTGATTGATCATGCCATCTAGGATTATATGCATTTGAATATGGATCATATATATGCTCAACTTGAGTCATGGGTCTAGAAGGATATATTGTATTGCAAGATTCAGCTCCGTCATTCAGGTAGGGGCAAGAGTCAGTAGCATGAGTAGCTAGAGAGCAAATAGGATAGAGTGGCCCTACTAAAGCAGAAGAGGCAGGCTGTGGGGTAAAAGAAGTATAGGGCCCCATAGGATTGACCATATTAGAAGAATTGTGCATATGGGGCATAGCCTTTTTTTCCACGACAGATGTAAGCCTATCAATTGCGCTCTCCAGGCGAGACTCAGAATTAGAAGAAAGTAATCCCACCTCATATACTTGCTCAACTCCATGGTTATAATGATAAGGCACATAATTATAACAGTTATTTCCATAAATTGAAGCATGCCAAGCCATCATATGAGGGATCAAGTTCAATTTTTCAAGAGTGGATTGGATCCAATAAACAATTACCTAACAAATCACCTAGAACTCAAACCTAAAGCCTAACCATTGCTCCCCGGCAACGGCGCCAAAATTGATGCTCTGCTTTTGTCGCTAAAGCAGTCAATTAAACTAGGTCCTAAATTATTATGCAGTTTAGGGTCAACCTAGGTCATTCTCCCAATGAGCAAGTTGTGGGTTTTCTTTAGGTTGAATTTAGGTGAAGAAAAGATGTAATGGAATGAAACTAAATTAACTAGATGCAAGATGAAAAAGACTCTAAAACTTATATGAGAATGGAACTAACCTATATGCAAATGCAATTCTGGGGGGATTTTATGAGAAGAGAATTTAAATCCTAAGAAAAATATTGATTAAAATCAAATCAAATCAAATAACAAAAATCTAGTTCAGTTATGATGATGAAGAGGACAACTTAGGATTCACAAGGAGTAACTTTCTTAGCCCAAATTAATTAATTAGACCACAGGGGGATTAATGAAAGATTGGAATTAATGAATTTAATTACCTAATTGAAACATGGGAAACCCTCAAGTTCAATAACACTTATTCCACTAGAAAACTCATAGTGAAATAAGTGGTGGCTAATTAAACTCATTAAAAACCAATCACCGTTAATTTCTAAATAAATTTGGAATCTCGTTTACAATTATCTAATTAAACCACTAGACAATTTATCAATTTAATTAAACAATTAAATCGATAAACCACTAGACAATTTATCAATTTAATTAAACAATTAAATCGATAAACCTAATTGACAATTAAGTTAATAACGAAAACTCAATTATTAATTTAATTGTCAATACAAAGGTTGCAAACAAAAATCCAACAATAAGCATAAAAACTTTAAATTATCAATCTAATCCAATAAAATCAAGCCTACAATCTAAAACTAGATTGTTCTCAAGTGATACAATTTGAAACCGTTTAAAACTAAACTATCTCAAATCTCGAATTAAAAAGATTAAAGAATAACACTCCCTCTTGGTCTTCATTTGTAAGTCCTAGGCTCTAGCTTCCTCCATGCTCCTCCCAAATTGCCTCCTAAAAAAGACTTAAGCTGCCATAGAAATTGTCCTCCCTCCAAACTCCTTCAAGCAAGTCATGGCCATTCAAGGGATTAGTGGAATATTGATTGATGAATGCCTTGACGTGGCTGTACGTGAGAGAAGAGATGAATGAATAATGAATAAGCTGATGGAAAGTGATCACTCCAGCGGCTGCCTCTGCGTGTGCGTGTTTTCGGTTCTCTTCAGCGTGAATGTCTGCGTCTTTCGTGATTCAGTTTTTGCGGCCAGCTCTCTCGTGCGTGTGTGCGCGGCTCTCAAAATGAGAGCGTGAATCTTTCCTCTAGCGGCTAGGTTAGATTTAACCTAAAAGGGGAGAATTTTTTGGGTACCAAGTTGAGCCCATTAAAATTAAGAAGCCCAATAAAATTCCAAAATTAGATTTTCTTTCAACTTTCCTGCAAAAATTCTGCACCATAAAATATTCTAATATGATAAGATCATGATCTATCATATATTAGGAAATATTATTTAATCACAAGATAACAATCAGAATATAAATATTTTTAGCCCAATAATCTAATAATTAATTCTGATTTATATTATTTCCTAAAATTGGCTAACAATCCAAATATTATCTAATATATTCAAATTAGCCTAAAATAGTCTCCAAAATAAATGAATAAGGTGAGATAAAATATATAAAATTAGGGTTTATCAAAGAATCACTTGATTATATTTAATGAATTGTTAGTATCTCCCGCAAAATAAAGAATCGCTTATTTTTCCTCCTTTCTCTTCATTAAATCTGGAAGTTAATTTTTATGTCAGTGCATAGATCTCAAAAATTTATGTGGAATTAAAAAAAGAATCACTTGATTCGGACTCCGAGCTAGAAGTTATGGCCTTCCGAAGTTTTAACCTGTTTTTTAATGATTTAGTCGACTAAATGGGTGTTTTAGTCGACTAAATCGCGGGAGTCTTCAAAAAAATTTCCCGCGATTTAGTCGACTAAACCATGGTTTTAGTCGACTAAACAGGGGCAGATTGAGAAATAGTTTTCTGACAGGGGCAAATTGGGAAATAGTTTTCTGACAGGGGCATTTTGATAAATAGTTATTTAATAAGGGGCAAATTGGGAAAATAGCCTAAATATTGTTATTCGAATAATTTCATATAAGAAATAAAAACTTTGATTTAACATAATTATCAAACCTCATCTTTCCATAGAACTTCTTATAGAACGAATGACAAGCGTGGCCACACAATCAACGAGGGTAATTAACCAAGCATGACATGAGGCTATGAAACAAGCATGGACACACAGTTCATGAGGGTAACTAACCAAGCATGACACGAGGCCATGAAACAAGCATGGACACACAATCCATGAAACAAGCATGAGAACAAATCCCATGAATATCAAGCAAGCTCCAAGTTAACCATGGTGCACCAATAACTAACAGTATTGTTGTTAATAACTAGCATTTTGTATTCAGTCCTCTCCAAAACATTTGCAAGCATGTTTGGGGTCAATTTAACAAAGTAATAAAAATTCTTCCTGTAAGATAATAACGGCTCTATCTCAAACTTCATAATCAAATCCCTAGCATGAAGTTTCACAAACAATATTTCAAAACTTTCCTTCAAATTCAATCTGTCGATAAAATCCTTTTAAAACATCAAGAACTCGTATAAAAACATTCCATTTCAAATAATAAATTCTAGCTTATAGACTTTCCAAAATACAAGATCATTTCAATATAAAATTTATGAAACAATTGGAAGAAAATATGTAATAACGAATAAAATCACCATTCTTTACTCATGTACTATAAACAAATATTCCTTCACAAAATCATACTTTTAGATATGGAAATAAACATAAAAGTTCAACAATAAAAAAAAAAATCATTTATAAAAATTAGGAACGCTATTCACTCACCTGTAGGTCCTTCCGAAACTACACCTTTACCAAAATCTTTTTTGTTCGCTTTTCTCTTGAGCTCTAGAAATTGTCAATTCCTATAAATTTTGAAATTCATATATCAATCTCTAATAGAATTTACCTACTGATTTTAAAAATCCTTAAGTACCAAAATATCCTTCAATCACACCTATCACTCAATTATCTATATTTCTAAATCCAAATTCTTCTAAGGTCAACTTCAAAACACTGATTCAATCCTCATTTAGGAACTCTTTGACAACCAAACACATCAAAAACAACCCCAGAATCGCCATCATGCAAGAAAGAAATTGTCATGAGCTCTCTCTATCTTACAATTCATGATTTTCAGTCATATTCACATCTTCCCCTTCATCCAGTAGCAGCCAAATGCAGAAAATGAGGATATCATAGGATGTAGAAGCCTCACTTAAACTGGAAACCAAACTTGCACGCGACGATCGGCTTCTTGTTCTTCTTCTTCCTCCAGCGTTAACTCGTGCTCTCTCACTCTCTCGGATTCCCAACTTTCAGTCTCAGCTTCTCCATCTCTCTCTCTCTCTTGCACAATCTTAATATGTTCTATCGTCTCTCTCGGACCCATTCTCACTCTCGCCCTCTATTTTCTGTTGAAGGCCGAAGGGAATGGATAATAAATAGGGCGTATGGGTGACTGTGTATAAATGCCATTGAAATTGAGAATTGAGGGAAGTGGGGGTGTACGTGGCAGACTTTAGAGAGAAAGTGTGCGTATATGTATCCAGCGATTAAGAGAGGAGAGTGTGTGCTTCATGCACTCATAGACAGATCTTAGAAGATACAAGGGGGGCCATGGCCTCCTCAAGAAAAAAAATTGTTTAGAAAATAATGAAGGTAATGATTTCTCTGTCGAAGATGATGGTACTCTTGGACTTGTCTTTGATCTCTAGATAACCATCTACGTGTGCATGCAACTTCCACATCCCCTTTTCTGAATTGAACCACCCATTCTAAAACACTTTGGATCTTCCTTTCGACCTTTCGGATCCTTAAGAATATCCCTCCATGATCCCACTTCCTCTCAAAACTATCTTCCTCATCGTTTTTCCATCCCCAGCCACACCTTCCATTGTCTCAATTGCAGATAATATGTATTTGGTGGAGTTGGAGTTGGAGTTGGTGAGAGAGAGAGTTGAGAATTGATAGGGAGAGAGAGAAAGATAAAGAGATAGGGAGGACGGTGGATGGTGGGGGAGAGGGAGGGTACAAGGATTTTTTTTATTAAAATAATCATTTAAAAAGAAGAAGAAGACAACATCAACAAATTCCATAAAGACAACATCTACGCCCTGTAAAAAAGATGTGGATACATCTTAAAATTGTTAGTGTCAACTTCCGCTATGTTTAAACTATAAAATGGTATAGTAAAAACCAAGAGAAGAGAAAACTTGGACTTACTATCTTTTTCATATGAAAATTGACATTCAAAGCAGTCCAAACTCCAAAATGCCAAAGCTCTTTAGCCTTTTCAACAATTTGTGCAGCCGTTCTTTTCAAGCTGGAAAAACAGGGGGCAAAACATCATTATTTCCTGCGAACAATGCAATTACATATCACTATCCACAAATTCCAAAGCAGAAGAAAGTAGAATCGATGAGAAAAACCATAATCAAGAATCGTTGAGAGAAAATATAATGGAGAATCATACCCTAGGCGGTGAGGTGAAGAATGAGAATAGCGGGAGGTCAAGCATGAACAAGAATGAACAATGCAATTACATATCACTATCCACAAATATAATCTCTTTTTTTAAACTGTTTTTCTTGAAACAATCGTTAAATGTTAAGACAAAATTTCAAAAATGCCACCGCCTCCCAAATAATAAAAAACAATGGCGGGAGAATCAAAATGTATTTACGCGGACGGTGCTCCTTGAAATTTTTAATAAATTTAACCACCATTTCTTAGAAACATCGTGTATTATTTTTTAAAGACCGTTTTTCTTGAAACAGTCGTTAAATGATAAGACAAAATTTCAAAAATGTCACCGCCTCCCAAATAATAAAAAACAATGGCGGGAATCAAAATGTATTTACGCGGGCGGTGTTCCTTGACATTTTTAATAAATTTAACCACCGTTTCTTAGAAACAGTCGTGTAATCTTTTTTTAAGACTGTTTTTCTTGAAACAGTCGTTAAATGTTAAGACAAAATTTCAAAAATGTCGCCGCCTCCCAGATAATAAAAAACAATGGTGGGACAATCAAAATGTATTTACTCAGGCGGTGTTCCTTGGCATTTTTAATAAATTTAACCACTGTTTCTTAGAAACAGCCGTGTAATCTCTCTTTTTTAAGACTGTTTTTCTTGAAACAGTCGTTAAATGTTAAGACAAAATTTCAAAAATGCCACCGCCTCCCTTTTAACTTCTGTTTTCAAAAAAACGGACAAATTAGAAAGAGAGAAAACAACACCAGATAATAAAAAAAAAAATGGCGGGAAAATCAAAATGTATTTACACGGGCGGTGTTCCTTGGCATTTTTAATAAATTTAACCACTATTTTTAGAAACAGTCGTGTAAACGTCATTTTTTTAAGACTGTTTTTCTTGAAACAGTCGTTAAATGTTAAGACAAAATTTCAAAAATGTCACCGCCCCCCTTTTAACCTCTGTTTTCAAAAAAACGGACGTTAATTGGGTGTCGTTAAATTTACTTTTTGTAGTATTGGCGCACATATATGGTGCCAACAAAAATATATAGCTTCGGGTGCACATTTCGCAAAAAATTCATGAGTATTTTGGTCACACCACCCTTTATTTGAATCCCTTTTAGAGTCATTATATTAATGTTATTAGAAAGAAAAATGTTTGCATAGTCTCATTTTGTTTGTATGTGTAAGCCATGATTTTGAAATTTGAATTTTATACCCGGCAATCAATAGTAGTAATGCATTATTTTATTGGGTGATTCATTAATTGCAATGGTTTGAAATTAAGAATTTTTCCATCTTTATTCTACCTACTTAGTGCTTTCTCAACTCTTCCTAAAATAATTTTTTTGCCAACAGACGCTAAATAAAGTGCAGTATTTTATGAATTCTATCCCGCCCGCCTTTCGTGAAAAAGTCTATTTTTTTCTTACTTTCGTTCGTACACCCGGTGGTCGAGTTAGCTTCCTTCAAGCAGGCGGTGAGTGAGACTTTCCTTTTTTGTGTTATCTTTCTGTGACAAATTGTTTTGTCTTTTGGAACTTCATCTTCCTCTTCTGGTTTTGCCCCCCCCCCCCAATATCTATCCAAGGTCCGTCCCTACATGGCTACATGCACTATTGAGAAAATAGTGGTAGTGGATGGAGTATGGGTGTTGCCCATTATGTCTCTCTCTTATGCGCTGAATGATATTAGAGAGATAAGGAGTGCTGACCATTAAAGTGAGAGATGCTGAATAAAAGAGAGGTATTTTAAGGCTGAAATAAAACACACGTAAGAGTATGAGTGAACTGTCCGAAATAATTAATTGGTGTTGCATGTGATGAGGTGTCTTGAGCTAAGGAAATTAAGTGAGAAATGGATGAATATAAGATATTAAAGGAGATGACCGAATGGATTTTTGGAGTAAATGAGGAGCGTTGGAGTAAATGAGGAGTGTTGCATGAGGTAATAAGGTGATACGTGGCTTGCACATGCACAATTATATGTACAACACTCATTTCCAACACTTAAATACATTTTCAGCTTTAGAAAATTCCATCTCAAGAACGTTGACTTAGATGTCTTTAATCACATCTGAACACTACCTTTAGTTACTCTTCTAAACCTTCATCAAACGGACACAATCCATCAAGACCCAAAAGTTTCAGATTCAAGGAAATGTATTCCCAGTTCGAACAATGACAATCATAAGCCTTAAATTCCAAATAATTAATCTTATAATTATTTAGGCCAAATTTTCACAATTTAATTCCTCTTACAATATTTCTAGATCCTCAAAATAATATTTTATATTTTCCCCTAAATTTTTTAAGGTCCAAAAATAACTTTAATAATTACCTTAAACTATTCTTCATAATAAGCTTAAGACTTTTAGCTCTAACTCGCTTAACAATCTTCTTATCTCAGTCTTACTACTAAACTCCTTGTCCCAAAATTTGAGATGTTACACTGATGGATATAGAATTCAAGGATATTGACAGAAATCATGAGGTCTGGACCTAAATAGTATGGTTTCGATGCATGCTGGTGGCTTGGAATCTGTTGGCATCGATCTAAAAAGTGGCGATCTTGTGAACGCATGGATCGAATACAACAGCTTGACAAAGGGCTTTAACATCTGGGTTTTGTACTCAAATCTTGGACCAAAAGATCCCCTACTCTCATTAGATCTTGATCTGGATCAGTTCGTAAATGACTTGATGTATGTGGGATGCTCTAGCTCTATGCAGGAAAGTACAAAGGTCCACAACTTACAGTGGCGGATCTTAGCTCTTCCTTTGACTCCAATTCGTCGGCTCCACCACCGCCTCCAACTCTAAGTACGATGACCCGAACTGCCAGTTCCATGAAGTTACCGCCTCTTTCATCTTCTCCTGCAGCTTCAAATACTGGTGAGGCGCGGGAGACGAGGAGCAAGCTAGAGGGGCTGATGGTCAAAGATAACAGACGTTAATGGGTATTCTACATTCTTAATGGGGCAACATTCACCCCTAAATATTTTAAGATGCATATTGCGCATCAAAAAATAATCGCACCTTAACCCTAGCCTTATGGGAAGGTTTTTATGTATAAATACTAGGGTCAAGTCTTCTAGGAGCAAGTCACTTTCTTTTTTCTTTTTTTCTTTTCTTTTTCTTTATATTTCTTTGGGCTAAACTCCGAAACAGCCTTCCGATCTTTTTCCCGCTTCCGATCTTTTTCCCGCTTTTTTTTAAGTGATCAAGTAATTTTTGTATTTACAAGATACTCCTCCGATCCTAATTATAAGACATATTTAACCGATTTTTGGGAGATTAAGGAAAGAAGTTAAATTAGTTAATTTTACTCATTTTCCTAAAATGTCCTTGTATACATTTAAAATAACCTAAGTGAAAGTAAATCAATAGCTCCTACCACATGCCTCTCTAACTTTTTTTTTTTCACATACTATCTAATTGAAATAATGGTCTAACTATATATACATATATATAAGTGTATACATATAGATACACACATATATATATCTGTGTGTACATATAGACACATATAGGCACACACACCCACACACATAAATACACACACACAAAGATATACATGTATATGTGTGTGTGTTTATATTTGTACACACACACATATTGACAGATACACACAAATATACATATATGTACACACACAGTACACACACCCACATATATATATGTTTGTGTGTGGCTGTGTGTCTATATATATTTGTGTGCGCACACACACACACATATATATATTTGTTTAAAGACACACACACAAAATATATGTGTGTAGACACACACATATATACATACATACATATATGTAGACACACACATATATGTGTGTGTGCCTATAGTGTCTATAGATATTTGTGTGTAGACACACACATATATATATACATAGACACACACACACACATATATCTAAAAGTTTCGTTGACTGTAAGAGTATACACGTCCACATACATATACTCACAAAAAATCAAACACACTTGAGAGAATAAAATAGGGGTGTTTTAGGAAAAAAATTGACAATTATTAGAATGTTGTCTTATAATTAGGACCTAAACCAACTCTCAAATGTTATCTTATAATTAGGACCGGAGGGAGTAAGACTCAAAAGTCAGTTTGGAAAAAACTTGGCAGAATTAAAACCAATTGTTTAGGATAGTGACAGAAACAATTTTTCTTTTTCTTTTTTTTTCCAAAATCTAAAGTTGAGGCAACCTTTCTTCCCCCTATCAATCATGGTTAGATTTTGGATAAAAGGCATAAGGGTGGAAATAGGTCAACCCCTATCTTGTGGCCTATAGCCTAGTCTGGTTAACAAAAAGGCTAAGGCTTATTTAAAAGTCTAAATATATAAATAGGCTAGGTTTGTTCTATAAAGGTCTGACATGTTTACACATTTTAAAATAATAATTTCATTTATATTATATGTGTCCATATTATATTTATATTTTTATCATTTTTTATTTTATTTTAAAATATAGTTATTGAATTATCATAGTGGGTTGGTTCTCTATAATTTAAACCTCAAAAAATGGCTTTTGAATTAATTTTAATTTAAATTTATTAAATTATGAGAATTGAATTTTATTTTAATCACATTGTAAGCTATAAATTATAGGTCTTTAAGCCTTAATTTTTAAGCTTATTTATTTAAAAGCCCATATTATAAGAAGGCATGTAAAAAGGATTTAAGCCTAACCAGGCCTTTTAAAAGCTCAGGCTTAAGCCTAAAAAAATGAATGTATAGGGCTTAGGCTCAGGCTCAAAAAAAAAAAGGTTTTAGGCCTTTGTTACCGGCTCAGACCTATTTGGCCAAAACCTAACCTATTTCCATCCTTAGTCCCTCACAATAGATATGCATTTGATGCTTTTCATAGTGATAAAACCTAATTTTTCATCATTGTGAGAGATTTTAACGGTTTAAATTTAATTTAAAATAATCCAAATTTAAAATTTTTAGTTTTTAGTTTTTGAAGTTTTAAGTAATAAATTTATTTTATAAGAAGTGATAGTTATAAGATTATTTTTATTTTGAAATTTACATATATTAAAATAAAAATTTATTTAAAATATAAAAATTAAATTAAATTAAATATGTATCGTCGAAATCAATATAATAGGGTAGATGGATAATGATTACATTTATGCTCATCATCAGAGTGATGAGCACAAAAAGTGCATCCCCTTCCAAAGTGGTGAATAAGGTTCAAACTTGTGCTGAAAGATGCGCACATTTAGTATTTATTGATGCTTTGAACCGGATTAGTTCAATTGTATATGAATTTTTATTTCATAACAAACACATGCATATTATTATTAAACTTATAATGCATTGTATCCCATTCCATTGTAATTTTTAAAATGGTCTATAATTGAACTTCTTAATTTTCAAGTTAAAAAATTATTAGTGCCTAACATTGCCTCCAACAAAAAAATAATAATAATTGTGCCTAAAAAATATAATAATGTGAAACTAATTTTTTTTTTTTTTGGGTTTAGATTTGAGTGGTGTAATACCCGGATTTTATTATCTGGAATATTATGAATAAATTGAATATTTCTGATAAGTGAAATTAATGTCTCCAGACTTGTATAAATTTAGTCTATTATTCGAAGTTAAATTCTGTAGGAAATCAGGGAATTTAAGGGTCAAAGTGTCAAAATGACCAAAATGCCCCTGGAAAGGGTAAATAACTTAGAAAAAATTATGAAAAATCCTAAAAGGCAGTAAAATGACCATAATACCCTTGTAATTTCTAAAATTTCAAGAGGCATGAAAATACTAATGTTAATACAAGAGTATGAAGGTAATGAGGTTTTATAAATAAGAAAATTATCAACAAGTGATAAAAGAGTAATTAAGTAATATTGGGCTAATTACTTAAGCATATGCAAAGGAAATTCAAGGAAAATTATATAGAACCCTAAAATTAGTGGTTTTTGGCCTAAAATTAGTAAAGATATATTTGTTAATTAATTGGAAATTTTAGAGAAAAATAGTTGAGTTTAGGTATTTTTAGGCCTAAATACAAGAATGGACCAATTAGAGAATTTTGTGGATTTTTTGGAAAAAGTAAATAATTAAATAATTAATTAAATAAAATAATAAAATATTTATTAATTAAAATATAGGGCCAGCCGAATTGGGCCAGAGGAAAAAGAGGAAAAAAAATGTATATATATATGTATAAAGGTTTTTGCAACTTGATATTATAATATTATTATAATTAATTAAAGTTAAAAAGGATGAATAGTAATTTAGAAATTAGGAAACGGATCCTATCTAGAGATCTAGGAATAGGAATGTCAAGGTCAAGGTAAAATATTGATCAGTGAGTTTTTACCTTCAAGTGACCTCTTCCGGAAGTTAATTCCGAGGCCGTTTGTGCATTTTCCTAATAAAACAAAATAGGGAAAAATGCATATAGGCATATTTTTGGAAATGAAGAAAATAAATTCTAACTCAATATCTAGGAATGAGTTTGAATTTATCTGGACATATTTGGAATCAGTGAATTTTTCTGAAGAAGTTGGTGATTTCAGAAATACGTTTTGAAACCGGACACGTTTTTCGAGAAAACTTCAACTGGACAGTTGGAGCCCTATATGGAATCAAAATTTAGGTTAACTTGGACATTTCTAGTAAGTGAGAACTTGTCTTCAAAGTTGTAAATCCAGAATTTTGAGATTTCTCCGAAATCACGCGAATCGGGTACCGATCGGGAATTTTACCGGGCCGGGGGCAAAATGGGAAGAGTTGACATCATCATGGATGATGCAATTTTATGCCACCTAGGGCTGTGTATGTCGACCAAAGGGGGTTAATGGTCAAGATCAAGCCTTCTTGAAGGAGTTAGAATCCAAAGGTTGAAACAACTTTGGAAATTCCAAGCTTGTCCTTCCAAATTTCTATAAATAGGTAGCTCCCTCCTTCAATATTCTTCACACCACTCTTCACTTCTTTCCTTGACCGAAATTCTTGAGTGAGAAAGAAGAGAGAGAAGCTCTGGGGGAAGTTCTGCAGAAGTCTTCAACGGGTAAGTCTTTCGGGCTTTAGTTTTTAAGTTGGAGTTCTTAGTATTAGTTCGGTAGTTAGTAGAATTGTTAGTTAGATTTAGGAAGTAGGTGACTAGATTCCTATTCTTGTTTGAAGCCTTGTTTGCATTGAAAAAATATGCAGAGGTATAAACATAGTAGGGATCAGGTCGCCGAAAAGTTGAAGCTTTCGCAGTTTTTCAAAAGTAAGGGTAGAATTTGTTAGAATAGCCTTTAAATTTCAAGTATGATTGGGTATCATATGGGAGGGCTATTTTAGTCATTATTTTCGAAGATCATAATTGCGTCGAAGTTCTGGCGAAATTTCGGGATGAAAATCTGTAAGAGTAACGAAGTGCTGGCGAAATTCCGACAATTAAGGGTATAGGGGCAAAATGGTAATTTTTACCTAAAATGCCAGATATAGTATCAAATCACTAATAAAAGTGATATTACTTGTATAGGACGTCAGAGTCCTAATTTGCTGCCGTTCTGTTGTCCAACGTGCATTGTCGGACAAATCGCTGTTTTCCGTCAGAAAGTACAGTTTCCGCCAGAAACATCTACGTACATCAAACGAAGGTACGGACGCGTACTGTAACACTAATCATATAGTTCTCATATACATATATATCATAGATACGTTCATACTGTTATGTCATGAATATCTGTTGTCTATATACTGTTTTATTTGAGCATAAGGTTAACCGTTACCTGAGATTCAATGCGGTGAATTGAATCTCAGCTATAGCTTCAGGATCCGGAGGACCACGGATCGGTGATAGGGGAAAGCAGCAGGAGTAGGCTTCCACAATTTTTTTTTTGAAAAAATATATCAATAATAATTAAAGTGGGCAGACAAATTACATATTAAAAATCTAATATAATAAATCATATATAGTGATTGATATTTTGTTATAATCAATTCAAACGAACAGCCTAGCACATGTCGGGAGTGACTACGGTCCACTGTAGTGGATCATCCACTTCCCCCAAAAACGTGAAGTTTTGCCCCTTCTTTTTCAAAATTTTATGCAAACAGTGAAGTTGCCCTTTTTAAAAAAAACAAAACAAAATTAGAGTACGGGATATTTCAGGATACTGACCAGTACTGAAAAAATACTTCAAGATTATGAAGTGTTTTTTCAATATCAGTCAGTATCCTCTAAAATATTTTTAGTAGCAGTCATTACCCTAAATTATTTTTTCAATATCATAAAGTATTTTTTTTAGTACCTGCAAGTATCCTAATTTTTTTTATATAAAAGGGCAAAGCTTCATTGTTTGGGTAAAATAAAGAAGGGGGAAGCTTTGCTGCAGTGGACCGTAGCCACTCCCCAGCATGTCAACCATAGCTTAAAGCTCATGGTCTCATGGAAGCGTGGTAGGCACCCCCAACAATTTTTATATTAAAATATAGAGAGAGGGAGAAAGTGAGACCCGCGGGGTTTATTATTATTATTATTATTATTATTATTATTATTATTATTATTTCTTTTTCTCTCTCTCTCTCTTTTTTGTTTTTGTTTTTTGTTGTTGTTTTGCCTAAGAAACTTCTCTGTCCGATACAGCGACATGGGGAAACATGAAACTATGGCCTCACACCCCACGGGTGAAACGAGGTCGTTAAAGGCTTGAAGATTTTTTTTAAAGTGTACCCAATACATGACCATTAAATTTAAAGGCTCCCGTAGAAAGGGAAAAAAGCAACAACAAAAAAGGGGGGAAAAGAGTTTGAAGATGGAAGAGTCATGCATAGTTATTGTATTCGAACTCCATGCTAGCTAGGTTCAGCAACTAACTAAAGATTGAAGGATTGGTTGAATCCTCACATGAACAGAAAGATCCGAAAATCAACCCTTCAAAAAGAAAAGAAAAAGGCTCCCGTAAGATTAATATAAGCCACCTTGGGTGCAAGTTGAACGGGGATTACACAATTCTTGGATGCAAATTTGACCCCTTAACTACTTCTTAAATTAGAGATCAGAGGTAGTATATTAAGTTATAGGTTTAATTATATGATTATGTTCCACGTGACATGATCACAGTTTAATTAACTTGCTATTGTCGAGATATTTCTTCCTGCGATTTTCTCTTCTATAAAACCGTGTGTATAATGCTCAAAGAGACACTCACACAGAACAATCACAAGAAGAAGAGGATCATAAAGAAAAGAAAAACAGCATAATGGCGAGCGACGGCAAAACCACCGCCATTAGAGACCAACAACAACCTCATTTTCTGGTGTTGCCATGTCCAGTTCAAGGTCACATAAACCCTATGCTTCAGTTTTGCAAGCGGCTGAAGCAGGAAGGAGCAAGAGTCACACTAGTGGCTACTCGTTTCTGCTTCAACAACACCTTCCAGAACCGTCCTTCTTCCATAGCCATTGATACTTTGTCAGACGGATTTGACAAAGGTAGAGTTGAAGAAGCAGAAAGCTTCAAGGCATATTTTGATACGTTTGAGAAGGTAGGCTCAGAGACACTAGGTGAGCTCATTGAGAAGCTTGCTAGTTCTGGAAATAAAGCAGATTGTATTGTTTATGACTCGTTCATGCCTTGGGTTGTTGGGGTGGCTAAGAGATTAAGGTTAAGTTGTGCTTCGTTTCTGACTCAGTCTCTTGCTATTAGTAATGTGTATTATCATTTAAAGAAGAAGAAACTGGATATTATGAAGATGGAGAGGGAGATTCAGCTTCCTGGGATGCCATTGTTGGAGCCTAATAAGGACTTGCCTTCCCTTGTGTTTGCCCATCAAGCTCAACCAGTTCTGTTTGATGTTCTTTTGGCTCAGTTTTCAAACCATGATGAGGTTGATTTGATCCTTTGCAACACATTTTATGATCTTGAGAAAGAGGTGAGTGTTCACCAACTTCAGTTTTTCCAATTAATACTACACTTGATCCTAAATATAAGATATAATTAAAAGATAATTTGCTAAATAAATGATAATATTGATGTCATATAACAAATTCTCTATATACTTCACCGGATGGGAGCCTTAGCTTGTGCGCTAGGTTGCCAAATACTATTATTAATTTCATAAATTTTCCAACTCTCTTTTATCTTTTTTTTTTTTTAATAGATCAACGGTTTCTCTTCAATGCTCAAAGGGTGAAGAGTTCTCACCTCTTCTAACAAGTGCGCTTTCCGAGATTCAAACTTATGTTCTCCTCCTTACAAGAGTGAGACCCTTACTATCTCAACTAACAGCTTGTTGTTCCAACTCTATTTTACCTCCCACGTTTAACATGCTCCAACATAATTAATTGATGTGAATTCTCAATATATTCTAATACCTCCCTCACATAATGACCAATTATGTGTCCATTGATTGTTGTAATATCCTGAGTTTTGGGCCTAAAGATTTAAAAATTAGCTTGTGATAGACAGATGACCAGGCCCGGTTTAGGGGATGTGGTAAAAGTGGAAAAAGGGAAGATTAAGAAATATCATTAATATACAATGGATAAGAGGTGTATAAACCAAAGTCAAGAAGTGTATTAAACAAGCTACAAGTGTATTGTTTTGATTTATGCCAAGTGTATGCAAAACAAGCATAAGAGGAAAATGGAAGACTCAAGAAAAAATACACATGGCAAAAAATAAGAAGATCATAAAAAATATCTCTTGACTTTGAATATGCAGAGGTTATGGATGATGTCATGCTTATGTCCTGAATGATGATGATGTCATCATAAATTGACAAGTGCACATAAGTTCAAATACAAAGACACATGGAATCATGGAAATTAAAGTAGGAGACACTTGAGCTACCAAGTGTCAATATAATATTTAAAGAAGATTAGACAAGGACACTTGTACACAATTGATTAATTATATATGACACCTAATCATCTTCTTTGTAATACCCGGATATTTATTTATTTGTAATATTGTATTAAGATAAATAAATGGCTATTTTTGATAGGTGAATATGTGGTCTCAAATATTGGGTTATGAATATCTTATTTTCCTAAGAAAAACCTCTTGAGAATTTGGAGGAATAATGTGCTCAAATGCCTAAAATACCCTTGTGGGGCATAAAATAGCCTAAGGAAAATTATGATAAATCTCAAGAGTATTAGGGAAAAAAAATATTTCGGAAAGTATTGAAAAAAGTATTCAGAAAGTATTGAAATTAGAAAGTATAGAAGAAGTATTTCAGAAAGTATTGAAAGTATAGAAGAAGTATTCAGAAAGAATTGGGAAAGTATTCCGAAAGTATTAGTGTGTGAGGAAAATTAGAGAGTATGTCATCTAGTGCCACCTAAGGGGGGAAGGACAGCCAATGTGGGTTTGAGGGCTAGGATGAAGCCAACACACAAAAGCAGGATCCGACGGTCAGGAATCAATCTGATAAAGCATGAATAGTAACCCAGAATTTTCCTATAAATAGGCCTTGCCCTTCATTTGAAATCTTCACAACAAACCTCTCTTGTCTAGTTCGAAATTCTTGGAGCAAAGGGAGGAGGAAGAGTCCGGGGAAGTTTGCAGCGAAGCTCTGGGTAAATTCTTCGGTCCTTAGTCTTAAGCTTTGGTAGTTCTTTCGGTAGTTAGAGCAGAAATGCTAGTTTGATCTTTAATCTTCCAAGTATGATTAGATATCATGTTTTAGGGGTAAATAAGGTATTAATTTCGAAAATCATGTTGGAGTTGGAGATATGGCAAAATTTTGGAACATTAGGGTCAAAGTAGCGAAGCTCTGGCGAAATTCCGCCGATTAGGGGGATCAGGGGCAAAATGGTCATTTTTGCCTAAAATGCATGTTATGATGTCAAATATTGATAGAATGTGATATTATCCTTATAGGATATCTGTGATCACCTACCGCTGTCGAACCGTTGTCTGACGTGCTGTTTTCCGCTTTCCGTTTTCCGTCAAAAGTACAGTTTTCCGTCAAACGTACCAGAATACCGTCAACGAAGTTACGAACGCGTACTGTAACAATAACACTGATGTTTATATGCTTATATATGTTGTGGATAGTTTCATAAAGCCATGAATGAGACTCTGTCCTGGACATGCACTGTGACTAAGGTAGACTTAGATCACTATTTACAGCTTTACGGGTTATAGTCATGATAACACCGTTATGTTTTCCTAGAGCTGAGGACACGACTGTACATCGTGGCACAGGGTATAAGTGCAGACCAGGGATAACTTTGCATGATAGTGTAGTTGTTATCAAATGATCATACGACGTACTAGATTAATCATTGCTGTAATGTTAGAAATATCTGTTGTACATCTTGTTTATATAAGCATGAGGTTAACCGTTACCTGAGGTCCAATGTGCATTGGACCTCAGTCTTAAATGATAGTACAGGTAAGGACCAAGAACAGAGAAGGCACTGGTAGATGGAGCCATAGATGTGAACTGAGGGGCAGGGCATGGGTCTAATGAAGTTATTTCGAATAGTTTGGTGCCGAAGGCAAGGCTAGTCTATGTGGGTCAGCCAATCAGTCGCCGTGAACTCGGTGAGGCCCCCATGATAGACATCTACCTGGCCATTCTGTTCGGTTAACGGAGTTAGGTTCATTGCCCCAAGTCTAGTCAAGGCTTGGTCTAGGTTGTATAGTTACTTTTTGTGAAATGTAATTGTACAAAAATCTGTATATTGTATCACATGATTATTCCTTCGGGAAATTTTTAATATATCAGCATACGCTCGGCATCGTCATATGTCGGGGTACTTTTATATCAGTTACTCATATATTGTCCAATTTTTAGTGCATTGCTCTCCGTTTCCGCAGTACTCTGATGTAGCACCTCAAATTCTGTTGAATTTTTCTAAAACCAAGTGTCATCCGACACAATTTGTAGTATGGAATTTGGGGTGTTACACTTTGGTATCAGAGCTAGCTTCATAGCTAGTCTCAGAGCATTGTATGGACAACTAGGTTAAGAGTACTGATATGAGACTGGTATTGTGATATAAAAAGGATGTATACCCTGAAGGAAAAAGGGTTAAGTCGGGTCAGTTAAGACCCAGAGAATGGAGAGATGGCACAGAATATGGTTTCTGTTGCTAAAGTCTAGGACTTCTGATATCAAGAGTCTGAATGAAATACTCACCTAGTGTTTCAAAGAGAGGCGGTACAGAGAAAGTCGGTACTGCTTAGGTTTTCCTGTAGACAGTAATCTACTATTAGGTGTAATATCCCTAATTTTGGGTCTAAAGACTTGAAAATTAGCCTATTTTTGGAGGACTACTAGGCCCTATTTTGAGAATGACAATTTGGAATCGGTATTTTACGGGTCATGAATAGTGTTTACTATTCACAAATACGTATTTACTATTTAAGAATACGTATTTACTATTCATGCGGGACCCACGTCAAAATTAATCATTCTGCCGACAGTTTCATCCGTGATTTTTGAAAAAAAATTCACGTGGGACCCACGTGAATAGTGTTTTATTATTAAAATAATAATATATTATTATTATTATAATAATATATTATATTATTATAATATTAAACGTGGCAGACAATATTTTTTCACTGGAAGTTTTGTAAATTTGGCAAGGGGAATATTACGTAGAATGACCCAGAGGTGTAAATTACACTTAAGGACCCATTCTCCTTTTCTATATAAACTCACACACGCAGACGCACAAACGCAAAGCGAAGAAAGAAAGAGAAGAGAGAGAAAGAAAGAGAAAGAGAGAGAAAGAAAGAGAAGGAAAGAGAGAAGAAGAGAGTGATAGGTTTTGATAAGGATTGGTAAAGTATTAAGGTAGTAACGCTTCTCTCACATACTATGTGTGTCTTATATATGCATGTATTTACCATTTGTATATGTGTATATAATGCATGAATGTGGTGAATGTTGAATGTATAAATAATGGTTGTCTTGCATATTCTGTGTATGCATTTTATGTGAGCGATGACTAACGTTACTATTGGGATTCATTTGAATCCCAGAATATTTGTGAATTATCTAATTTGCAGCTCAGATAGGATTGTTCAAAGACACAGAAGGTGAAAGTGGACAAATAGAAGACTGATAAAATATTTATCCCTGTCATGTGTCTATTTTTGAAGTATAATTCATTTGTACATGAATAGTAGCGTATACATGAATAGTAAAGTTGTATTATTTTTTTTTAAAGAGCGCTTCCGTATATGCAATTAAATGGAGTATTTTAGGAGGGTGTTACATTAGGTTTCCCTATAAGAACAATGACTTGTTGACTAAGTTCCATGTAGGAACCGAGAGTTATTAAGTTACTCTAAGGGGACAATCCCTGCCTTGTAGAGGCTAAACATCATGCGTGCAACGGGGCGAGGCTCCGGGGACGAAAGGTCTTTGACTGAGTCCTTGACGGTGGTGACTGATAGATAGACAAGGGAAAGTACCCAGCATTTTTGGGAGGCGCTTATGCCGTACTAGTACCTATGAGAGTTGTTGGTACCCAAAGTGGTATAAGTACCTAGAGTATTAGTACCCAGATCCGATAGATGCTTTGAGGTAAAGTGTACTTAAGCGAGAGAAATCTCAGGATTTTAACCCCTGGATGTAGCATAAGGATTTGAGTTCCTTTAAGCTAAAGCTTGAATACCTTGCGGTATGAAACATAGTATTCCTTTGGGATACTATGAGAACAGACAGAGTGATAGTCTTAAACCTGATCAAAGCAGAGATAGTGTTTAGGTCAATATATGACTTAGCATTGCCTATGTTTCAGTACCTGAGAATATGAACCCTGGGAAAAATGAGTGAGGATACCTTAGTTTTTTAATACCTGAGAATCAGTTCCTTTACGGAACCATACGATAGATGAAACCCCAGTAGCTATGGGTTATGGTTTCAAGGTAAGACTGATAACCATAGTAATGTTAGTGGCCAATAGATTGCCCTGAGAAGTGGGTGATTACCCGATAGGGAAAAGTTGAGATATAGATATTGCCTGGAGCTAGACTGATAATGGAAGTTTGTGAGTAGAGTTACCCCAGATAAGATGAGAGAAATAGAAATAACAGAGTACGAAAACACTAAGGGGTAGGAACCTGGTAAGATTCGAGTTCTCATTATAATGATACAGAGACAATCGGTTGAAGACAGTACTACCTATGGGAGGTTTGGATCGGAGATAGCTACCTACGGGGAGTTTTGATCGAGGGGGGTCTACCTACGGAGGGTTCTGACCGGAGGAGCTGACCAGTCGGAGGGATTGCATGAAGCGCCGTGTAAAGTACTGTGGGGTGGAGCCACTATGACAACAAACCGTTTAGTGCAGCCGCCGTCACAACGAACCATACAGTAGAGCTACCAGCATGTCAGTTCTCAAGGTAAGTACATTATAACGAATTCCGTATCTAATAGGTTCCCTACAGAAAGGATTTGTTACAAACCAACCACGATCGTGTCATGGAGTAGGAGGTATCTTGTGTTGCCATGGTGTATGGGCACCATGGAAACATGTAAGGTATCTTGTGTTGCTATGGTGTATGAGCGCCATGGAGACATTGATGATATCTGGTGTTGACGCGGTGTATGGGCGCCACGGAAACACTATATATCAAAAGTACGACATGATAAATATTTTGGTAGTCGAGCCGGAGCAAATTCTCGATCTAACGGCTTAAAAATATTCTGATAGAGTAAAGATCCGAAGTGTAGGATCCAGAGTTTTAGTTAGAGACTATGAAACCCGAGGATAGCGAACGATATCCGAAATAGTCGAATGTTGAGTAGCCAGAGACAGAGGTTCGAATGTAATTAGTTGGTAAATGACCTTCTAAAGATTAGTTGTCAAATTCCCGAAAACGTTAAAGATGGAAACTTTAAACTTGCCAAATACACCTGCTGTATTTGAAATCTTTGAAATTGATTTTCGAATTTGTGAATTTTGAAACAGAGTTTTCAAATAGAATGTTTGTTTCAACAGAAATTGAGACCACAGTGATGGTCAAGTTTTGTAATGATGTTGTCTTATAAAAGAGGGTTTGTTAGAACCCTGAGTTTGAAACTGAATTTTCAACTATTTAAAGACAGTACAAAACTGGAAGGACAGAAGCTGTTGTAGATGTACACAGTTTGCTGGGTCTTGCCAGATGTTTTGAAAAGTTTGAAATCGCTGGCCTTTAATAAAGGTTCTTTATGGAACAAAGAGATTTTGAGGGGTTTTGTGTTAAGGAAATGAAAACCGAACCAGCAGTGAAACGCACCCAATCCATAACATTTCGCCAAGAGCGTATGTTTTATTTAAAAGCAACCTGACTATGTCTGGACTGAGTTCCGGTAGATAGGGTTATGTGCCAGCGCGGACACTGGGTCTCTTATAAAAGGGGCAGAAATTCTCCCACATCATTTGACGGTACTGCATTTGCAGGAGACCGGATATGGGGATTGGGATAAGACGCTCTCTGTACCAAGTAGTTGAAGTGGTGGCGTGAACTTTCAATTGTTAAAACAATTTGTAAAGTAAATTGTACCCTCAAAGGTATGTGCCGGTAGTAAAAGTTTTTGAGCCGGTAGTAAATATGTTTTCATGAATTTCTGTTGGCAGCGATTAAGTGTGACAATTTGTTAGCACTATTACTTTTTGGTAAAATGAGGATTTCGAAATGTACTAAAACCACGAAAAATTTTCATTGTGTGAAATTTTTCTAGAACATGGTTAAGCCAAGAAATAGTTGTCAGCTATAGTGCTGGAATAAATGAACTACCTAAGGCCTGAGGATGATTTCCTAGGCAATAAGGCTGGAATCTCCATTAAGATGGTAATAGATTGGGCCGAAAGGTCAGTATGTGATAAGCAGAGAGGCTGAATAAGGCAAATAGTAAGGCCTACGTAACCAAGCACTGAGAGAATGGTCAGGTAAAGTCCTGTACTAGGTACAAGTTGGATAAAACTAATGTCTGGATGATAGGGTGCATGCTGAGTATGTATGCATAGACAAGGTTTACATTAGAGGTCTAGGTTATCTCTTCAAGGTTTGATGTTTTCAAGGTTATACGCACAAATTTCGAGGGCGAAATTTTGTTTAACGAGTGGAGAAATGTAATACCCGGATATTTATTTATCTGTAATATTGTATTAAGATAAATAAATGGCTATTTTTGATAGGTGAATATGTGGTCTCAAATATTGGGTTATGAATATCTTATTTTCCTAAGAAAAACCTCTTGAGAATTTGGAGGAATAATGTGCTAAAATGCCTAAAATACCCTTGTGGGGCATAAAATAGCCTAAGGAAAATTATGATAAATCTCAAGAGTATTAGGAAAAAAAAATATTTTGGAAAGTATTGAAAGTATAGAAAAAAGTATTCAGAAAGTATTGAAATTAGAAAGAATAGAAGAAGTATTTCGGAAAGTATTGAAAGTATAGAAGAAGTATTCAAAAAGTATTGAAAGTATTGGGAAAGTATTCCGAAAGTATTAGTATGTGAAAAAAATTAGAGAGTATGTGAAAGTATTGGGAAAGTATTCCGAAAGTATATATATATACTTGCTGGCCGAATTTTGAGCAAAAAAAGGGGACAAGGATGAAATATATAATATCATGATATTTGTTGCAAGTGATAATATAATATTAATATAAAATGTGCAAAAAGCAAATAGGATAAATGACCACCAATAGAAATTAAATCCTATCTAGAAAACCATGAGCTAAGTTTCTAAGGTCAGAGTATATTATAAACAAGTGAATTTTTATCTCGGAGTAGGCTGTCTCTGAAGTTATTTCCGTAACCGGCGGAACGGTTAGAGAATAAGACGAAAAAGGAAATAAGGTAGATAGTATAAATGGAAAATAAATCCTAACTCAAAATCCTTGAACAAAGTAGAAAACATCTGGACATGTTATGAATCAGTGGATTTTTGTCCCGAAGATGTTGTTACCCGAAGCGATTTCCGTAACCGAAGGCGGATATCCAAAAATCTTCAGCGAAATATGGGATCAAAAATTTAGTTGACCCAAGTATCTTGAAAGAGGAAGAAGAGATCTTCAGGGCTATGTTTCCAAAATTTTGAGATTTTACAAGATTACGCGATTAGGACACCGAACGGGGAATTTTATCGGGTCAAAGGCAAAAAGCAACTTGTGACATCATCAAGGATGATGTAATCTAGTGCCACCTAAGGGGGGAATGACAGCCAATGTGGGTTTGAGGGCTAGGATGAAGCCAACACACAAAAGCAGGATCCGACGGTCAGGAATCGATCTGATAAAGCATGAATAGTAACCCAGAATTTGCCTATAAATAGGCCTTGCCCTTCATTTGAAATCTTCACACCAAACCTCTCTTGTATAGTTCGAAATTCTTGGAGCAAAGGGAGGAGGAAGAGTCCGAGGAAGTTTGCAGCGAAGCTCTGGGTAAATTCTTCGGTCCTTAGTCTTAAGCTTTGGTAGTTCTTTCGGTAGTTAGAGTAGAAATGCTAGTTTGATCTTTAATCTTCCAAGTATGATTAGATATCATGTTTTAGGGGTAATTAAGGTATTCATTTCAAAAATCTTGTTGGATTTGGAGATATGGCAAAATTTTGGAAGATTAGGGTCAAAGTAACGAAGCTCTGGCGAAATTCCGCCGATTAGGGGCATCAGGGGCAAAATGGTCATTTTTGCCTAAAATGCATGTTATGATGTCAAATATTGATAGAATGTGAAATTATCCTTATAGGATATCTGTGATCACCTACCGCTGTTAACCGTTAGGACATGCACCGTGACTAAGGTAGACTTAGATCACTATTTCACGACCGTACATCGTGGCACGGGGTTTAAGTGCGACCGGGGATAACTTTGCATGATAGTGTAGTTGTTATCAAATGATCATACGACGTACTAGATTAATCATCGTAATGTTAGAAATATCATTGTACATCTTGTTTATATAAGCATGAGGTTAACCGTTACCTGAGATCCAATGTGCATTGGACCTCAGTCTTAAATGATAGTACAGGTAAGGACCAAGAACAGAGAAGGCACCAGTAGATGGAGCCATAGATGTGAACCGAGGGAATGTACTGGTCAAGGCAAGAGCCGGAAGAAGATCATCAGAGCCTATTGTCAGGCATGGGTCTAATGAAGTTATTTCGAATAGTTTGGTGCCGAAGGCAAGGCTAGTCTATGTGGGTCAGCCAATCAGTCGCCGTGAACTCGGTGAGGGCCCCATGATAGACACTTACCTGGCCATTCTGTTCGGTTAACTGAGTTAGGTTCATTGCCCCAAGTCTAGTCAAGGCTTGGTTTAGGTTGTATAGTTACTTTTTGTGAAATATAATTGTACAAAGCTCTATATATTGTATCACATGATTATTCCTTCGGGAAATTTTTAATATATCAGCATACGATCGGCATCTTCATATGTCGGGGTACTTTTATATCAGTTACTCATATATTGTCCAATTTTTAGTGCATTGCTCTCCGTTTCCGCAGTACTCTGATGTAGCACCTCAAATTCTGTTGAATTTTTCTAAAACCAAGTGTCATCCGACACAATTTGTAGTATGGAATTTGGGGTGTTACATTCTTCATTAAGAAAAGGATTACAACCACAAGAGGTATATAATTGAAAGATATTTTGTGTCCAAAGGAGGACACATGGTGTGACATGGGAAAAGAGGAAGAGAAATGAAGATTTCTCTAGAAAAATGAAGAAAAAAACCTAGAGATTTCAAGAGATAATAACAAGGAGTAAAATGGTAAAATTGCAAGGAGATATTTTTGTGCCAAGGACCTCTATAAATAGGACTTTTTCCCCTCTCATTTGGCAAGAAGGCGCCACACACACATATAGAAAAGAAGAGGAGAGTAGTGAGCTTGAGAAATAAGCAAGAAGGAGTACAAGCTAAGGAAGATTGAATCAAGGTAAGGAAGTTATGAAAATTATTCTACTTCCTTCAAATTCATGTAATTATGCTTGAGGTCTTATTTAATATCCATGTATAATATTATTGAAGCCCTAGTCACCTTTACAAAGGAGTTTAAGACGAGGTGGTAAAAGAAGAAAGGACTTTGAACAAGTCATCTTCCTAATCTCTTGTGTTTGTGAAGGAGATTTTGGTTAATAATTGGAAACATGATGGTATGATTTTATTTTGATGATTTTAAAGTGTTTGAAATGATATTTTTTATAAGGAAGAGTATAGGGCATGATTTTGGAAGTATTTAAGCTAAGATATAAACTAATACTTACAAGTTGAGTCACTGAAAAACCAGCGAGGGTATTTTCGTCAACTGGGAATGATTTACGAAAATATCATCTTGTAAAGTATTATTAGTGAATAGTAGACATGTCAAGGGTCATGTAGATTTTTGAAACACCTCAATCGAATTTTTCTACAATTAGTTATGAAGTTTTGAAGTTGGGCCAAATTTCTGAAATTTTCTAGACCCTATGCGAAAATGAAGAATTAATGACCAGAGAGGGGATCCTCATTAATAAAAAGAATTAATGAGTTTCAAATAATGAAAGAACCCTTCATACAAGTTATATAGTTACATATTTCTAGGAGAAAAATTATATTATTGGTGACACCATTTATATTGTATTACCTTAGGTCTATAATTCCTACTAATTAAGTTGTCGGAGATTGGTTATTCGACTGATCAATTGTTTACAGGTAAGTAACCTTACTCATATACTTTATATGACTTTTTATGTATGTTTTACCATGATTGTGTATACATTCGGTGTTATTGTGTTTTCCAAGCGCTTGGTACCGAAATCTGTGTACCTTACTCAGCAATCTGTGTTATATGACTGCTTGTTTCGAATTAGGCTTTGTGTCTTGCTGTGTGCGACCTACTGAATGCTATATGGCTTATGTTTGTGGTTTTCTTACATACTCTGTATATACTTTGGATATGAGATTAACAGTTAATTACTTTGGGATCCAATTATGAATCCCAAGCGATTATAAAAATATGGGTAGTGCATCTAGGGTGGAGCAAGAGACTAAGGCTTTGTTTGGGAGTTTGGAGGGGAGAGGAAGGAAGGGGATGCAAGGAGAAGGGAGGGGAGGGGAGGGAAGGGAAATGGAGGATATTTCCTCCCCTTGTTTAGGAGTTAAAAAATAGTAAGGGAGGAAGATGGATGATTAATGAGTTATTTTTACCATTTTGTCATTTTCTTTAAAAATTAATATAATTATTATACTTTACAAATAAATTTAAATTTAAATTTTCTAAAAAATTTATTTATGTAATTTTTATATTCAAAAAATATTTTTCCCCTTAAAAAATATTTTCTCTCTCTAAAAAATATTTTCGTGTGCATTCCAACGATAGAAAAGAAAAAAGAAATCAGAAATAACGAGAGTGTTTTATTTGAACGAGGGTAAAAAAGTGATTAATCTATTTTCCCTCTTAAAACCCCCTATATTGGGGGAACTTTAATTTTTAGAAGAAAGAGGGTTTTGAGGGATTTGTAAAAATATAAACTCTTATTTTCTCCCCTCGTATTTTTAAAAGTTGCAAACAAGGGAAGGGACTACCTAAACCCTCCCTTCTCTTTCATTTCCCTCCAAAATGAAACTCCCAAACAGACCCGGTAAGACTGTAGAGCATGACTGAGGATGTTGTGAAGGTTGTTAGAGATGTATTTTGTTATATCTTGTTATACCTGGATGATTATATATTATCTTTAGTTATTTTGAAGATTTTGTTCAAGATGACTGTAAATTAACCCCTTTGGAGGAACTCATTCTTTTCGGATATTTATCTACTTTACCAGTGTTATATTGTCTAAATTGTTACATGCTCTGCTGCGTAACAACTCTGGTACACGAATATAACTGATAATAAGGAAAGGGTCACACTATCCGCCACCTATAAAGGCAAGGCCGGTAGGGATATAACAATTGCTACTATGTAATGTGACTTTTAGGTGGCAAATTGGCCGAAAACAATCTGGCCAAAGTTGAGAACGGTGGGTCCACAGTACCATCTATGTTTCTGGACAAAAGGCTGAAGGAATACGAAGAATACGGTTTCAACCTCTTCAAGAATGAAGATTCCTGCTAGAAATGGCTTGACGATAAGCCAAAAGGATCAGTCGTAAACGGCTCCTTTGGGAGTATGTCTAACATTAAAGAGACTCAAATGGGGGAACTAGCTTATGGCTTAGGAGACTGTGACAGTTTCTTCTCGTGGGTTGTGAGAGACTACGAAGAATCCAAACTCCCAAAAGACTTTGAGAAGAAATCAAAGAAAGGTCTTGCGGTTTCATGGTGTCCTCAATTGAAAGTTCTTGCTCATGAAGCTGTAGGCTGCTTTCTGACTCATTCTGGTTGGAACTCAACGTTGGAAGCTTTGTGTATGAGAGTTCCAATGGTGGCTGTGCCTCAGTGGACTGATCAAAGTCTTGAATGCAAAGAATGTTAAAGATGTTTGGAAGTTGGGAATGAGAGCTAAGGCTTGTGAAGATGGGATTGTGAAACGTGAGACATTGAAGAGTTGTATAAAGGAAGTGATGGAGAGTGAAATTGGCAAGGACATGAAGAGAAATGCCATTCCTTGGAAGGTTTCAGCTTCAAAAGTCATCGATGAAGGTGGAAGTTCTCAGAAACATATTCAAGAGTTTGTGGAGAGCCACCATCATAAATTTGTGGAAATGGATAAAACTGAATCTTCTTCTGTTACAAATTGCGTTAATGACCTCTCTTGTCCAAAACCGGATCTGTTAGCTTGAGACAACACATTGCATGTGTTAACTATATATATGGATATTTAATTAAGTTTGTCTCTTGTAATGTTTCTTGGTATGCCCAAATAAATGTAGGAGTTAGTTTAAAAGTAGGATTTGATCATCTATATATATAATATTTTAATTCACTTTTTTTTCTCATATTTATCATTTTTCTTCAAACTAATTTATAAAACTTATTACAAACTGATATATAATATAATTTACACGAAAAGATATATATTTAAGGGAGATTAGGTCATGCTTTTTATAATTAACTAATTTGTTTTGTTTCCTTAATTTGCCTAAAATAGTGGAGTAACTCTTATGTTAAAGATAGGAGGGAGTGTAAAGTAAGCCAACTTTGTATGTACTTGTAACCTTAAACCTAGGAGAGACAAACTTGATTAAGCCTACCAACTTAAGTTGTAACATCCCAAATTTTGGGAATTTAAAGTTTGAATAATATATAAAAATTAATTATGAAATTTTAGCTTAAAATAATTATGAGGATAATTATTGGAAATTTAGTCTTATATTTTTTCCTTAATTTATTTTGGGAAAAGAATAAATTCAAATAAGGAATAATTTAGGCCTAAAAATTATAGAAATTATATTTTATGGCCTAGAGGAATTAATTGGGAAAGAAAATCCTTATATGGAATTAAGGATTAATTTTCCAATAATTGCAATTATATAAGTAATGGGTCTAATTGCAAATAAGAGTCTTGTAGAGAATCAAAGTGAGAGAAATATTTTTTTTCACATCCTCATGCAAGCCCAATTTAATATCCTATCCTCAACTCTATTCCAAAACCCAATTCAGCCCATTATTCCATTTCTTAATTCTGATCCATTAAGCCCATTACATATATTCATTTAATCCCATTTAGGCCCAACACGTGAGACCATAGCAAAGCAGATACAAACTAGAACCCTTTTCAACAGTTATTCAATCATATTCTCATCTCGGCCCAACTGAAGATAAAACCCAAACAGATAGATCAGCCCAATCCATTATACTCATTCATTCCTCCTGCTTGATGCAACGTGAGAAAAAAAAAAAAAAAAAATGAAAGAGAGTCAACACCTTACTGAAACGCAGTAGCTGGGATATATATATATATATATATATATATATATAACCTATTATCCTTAATCATCTAGTCGATCATGGCATCAGCAAAAGATCAGATCACAACGAATCCGTTTCTGACTCTCACACCTTTCGGCCATTGACTAAGCATGCAAGAGCAAGGGAAAACAGCAAAACCATGCTGCTCATTTCAGCAAACCCAGTGAACCATACCCCTCGATCTCAACGCCTTTGTCCGTTGGCTCCTTCTCGGACTAGACCCTTGGGTCTCTATATACATGTGTATCTATGCTTCACTTCCTCCAGTCAAGTGAGTCCGAGGCTGAGAAAGAGTAGAGGCCGAGAGTGGGAAACAGAGAGTGAGAGTGAGAGAGAGAGAGACGGTATTCTACAGTTTCTTTTGCTCTGTTTTAAGTAGCCAAAAACGGAGGCAAATTCGACGTGGAGTAACAGCAAGCCACGACATATCTTGAAAGTTAGTTAGGTAAGTGTTATGGACCTGTATAAGACCCATATTGAATATATGGCCCAACAAGGGGCAATCCATGTGGCACAGATATGACGTCATATCACTTGGGCTTGGAGGCACAGAGGCCCACAAGTCCAAACCCTAACCCTAAGGTACACTCTACAAATAGAAGTTAAACCCTAAAGGTACACATTCTCTACTCTCTGGCTATTTACTATTCAGCCTACACAAAGCACACACACCACCCCCTTGGCTAAACGCCTCCAATATCATCGAACTACGTGGACTTTGATCCCTCTCTACAGGGTACGTAGGCCCTAGGCATCGCTTCTAGGTCAAGTCCCAATCTATATCAACATACTAGCCCTTTAGGGCTAGACATCTGTGTTCTACACCAGAACAGTAAGTATTTAAACTACAAGTAATTGTTACAAGGGGTTTTTGCAACCATGTGAATATATATATATATATATATATATATATATATATATATATATGCGTGTGTGTGTGTATTTGTCATTGCTTTTGGAAGGAAAATGGAAGCTTGCTATGTGTTATACACACACACTCTAGATTCCATATATATATATATATATATTATCGTAGCTTATAAAAAAGAGAGGAACAAAGAGCTTTGCTTGCTATGCATATTGGTATATATAATAAATCATGGCATTTGATATATATATGTGTGCGCGCGCGCGTCATGTGGTTTTGACTCCAAGTTATGCATATATAAATATATACCTTAAGGCTATATAAAGAAACGGGAAAGCCTCTGATGTGTTATAAGTATGCGTGTGTGTGTGTATATATAGGACGTTGTATGCAAAAAGCAAAACTGAGAAAAAGAATGAATGAGAACGTTGCTGGGTGTTAGTGTGTGCGTAGGTATGTATATATGTCTCTGCACAAGGGGAAGCCTAGCTGGTTTTTAGATAGATAATCATATACATATATAATATATGGTTTGATGCACATGTAAAGAAAAGGTAGAAAAGCTTGTTGTCACAATATATATGTATATAACGCAACCTTTTGTTGGAAATTATGCCCTAAGGACAAGTCATTGTACTTTAAACGTGAATGTCATTTAAAGTATTCTTCATTTAGTTATCATTTGCATATTTATAGTGATAACTGTATCCTTGGATATATTTTATTGATTATCCTAAATGTCCATGGTCAGTCATCTATGCCGGAGCGAAGATGAAATAAGATCAGTATGACTTTGATGAGGTATAGAGATACGAATCAAAGTCATAGGCACTTATAAGAGTACAAGGTGCTGGACTGACCCACTATAAGAAAGCTGCATGGATTAAGTCATAAGCTGTTCTCATGTATAACCGTGTCACAATGCCCTTTGACCTAAGATCATCATAGATTCCTACATGATGAGTCGCTGATCTTTGACCTAGTCAAAAGTCACCTTTGACCAGGTGATGATAAAGGCTTGGATCGGGATCAGTGGTTTTCATGCAGAAGAATATGAGTGGTCAAGAAGGAATTTGTCTGTCAATCTCATGTGGGCCTGCAGGGTCGCACACAAGAATAGTCCAACACGAGTAAAAGTGTCCAGATTCATTGAATCTTATATATGTCTAAGATTTAATGAATTGTATTTAATATATATATATACACACACACACACACATTCGAAAATAATAATGATATTATTTATAGATAATAATATTATTATATAGTATTTAATTTATTTGATAAATTAAATAACTATAATAAATTGAGATATTGTATCTCAGATATAATTTTCGAATAAAGATATAGTATCTCAGATTTAATTAAATAGAAAGGTATCATATCTCAGATTTAATTTATAGAAATAAATTAAATCAGCAGGCTTTTAATTCGAATTAAATAAATAGATTAGATTAGATCTGTTGGACAAATTTAATTAATGCTATTTATATATAGAATTCGAATTCAAGATTAATTGAGATTAATCTTGAATATTTTAATACGGCTCAATTAGGGTTTTAGAAACTCTATAAAAGATAATGATCTAGTCGTATTAAAATAAGGAACAAGACGCGAAAGAAATCCTAGAAAGAAAAACGTGAGACACAAAGTAAGAAGGCGCTAGCACGCTGCCGTACGTGTTGAAGAGCTGTTCGGTGTGGATACCGATAGAGGGAGTGAATTCGTAGAGTCGGCTACTAGAAATTGATTGAGCAAGAAGGTGTTAGCCCACGTGTTCAAGAAAGGACGCATACAAGCTCGTATAGGTACGGTTTCTCTAACGAACCTTGATTTAAACGCTGTTGATAGTTCCTCACTATGGGATTCGTAAAATTTTAATGGATGAGAATCCTTTCGCTGCGTGTACGGATCCCAACACCTTTTGTGTCTAATGTTTTTGTAAGTTAAAGGGTGCGTTTTGCTCTGAGTATTTTACTGGAGATAGTACTCTCCTTAACCTTTAAAATGAGATTTGGATCACCCAAAAAGGAGGTCTATAACTCCAATTATGATTTTTGGAAGTTGAGCTAAAAATCTGGACATTTCTGGTATGCTTTTGGAGCATGAAAATGACGTGACATTTCGGATAAACAAGTAAAAAAAATGTGAAGTTTTCCAGATAAATAGTAGACACATATAGGTTTAATTTGATAGGTAATTTGTTGAATTCTGATAAGTATTGAAGGAATTATGATTCTTCAAAGATTGATCAAGAAATCTAGAAAATTCTGGACATTGCTTGTGTTTTTTGAAAGTTGGGAATTTTCTCAGCCACAAATCAACTTGGTGACTTTAGTTTATGAAAATAGACTTATCAATATTTAAATAGAAATTGGAATCACTCCATTTGGAGTTGTATTGGTCAAGTTATGAATTTTCTAAATTTTCAGAAAAGTTGAAGACTGAATTTTTTATAAGTCTTAAAATAGTCACGTAGGTTGTTATTTATGCATGCATAACTAGCGACTTAATGGCTTACCCATAGACTAGCCTTTCCTTCGGCACCAAAGCTGTTCTTAACATATTTGCATTCAATAAACATACCATAACAATACACATAGCACATATATGCATACCATAAACATAAGAGTTAATGTTACTGTGGATCATTACCTCAGGTTGGTCAAAACGATATTTCTAGCACGTTTTACGGAAAATCGTGAAATCTCCAACAACGGCTCGTCGGAGCGTAACGGCAACAAATTAAATTTACTCGACGTCCTATAAGAGTAATATCATATTAATTAATGATTTGGCATTATAACTGGCATTTTAGGTAAAAATTACCATTTTGCCTATACCCCTGTCGGTGGAATTTCGCGAGCTTAAAGCTACATAGGCTATTTTCTTCCCAAAATTTTGCGAACTTCGACCCCATCATGGTTTTCGAAAATAATGACTAAAATAACCCTCCCATATGATATCTAATCATACTTGGAAAATTAAAGACTATTATAGCATTACTACTCTTACTACCGAAAGAACTACGAAAGCTTAAAGCTCGGACCGGAAAACTTACCCGAGCTTCGCTACAAATTTCCCCGGCTTCCTCTCTCCTCTCTACCCTCTATTAAAACCAAATCTCTCTTGAAATGGTGTGAAGAACTCAGGGATGCTTGGCTATTTATAGAAGATTTTGAGGGCATTTTGGTCTTTCTTCCATTTGATTTAAACCATTGGATTTCTCTTGGATTGAATGGCAAAATCTCATCCTCCATACTCTTGGTCGACATAGCAGCCCTAGGTGGCACCAAATTGCATCATCTTGATGATGTAATTAACTTGTTAAGGAAGCTTTCAAACCGGAGTAAACCTCGATCGGTCACCCAATCGCGTAATTTCGGAAAAATCTCAAAATTATGGATTTACAACTTTGAAGACCTTCTCTTCCTCTTCAATAAGTATCTAGGTTAACTTGAATTTTGACTTTATTCAGGGTTCCAAACGTCTGGTGAAGTTTCTCAGCGTGTCAGAACGCGTCAGGTTTGAACGCATTTATGAAATTACCAACTTCTTGAAAAATTCAACGATTCCAAATATGTCAAAATAAATTCAAACTCATGCCTAAATGTTGAGTTATGATTTATTTTCCTCTTTCCAAAATTATGCTATATGCATTTTCCTATTTTGTTTTATTAGGAAAATGCTTCACCGATCTCGGAATTAACTTGGAAGAGGTCACTTAAAGGTAAAAACTCACCGATCAATATTTTACCTTGACCTTGGGATTCATATTCCTAGATCTCTAGATAGGATCCGTTTCCTAATTTTAAAATTACTATTCACTATTTCACTTTAATTAATTATAATATAAAATAATGCCACTAAGTATAAAATCTTTGGATATTATTTTGCTCAAACTTAACCCCTAAGGCTCCCATATTTCGGTCAACATCTCTGGCCCTTTTTATTTTATTTTTAATTTAATTATTTACTTAATTATTGATTTATTTTAATTTTCCCAAAAATTTCACAAAATTACCTAATTGGTCCATACTTGTATTTAGGCTTAAAAATACCTAAACTCATTTATTTTTCTCCAAAATTTCCAATTAATTAGTAAACATATTTTTACTAATTTTAAACCATTTTCCACAAATTTTTGAGCTTTACATAATTATTTCATAATTTTCTTTGCTCGAGCTTAAGTAATTAGCTCAATATTACTTAATTACTTTATTATCACTTGTTGATAATTTTCTTAATTAAGACACTCCTTTATCTTCAAATTTGGCACTTTGGCCCTTAAATTCCCTAATTCAAATTTCGGGGTATTACATTTCTCCCCCCGTTAAACAAAATTTCGTCCTCGAAATTTGCACTCTACCCACTATACTTTGTACTAACTAGACTTCGTCCTACTCCGGACCTTGGACTCCACGCATCGGATCTTCACTTTGTCCGCGGCCGCTCCTCACAGCGATCGAGTCGCTTTGGTTTGGCCGCACGATCTTGTCATATCGTACTTTGATATAGTGTCTCGAGGTGCCCATACACCGCGGTCGAACCACAAATACCAAAATGTCTCCATGGCGCCCATACACCATGACAACACAAGATATCATACATGTCACCATGGCGCCCATACACCATGGCAACACAAGATACCTCCTACTCAATGACATGATCACGGTCGAATCGTAATATCTAAGAAACATGGAATACATCACGGAGGTGGTTCTCGTATCGTATAAGTCAATCGAATAGCTAACGCTAGTTCATGCAATACATAGAAAATTCCTTACTAAGAGAGATAGTACCTTGGACTCTCTCAGGAAGTTCTCGTCCATTGTGTCGGTTAGCAGCACATTCGGCCCGGGTTACGTGGCCTCATCTTCGCAGCTATCTCGGAACAATTCGGGGCAATGTGTCCTTGTTT